>CM028361.1:23208301-23825667 GCA_016624345.1 Platycodon grandiflorus
CTCTAGATTATGAGTATAATTATTCTGATTAATCAAACACTGTTTCTTATACATGCTTTAAAGAAGTGGCAGAGTTAGATTTTTTGGCCACCGTAAGTCTACTAATAATTGTCAAAATAGGAAAATATTTTCATGATTATTGTTTTGGTCAAATTTCTACGAGGGAAACTAGTAATAAGAAAGATGACAAAAAGGATTTGAATCGGGTACAATGATTACGAAATGCTATAGAAATGAACTCAAAGGATTTTGTTAACTAGGAAAGCTTGAACAAATTGTTCGCCAAGACAAAACCCCGGGAGGTTTTAGGGAACCCGCCTTGACCAAGTGATTGATTAACCAAGTTGAATACAAGACTAAGAGCGTATACTAGGGAGCTTGAGCTAGTGAGAATGTGTGTGAAAAATACATGTGTTCCTCCTTTTTATACCTCAAATGCAAAGAAAACAAACAAGCCTAGAATATAGGAAATTGGTTGAAGTTTGTTGAGGTAATCTCGCCACAATGTTGGTTTGAAGAGATAAGGATCCCTTGCGGCTTTGTTTGATGAAGGAACGTTTGTTGACTCGCTCTTTTATCTCGTTGACATACTTCCTAAAAATAGGTTGCAATGTAACAATAATTCAACCCGCAAAATAACGTCAAGGTGCGAGGAGAACTCAAGTTGTTAGTATCAAGATGATATATGTAAGTTGTAAACATCTTGACTAAAAATGTAGGCCCAACAATTGCCCCCAAACTTTTCAAATTTTTCAAAAGAATATAAAGAGACAAAAATTTAAAAAGTTTGCCAAAAAGCAACCGACAACGTACGGCGGTTATTAATGCAAAAGGTAACGATGGGACGGTTTTGCGTATTCTCAAGGCGGAAAAAGGTTATACTCGATGTTTTGAAATTGTACAACTGCTCACAACTTCTTTTGTGAACAGCACGAACCTTCTCCAACTCTCTCTCGGCCTCACTTACCAAAAGGGTTTCCTTCCTGAGAAAACCTGAAGAGCGTGCGAAGAAAAATCAAGTAACAACGCCGGTGAGTTTCTCGTCTTCTTCTCAATTCCTTGTTTGCTATTTTTCTCAAGTTGAAAAAAGATGGGAAAAAAGAAGATATGCATAATCGAAAGCGAAGAGGGTTTACCAGAGGGTTTTTCGACCCAGAATCTATTAAAAGAACCTGAAAAAGAAAAATGTACAATTTCGCGATCGGAAGTTGTTAGGAAAAATCACGCCTTGCCCCTTGAAGCCGTTCTATTCACCCATCCTTCCCTTACCTCCGAATGCTATTCCCCTGAGTGGGTATGTCTTCCCGAATACCCTTTCACTATTGGCCTTAAATTCCCCTTCCCTGTCATAATCACCAGGTTTTTTGCTTCTACGAAGCTAAATTACGCCCAACTCATGCCACAGGGTTGGCGATGCCTTCAAACCCTAGTTAGACTGCGGGATGAAATAGGTTTGGTTGTAGATTTAGAGGAGTTTGCTTATACTACTGAGATAAGAGGTTTTGGCCTGGGAAGATTTTGTTTTAGGGTAAAAAGTGGGGGTGAGCCCATCTTGATATCTAACAATGACCCTGCTGATCGGGGATGGAGAAATCGTTTCTTCTTTGTTAGGAAAGACAGCCTGAGTCAAGAGGTGGTGTAATTCAAAAATGGAGGTCTCAAGGTAGAGGGAATTTTCTCTCGACTTTATTCATCTACAAGAGTTTTCTATACATCTTAATCCTTAACACCTTGAATTTCCTTTGTAGAAGTTGCCAAACTCGGTGTTCGTTCCTGCAAGCGCATACAGAGGCTAACGTGAAGAAAATATTTGAATTAGACCCGCTCTCGTGTCTTTTAAGGCATTCCCTCGTTCTCCCGAAAAAATTGAAGAAGAGACTCTAGTTAAGCCTATCAAGATGTCCACAGGTTTGATCTAAGTTCTTGCTCATCCGCAACTGCTCTGTTTCTCCAAGTTTTCTTAACTCCTTGTCTCCTTCTTACAGAACTACTGCTCTAAAGCACTCGTCAAGATCCGACTTGCTTGCCGGAGCTAAGGCAAGAAGGTCTTCACGGAAGGACAACAAGCTTCCCCTCCAAGATCTATGGCTTCCAGTCTCGAAGAATAAAGAAGAATCAAAGAAAAGAAAACTGGTGGAATCTGAAGATACTGATGCAAGTGATATTCTGGATGGTGAAAGAACAAGGGAAAAGTTTGTTGTGGTAATGAAGGATTTTGCGGATAAGGTAATAATGTGTACACCTTGAACTATGTACCAAAGGATTTCATAAAGTACTAATATTCTTTCTTACACAGCTCTCGGGTATAATGACTCCTATCATGGATCAAGCTGCCATTCTGAAGATCAAGGCGGCTAGGAGCAGTGTTGAGGCCGAAGAGGCACGAAAGGAGGTGAAGGCAAGTCTTTGGAGAGATAAGCAAGTTGAAGAAGGAAATTAAAATGCGAGTAATGAAATAGTGAAGTTAAGGAAGGAATTGGCGGATGCTTGTCCGAAAGGTTGACAGAGAACGAGGCTCACGTCAAGGAGCTTGAAGGCGCTCGAGAGGATTTCAAATTTAATGCCACCAAGGCGCCGCTCGAGACCAGGATTCAGATGATGGAGGAAATGAAGAGTGGACTCGCCGTGCACTGGGACCTCGAGGAAGAAAGAAAGACCTTGGAGGATTTCATCAGTGAACCAGTGGATGCGGAGGAGGTAAATTCTCCAGCCTTAGAGGAGTTGATTGAGGATGCCAACAAAGTGCTGAGCAGTATGGTGGGGAAACAAATTGAAAGCGAGAATCAAGAAAAGGAAACGGACGTAACACCGACGGCAGTAGGCCAAAATGTTGACAAAGTTTGAATATTTTTAGGGGATTTGGAGAGTAACACAAACAATTTTATGCTTTTTATTCGTTGGTCATGTAACCTGCTCATAAGAGCGCAAACAATCTATTTAGGGGTACTAGGTTGGTCTAGTACTCCATGCTTTTCATAGGTTGATAGGATTTGTTGGCTTAACCAACTTATCCCCTAATCTTGGGAACATGCTGAACTTTTACTGAAGTAATCTAGGTTTCTTTTAGAAACACTTGCTTGTGTTAGCAGATAAGAATGTTTACTGATTTAAGCAATAGGTAACATGTTAATGTTACAACCAATAGTCACATCTTGTATAGATGTGAAATCGTGCGCACGGGCGAAGGTGTAGAAACCTTAACTCTTTAGAAAAGATGTAAATCTTTTAACCAAAATGTACCTTTGATTAGAGGTAAGTCGTTTGAAGAGATAGAACAAGTATCGGCCGTCCGGCGTGTCAACATGTTCCATCCCTCTCGCTAAAGTCACAACATGTTGGAGCCGCACTGGCGTGTTCACATGTTGGACTTCTTCGTCTCAGGTCTGAACATGTTGGAGCCGTACTGGCGTGTTAACATGTTCAACCTGCTCCATTTTAGGTCTCAACATGTTCGAGCCGCATCGGCGTATTCACATGTTGAGCCTACTTTGCTAGTATACCTTGCAAAACAAATTCATGTTAGGGTTGGGTGTTAGCATAGCCAATACCCCTCCGATGCTTAAGTTAGTAAGGGTTTCCAATAAGTTTAAGAATTTGAAATACGTAAATGAATCTTGACATAAATTAACTCATACCTGATAAGTCTAGTTGTTAACTACTTGACTTACATAAAATAGAGTTTTAAATGGATGGCATTCCAACTCCTAGGAATCCTGTCTCCATTTGGGGTTGACAACCAATATGCACCTTTTCCGCCTTCAGATCAATGAGATATGGTCCCTCCCACTTGGGAGCCAATTTACCCGCATTCGTTCTCTAGTATTTTGAAATACTTTTCTCAAAACTAAATCACCAACCTGGAACCTTCTTATTCGACATTCTTGTTGTAGGCTCTAGCAATCCGTTGTTGATAGGTCGCCATTCTTATCTTGGCTAAATCCCCGATCTCATCAATTGTATCTAGATCTTGGGTTAACAAGAGGTTATTTTCATCTTGAGTTAACAAACCATACCTTGTTGGGATTGTTACCTCGACCGGAATTACGCCTTCGCTCCAAACACCAAAGAATATGGAGTTCTACGTGGCTCCTTTTGTAGTTGTTCTGTCGCCCAAAGTACAAGTGGTAATTCTTCAGCCCACTTTCCTTTCTTTTGATCTAGGCGTTTCTTCAAGTTGTTGACAATCAACTTGTTGCTTGACTCAGCTTGACCATTAGCTTGAGGATGGACGGTGTGGATGTGATCGCTTGATGCCCCAACGAGCACAAAAATCTCCAGTCTTTTTACTTATGAATTGGGATCCATTATCACATATGATCTCGATGGTACACCGAACCTCGCTAATAATATTCTTCTTTAAAAATGAAATTACCTCTTTGTCTCTTTCTTGCACATAGGCCTCGCCTCGATCCATTTTGAGAAATAGTCGGTCATTGCTAACATGAACACTTTGCCTCCAGGAGCCTTAGGCAACTTGCCCACAATATCCATGCCCCACTTCATGAAGGGCCAAGATGAAACAATAGAATGTAGAGGTTCAGCAGGTTGATGCAAGATGTTACCGTGCCTTTGGCGGCGTCACATTTTTGTACGTAGCTCATGGCATCCTGACGCATTGTTGGCCGTAATAACCAGTCCCGAGGGCCTTTGATGCCGTGCCTTTCCACCGAATGATTTCCACACGTTCCCTCATGGATCTCCTTCAAAGACGAGTTCAACTTGTTCATTGTCAATACATCTCAAATAGTGTCTGCGAAAGATTTCTTGAACAAGACATTATCTATTAAAACAAAAGTTGAAGTACGCATTTTAAAGGATCTAGCATTCTTAACATCAGGTGGTATAGTTCCAAGTTGAAGGAACTCAATTATAGGTTGGGTCCAAGATGGACTTGTAACTTGTGCCCCATTAGATTGAGTCACTTCTTGAGTTTCTTCCAATTGGTCTATGGCTGGGTACTTAACATAAATAATGGGTATATTAGTATGCAACATGGATTTGCAAGTTGATCCCAAGTTGGCCAGTGCATCTGCTTCTGTATTCTCTTCTCTAGGGACCTGTTGCAAAGAGAATGACTGAAATTTTGAAGCCAAAGCTTTAACGTGTTGAAGATATAGAGTCATTTTAGAATGCTTTGCCATGTAGCTGCCATTGAAATGGTTAGCGAGCAATTGAGAATCAACATATACATTTATATGAGTAATATTTAAACTTAAAGCAGTAGTTAAACCCATGATTAAAGCCTCATACTCAGCTTCATTATTCGTCGCATTGAATTCACAGGATACACTTGAGGTATGATATCGCCTTGGGGGACTTGAACGATTCCCAAGCCGATTCCTTTGGAATTTGAAGCTCCATCTCGTATAAAGTGTCCAAAATCTAGGAGTTGTTTTACCTTCAAGCTGTTGTACCTCTTGTTCTACCTCGGGTTGCGACTTGATGAAATCGCTACGAAATCGCTAGAGCTTGAGATTTGATAGTGTTCGGGCTCGTATGAAATGTCATATGTGCTTAGCTTGACCGACCACTTGGCTAATCTTCCCGACATTTCGGAGTTCTCAACACACTTCTTATAGGATAATTAGTTCTAACAAGTAATGGAATGTGTTTCAAAATAATGACGCAATTTTGTAGCGGCGTAGTTAAAGCTAGAATTAACTTTTCAAGATGAGAATACCTTGTTTCAGATCTAGTAGAGACTTACTTACATAATACGGGATGCTGTTCACCTTGAATTTCTTTCACTAAGACCGCACTAACCGCATTCTCGATACGCTAAATACAAGTAGAGGCGCCACCACGTTCGGTTTGGCAAGTAGGGAGACGTCATCAAGTATTCCTTAAGTTGTTTGAAGGCCGCCTCGTGTTGATCAGTCCATTGGAATAGTTTATTCTTTCTTAACACTTCATAGAATAACCTGCACTTATCGATGATTTAGATATAAATCTATTTAAGGCAGCTACTCTAGGTTAACCTTTGGACGTCTTTAATATTCTTGGGAGATTCCAAGTTGAGGATAGCTTTGATTTGTTCAGATGGCTTCAATTCCTCTCTTAGTCACCATATGGCCCAAGAACTTCCTCGCTTTAACACCGAAGTTGCACTGGATTGAGCTTCATGTTGAAAGCTTTCAAGATGTTGAATGCCTCGGCAAGATGCTCCACGTGATCTTCAATATGCTTAGACTTGACTACCATATCATCTATGTAGACTTCCATCGTCTTGCCAAGTTGATCTTTGAACATCTTGTTTACCAGTCTTTGATAAGTTGCCCTGCATTTTTGAGACCAAATGGCATAGCAATATAACAATATATACCTTCGAGTCATAAATGCCGTATCTTCTTGGTCCGAGGGTTCCATTTGAATTTGCCGAAATCCCGAGGATGCATCCATGAACGTCAAGATATCATGGCCACTGTCTCATCGACTAGAGAATCAATATGAGGAAGAGGAAATGGATCTTTTGGGCAGGCCTTGTTCAGTCCGTGAAGTCTACGCATACTCGCCACTTGCCATTCTTCTTCTCTACCACCACAACATTGGCCACCATCTTGGATACTGTACTTCCTTGATCATCTTGGCTCTCAAAAGCCTTTCAACTTCATCTTTAATAATCTGTTGCGTTCATGGGCAAACTTTCTCCTTTTCTCGGTGGACGGGACGAATAGTTGGATCAATATTTAACTTGTGAGTAATGACGTCCTTGCTTATTCTGTCATGTCTTCGTGTTTCCATGCAAAACAAAGATTTCGACTTTTCAAAACTCGATCGCTCTTCCTCAACTTCGGTCGGAAGATCTGTACCAACTTGCACTTGGGCCTCGTGATTTGATTCATCAACGAAACACTCTTCGTCTCGTGCTCCACCGCTTCAATAACATCCGGGCCTTTTTCTTTAATTGCTATGCAGACGAGGGACCGAACTTGCCTTCATGTTGACCTTGTAGCACTCTTTAGAAAGCTGCGATTGCCCTTCAACTTGGCTACACCCCAAGGAGTTGGGAACTTGACACACCGGTGATAGGTTGACGGCACGGCTTTCATGTTGTGGATCCACGGCCTACCTAAAATGACATTGTACGAGGAAGAACATTCAATTACACGTAATCTTTCCATAGAATTCATACCTTCCGATAGAGAGGCAACTTGATCTCTCCAACTGTTTGTTTCACTTCGCCACCGAACCCTACTAGTACGATGAATTCCTCACAACTTCGATAAAGGAATGCCCATCTCTTGCAGAGCATGGGTAAAGATTATATTAACAGAGCTACCACCATCAATAAGGATCCTCTTGACCATACAATTAGCTATCGAACTTGGACAACTAGACCATCATGATGGGGGTCCAGCGTGTTATCCTTGTCTTCATCTTCGAAGGAGATAACTTGACCATCTCGTGAAGTCGCGGCATCTTGAAGGCGTTCGACCGATCCTCCTTTGAGCTCTTGGCATGACGCTTGGCTGAATAAGTTGTACCACAAATATAGGATCCACCTAAAATAACATTTACTACCTTGGTGGTGGAGGAGGTATAACTTTCTGTCCGGATCGCTCCACGTAATCAGTTCTTTGGATTCACTTCGACCCTCTTCTTACCCAACAGATCCTTGAGGAGTCCTTTTGACAATAAATGAGCAATCTCCTTCCTCAAGGCGAAACAATTTTCGTAGTATGCCCGAATTCCTCATGAAATGCACACCACTTGGACTTATCCTTCCAAGTTGTGGGCTTGTCACTTTTCTTAGGCCATCTTGCTCTATCTCCGAGATTCTCCATGGCGCAAAGAACTCCCGCAATGTCCACGAAAAGCAATAGTCGAAATTCTAGGGTAGTCATTATCATCTCCATCTTGATCATCATCTACAAAATGAACTTTAGAAGATTCGATTTAACAGGGGTTTGCCTCGCTAGACTTATAATGATGGGAGTCTCGATTTTCTGTCCGATGGCTCAAATAGAGGGTCCTTCCAATTGACTTTTCCATTGCTAGACCGTCCTCCTCCAATCGATGAATCGTAAGGCTCGGTTCTTATTTCTTCAAGTTGTTTGGCGGTGTCATCACCACTCATTATAAAATGGAGAGTTCTTTCTCGTGCCAATACGGAATGCTTCGGTAGCCGTGGACATATCCAGAGGGTATGGTCATGCTTCTTTATTAAACCCGTGCAAATATTCCTTAAGACTCTCATTAGGTGTTGCACAATTCAGAAGGTCGCCGGTCAACTTGTCGAACGCCCGTTGCATGAAAATTGATTAGTGAACATGCCGACAAGTTGAGCATAGGAAGAAATAGAGTTAAGAGGAAGTCCCGTTAGCCATTTTAAAGCTGGTCCCGATAGAGTTGAGCCAAAGCCCCGCAAAACATGCTTCTTTAAAAACAGGGGGATACTTATAATGTCCATTGATTCTTGATACAAAGAACACATGTTCTGGCTGGATCAGACTTCCATCATACTTCTTCATATGAGGGACTGAAAATTTCTTTGGGATTTCCACATTAGCTATGGCTGGAACAAAACGGGATTCGTTGTAGCAAGTTGGGGAAATTTGGTGATGAGGCAAGTTGACTCCGGCACACCTCGAAGCAATTCTTTTATGGTTTGCATTTCCCTAATAAGTTGGCTTTCGCAAAAGAGAATTATTATTAAACGGGATGCGAAGCGTCAAAAGTATTAAAGAAACTCCCTGTTTGCCCCATCGAGGGTGCAGATAGGTATAGCAAGACGTCAACACAGTTGGCTAGTTGTAAAGTTGAACCGTGGCCTCGAGGTTGGAATTGACGTCATGATTGTACTTTCGCCGGTAAGGTACTAGACATAGGGATATCTCCAACATGGCTTGGTCCCGTACTGCACCAAACAAAGATCTAGGATGCAAAGGTGAAAATGGAGTAGATGTTTGAGTTTCGTTTGTTTTCCTTACGCATGGAATCAATGGCATTGAGTATCATAGTGTTTGTATGCTCTTGAGCGTCCAACGGTCACCACTTTTTCAATATCGTGACCATGTTAGACATTAGCTCCATATTGGCGGCTTCCGGATTTGAAGACGGATTGCCCGAGATACCGAATCGGGAAGTGGCCGGTTCCTCTCACCAAGACTACAGACGATGGATTGGCCATTTCTATATAAATAATCAAAAGTGTCCCACGGATGGCGCCAAATTGTTTTGGTCAAATTTCTACGAGGAAACTAGTAATAAGAAAGATGACAAAAAGGATTTGAATCGGGTACAATGATTACGAAATGCTATAGAAATGAACTCAAAGGATTTTGTTAACTAGGGAAAGCTTGAACAGCTTGTTCGCCGACAAAACCCCGGAGGTTTTAGGGAACCCGCCTTGACCAAGTGATTGATTAACCAAGTTGAATACAAGACTAAGAGCGTATACTAGGGAGCTTGAGCTAGTGAGAATGTGTGTGAAAAATACATGTGTTCCTCCCTTTTTATACCTCAAATGCAAAGAAAACAAACAAGCCTAGAATATAGGAAATTGGTTGAAGTTTGTTGAGGTAATCTCGCCACAATGTTGGTTTGAAGAGATAAGGATCCCTTGCTGGCTTTGTTTGATGAAGGAACGTTTTGTTGACTCGCCTCTTTTATCCGTTGACATACTTCCTAAAAAATAGGTTGCAATGTAACAATAATTCAACCTGCAAAATAACGTCAAGGTGCAGTAGGAGAACTCAAGTTGTTAGTATCAAGATGATATATGTAAGTTGTAAACATCTTGACTAAAAATGTAGGCCCAACAATTATTAGGGCTTAATATGTGATCTACGGTCATGTCAAAACTGATTGTTCACCTCGTCATCATCGTCTGTCTAAAAAAAAAGAGTTGAGCCTATGCTCTCTCTAACATATGGTAAGGCGTTTCTTTTTTTATTTTATTTTTTAATTTTGTTTATTCGAATTTCGTCATTCTAACATTTAAAACAATGACCTTGTTTTGATGGGGTAATTTATTTTGTGGTTCATAGTTTTCATAATTATTGAATCTTAAAATAAGAGAGAGATAAACAGAAAAATAATGAGACTAATGATAAAGAAAGTGAAAAACACGAAGAAAAATTCACAAACTACAAAACGAACCTCTTAAAATAAATGAAAAGAAAAAGCTCAAATCTGAGCATGAGCCAGGGACGTTCTAGCAATTAGCTGGCTCCACCCCTGGTATAGAAAGTAGGAAGGCTTGAAATGAAACAAACTGTCATGCTTTTTTGATTGCAGAGTTTACTCATATTATTAATTAAATATCTTTAATGTTTTTTTTATAATTATTTACGGCTCTATAAAATAACCATTCACTTCTTTTATTCTTCAAAAAATAACTACCAAAAAAAAAAATCGTCAACTTTAAAAATAATAATTAGATATTTAAAAATTCATAAAAAAACAACTATAAACATTGACATTATCAATATAGAAAAAACATAATTAATCATACACACTTATTAAGTGTGCCACATTCATTAGTACTATAACAAGAAGTACGTCCAACCATATCATTAAGAAAAAATTGCCATAAATTTTCAACAGCTTAAATTTACTATAATTATTTTTAATCGCTTAAGTTTATTTTAAGTAATAAATTGATTATTTGTTTCAAAACTGCCCCCGTAACACATATGACGTTTTACTTGTGTCTTTTTCTTCTATTACGATTTCTTACCAAAATTTCCATACATATTACATTCGAAAGTTTTTGCTCATTCGATTTCGTTTTTTGAGTTTCTTCAAGTTGTTATAATCGTTTTCACTGTAAAATTGAAATCAATTGATTCAATGAAAATTGCTGTATTTTGTAGATTTCCATCTATTGATTTCTTCAAACTGCTCTGTATTTTGTACATTGCTTCAAACTACTTACTAAAATCAAAAAATTTTATCCATTGATTTTATTTGTATTAAGAACAAGAATAGTAATCAATTTTTCATTTAATAAAAGAATATATTTAGTTTAGTTGTGTGCATTGGAATAAAAGTTGTGTATCGCGATGCACAAAAATAATGGTTTGTAGTACACTTTTGTGCATCGCGATACAAAATTTCAGTACACTTTTATGCATAAAAACAGTATTATTTCAGTACAAGTTTGTGCATCGCGATGCACAAACTCTAATAAATTTCAACACTTTGAAACTGTAATAATTGTAATTTTTATTAATTCCTATTCTTATCACAAAATTTATCGAGAATACAATCCATAGCACACAATAAATATTCTATGGTATGAATTTGGTGGTATGAAATAGGAAAACTTTGTCTATGTACATGGGGTGACCATATCTTCTTACACAAAAAGACTCAATGTCGTCTAATGGCGTCAACTCTGGCCCGAGAATTTTGCTGAAACCTCTTTATTAAGTCATGAGAGGCATGCAAAGATGTGTTATACTTCTCAAGCAGACAGTTCCTTAACATCTCCATGCCAAGTTGTGATGCTTCTCCGTAATGTAGCACCGAAAGAACACTCAACGCGTGCATGGCCTCAAAGTATCCATCCCTTGCAAGATACTCCCACAGTGATGATGCAATGGCTAAATTTCGAGTGTTTCATTGGAGAAGAATATGATAATGATGATTTGGTGAAACATTCCTCTGTTTCTAACAAGAGTTAATCTCGTGCAAAAATGATTGTATGCTTCCAGCCAAGCTTCACCCAAAAACCACCTACGGGGGAAGAGACCTTCCACGGACATATTCTGGAGGATTATTTATTCGTTGTCAGCATCGTAAAACCTCCTACAAACTTGTTGAAGGTTGAAGACGTCATCTTTGAATGACGATGCAACAATCATTTTGAATATAACCAATAAAATCTTATAAGGTACGTGTGTCAACATTTTTTGTTTGTTTTTGTATTTGATGAGGGAAATATTTACAATTTGTTTGATTTTTGCGAGTGGATTTTGTTTAAATAATATCAATGTGTCCCATATTTATACATAATTTGAAAGTTGTATCGTTTAACAGGCATTGGACAACCACTTCTTGTTGAATTTAAAAAGACATTTATCATTTCAATGACTGTTCTTTTAAACAATGCACAAAATTGGACTGTCACTTCTTTTAGAATTTGAAAAGGCATTTATCTTTCTTGTAGAATTCTAAAAGTCATTTATCATATCTATGACTGTTATCTCTTTTAAAACATGTTTGTATTTAAATGAGTTGCCTATTAGAATCTGAAAGAGTTTTTAAACGATGCATAAAATTGTTAAGTTTCAAAGTTGTGCATCGGGAATAAAAGTTATGCATCGGGAATAAAGGTTGTGCATCGCGATGCACAAAAACAGTACTTTTATAGTACAACTTTATGTATCGCAATGCACATTATTGTGCCTCACAAGTGTAATTTCAAAAAAGTGAGAGATTACACAATGTTATCAGCACAGATTCATAAGAGAGAAATAACACGAAAAATATAATATATATAAAATGTATTGTTTCTTAAAATTTTCTCCATGCATTATTATTGCTTTAGCCATTCTTGCCCTGTACTCTATACAAGAACTAGCGTTAATTTTCGTTGGTAATTTGTGGTCTCAGAGCAACTTTTCAATTAAAATGCATACGATCACCCCGCAATCATCAGTTCCACTGCTTGTTGCGGTGATGTTTCACATGTTTTTATTGGGCAGACATCTTATAACTGGCTTAATCGTTGGTATCGCAACAATGACGATTTAGCGACCAATGCCTTCATCCTTTCTTCAACATATGATGCCTGTAGTGAAAATTATTCAAAAACAAGTATGAGTTGATTATTTGTTGTATTTTTAATAGAGACATAGTACATTACTCACGAGTATTTTAGCCATTTCCAAGTGTCAGTCTTTTTCTTTCTTGTTGATCGACGAGTTGTAAAAGACCTATGAATTTTGATTTTCATAGAATACAAGCAGGGTCCAATGCAAGCAATTACCATTCTGCAAGTCCCTCTGCCTTGGTGTGTTTATTGGAAAAATTAATGGTTCATAATTTATGGTCTCCTCAAACTTCTCGTCGATATGCATTGTAGCCAAGTCTTTGAAAAATTTAATGGTCGATTGTCGTGTCACGTACAACTAAATAACGTAACGTATAAAAATTTAGTTGACAACAATCAATTAAGAAACTTATATAGTAAAGAATTAGGATTATAATATTATCCAGCAAGGAGAATTAAAAATCATTCAGTATTTGTGTTTCTTGCTTCTGTTGATAACGTTTTCAACAATCAACTTCCAAACGTCAATGTAAACAAGAAATAAAGGTAGTGCAACGCAAAAAAAATATTTTTTTAATTAGTACAAACTTGTGCATCGCGAAGAATTAGGATTATAATATTACTCAGTAAGGAGAATTAAAAATCATTCAGTATTTGTGTTTCTTGCTTCTGTTGATAACGTTTTCAACAATCAACTTCCAAACGTCGATGTACTATAAACAAGAAATAAAAGTTGTGCAACGCAAAAATAATACTTTTTTAGTACAAACTTGTGCATTGCGATGCTCACCTTCTGTGCATCACAATTGAAATAAAGGTTGTGCATCGTGATATACAAAAATAATACATTTTTAGTACAAACTTATTCATCGCAAGTGTAATGCTGATATCTTTTTCATTTGAAATCAATATAAATGTGTGAAAATTGGAATACATACGTTGTTCTCCAGTATTTTGTGCTGCAACAAGAATTGGATATCAGAGTAACAAACTATTGGTTCAATCTCACCACCCCTATAAACAATTGCCTTGCAAAAGATTGAGAACCATATTAATAAGGAATTCACCACAAAATCCATATTAATGTTATTATATGCCCAATACAGATAATAATGTTATGTTATTGAAATTTGACAATATTAATTTGACTTACTGGTCTCCATCATCTTGAGCGTAAAGTTTGGCCAGTTTAGATTTGGATTCAGCACTCAGTTCAATAAGTTTGGGGAGATTGTTCTTTTTTGATTGTTTCGTTTTCTTTATAAGCTCTGCTACATTGTCGGTTTCAGTACATGAGTCATCTGGATTCTTCCTCTTCCGGTCATTTCGGTTTTGTATTCTTTTAACCATAAAAGAAGGAGTCTTGGCCCCTTTGGTACGTACCTCCATTGTTTCAACTGCTGCACCCTCCAATTCATCCACCTCATCCTCATTACCCTTTTCAGCTGCATTTGATATGAGGGCCTGCTGCCTCTTATTTTTTATCATTTGATTTTCCTTAGTAATTTGTAATAGCAGCCTTTTGAGATCTTCAATTTGAGCTTTAACTTCATTTATTATAACATTTTGTTGCTCTTATGTCTTGGCTACATCAAGTCTCAGGCTATCTATTTTTTTTTACCATGGTTTCAATTTGTGCATCCTTTCCAGCCATTTCTGATCTCAGGATCTTAATTTCGTAGTCCTTGGCTTCGATTATGGATAATTTCTCATCCACAACACCCATGACAACGTTCATTGTAGTTTGTTGTCAACCAAGTCATCTCTTCTTGCAACTTCTGAAGCAGTCTATTCGTTTTGTGGATTTGCATCCACTGCTTCATTTGAATGAGGTAAATTGATGTCGTTTTGTTAGAGGGCACCCATCACAGCAGTCTCGTAAAGGATATCCATCTCGTTTCTTCCTTATCACCAGAGGAGGCCCATTTCATTCTGCGTTCTTTGCAAAACACCATGAAACCTTTGCAAAAATATAAAAATGTAAGTTTTTAGAGAAGGTGCATAGAAAATAGATTTTTTTGTGCATCGCGATGCAACAAAATAGTTCTTTTTTAATATAATTGCGTGCATCGCGATGCACACATTTGTGCATCGCAAGTGTACTTTTATACAATATTGTGCACTGACAATAAAAGTTGTGCATCGCGATGTAAAATAACAGTATTTTATAGTACAACTTTGTGCATCGTGATGCATACTTTTGTGCATCGCAAGTGTACTTTTATACAATATTGTGCACCGACAATAAAAGTTGTGCATCGTGATGTAAAATAATAGTATTTTATAGTACAACTTTGTGCATCGTGATGCACACTTTTGTGCATCACAAGTGTAATGTTATCATTTCTAATAGAAAACTAATGTTCCATTTTATATAACCACTCACCTGGTTATTCATGACCTCAATGAAATTTGATTCACTGAATACTCTTGACAGCGCCAACAAATCATATTTGACAAATCTTGGGATAGAATTTTCGTGTGTCGAGAGCACAATGTTGTTCTGCTCGCACAACCAGTACTGCATACATAAATTGAACACTATTAATATGACCAAATTTTCATGCATCATACACAGAAATTATACATAATAATATCAACTGAACTTAAATTTACCGGCAGCAGCAACACACATCTTTCAACGCCTTCATCAGTTACATTTTTCATGCTTTCTAACAACATATCAACTAAATGTTTGGACCAATTGTAGCATGATATTTTCTTCAGGTCGGAGACAAAGCTTGTGTACGCACAAGGTATATAGGAGGTTTTGGTCATAACCAGCAACATTGCAATTACAAGTAGTATCGTCAACCCAACCATGCATTTGACATCTATTTGTTCGACACTGTCTATCCTCTCCTTGATTCAAACAAGGATCATTTTTGGCTTTAGTCCAACTTTTGACATCTTTTCAAGAAAGCACATTTGGAGAAAATCTATGCGTTTCAATTTGTAAAAGAAGATGTTGATTTCCTCCTCTACATCCTTGATTCTAAAAATAAGCTTGACATCTATTGCCCTAAGCTTCAATTTTTTTTTTTTTCCAGCGATTTAGATACACCTTTGTCCTTTAAGGTAGTATTTGACAATACTTCTTATTATTGAGTCATCCTTCTTAGAATGCTTGCGCAGGACGTTATTACCAAGAATGCTCTGTATGATGTACCAGAATGGTGTTTTCTTCAATACTGTTAAATGGTCTTCTCTGAAAGTAATATTTCTTATTTGGTCGATGAGGGATTGCATACTTAGTACTCAGACTTGCATAATACGTATATTGTAGTTACAGTCACACAACTAAAAAATTACAATAAAAAAGTAAAACACGATGCATATGTCATTCGTCGCGATGCATCAATTTTTCATTAGAATCCATTACTTTGGTGCATCGCGATGCACAACATTTGACTACAAAATGGTGTTTTATGTTTTTAGTGAATGCGATTCATCAAATAATGCATCACGATGCATCAAAAATAATAAAAGTTTGCATTACGAGGCAAAAAAATTTAAAACCCTATAAACACTGTTTTATATTCAGATTTTAATCTATTAAGGACATTTTTACTCTGTTTTTGAAACGCAAAAATGTATTCAGCAATACTAACCTGATACTTTATTTTTGTTAGTTCTGGTGGTTATTGCTTTCTTCCTAGTGCTCTTTTGTAGTTGAGAAGATATTTTTGCTCTGTTTAATAATAACTTACGATAATGTTTTTAAATTTTTTTGCAAAATTATCGGATGTTGTTTGCTGAGTAATCGCCGAAGGATTTTAAGATTTTTTGAAGTGAAGAGGGTTTTCTGTTGTGTGTTTGTGTTAAGCATTCAAATGGTTAGTTTGTGTTTTGTAGTGTAAAAGCCAATGCAATGTGTACGTATTAGAAGGATGGGCATATACGACATTTTACAAACAGGATGCCTTCTTCAGGTTCAAAAGAAAAGATTGTACACAGTGATGCGCAAAAATAGTACATTTTAATACTATTTTGTGCATCGCGGTGCACACTTTTTTTACATTGCAAGTATAATTTATGCATCGTGATGTGTTGCAATGCATCGTTTTATTTTTGCAATGCATAGCATATCGTTCTGTGTTTTTTAAGGATATAGATGACATTTCGCAACAAAAATGTAATTTTTCAATTTGAAAACAGTTATAGTGGACTAAAGGCTAAAGCGATTAAAAATTACCTGAAAAGGACCGACCGAATTTTGCTCTATCATTAAATTGACTCTCCGTGATAGTTGCTGGATTAATCTTCCAAATTTTAGGCCCAAACCGGCACCTTAGTACCCCACAAACCCCAACCCCAGTGAATTCAAAATCTCTCTATATTTGACATTCCTTTTCAATTCTTTTGATTGAAAATAAAATGTAGTAGTAGTTTCATATAGTAAATTCGGTATTTTATATAAAATTTAATACTTTTCATAACAAATTTAGTACTTCTGATATATTATATTTTTTATAGCAAAAATAATACATAATACTTTGGACTAAATTTAGGTCGGTCCCCTTTAGAAAATTTTCAATCGCTAAAGTTCATTATAATTGTTTTTAACCAAAAAATGATATTTTTTTTGCGAAATGTCATCTATGCCCTTTAAAAATACGGAATAGTGCACGCTATGCATCGCAAAAATAAAACACGATACATCGCAACACAACACGATGCATATAAAAACACGGAAGCCCATTTGCCCATATTGTCCATCGCAAAACAAATACGATGTACAAATTACCTTTTTTACTTGCGATGCACCAAAAGTTGTGTATCACACAGTGTCCAATGGAACGACAATAATTATTGATTAGATATGTTTCTTAGCAATTAAACTAATACTTTCTAGTATTATTTGAATACATGTAAATATTTGAGTTCATTTTTTGGTGTTTTAATACTAACTGATAATTAATTTCATATGCAGTTTTATGTTTGTGTGTTGATTACATTGCGCAATATCTTTTTTTTTTTTTAACATTAAACTTACGATGCACAACAATTGTGCATCGTGATGCACAAAACAGTTCAACAAAAAGCATTGCTTGTTGCATCGCGATGCACATTTTATATGCAGTTTTATGGATGTATGTTCAACAATTCACGATGCAGATTTTATACTTGACGTTGCACACAATACACATTTCCTAACATAAAAATCACAATTACATTGACGATGCATATTTCACACACGTTACGATGCACAAAAATCAACCTTGAATAGACAAATGAGCTTTAAAAATTACAATATAACAAAAATATACCTTGTATAACCTCTCTACATGAACTAAAGTTGTGGTTACAAAGTTTGTGACATCTACTACATATCCTTTTTTTTTTTCTTGTTGATTCATCGTTTGATGGGATCATTGACTTTTAGGGACGTCTGGGTAATCTCTTCATTATAGGTGATAAAATGGTATCACCCAAGCAAG
The DNA here is from genome assembly GCA_016624345.1 of Platycodon grandiflorus. NCBI lineage: Eukaryota > Viridiplantae > Streptophyta > Magnoliopsida > Asterales > Campanulaceae > Platycodon > Platycodon grandiflorus. Next base: position 23,226,464 of record CM028361.1, read on the forward strand.
AATTCTGAAGCTCGTACCTTTTCGTAGTTGCAATTGGCATTAAGCTTTCCTCGTAATACTTGATGTAATTGTTTGTTAAGAAGTAATTATCAACCATATCATTTATATTTTTTCCGGATCTCACAATCACAATGGCTGCGTGGCAACACGGAAATCCTTGAATTTGCCACTGATAGCATGAACATGTTCGCTTCTCCAAGTCAACCTAGACACTTGGACTGGATAAAACCTCGTGTAGCGACCCAGGTTCACCGTACCGAGCCCTGTGGGTCCCAGCCTAGGTCCTTCCCCAGGGTCACCAGTCACAGGTCTTCCCACTCCTAGTAGCTGAATTGGTACTCACACTCATATTTAAAGGCCTTTTTTCTGGACCTAGAGGTGAGGGGTTCGAGTGTGGGGGAAGACATGAAACTCACTACTAGGAGTGGGAAGGCCTGTGACTAGTGACATTGGGGAAGGACCTAGGCTGGGACCCACAGGGCTCGATACGGTGAACCTAGGTCGCTACACCTCGTATACTGAGTTGGGTGCCATGTGAATCTGCCACGTCATCCCAATATTAAGGTACTCCTTTCACTTTTTATCCATCTTCACACATAATAATTTATGTTATATCTTTTCATTCCCAAGTCTCTCCCTAAACCATTTCATTATTTTTGATTTTGTACAATCCACCATGTGAGTGGTGAGAAGTCCCCGAGCCTCTAAAATCCAATTGTTGAACGATTCAGCAGCATTTGAGGTCATTTCGTCATACCTATTCTCGTTCCAATGTGCAATCGCCCACTTCTCGTATGAAATGGTAGCCAAGAAATCACAGACAACCTGTCCCCATTCTTTTTTGAATATATCAATTTTCTCATTAAACAATCTAATGTTGGGGACATACGCACAGTCCTTGAGTCTTGAACATAAACTGCTGCGGAATGTGTTGGAATAACGTTTACCAATAAACATTTATTTCAAGTTCCGATAAAGATACACCAAGCAAAAGAAATGCTTAGAACTCCTAAACATGTTGCATATTGCTTTCATTAAACCAACATTACGATCGGATGCAAACAACACTTTACGATCGATTGCTCCTTTTATCTTAGACAGAAACCAAGCCTAATTATCCCTATTTTCAGAACTTATAACATCAAATGCAAATGAGAACAGACCTGCAGCATATGAACAATATTTAAATATTTAATTAACAACAACAGATTTGCGATACATACCATTGTGCATCTCGATGCACAAAAGTGTACTACAAAAGTACGGATTTTGTGCATCGTGATGCACCACTTTTATTTTCTGATGCACAAATAATATATTGAATGTATTATCTTATTAAGTACAAGTACAAAAAGTGGTATAAAAACACGATCATCCTATGATATTAATCAAACTAATGTTGAAACAAAAGGAAATAATGTAGAACAAATGGACGTACCTTGATTTTTATCTTTGGTCGTGGAAGACAAAAAGGTGTCTTTGAATCATGATTTCATAAATGTGTCATTATGAATAATACAGGACGACACTAGTTGAAACCATCTACGCATGCCCGAAATGAAATGAACAACCTACTGAACCAATTCGTAGCATCGTCCGATTCCAAGAAAGCAAAGTTACCAGGATTACTCTTATGCAAGGCTTTAACGTACCACTGCAGCTCCTGAAAAGATTCTTCGTAACAGCTAAATAGCTTCTTTCGAGCCTTATCTACGCTCCTCCATGCCTTGCTGTATGTTATCTCAATGCCATAATTAGTTCTGATGTGATCAATTAAATCGATCGGCAAATAGCTTGATCGACTGCGAACATGATCAAGAATCAATTGCCCAATGTTACGACAGCCCATTCTTTTTGAGTTATTATCGTCAGCCATGGTTAAATGACAACTGTGTGAAAGGTTGCACTTGTATATTGATACTGATTCATCAAATCATCACTGTATTTCTTCCCACATGCAATACTAATCCTATTTTTGTTGTTCTTAATGTAAATGAATTCAAAACCAATTTTAAATGAATAATTTACAAACTGCGTGCGAAAATTTTTCACTCCATTTTTAAATATTTAATCAACACAAGTGATAAGATTTTCCCAACCAAAATTTAAGAGTTTCTTGTTTGAACATGATTATGTCGTAACATGAAACACTTTCAACATCGCTTCAAAACTTGAAGAATTGGTACAACTTCTATCACTGTTCTCCTCGTTACATTGTTATGCATCGCCAAATAGATGTGCTGCATCATGATGCACATCTTTTCCATTACCCTTGTCAAGTTTTTGTGCATCACAATGCAAGTTTTGTGCATCGTCATCTTCATAAACAGTTGCATCGTCTTCTGTAATATCATCTCCATAATTCTCTTCTTTAATAATCCCGTAACTGAAATCAGTATCAGTTTCAAGTACGTCAACAATGATAATAGAAACCGATAAAATTTTGCCAATGTCACCATGTTTTTGAAATCTTCTTCGTTGGTTAAACAACAATTGTTATGTGATCATACAGTGTATTTAAAAGTACAATTATCGGCTTGAAAATTGAAATGTTTATCTCTGATGTATTCGATCAACTCGGATAAACCAAAATTCTCTGAAATTGTCGAAACAATAGTATCTCCTATGAATTTCAGCAACAACATGACAACAGTTTGGTTTGTTAAATCCATTGATTTCGATTTCAAAATGAATTCGATATTGAACTGTTTTGATATTTATTTTTTAAGTTTCTTCAACTTGATATGAATGAGAATTTTAGTAAGAAATCGGAATGAGATAAATACGAAATTGAAATGAGTAAATTGAGAAAATCGCACAGCTAAAAATACGTGATAGATTGTTACAGGGCCAGTTTGAGAACAAATCATAAATTTATAGTTAGTACATTTGACAATGCACAAAATAACCATCTTCACGTTGCACAAATTATAATGAAATAATACTGTTATAATTGACGATGCACAAAACTATACTTGACGATGCACATTTCTTACAAAAAAATATACTGTTATACTTGATGATGCACAACATTATACTTGACGATGCACATTTTATACTTGACGATGGACACAATGCACATTTCTTAACACAAAATCACAAATTACATTGACGATGCACACTTTATAGTTGACGTGGGAAACGATGCACATTTCTTAACACAAAAATCACAAATTACATTGACAATGCACATTTCACACACATGACGATGCACAATATATATACTTAAAAAACGACATATGTTGATACGGTGACAGTTTTAAAACAAATAGTAAATTTATTACTTAAAAGGGACTTAAGCGAATGAAAACAAATATAGTAAAATTAAGTGGTTAAATATTATACAAAAGGTACTAAACCACAATTTTTCCTAATACATTTTATGTATAAATATTTGATACAAATAAAGTTTTATTAATATACTTATATGCTTAAATGAACCAAAAGAAAAGAATGGGAGAGCATATCTAAACGGGCTAAAACGCAGAGGTTCCGCTCCCTCCCTCGGGACGCCCCAGCTTATTATTAACTAACTCAGTTAATAAGTCTAATAAGTAGCCTAGCCGTGAGGGTTGTTAGACCCACAAAACTATGTTGACCATATAGATCTGACAAGGACAGCGTAAATCATTTTATTATTACATCACTGGTCAAAGTCATAGTCAAACCTCATACTCCATGCTTAATTATTGTCTATTTAATTTTTTTAATCAAATTAATTGTTTTCTCAAAAAAATCTATCGTATATATATTTCTATTCTTATCTTAAATCATAAAATACCTAATAATTTATAATTTAGAAAATAAAAAATATACGTCTAATTTTTGTTTAAAAAATAATTAATTTGACTGAAAAAAAATTAAAAGAATATTTGAAGAACGGAGCGGTTAATTGTTATACTTTAGTGATACCTAAAGAAAAGAAAAAAATACTTGTTCGAAATATTAGCCCCGTCTGTTCTCTATAAATGGTTTATTTATTTTGTGATAGTGGAGAGTATGTGAGAGATTTCCTATTTATTTATTGGTTTATAGTCTATTATATAGGGGATTGTTTATTCTTGGATAGGCTTGGGTTTATCATTTGCGTATTGGGCCATGTCGGTACCTTTTGAGAGTATCCTTTTGGGTACCTTTTAGGAATGGTTATTCTTTATTTATTTAGCCGCATTTTTTTAAAATTGGAGCCTCCATTTCCACCGTTACAAAATGTAGCTAGCGTATGGAGAAAAGAAAACGCTACTGCCTGATGGATGGATGGGCCAAAACAACCTTCTTTTTTATTTTTTGCTAGCCTTGAGACGTTTGCATATAAACTTACTGTTTTTGCTTCATCAGTTCTAGGTTTAATGGATATCAATTTTGATGATTTATTGATAGAATGTCACTGGGGTTGCCCCTCATAACCCCATGTGTTCATCAAGGGCGGTATATGATTTTTAATTTGCCAAAAATAATAATCATATCAACAACCCCGTTCAAGTTAATTACATCAAATTCTTCACAACTGATTTATGTTTGTTTGGGATTCGCGGTAAATATATATTGTCACGCCCCAAACCCACAGTCGGACCAATGGGCCAGGGGTGACCGGCCGCGGCCCACTAAAATGGTTTGGGTTCTGCAAGGCCTTCCAATACAATTGCGCTGCTCAAATCTAACTACTCCTTAATAAAAACTAAACCACAAACAAGGCCCATAACCCTATTTAACCAATCAAGTCCAAAAGAAGTTTCCAAAACTACAATTATTTAGGGAGTCAACAGTTCCTTACAAAAATCAAGTCCAATTGCGCGAAATAGAAATCAAACTAAAATATAAAACTCTCGAGCCATCCACTGAGTGGTCCCAATCCGTCACCAACATTAACGATCTGCAAAATAATAAGGGGTGAGCTCACAGCTCAGCAAGGTACTAACAACGCTATCTAGAGGTTCAAGTACGTATTTCAAAAACAATAATTCTATAAAAAGTCATAAGAAGCATTTCAAATAACATTTCTCGTAAACGACATTTAAAATATTGTTGAGCAAAACATTTACTTTGAAACAAGTCAATGACACTACCGTCCCATACCGGTAGTATAACCAACCGTTTTGTCGAAAGAAATTCACTAAGTTCAAACAATAATTTCCAAAAGACTTTCAAAATCAAAAGTAGGTCGAAGCCAGTTAATTACACCACCGTCCCATACTAGTGGCATGACCAACTACTCCGCTAAACAATTTCAATAAAGTTTCATGGTCTTTGTTGACTACGGCTACAGTACAACCCTGTAACACGGTATCGATAATTGTCGCAGTACAACCCTGTGACGTGGTTCGATAATGTCGCAGTACAACCCTGTGACGTGGTTCGATAATTTCAAAGTTCGATATGTCTACCTAGCTAGTAGAGTAGACGATTCAGAAGTTTCAATACATAGTCAGACCATCGGTTTCTAAAAGTTTCATAGTTCACAATTCTGTAACAAAATTTCAATGTCAATAAACAATAACAAAAATTTAGAAATCAAATTCATTTCAGAGGCTCATATGCTTGATCCTTATTTTGAGGATATTTCAATACATCATATTTTTGATAAAATATTAAATCAATTTCATAGGCTTATTTGAAACAAAACAATGTAGTAAAGCATTTTATTTTTCGATAAAAACGAAGGGATGAAAACAAACTAGATAGAGTAGAAAGTCCCTTACCTCGAATTCGACACAAGCTAGTCAAAGGTCAAAATGATGATACTTCCTCCTAATCGCTATCGACGGTACCTAATTCCAAAGACAATAATATCCTCTTTTAAATTTAAAACATAATACAATAAGGGTTTGCTAAATATTTTGAAACCTAGGAGGGTCTGTTCGTCAATTTCTAGAACTTAAAAGGTACTTCTCAACCTTTTCATTAGTACTTGAATTCTAGGGACTAACTTGATAACATCTAAACTGCAAGAAGTCAAATGTGGGAACTAAGACATGGAGGGGGTAAAATGTAAGTTTTCCATCTTCCCAAAACAAACCCAGCAATACACTGGTTTGTTTCAAACTTGTTTCTTTCTTTTACTTTTTCGGCCGAAACCTCCTCAAACCCAAACCAATAGATTTCCTTTTCCATTAACAATTCAATGGATTGGATACCCCAATGCAAAATCATACAAAGTCCTGTGTTCCGAAAACAAATTATAAATTCATAAAATTTGTTTAATAAAACTTGTTATCAAGGATTGCAAATCACTCACCTCCTGCTCAGTTTTTCGTCCTTCCCTTGTCCACGCCGAGCAACTCGCCAACCCAATTTTGTGATCGTCCCGCACACGCTTCCTCTCTCGGCCCAGAGTCTTACGGCAGCTCTTTCTCACCTTCAGCTCTTTTTTTATTTCTTTCCCGTCAAGAACCCAACTAGAGGATACCGAGAGCTCTTTCTATTTGCCGGACTATCCTTTCATCTTCCTACCGGTCACTCCCCATTGATTACGCGAGTTATCACACAATCACTCCACCTCTCCGTATCCCTCTGTGCGTTACAAGGCATTCTGATCCTTTTTTTTTTTTTTTTTTTGGGGTTATCACATATATATATACTTCACAATCAGACCCGTACTTTTAATTTTGAATGACTATTTTGTCTTAGTAAAATATCACGTGAGGAGTTATGTGAGAGCACTTAACAGTTAAAATTTGATAAATTGGATGAAAGAACTAATTATATTTGATTTAGATAGTAAAAATAGTTAATTTTTAAATTTTTGTACATAAATCTCAAAAGGGGTTAAAAGCATAAGGACCAATGGTATAGTGTGCCATTTTTAATAATCGCAACTTTGATTGCTTTACATAAGGATTGTGCGCAATGCTACACTTATAGGAAAACTACAAAATATATTTAAAAAGTGTTATAAAATACAATTATCTGTTACTAAAAGGACAAAATACAACTATATATATATATATATATATATATATATATAGTTTCAATAACAATGGATTGTATTCATTTTTTAAGACAACTATTTTATAGGTAGGTCGATATTCTTTGGCCTTGTTTGCATAGTGGGTTTGTCATTTTTGGTTCATGATTTTACTATGGGTCTTCCCTTTCTTCTTCCTCATCGCTTATATCATTTTTCTCCCTATCTGCTTCTTTTTAATTTAGTTGTTACAAGGATCTTGTTACGGCACTTGTTAAAATTTCTCAATTAGAAAATTTATTACATTGAGACCGAGTGCTTCAAATGCATTGAAGATGACTTCTATACTAAATCTACAATGCAACTATTTTTCTTTTTTAGTAAAATTTAACTCCCTCCGTTTAGGCAAAAGAATCCACTATTTAATTTTGGGATGTTTCATGTCTGCTTTTACAAATTATGCCTACAATCTTCATAATTTTATAATTTTATCCTCCAACATGTGGTATAAATATATTAATTATATTCAAGCATTTTTATAATTATGGCTAATTCGAATGACACTTATATATCTCTTAATTATTAAAATTTTTAAACTTGTAAAGAAAACCTTTTTTAATTTTTTTAAAAAAACCATAAATTATAAAACGAACTTAATAGGGTATGTATCGATGCTCTAGCTAAGTTTATACCCTGCTCCCTTTTTCTTTCAAGTCCACACCTATTTTGGACTAATCAGTTCATAGTGATTCGACTTTTAAACTCTTCAATATTTCTGGTCTCTGGACTCTCCTTCCAAGGCTTCAAGAAAGGGCCGCATGACGCTCAGTTTTGTTTGACAGCGGCTGCATGAAAAAACCCGGCTGCCATAGAAAGGCAAGCAACTATGGACATACTTTGATGCTATTTTGGGGCCAGTTTAGTGAAAGCCCAACCAATCAACCATATAATAATTTTCTTATTTATTAAGGCTAATCGTAGAAAATAAGGGAAAAATTCGGACAGTACTTTTTAATAAAATTTTTAATTACTTTAGTTTACTATAATTGTTTCAAACTAAAAAATTGACACTTTTTGTTGCGAAATATCGTCTATGCCCTTATAAAAACACTAAACAGTCATTAAGAAATACAGAATAGACACGCTATGTATCGCGATGCAGAAACTGATACACCGCGATGCACAAAACTGATGCATCGCGATGTACAAATTCAACAAATGCTTAGTGTTTCTTAAACAACATGCTTTTTAGATTCTTCTATTGAGGAATCAATAATTGCACAAAAAATTTGTAGTATTTTAATGGATTACAATACATGAGGTAGTAGTTTCAAGACAGTAATTCTAAAAAAACCATTATTGTTGTACAATATTGAACTCAAGGAGCATCAAATGAAGTTTCTGTGCATATATGGGAATGAGATCTTCATCGTCCATCAAGGTTGGGTAGAGGGGGAGAAATAATTGTACGATATGGATTTCAACTCATCTGCTCTTTGCTGGTCTTTGGATGATTCTTCGTTTAACAAAGTGACAATCACCTCGAACCAGACTTTTAAGCACAAAAACCTGGCATCTCCGTCTTTGATTCCTTTGCACAGAGTAGAAAGACTGGGAAGAATTTACCGGAGAAAGACGTTGGGACTTTCTTCGATTACAGAGGGATCCTCTGTGATTGACTCGAGTACTTGTAGAAGTGTTATCTGAAAATCATCTCTGTCCTGAAATTTTACGAGGATATGTCAAATAAAAACTTGATCAACCGATGCATCGCGATGCAAGAATGTTCAAATTGATGCATCGCAATACACAAATTGTTGCACCACTCTAACTGACTTCGAGCTCGTTTGGTCGTGTATTTTGACTAAAACATAGGGATAAAGCACAACTTATTTCCAAAAAATGCGCTTTAATGCTGCGGTAGAAAGAGCTGTGTTTTGAAACACTTGAATTCTCAGTTTTTTTTCCCAAAACACTTATAGAAAAAAAAAAAACTGCGTTTTGAAGCAATATCACAAACGCATTTATAAGGAAAAAAACTGTGTTTTTAAAAATATGTGTTTTAAAAATGCAACGTTTTTAAAACGCTATGTTTTGAAAACGCTGCACCAAACGAGCTCCTCTATTTAATTTACAACTTTGTCATCAACTAACACAATGACTGACTAACTAATTGTTATTCTACTTACAATTTTGCCATCAGCTAACAATTACTGACTAACTAACTTCTATTCTATTTATAACTTTGTTATCAGCTAACATAAAGTGTGCATCGCGATGCATAAAATTGTACTAAAAAATTTTGTTTTTATGCATCGCGATGCACAAATTACACTTGCATCGCGATGCACAAAACAGTACTAATGCACAACATTACACTTGCGATGCATCAAAGTGTGCATTGCGATGCACAAAATTGTACTAAAAGTACTATTTTTGTGTATCGAGATGCACAACATTACACTTGCGATGCATCAAAAGTGTGTATTGCAATGCACAAAATTGTACTAAAAAAGTACTGTTTTCATGCATCACGATAAACAACTTTTATTTTTTGATGCACAATATATTGTGAATATTAGAGAATTAAAAATTAAATAAACTCTCCAAGACACTTCTAAAAATATTGTTTCTTTCTTTTGGATTTCCACAACGGGATGAGGCTGAAATTCGTTTCTCTTCATGATGTGCTGGGCATGGAAAAAAATTGAGAGAGAGAGAGAGAGATGAAGGCTGTAGCATAATAAACAATGATTGTACTTAAAGAGAGAATTTACAGAATAAAATTAAAAGAAGATAATGTTTAAAACATTATTTAGATTGTTATGAGAATAATTTTAAAATAAATAATTAATTTATTACTTAAAATTAATTTAAATAGTTAAAAATAAAATTAAGGGCCTAAAGCGGTTGAAAATCTCGTAAAAGGGACAGCCGCAATTATTCCAGTAGAGGAATAACTTATGATTTACCAGTCACATTAACAGCCCATTTTCAACATTCTTTTTTCATTGTCATTTCGTTTTTGTTGTACTCTCTCTGTTCGGTACAACGAAGGAGCACGTGTTTTATAATCTTGATAAAATAAAAAAAAGGGTTAATTAAACCATTAGTTCCTTGACTATAAATTTTTTTACCACTATTTAACAATTTTTTTTAAATTTTAGTCCCTAAAATATCAAAATTAGACACACTTAGTCCTTTTGTTGGATGCCGTTAGGATTTTTTCGTTAAGTTTGTCATGTGCCCAACACGTGACTTTGGTTAAGGATATTTATGAAATTTTCCTCTTACAAGACTTTTAAATAAAAAAAAAAGGAAAAAAAAAAGCCTTAATCAGTATAACCCAGGTTGGCTTCTTTCAATCCACTGGACTCACACACACACACCCCCACCCACACACACACACACCCCCACCCATAGTTTTCCTTCATACCTGCAACCGCTATCCCTACGATTGCCATCATCGCCCCAAACCACCACCATCCCTACAATCACTGCAGAGAGAGAGATAGAGAGTTGGGGGGGGGGGATGGCGTTGAGATTGCTACCGCACACACTGTCTTCTTCTCAATCGAAGGTCACGAACGCCGCCTTTCGTAGCTCTAAAGCATTCGTTAAGTTGCATAAACGGTGGACGTCTAAAGGGACTGTCACTGTAATATTCAATAAGCCACCATCAAATCGAGCGATGCCGGCGAGCCATTACCAAATGCAGCTGAGCTTTGATGTCTAGCCGATTTGGAAAATCTCTGAAAATTGTTTTCTTTCTTTTTGTTGTTGCTGGTAATTTGAAGTTTTAGATTTGTGGGTTTGATCCATTCCTTGTGTGAGCGTGAGAGTTGTGCACAGAAACTCCTGAAAGTATACAAACATTGTATCAATTGCCAATTCTGTGTGTGTTTGTATGTGTGTGTGTGTGAGAGAGAGAGAGAGAGATTAACCGTGTGATGGGTCGAGAAACCTGCGGGAGAGGTTCGCCATTAACTCCATGAACAGTGACAAGATTTCCAATATCTCCAAATGCTCAACGGTTCTGGCCATCGCCGGCCGCCACTTTCTTCTGCTTAACACCACCAGCACCAACAACTCCTTCACCTGTAGAAATCAAATCCAATAGAAATCAACCCAAACCAAGAAAAATCCCCAATTTTCAAGACCCAAAACAAGAAATCAAAATAAAACAAACCTAAAGAAATTTAATTTGATTTATGAACATTCAAGAAATAGAATGTAACCCATCAACCAGATTAAAAATTCACAAAAGAAAGATCAAGAAACAAAACTTCATAAGGAATCAAAACCCCACTTTACCAGAGTGCCCCGAAAAATCGAGGCAGGGAAGACAAGCATTTTACTATCCGAAGGTAAACTGATGCAAAGCTTTGATCTAGCTCGATTGAGAAGGCAAAGTTGTGTATAATTTTTTATTGTTGACTTATTTACTATGAATTACCCATAATACCCTTGAAAAATGACATGTGCATCACACATGATTGACTTAACGAAATTTTACTAACGACATCCATTAAAATGATTAGTTACGTGACTTTTTGATACTCTTGGGACTGAAATTTTAAAAAAAATTGTTAAGAAACTACTGATGAAATAACCCATAGTCAAAGGACTAATGGTGTAATAAACCCTAAAAAAAAGTACATCAAAAGCGGTGGGCACCTTAAACATCAAGTAAGATGGGTGCGCGTGCAGTTAACAGGATGACTAATGCTATGGGTATCTAAAGAGTATTAAATTTTTTGCACTAAATGATGTGTTAGTTGATGTGCCAGTTGTTGTGGTACAAAAAATAAAATTATAAATCATAATTAATGCATCACATCAGCTGTCACATCATTTAGAGCAAAAAATTTAATACTCTTTAGGTACCCATAGCATTACTCTAAAAGGATTACCAAGATATTTGTACAGAGTAGAAAAGGTCAAGAACAAAATTCATTTGGAAAAATAGTCTTTTGACTAAAAAATAAATTAGATATAACAATAATTTAGGAATGAATGGAGTATAATTTTGAGGTCTTTTTCATTTATATAGTAGTTGTTTTGTACTCCTTCCAAATGAGTGTCTATTATTTTGGTTATTTTAAAATTAATGAAGTTGACTTTTAAATTATTTTAATAGAATATTAACGTTAATGTCCTTAGGGCAACTCCAACATAGCACCATCTCACCATTTTGGTGAGGTTTTTGCACCATTCTTCTCCAATGCATATACCAAAATCTACACCATTTTAATGTGGTGAATATTTGGTGTAACACTATTCATCAACACCAGATTTGGTGTTGATGGGCCCCATGCAATTTATTGATTTTTAATTAATTATTAAATGTTAAAAATTACTAATAATATGATATTATGAATTTAAAGCATTTTAATTTAATTAATAAATAATTTTAGATATTATAACTATTTACTCTTTCTGTTCCACCCAAAGAGTTCATATTTGAAAAGTCTAATTATTAAAGAATATATTAGTGTCATTGAATGTTGTCATAATTATAAAAATACTTAAGCACAACCAAGATGATTAGAACACAAGTGGAGAGTAAAGACGAATGATTATGAAGACTGTAAGCATAAATTTTTGAAAGTGGACTCTTTAATTGAAAAATCTTAAAATAGTATAGTTAACTCTTTGCGTGGAACGGAGGGAATATTAATTATTAATTATATGATTTATTTTAAAATATTGAACATTATAAATTCAATAATTTATAATTAATTAACCTTTAGTATATTATTTTGTATATATTATCAAGTGGTATCATTTTCGTTATATTTTTTACTGATTATTATGATTTTATGGTATTTTCAAGTACTTGTTTGCCAATCAAATTATATAATAAATTTAATTACAAAATTACTAATTTTTAAATATTATTAATTACATAAATAATATTATAAACATACAATTATTAAAATATACTAAATTATTAATTGCGCAATCTTAATAATTACTATTAAAAAAGTTAATAGAAAATTAATATACATGTGATAAATAAATTAAAAGAAATGAAAATAGAATATGCTAAAAATATTATTTTTGGTGTACTGGGTTGGATTTGAAATAGTGGTTGAATTTTGGTGCTGAAACTGCACCAAATATAGTTTTTTGGGTGGGAGATGGCCTTAGTGTCGTCCACGTATGAAATTGTAAGTTCCAACTAAAATTTGATAAATGCTAAAAGTAAAATTATAAACTTGAACAAAAAAAAGATACACATTTTGAGAGAAGAAAATTTAAAAAATGGATCATCATTGCAGGACAAATGGAGTAATATAAACCAGGGCTCTTTTTTTATTTTATTTATCACATCCTCAAGACTTTAATCCCACGACAATGATAGACTATGTAATTGGGATAGAGTTTCTCCCTTACATCCTTCTCATCTCATGAGATTTAAGCTCGTTACCATATAATTATACAAAATTTGTCTTATTTATTAGATCAACCCTCAAATTCTGAGCTCGATCTGCAATGCTTTCAAAATTGCTTTGTAGTGAAGCCATATTCTTCATTTTGTATTTAGGGAGTAATAATTTGGATATTAGAAACTTTTTAATGCATTGTGGGAGTAATGCGCAAAAGAAAAGTGACAAAAAGGATGTTACTACCTTATTGCATAAAATTATTTAAAGTATCTAAATTATTACTTTCAAATTATTAAAAGAAAAGTAAAGGCATTTTCACCTTCATAGTAAGAGCCCGTTTGATCGTACATTTTGGTCTAAACGCAAGGTTGAAATGGAGTTTATTTACAAAAATTGTGTTTCAATGCTGCAGCAGAAAAAACTACGTTTTAAAACGCTGAAATTTCTAACTTTTTTCCAAAATGTAGGTTTTAAAACACTGTGAGAAAAAAAAAAACTGCATTTGAAGTGATACCCTAAATATATTTATTATAAAAAAAATTATGTTTTGAAAAATCTGCATATTAAAAATGCTATATTTTGAAAACGCTGTACAAATGAATTTTAAATCATATCAAATCTCAATACCTTGTCTGCTCATGTATTAATACAAAGCCTAGTGGACAGTTCAGACTTCAGAAGAAGCATAGGTTGTTTAGGAAGTAGTGAAAGGGCGTATGGGCCATCACACAGGCCTAAGCCCAAGAAAAACTAAGAGGCTACCGGCCTCAAACCACCTAGACCACAAGGTTTCCTCCAATTTTCCAAATCTCCACAAGGAATCTATGTCGTACTTTAAAGTATTTGGAGAGCTAATTTGTATTGGTCTTCCATATTTCGATATATATTGAGAATAAGAAGGTACTCCTTCCTACAACCAAATAATCTATGTTTGTAAATTCTAATAATTAAGGGATATATAAATATAATTAAAATTAATTATAATTAAATTTTTTTAGCATAGTTAATATATGACTTAAATCTCAATTCGGTCACCCTACTTTGATAGAAAATTTATTACGCTCACCCTACAATTTTTTTTCTCAATTACATCACTATACTTGGTATAAATTCCACGTTAATCACTTCATCCAGATTTTTGGATGAAAAACTTACTATTTTTTTTAAATTCCAAAAATACCCTTACTAATAATTATCAATTTAATCACTGCACTTAGACATAAATATCATGTTCATCACTCCATCCTTATTTTTGAATAAAAATTTTAAAATTATCCTAAAAACCCAAAAATGTCATTACTAAAATATTAAAATTCATTGCAACCAAGAACAAACAAAAACCCAAAACTTGAGCAACTAGGGAAAAAGACTAATATTTAATTATCCTAAAACCCGAAAATGTCGACTAAAGCATTAATATTTAATCTATTGCTAATCCTAATTAAATTAACATTAATATTTAATATTATAACTACATTGAGATAAATGACTAATAATTTTAATTAGATTAAGATAAAAATTTGTTATAATTAAATTTCTTAGGAATTTTTCATAATAACTTTGAAAAATGGCATGTACTACATGATTGACTTAACAAATTTTTTCTAGTGTTGTCATTAACCATTATGTAAATATCGATAATTACTTATGAATAATTTATAATAATATTTTAAGCTTACTTTATTCTACAATAATAACTATCTCATAATAATTTAATGCATTTATTTAATATAATTAGTTTTATATTAAGAAAAAGTCAAGCTAAAGAATTTATTGTTTTAGAAAAAACCAACATAATCTTTTATTAATTTTGATTAAGAATTCTGATAAGTTAACCTATTTTTTGTTTAATATTTTTAAGAATTAGCATGAAATTATGTTATTTTATTATATTTGAAATAACTTATTTAATTGATTTGATTATTTTAAATATTTTATACACAAAATTTTATATTATTAATCTTAATGCATTTTCTGTCAAAGTAGGGTGACTAAATAGCGATTTAAGCCATCAAAATATTAGAAGGTAAAGGGCATTTTGGTCTTTTTGCAGCCCTCCATCCAACAAAACTAACGAAAGTCAAGCGCGGTGAGCTTATTGACTCAACATGCCAAGTATAGTGATGAAATTGAGAAAAAAAATTGTAGAGTGAGCTTAATGAATTTTCTGTCAAAGTAGGGTGACCAAATTGCGATTTAAGCCTTAATATATTTATACCACAAGTAGATGGTAAAGTTATAAAATATAAAGATTGTAGACATAATTTTAAAAATAAACTATTTACGTAAAATATTTCAAAACAGAATGTGAACTCTTTGTCAAAAATAGAGAGAGTAGTATTTAATTATTGTTATCTAATCACAACTTGACAATATTATTAATTGAAGTTACCCTATGAAAAATTATCCTCACAACTAAAGTTAAACGAAAGTCCGGAAAGGTGATCTTGTTCCTTAAAGACACCATAGAGGAATCATTGGACCAAAAAAAATAAATATATATATATATATATATATATATATATATATATATATAGAGAGAGAGAGAGAGAGAGAGAGAGAGAGAAAAGGCTAGGGAGCATATTTTTTCTTCTCATTTTGAATTCACAAAGTCAAATTAACCATTTTTAGATTGATATACCGAGAAATAAGATATTACTCGCTCCCTCTATTTTAGGTAAAGAGTCTACTTTTAATTTTTTTTAATCAACTTAATTAAAGTTTAACCGATAATTTACATAAATTTAATTATTTTTATAAAGTTATGAAAATTGCTTCCCATAGTATTTTTAAGGTACTTTTTAATTAATAAAATTTTATTTTCTAATAAATAAGTAAAGTATGTAAAATTTTGATTTGATTTAGTCACATGTTGACTTCTAAAAAAGAAAAATTGACTGTTCGTCTAGAACAGAGGAAGTATAAGTTGGAGGTAGAGGATAGGCTTAGTAAGATTGGCAGTTGCACTACACCAAGTACTTATGCATCTGTGCCTCCTAAAATTGAGTTTGAATTTGTACACCAACACTTAATATTGGTGTACAACACTTAGTGTTGGTGTACAACACCAACTCCCCTGACTAGTGGATAAACCTCCCGTGCTACACAATACTTTAAAGTATTTGGGGAATTTATAATATTGCCGAAAAGTATGAGTTTTTGCTAGTCTTGGGGCTCTCTAAATCACTAGGTTGTCACCGCTCGTAGCAGCCCCATCTCCGGCGAGCCCATATCCAGTGCACCCGTGCAATGTATTTAGTGCCCCGCGTGACTTTATTAATGCTTTTATTCTGTTATTGCTTTTCCCGTTTCGTGGCCAGAGGCGTACCAGTGGTAGTTCTATTTCCACGGTAGCGTCGGGTTTGGTGGTGACGGGGAAGAAGATGAGTTTAGGTTGTTAAATTTTCACTTGCCCCCTTTGTCTTTGAATTGACCCTTTTGCCCTCATTAAAAATCACGTGAGTTCGCACATACCCACTTAACGGTCCTAGCCCTAACGCTGTCCATCACAGGGACCAATGGTGTGCGAAAATGACCTACTTTGGTTAGTGGTGAGACAAGTCTAAGATTGTAGACTATTGCTGTACAAGCCCAAACTTTAAGGACCAATGGTGGAATTAACCCTTGTTTTTTTCTCAGTTTATACAAAAACCCGCGTATACGAGTTCTGTGTCTCCCTCACGTTCTCCTCAACCCACCTCTCTTTCTCTCTAATAGTTGTGAAAGTTAAAATTTCCATTTCTTTGATTTGAATCACCAGGCTCAAAAATTAGGGCTTTGTAAGAAACAAATAAGGTTTAATTTCACCAGTAGCGTCTGTACAATGTGTTGTTATCCCTTCAAATATAAAAAAAAAAATTATTTCAAATATCTTCAGACAAACTGACCCATATCTTTTAAACACTACTGGAAAACACGTCATTACTGTCGGAGAAATCCGACAGTAATTTTCAAAATCCGACGGTAATTTATGATTTACTGTCGGAATCGCTCCAACAGTATCCGACAGTAAACCTTTCTCAGTAATTTATCTCCGACAGTAATCCGACAGTAATTACCGTCGGATATTACTCAATTTTTACTCCGACAGAATTATCGTCGGACTATCCGACGAATATACTAACGATCATTAACACTCCGTTATATTACCGTCTGAGTATCGTTAAAATTCGACGGAGATCCGACGAAAATGTATACCGTTATTATTTTTAACTTGCAATTACCGTCTGAGTTCCGTAATAGTAAAATATTTTAATTATGTCAGAGTTCCGACAGTAATTTCTAATAAAAATAAAAAAATAAATTTAAAATTGGTTTTTTTTTCACCTGATATAATAACAATTATATATACACAATCACACACACTTGCAATAATAAACTATAATTAACAACTAAAATATAAAATAAATTAAAATTAATATATATACAATTTAAAAAATATTACGATTACTAAAATAATGTGTCTACTGTGGAGGGAGTCAAATAAATTACGCCTAGTAGGTCGTTGTCGCCCATAACCCGTCGTGCTCTTTAGCCGCCGCCTTCGCCGCATTAGCTGTCGCGCCGCCTACGCTTTCTCTCTTCGCCGCATCTACCGTCGCGTCTGCTGCACCTCCTACTGCCGCATTTGCTCGGCCTACTGCTGCACCAGCTGCTCTAGAGTCTGGGTCTTCTCGACCAGGGCATGCTCGGTAGCTGACTTGTTCCGAGGACCAGAAGACGCGGTCGCCGAGGAAGAAGTCGATCCGCCTGGTCTCAACACAGCGGCGCCGTGGTCACCAAAGCCGTAGAGGCGATCTCCCCTCTTCTTCCGTGACTCCGCAGTGACCGAATGCCAAATGTTGCCGACAAATGGCACCGTCACCTCAGGGGTAGTCTGGACAAGCCCCTCGGCGACCTGCGTGTCCATATTCGCATTATAGTCATTCTGTGTCACAAAAACATAAAAACATTAATATTAACATTTTAATTAACTAATAAACAAAATAAAATTAAAATATTTTAAGTAATACTTATAAATGCTTTCTCTACCGTCTCATCGACAAAGACAAATGGCGAATCAGTGTAGGGTATCTCGGTACCATAGTGTCGATTCTACAAATATAATAAATTAAAATTAGCGAACAATAAATATTAAGGTATAACATGATCAACTTATAAGAAAATAATAAAAACGGCCTATATATACTCAAACCCTACTAAGACAGCCTATTTGAACTCAATCCATTCTCATAACAACCTATTAAGACTCAAATCGTTATAAAACAGTCTATTTACACTCAAACCCCTTCTAAAACAACTTATTTATACTCAGAGCCCTGCTAAAATAACTTATTTACACTCAAAGCCTTCGAAAATAACCTATTTACACTCAAACCCTTCTAAAGCAGTCTATTTAAACTCAAAACCCTTTCATAACGGCCTATTTACACTCAAACCCTTCTAAAACAGCCTATTAAGACTCAAATCGTTATAAAACAGTCTATTTACACTCAAACCCCTTCTAAAACAACTTATTTATACTCAGAGCCCTGCTAAAACATTTATTTACACTCAGAGCCTTATAAAATAACCTATTTACACTCAAACCCTTCTAAAGCAATCTATTTAAACTCAAAACCCTTTCATAACGGGCTATTTACACTCAAACCCTTCTAAAATAGCCTATTTATACTCAAACCCTTCTAAAATAGTCTATTTACACTCAAACTCCTTCTAAAACAACTTATTTATACTCAGAGCCCTACTAAAATAACTTATTTACATTCAGAGCCTTCTAAAACAACCTATTTAGACTCAAACCCTTCTAAAGCAGTCTATTTAAACTCAAAACCCTTTCATAACAGCCTATTTACACTCAAACCCTTCTAAAACAGCCTATTAAGACTCAAATCGTTATAAAACAGTCTATTTACACTCAAACACCTTCTAAAATGGTCTTATTTATACTCAGAGCCCTGCTAAAACACTTATTTACACTCAGAGCCTTCTAAAATAACCTATTTATACTCAAACCCTTCTAAAGCAGTCTATTTAAACTCAAAACCCTTTCATAACGGCCTATTTACACTTAAACCCTTCTAAAATAGCCTATTTACACTCAAACCCTTCTAAAATTTCTAAAATAACTTATTTATACTCAGAGCCCTGTTAAAATAACTTATTTACACTCAGAGCCTTCAAAAATAACCTATTTGCACTCAAACCCTTCTAAAGCAGACTATTTAAACTCAAAACCCTTTCATAACGGCCTATTTACACTCAAACCCTTTCATAAAGGCCTATTTACACTCAAACCCTTCTAAAATAACCAATTAAGACTCAAATCGTTATAGAACATTTTATTTACACTCAAACCCCTTCTAAAATAATTTATTTGCACTCAGAGCCCTACTTTCAGCCAAAAATTTTATAGCATCCACATGACTACCCAACAAATTAATTTAAACTGTAAGTAAAATAATAAAGTATGTTATGTATGTTTTGAGAAATTAATAAAGGCCTATTTACACTCAAACCCTTCTAAAACAACCAATTAAGACTCAAATCGTAATAGAACATTCTATTTATACTCAAACCCCTTCTAAAACAACTTATTTGTACTCAGAGCCCTGCTTTCAGCCATGGATTTCATAGCATCCATATGGCTACCCAACAAATCAATTTAAACTGTAAGTAAAACAATAAAGTATGTTATGTATGTTTTGAGGAATTAATAAAGGCCTATTTACACTCAAACCCTTCTAAAACAGCCAATTAAGACTCAAATCGTTATAGAACATTCTATTTACACTCAAACCCCTTCTAAAACAACTTATTTGCACTCAGAGCCCTGATTTCAGCCATGGATTTCATAGCATCCACATGGCTACCCAACAAATCAATTTAAACTGTAAGTAAAACAATAAAGTATGTTATGTATGTTTTGAGGAATTAATAAAAGCCTATTTACACTCAAATCCTTCTAAAACAGCCAATTAAGACTCAAATTGTTATAGAACATTCTATTTACACTCAAACCCCTTCTAAAATAACTTATTTGTACTCAGAGCCCTGCTTTCAGCCATGGATTTCATAGCATCCACATGGCTACCCAACAAATCAATTTAAACTGTAAGTAAAACAATAAAGTATGTTATGTATGTTTTGAGGAATTAATAAAGGCCTATTTACACTCAAACCCTTCTAAAACAATCAATTAAGACTCAAATCGTTATAAAACACATTAAAGTCCTTACCATGCGCAAGTGGTGCTCGGAGGTGTTGATCGACCCCGAGGTGTGTTTCACCCCCCTTCCCGTTGAGCTCGGCTGCGCCTTTGTCGCTCGGCGACACCCTAGCTTCCTCGAATTCCACGAGGTAAACCCGTGAAAATGTTAAAATAGTTATAGATACAATATATACAAAATAACATATATTTAAGGAATGAAATTAAATTATGTATGCTTATTATAATGTACTTACTGGCGCCAGATATCATCGTTGAAACCTGGAGCCCTCGCCCTCTTCTCATTCCACGCCTTCTTCATGGCGTAGATCTAGTCGCGGTACTTCTTACCACACAACAACCTAAACGCCTCGGCGTCAGAGTGCTCAGGCCAACAGTAAGTCCGCTGCAGGTTTAACTAATTTAAAGATATTAATTATAAACTTTGATAGAAAGTATTAAATTATTAAACTTTAACATATCTTATCTTACCCTAAAATCATCCCACCAGGAGTCTCGGACCTCCTTAGGTACGTCAGAGTGGCCAGTACTCCTCGTGCCTCATCGAACGTAGGATGCATCCAATAAAGCGAACAGGATCGGGATACCCGCCTGCAAACCTGTCAAATATATATTAAACAAATATATTACACAAATATGTAATTAACATTTATTTCCAAGAAAGCATTAAAATTTTAAAACTGTAATATTATTACTTATTGCTTAAGGCTGGAGATGGTAAGGATAATCCTACCATCTCTATCAACAACCTGGGTAGATGATGACCCAACCCCGCCGATCGGATCGTGGGAGAGTCGGGCGCATCCTCGGCCGAGAAAAGTGAGACTCGCTCCTCCGTAGGTACAGTAGCCGTGTACTGTAATGCAAGTAGGTAGAAGTCGGACCTTATCGGTCCGACCCCTACCTCTACCAGCTCGTCCTGACATGTCTATATATAAATTAATATATTAATGATGACAATTAACACTAAGTTTAGATGACAATTAAGTTAAAATACATAACATAAATTAAAATGAATCATCTTCATGATAACAAGTAACATACAAATAGTGTTCTACATATGACATTTAATTTCAAACAAAAAATAAGGGTAAAGCAACTGCTTATAAGGTTCATTCTTTTTGAATTAGCTTTAGGCACGTAGAGGCGTTGCAATCTCGGAGTCAAAGGCAGGTAACGCAACTGCTTATAAGGTTCATTCTTTTTGCGTTTCGAACTGCCCCTCCGTTTCGGCTTATATCTATCATGGCCACACACGGAACATTCTTTCAAGTTTGAATCTTCCTTGTAGAAAATCATGCAATCATTCTTGCACGCATCAATCTTCTCACATTTTAACCCAATATGCCCAACCATATTCTTTGTCTGATAGAAGTTCTCTGGCATCTTATTCCCTTTCGGCAAAGCTTTTTTCAGTGCTTTCATAAGACGATCGAAACCAGATTGACTAATATTGCAATCTGACTTGATGTTTAGGAACTCAGCCATAGTCTCCAAAACGGTCTGCTCAGAGCCAGGATACAACTTCTCCCTTGCAGACTCCATAGCATCAATGAACTTATTAGCTGCAGGATTTGGCTCCTCTTGACGTGCGTTCTCTGACCAGTCAAAATGAACACCAGCAACATCCCTAACCATATCTTCCATACCACGAACTAGTTTATCGTTCACACTCGTATTTACTGGTTCAGGTTCATGTACAGGATTCCTCTGCTGGTTACTTTCCGGCCTAGGCAATACTCTAATTTGCTCACCGTGAGCTACCCACCGCTTGTACCCAACTTGAAACCCATGTTGGAGAAGGTTCTTCTCAACAATCATCGAAGGGAAGTACTTTCGATTTTTGCAGCCATCACATGGACACCTTATGTTGTTACCACTCATGTATTTGGGGTTCGCTAGAGCAAATTCGATAAAACTCTTCAAACCTCTAATGAACTCATCTGTAATACCATTATGATTCGGCAACCTCCGATTATACATCCAATCGCGATCGTCGATCGACATCACTCCTATTAAGCAACAAATGATTAGTATGAGATCGAATACACTATTAAGTAATCACAATTCATCGGTCGACATCACTCCTAAACCATATCTAAACCCTAAACACTATCTAAATCGGTATCTATCATCATATTCTCGTTAACCCATCTCTAAAGCTGATCGTCCCAAATTTCCCACATCAATGTAGGTTTATTGGATTCAAGATGAGAGATCCTTCAATTAAAGTATCTCTTTCATTCGCCGTCGAGCAATTGCTTGATAAAATTTGTGTACGTCGTCATTTATCTCTGCCGCCGAATTAAGATTATTTATGAAGAGGAATTCTTGAAAGCATCCAAGGACAACGTAGTTTTTTAATTCTTTATGTCGTTGATAGCTGTCCATCGTTCATTGAAGCCTACAAATATTGCTCGTGAAGAAGAGTAGTCAGCGCTTGGGAGTGAGGTCAAAAAGGATTGCAAAGTATCCTTATATTGGAGTTAAGACTAAGCTTTAACAAAACTTAGTAGCATCTCCAGCATAAGGATAGTTTTCAACCCTTTTGAGCTCACTCCCAAGTGCTGATAACTCTTCTTCACGAGCAATATTAGTAGGTATCAATGAAAGGACGGATAGCTATCAACGACATAAAGAATTACAAAATTACGTTGTCCTTGGATGCTTTCAAGAATTCCTCTTCTTAAATAATCTTAATTTGGCGGCAGAGAAAAATGACGATGTACACAAATTTTATCAAGCAATTGCTCGACGGCGAATGAAAGAGGTACTTCAATTGAAGGATATCCCATCTTGAATCCAATAAACCTACATTGATGTACGTGGGAAATTTGGGACGATCAGCTTTAGAGATGGGTTGACGAGAATATGATGATAGATACCGATTTAGATAGTGTTTAGGGTTTAGATATGGTTTAGGGTTTAGATAGGGTTTAGGGGGTTTAGATAGGGTTTAGTGTTTAGGGTTTAGATATGATTTAGAGTTTAGGGAATTAGAACAGGTTCGGGGGGTTTAGATAGGGTTTAGTGTTTAGCATATATAGTTTAGGGTTTAGATAGGGTTTAGATATGGTTTAGTGTTTAAGGTTTAAGGGTCCAATTTAGGGTTTAGGTTAAGGTTGTGATTAAGGGTAAAGGTTGGGGTTAAGGGTATGGTTTAGGGTTAAAGTAGGGTTAAGGTTAGGTTTAAGGGTTTCGGTTTAAGGTAAAGGGTATAGTTTAGGGTTAGGTTAGGTTTTAAGGTTAAGGTCGTGGTTTAAGATCAAGAGTAGGGTTTAAGGTTGTGACTAGAGTTATGGTATAGGGTTGGTGTTTGCGGTTTAAGGTTTAAGGATGTGGTTTAGGATTAACATTAGGTTTAGGATTAGGGATAAGAGTTAGGTTTTAAGTTTAAGGATGTGGTTTAGCGTTAGATTTTAGGTTAAGGGTAGCGTTTAGGGTTAAGGTTTGAGGGTCCAGTTTAGGTTTAGGGTTTAAGGTTTAAGGTTTAAGGGTCCAGTTTAGGGTTTAGGTTGAGGTTTAGAATTTAAGGGTGTGATTAAGGGTAAAGGTTGGGGTTAAGCGTATGGTTTAGGGTTAAAGTAGGGTTAAGGTTAGGTTTAAGGGTTTCGGTTTAAGGTAAAGGGTATAGTTTAGGGTTAGGTTAGGTTTTAGGGTTAGGTTTTAAGGTTAAGGTCGTGGTTTAGGATCAAGAGTAGGGTTTAAGGTTGTGACTTGAGTTATGGTATAGGGTTGGTGTTTGCGGTTTAGGGTTTAAGGATGTGGTTTAGGATTAACATTAGGTTTAGGATTAGGGATAAGAGTTAGGTTTTAAGTTTAAGGATGTGGTTTAGCGTTAGATTTTAGGTTAAGGGTAGCGTTTAGGGTTAAGGTTTAAGGGTCCAGTTTAGGTTTAGGGTTTAAGGTTTAAGGGTCCAGTTTAGAGTTTAGGTTGGGGTTTAGAATTTAAGGTTGTGATTAAGGGTAAAGGTTGGGGTTAAGGGTATGGTTTAGGGTTAAAGTAGGGTTAAGGTTAGGTTTAAGGGTTTCGGTTTAAGGTAAAGGGTATAGTTTAGGGTTAGGTTAGGTTTTAGGGTTAGGTTTTAAGGTTAAGGTCGTGGTTTAGGATCAAGAGTAGGGTTTAAGGTTGTGACTAGAGTTATGGTATAGGGTTGGTGTTTGCGGTTTAGGGTTTAAGGATGTGGTTTAGGATTAACATTAGGTTTAGGATTAGGGATAAGAGTTAGGTTTTAAGTTTAAGGATGTGGTTTAGTGTTAAGGGTATATATAGTTTAGGGTTAAGGTTGTTTTTTATGGTTAGGTTTTAAGGTTAAGGGCGTGGTTTAGGGTTAAGATTAAGTTAACGGTTCATGTTTAAGGTTATGTGCGTGGTTTAGAATTAGGTCCGTAATTTCAGTGGCCCAAAAATATTGAACCGTTTAGCTTGAAGCCCGTTAGGTCCACAGCCTGCTAGGGCTAGCCCGAAACTGCTAGGGATAACCCGTTTAACATCTCTACTAAATCCTAAACCCTACATCAACTAGAGTCAAGCAAAGTCAATTTAACTAACTAACTCACTAACTAACTAGGTAGTAAGGAGGCCATTAAGCATATTTAGCATGATATACAACAATTGATATCAACATAGCATAACACTTAGACATGCATCAATTAATTACAAATAGCATACAAATATGACACATATTTGAAAGAAAAATAAAACAGATTTAATTAAAAAAAATACAACAAAATTAAAAAAAATTACAAATATAACATGTCTCCAATTTTAAAATTTTTATAAAATTAATTAAACCTAGTTGATTAACAAATATTACAAATATAGCATATTTGAAAATTTACATATACAACCAAACACTTAGAAAATTGCATCATATTTACAAAAACAGAAAATTATAAATTACAAAAATTACCAAAACTGAATAAAAAAATTACAGAAATTAAAATACAGAAATTACTCAAAAAAATAAAATACAGAAAGGTTACAGAAATTACAGAAATTAAAATAACAGAAATTAAAATACAAAAATTAAAATATAGAAATTACGAAATTAAAATACAAAAAGTTATAAATCTAACCTTCTAAGCGGTGGTAGCGGTGATTCTCGGCGGAAAACAAAAAAATTACATTAAATTAAAGCATTACTCAAAAAATAAAAATAAAAATAAAACCTTACCTACGGGAAGGTGGCGGAGGCGATGGTGGCGGGCGGCAGTAGACAGAGAAGGAGAGAGTGAGGGGGGAGAGATTTGAGAGGGCGGTGACGGTGGAGGTAGGGGGTCGTTTTCGTGGCCGGAGGCGGTGGAGTGGCGATGGTAGTGACCGGAGGAGCAGCGTGGTGGCGGTGGCTGGAGGGTGAGAGATTTTCTGAGATCTAGAGGGAGAGAGAGAGGAGACTGTTCGCGAAATGGGGGGAGAAGCTGTTCGATTTGGGTTTTATTGCAATATTATGTCGGAGATCCGACAGTAATATCTTACAGTAAATTTAATTTAACCCTAGTTTACTGTCGAAAATTACTGTCGGATATCCGTAATACTGGTCACAATTTTCTGAGACTTTAAAAGAGAATATTCGAAGAATATTCTGAAATTACTGTCGGAATTTTACTGTTGGATTAATCCAACAATATTTACTGTCGGATGGAAAGCGAATATTCGTGGAATATTCCTCTATTACTGTCCGTAAATTTACTGTCGGAGAAATTTCGACAGTAATTATTTCCCGCCAGATAATTTAACATTACTGTCGGAAATCCGACAGTATTTACTGTCGGACATGTCCGACAGTAAATTCTCCGACAGTAATTAGCGTGTTTCTAGTAGTGAAAATAACAAGTTTGAGGTTTAAATTAGTGTTTTTGCATATTCACTCTCTAGGAATTACTCCCTCCGTTCCACCCAAAAAGTTTACATTTGAAAAAATCTAATAATTAAGGGCTATATAAGTAATATTGCAGGTCATATTTACAAAAATGCTTTAGCATAATTAAGATGTTTATAGCATATGTGGAAGGTAATGTTAAAAAGTTTGTGGATATTGTAGGCACAATTTCTTAAAGTAAACTCTTTAAGTTAAATATTTCAAAATAGAATAGTGGACACTTTACCTGAATGAAGGGATTTGACAAACAATATATCTAACAAGATCCATATCAAAAAATACACTAACATGCAAGAATGTCGTACTTAAATTAACTGCATGAGAAACAAAAAAAAAAAAAATTGCAAATTACATAGACATCCGGTAAAATTAACCCAACAAACAAATCAAAACCATGACCATTTTGGCTAACTTGTGGCCCAACCTCGTGAGAAACAAAAAAAAAATCCAAATTACATAGACATCTCATAAAATTAACAGGAAATTGCTGTCTGGTCTACTTTCTGAAACTTTTTTTTTCTTTAATCCACCTTTTTTTTAACCGCTAAAAGGCACTTTGAAAATTTTCTTCCTAAAATGCCCTCAACAACATCGTTGCTTCAGATTTGAGGTTCGAATTGATGTATAAATAATTTCATGTTGTTAATATAGTCTTTCCTCATGTTTGGGTATCAATTTCCATGCATAGATTTGATCACAATTTGATCAAATTCAAAATTTTTGAGTTCATCCTATTTTTCTTTGTTCTTGGGCAGTTTTGGCCACTTTAATCTATGTTTTAAGCTTCGAATTTGTTTAAAATCAATCTCATATTGTTATCTTAACTTAGTACTATATTTGTGCACAATTTTTCGACAAATAAAAAAATAATATTTTTGAAATCCAAATCGAACTTGGCAGTGTGTTGTCCGAAAACAGAGGGAGATGTTCTTGAACTGATTTTGTTACTTTAATCAATGATTTGAGTTTGAATTTTGCATAATATCAATATCATACTGTTATAGGAAGTTAATATTATGTTTGTATGTAAATTTCCCAACCAAAAATAACCATTTTGATCGATTTTGATATTATATTAAATTGGGCATGGGGATGCCTTTAATTCGCCAATCGCAGTATGCTGGGTAACGCAACGGGGATCGACTTGCCCGGTTAGGTCGCACGGGTCGAGGGGACAACGTCCCACATGGGGTTCAGGGGCAACGCCCCCGAAAGGTAAACAAAAATCAAGTCCCCTTCAGCAGTTGAAATTCAAACGGTGCCTTGGTTGCTCATCGTGATGCCTTGGTTACTCATCACGACCCCTTTGTTGATCATCGCGATGCCTTGGTTACTCATCGTGATGCCTTAGTTACTTATCGCGATGCCTTGGTTACTAATCGTGATGCCTTGGTTGCTCATCGTGATGCCTTAGTTACTCATCGCGATGCCTTTGTTGATCATCGCGATGCCTTGGTTACTTATCGCGATGCCTTGGTTGCTCATCGCGATGATTAACCCACACGATGCCTTGGATTACTCATCGCGATGCCTTGGGTTATTGATGCGCGTGTGTTTTTCTTTCATTAATGGCATAATCGTCTTTTCGCCCCAAAAATACCTTTTTTCCGATTTTAAAAAAAAATGAGTGGACTGGAACGATTACAAATATTGAAAAATGGACTGACCTGTAATTCACCATAAAATTAACCCAACAAACAAATCAAAACCATGACCATTTTGGCTAACTTGTGGCCCAACCATACTTTCCGCCTTTCCGGATAGGTTTCGCTCGGGCACACTCAGTTCGATTATCAAACGTAGGATGTCACGGTGGTTGTTCTCTATATCACCCTCTAAATACCTCATTTTCTGTTACAATTGTACTTTTTCAACACTTAAAAAAAAAAAAAAACCTCACTTACTTCTCTTTACCCACTAAAAGTTTGTTGGGATCACATTTCTTCTCATTTCCATCTTTTCCTTCAAAATTACCACCCTTTTTTTCCTTAGAAATGCAAACCTATGCGTTCGTTGTAGTACTATCATCGGTTTCAATTCGTCATATCGCCATCGATCCACGAGTTATTTACTTAATTATTGGGATTGGGGAGGGGGAGCAACCATAATGGTTGTTTTTACCAATACTCTAACACACTTTTTAGAGTTTTTTCCCTCCCTTTAAGCCCACAATGGACACTCAACTCCACTCTTTATCTCTAAAATTCATTAAATCACCCTCTTCAACTAGGGTGTGATTTAGATGAAATAGTAACATTTAGAGTGAGGTGTTGGGTTATCCAAATTAGGCTATTTTCACTTTTGTTACTAAAAAAAATAAAAAATATAAGCTTTGGAAATAAATCATATCACCTTTTTTTTCTCTTGATGTTCCTATAATATTCATTTTCTTTTTGTTACATTATTATCCTAAACTTTATCAATCAATCAAATAAAAAATACATATTTTATTATATGATATTTGAGAATTATTTTCAACCAAAAAAATCATTTATCTCGTATCCTTAATATATAAGAAGATAAACAATAATAATTAAAATATTTTTAAAACATAAAATGCCCCTTAGATTGACATATATTTTTAGATAAAAGTAATTAAAATTATTAAAACATACATCATTTGTTTCATAGAATTACAAATTAAAAATTAAAAATATTTCATTTCGATTAGGGTGAAAAAATAGAAATAAAAAGGAAAGAAAATAGAATGGTAGTTAGATTTGTTAATTGAAATGAGAGAAATTTAAATTTTGGAGGGTTATATAGAGAGTGCTGTATAGAGAGTGCTTGTTGAAGTGAATTATTTTTTAGAGTGTTGAAAAAGTATAAGTGGAACAGAAAACGATATGTTTAGAATGTGGTATAGAGTGTTATCACTGTGAAATAGAGTGCACTTTTAATTTTTTGGGGTCAACTTACTTAAAGTTTGACTGATAATTTACATAAATTTATTTATTTTAACAAAATTATAATTCATAGTTTTCTTAATATAGTTTTTAGTGAATGAAATCTTATTTTTGAAAATAAAATTAAATTATGTTAAATTTTAATTTAATTTAATTACATATTTCTTTTAAAAATGAAAAGATACTCTTTTAGTCGGAATGGAGGGAATAGAATTCATGCTCATTCAACACTCGACTAGAGTCAAAGCGGGCCGGGTTGGCCCGCAACCCGCCATAACCCGCCAACAAACGGGCGAGCGGTGACGCCAAATAGGCGGTCTGCCTAACCCAACCCAACCCACCACGGGTTGCGGGTTGGAACGGGTCAACCCGCCAAAATAGTGATTTATTGATTTTCGATTTAAAACTTAAAATAATTAAAAATAAAAAATATTTTAATACTTAAAGAAAACAATTAAAAATAGAAAATATTATAATATTAATATTGGTTTAAGTGGGATTTCCACCAAGGTTTAAATATTAAAATTGATTTAAGTGGGATTTCCACCAACTTAATTAATAGTCTTTTAGTTGGTAACTAATTGATTATGAAGTGGTAACTAATTGAGATCTAAAATAAATGTTCTTCTTTGCA
Organism: Platycodon grandiflorus; assembly: GCA_016624345.1. Lineage (NCBI taxonomy): Eukaryota > Viridiplantae > Streptophyta > Magnoliopsida > Asterales > Campanulaceae > Platycodon > Platycodon grandiflorus. Next base: position 23,256,410 of record CM028361.1, read on the forward strand.
ACTTTCGTTTCCTTTTTCTTAGCCTAGGCCCTAGGTTTATTTAAAATTTTAAGCATCAATTTAATCAATGGGTTAATCAAAAAAAAAAAAGGCGGGCCAGCCCCAACCCGCCCGCCCCGCCCCCTCAACCCGTGACCGTGCGGGTTCGCCCGTTGACCCGCCTAAACGGATGACTTCCTCAACCCAACCCGCCATTTTTAGGTAGCGGGACGGGAGCGGATTTGGCCCATTTTGACAGCTCTAACTCAGACAAACCTAGTTTGTGCTTATTAGTGTCCTATAGAGACGTTATTTTCAAATCGGTCAAATCATATTAACGTAATCCTACACGATTTAGGAATTAGTCTTGAGTTTTTGCCCGTTTTGGGCCGAGATACTTGATAAACCAAAAGATAAAAGCATGTGCAAGGCGTGAAAAAAAAAAAAAAAAAACTCTTTTCCTCTAAAAATGGTAACAATCAAACTTTTTATAATTATAACTTTATTTTATTTGTATATTTTCAAAATTGAATAAAGATTATATCCTCATTAAAAATGAGGTTTGTGGAGAAAAGTAAAACTATTTTTATTTTTTCTGTCAATTTATTTCTACAGTCTTACTTGTACTTTACTTTTTTAATTAACTTTTACGTACATAATTACTTGTACAATAAAAAAGCTATGATTATAATATTCTACAACCATAACATGGAATGGATATGATATCGTGTTAATCGATCCCTCCTCGACCGCAAAACTAATTAAATAATATCATCAATGGATTAGGAAGAAACCATAAACTAATATTCCTTTCGTTCCACTCAAAGAGTCCACGTTTGAAAAGTCTAATTATTGAGATATATTAGGACACGGTTTTGGTAGAAGAGGTTGCCATAATACAGGAGTTTAATATTATGGAATCTTTGTGGGTATTTGGGTATCTTGCCGTGTGTAAGTGTAGGCTGGGGTTTTTCTTGGTTTTCCTTTTCCTTCATGGTACAGGAGGAAACAAAGAGATGTATATATAAAGTATTGTTTATTGAATAGAGGAGGAAGAGACAATCCCATATTTACATGGTATCAGAGCCAGTGTGAAACCAGCGAGCCTGTGAGTTGAGAGATCGCAGAATTCCTATGACTGAAGCGAGTAATAATCAACTCAAGATGACAGTCATGTCTCCATATTTTTTGGGTTCTCAGGATAATCCAGGGAATATAATCACTCATATTCAGCTGCGTGGAGAGAACTATGACGAATGGGCAAGGTCCGTACGTTTATCTTTGCGGGCAAGAAGGAAATTCGGCTTCGTCGATGGGTTTATCACCAAACCGACGGAGAAAGAAAGACTCGAAGATTGGCAAACGGTTCACTTGATGATCGTGTCATGGATCATGAACACGATAGAACCAAGTCTTCGTTCAACTACTTCATATTACGAAGATGCTAGCTTGCTGTGAAAAGACTTAAAGGAACGATTTTGTGTTGTGAATGGACCCAGAATTCAGCAACTCAAATCGTCCCTTGCGGACTATAAACAATCAAAGAACGAACCTGTGGTTTCTTACTACGGTCGACTCAAGCAGGTTTGGGATGAACTTGCTAATTACGAAGTCCTTCCGGGCTGTGAATGTGGTAGATGAATGTGTGACCTTGGTGTAAAATTCGCAAGAATTCAAGAAGCAGATTGACTACACAGTTTTCTTATGGTACTCGATAGTGTATATGCGACAGTGAGATCGAACTTACTCTCGTTAGATCCACTTCCTACACTTAATCGTCCATATCAGAGAGTGGCTCAAGAGGAGCGTTTGCTTGGTGGAGGCATTTCTAGACCAAAAGCTGAACGTGATGATGTTATGGCTTTCAAGGTGCAACTAGATATGAAAGGGAAGGGAAAACTTGACAACCATGCTAAGTTTTGTCATCACTGCAATCGTGAAGGACACGATGAAAGTGGGTGTTTCCAGATTATTGGTTTCCCTGACTGGTGGGGAGTCCGACCACGAGGAGGGAAAGGCACGCGACGAGCTGGGTCTGGAGCAGGACGTGGAGGAGGACGGGCTCATGTTGCTTCAGGACGTAGTAAAGGGGGATCGGCTAATATCCACGCACACAACACCACTGGAAATAGTGCTGGCACACAACAAGCAGCTGCGACACATGGCCAGGCGAATGGGTTTGATCCGACAAGTATAGCAGAGTCACTACTCGCGGCAACTATTTGAGATATTGAACATCCCTAAAAAGTCCTCCGATCACTTACACGGTATGAGTAATATATGCTCTTGGATAATTGACACAGGGGCCTCAAATCATGTAACAGGAAGTTTATCGGACATGGTAGATGTGAGAGAAATTTCCAATTGTCCGGTAGGATTGTCGGATGGAAGAACAACTAATGGAAATCAAGAAGGGAGTGTGATATTGGATGGAGGATTGAAGCTTAATCACGTTCTCTATGTTCCCAAACTAACTTGCAATTTAATTTCTGTATCTCAATTGATAGATGAGTTGAATTGTAACGTTCATTTCACTAATAACTCTTGTGTTATACAGGACCACATGACGAGGACGCTGATTGGAGCAGGTGAACGAAGGGACGGACTCTATCTTTTTCGTGGCATTCCTAAAATGCACGCTATGACTTTTGATAGCGAGACTTCAATGGATTTGAGGCATAAACGACTAGGACATCCGCCGGAGAAGGTGGTAAAATTAGTATCAAATACTAGTAAATTTGCGAGGACAAGGAATAAACCATGCGATGTATGCCAACGTGCAAAACAAACTAGAGATAAATTTCCTATTAGTAAACATAAAGTTGATGCAATTTTTGATTTAATACATTGTGATTTGTGGGGTGGTTATAGAACACTATCATCTTGTGGTGCTTCATATTTTTTAACCATAGTGGACGATTATTCTAGAGCAACTTGGGTTTATTTGTTACATGATAAAATGGAAGTTACAAAGATGTTTTTGGCCTTTGTTGCTATGATTGATCGTCAATTCAATAAAAAGGTAAAGTTTGTGCGTAGTGACAATGGAACCGAATTTCATTGCTTGGCTGATTATTTTACTGAAAATGGAATCATATTTGAAACCTCATGTGTTGGAACTCCGCAGCAGAATGGAAAGGTTAAGCGTAAACATCGGCATATCTTAAATGTTGCTAGGGCTCTAAGATTTTAGGGACATTTTCCTGTGTTTTTTTGGGGTGAATGTGTCTTGGCAGCCTGTTATTTGATAAATCGAACCCCTTCTAGTGTTCTTGGAAATAAAACTCCTTATGAAGTGCTATTTGGAAAGGTCCCTTCTTATGATCAGTTACGTGTTTTTGGCTCTTTGTCTTATGCTCATAATCAACGTCACAAGGGTGACAAATTTGCTAGTCGAAGTCGGAAGTGCATTTTTATGGGGTACCCTTTCGAAAAGAAAGGGTGGAAGCTCTATGACTTAGAGACGGGTGAATTTTTTGTATCTCGAGATGTCAGATTTTTTGAGAATATATGAATTCTCGTTTGAGAAAGAAAATGGGTGTACCGACAAACCCAATCAGGTTCCCATTGAGCAAAACATTGGGTTTTATGACGATTTGTTTGATAGCTCTAATTTGTCGGAGGTTGATGGAACCACAGAGGATGGTTCGATAACCATGGAACCTACACATAGTCCCACAGAGGATGCGGAGGTGGTGGGACGAGCCACGGGTGGAGCTGGTTTGAGAGACGTTACGGAGGACACAGGTGGACTAGGAAGGGGGTTGAGATCTAAAATACCTTCAGTACGTCTGCGTGACTTCGTGACCCATACTATACGAAAAGTGAGTCCTCCCTCTCAGTGTTTGCCGGCTTCACAGCAGTCCTCAGGTACTCCCTATCCTATAACACATTATGTTAATTGTGAACGATTTTCTGCACCACATAGAAAATTTCTTGCAGTCATAACTGCGGAACAGGAACCGAAATCATTTCAGGAAGCAGTGAAGAGTCCTGGTTGGCGGGAGGCAATGGTAAAGGAGATTAAGGCTCTTGAAGAAAATGGAACTTGGTCTCTAGAAACACTGCCTCTAGGAAAGAAAGCTCTAGGCAGTAAATGGGTGTACAAAATAAAATATCACTCAGATGGGAGCATCGAACGGCTCAAAGCTAGACTTGTAGTTTTTGGGCATCATCAGGTTGAAGGCATTGACTATACTGAAACATTTGCTCCGGTTGCTAAAATGGTGACGGTTCGGGCATTCCTTGCTATCGCGGCAATTTAAAATTGGGCAGTTCATCAAATGGATGTGCATAATGCATTATTGCATGGAGATTTACATGAAGAAGTGTACATAAAGGTCCTTCCGGGGTTCTCAATGCCTACTCCTAATCAGGTATGTCGGCTTCAAAAATCTTTATACGGTCTTCGTCAAGCTCCGCGGTGTTGGTTTGCTAAGTTGACTGCGGCATTGAAGAATTATGGCTTTACTCAATCATACTCTGATTATTCTCTATTCATGTGGGTAAACACATAGTTCACATCAATGTCCTTGTTTATGTTGATGATTTGATTATTGCCGAAAACGACAATGTTGCTTTGGGTGCATTTAAAAACTATTTGAGCAGGTGTTTTCATATGAAAGATCTGGGAGTTTTGAAGTATTTTTTGGGACAAGAGGTAGCCGGAATCGAGGAATCTTTCTTTGTCAACGAAAATACGCTCGACATCATTTTGGAAGTCGCTGGGTGCTAAACCGCCCGATTGAACAGAATCATAAGTTGGCACTTGCAGAAGGATCACTTCTTGATGACCCGGGGAAGTATAGACGTCTCGTTGGAAGGCTTATCTATTTGTCCGTAACTAGGTCGGACTCGTGTATTCGGTCCACATTTTGTCTCAATTCATGCAACATCCTAGAACCGAACATTGGGAGTCAGCTCTACGGGTGGTACGTTACGAAGGGAACCCGGGACGGGCATATTCCTTCGATCGATAGTCGATTACTATCAGTGGTGTGACTCGATTGGGCAAGCGTCCTCTAATGCGTCGCTCATTGACAGGTTGGTTTGTATTTCTTGGTTCCTCACCCATTTCTTGGAAAACCAAGAAACAACACACCGTGTCTCGTTCTTTCGAAGGCGAATACGAGCAATGGCAGCAGTGACTTGCGAGTTGAAGTGGCTTAAGTGCCTCCTTGCAGACTTGGGCGTGGGACATCGTAAGGCAATGCATCTATACTGTGATAGTCAGTCAGCTCTATACCTAGCCCAGAATCCCGTGTTTCATGAACGAACAAAGCATATAGAGGTGGATTGTCATTTTGTCCGCGATGCGATTGTGGAAGGGCTTATTGCCCCGTCTTATGTTCCCACGAAGTTGCAACTCGCTGACATTTTTACAAAGGCATTGGGCAAGACTCAGTTCGATTTTCTTCTTTGCAAGTTGGGCGTTCGAGACTTACACGCTCCAACTTGAGGGGGGGGGGTATTGAGATATATTAGGACACAGTTTTTGTAGAAGAGGTTGCGATAATACAGGAGTCTAATATTATGGAATCTTTGTGGGTATTTGGGTATCTTGCCGTGTGTAAGTGTAGGCTGGGGTTTTCCTTTTCCTTCACGGTACAGGAGGAAACAAACAGATGTATATATATAGTATTGTTTATTGAATAGAGGAGGAAGAGACAATCCCATATTTACACTAATGATTAAAATATATATAACTAGTATTGAAGTTGGTCATAATTACATAAATGTTTGAGCATAGCTGATGTTTATAGCATATGTGGAGGGTAAAGTGAAAAGATTTATGAAAATTATAAGCATAACTTTTGAAAGTGAATTCTTTAAGTAGAAAATTTCAAAATAGTATAGTGAACTCTTTACTTGTAACGGAGGTTGTAATAATATTAATATATAGTGGAGTAATAGATTTTAAAAATGGACAGACAAACGCGCATAGGCAAAACTTGCAAGAAAGAAATATTGCGACGTATAGTATGAAGAATCAATGGTTTAAGTATCGAAATTGACTGATAGATTTTTGTAGGTCATGAAGCACATGCGGCATGATCAGCTGTAATTTTCTTTCTCTTTACGTATTTTATATTTATATTATTTATTTAATGAACGTCTTGAATCAGAGTATGTATGATGCATGCATGGACCACATAATCAATGCGGTTCAGATTAATTATTTTATATTTTATATTTCTATATATAGTAATTTGACAAATAAAAATAATTAAAATGACTGGTTGGAATATAATTGGATTGATCTTGGTCGGGAGTCAATAGCCAATCATCTAAATTATTCCCCTATGTATGTAAGTAAACATAGATTATCCAATAGAAGAAGAAACAAATATGTTATTTAATTTGCTAAAACAAATACTCCCATCATCACAAAAGATAGTCTCACTTTTATTTTTTGTTTTTATCGAAAAAAATGTAAAAAATCTAGTGCAATTTAAATAAGGTACAAATAAATAAAATGATGATTTTTTAAAAATTTAACTTGCTGAATATAATTATTTTTTTGGACAGAATGAGTAATAATTTCCACACAATTATTAATAAGTAATAATATTAATACAACTTGCAAATAAACAAACGTCAATTAGATGTTGGGAACAGGTCAACACAGCAGAAGGCAGATGGAAATAAAGAAGGGTGGGGATTGATAAATTGTGTAGCAATTAAGAATTATTAAGACTGTGAATTAAGCGATTTCGTTGATGTTGAATGAATATTCAATACAAGAGATGAGGGGGGGTGCGGGGGAAACCACTTTTATAATTCTGTTATAATAGGTCAAATACCAACAAACTATATTTCAATCTATACAACTTGGACCCTTGCACTTCTGAAGATTTACACCCGTCTCCATTGACCTTTATATCTCTTGACTTGTATCATTTTCTTGGTCAATATTATCCTCTTCAAGTTGGAGGGTTTGAAGAGATCAAAAACATTTAGCTTGGATAATAATCAAGACAAATGAGCAGAGGTCAAAGCCTTGGTGAACAAATCCACTTGATTTGCAGAAGTAACATGAAAAGGTTGAATAAAGTGAAAGACAATCTTGTCCAAGCCAAAATGACAATAATTTCAATGTGTTTAGTTCTATCATGGAATACTGGATTAGAAGGGATATGAATGGTTGCTTTTTTTTTTTGCAGAAGTAACATGAAAAGGTTGAATAAAGTGAAAGACAATCTTGTCCAAGCCAAATGACAATAATTTCACTGTGTTTAGTTCTATCATGTAATACTGGATTAGAAGGGATATATATGGATGGTTGCTTTTTTTTTTTTTTGCAGAAGTAACATGAAAAGGATGAATAAAGTTAAAGACAATCTTGTCCAAGCCAAATGACAATAATTTCAATGTGTTTAGTTCTATCATGGAATACTGGATTAGAAGGGATACGGATGGTTGCTTTTTTTTTTTTTTTTTTGCAGAAGTAACATGAAAAGGTTGAATAAAGTGAAAGACAATCTTGTCCAAGCCAAATGACAATAATTTCAATGTGTTTAGTTCTATCATGGAATACTGGATTAGAAGGGATATGGATGGTTGCTTTTTTTTTTTTTATTTTTGCAGAAGTAACATGAAAAGGTTGAATAAAGTGAAAGACAATCTTAAAGACAATCTTGTCCAAGCCAAATGACAATAATTTCAATGTGTTTAGTTCTATCATGGAATACTGGATTAGAAAGGATATGGATGGTTGCTTTTTTTTTTTGCAGAAGTAACATGAAAAGGTTGAATAAAGTTATAGACAATCTTGTCCAAGCCAAATGACAATATTTTCAATGTGTTTAGTTCTATCATGGAATACTGGATTAGAAGGGATATGGATGGTTGCTTTTTTGTGACATTACAGAGGGAACGAACCAGTAAGAGAGATTCCAAAGTTCTTAGGAAGAGAAGCAAGCACTTATCAACTCACAACTATTATTAGTCATGGATCTGTAATCTGCCTCTGCATGCACAAGACCTAGAGACAGTATTTTGTTTCTTATCTTTTTAGGAAATGAGAGAATCTCCAAGAAAGACACAATAACCAGATAATATAATGATCTTCTGGTTGTAGGACAGCTGGAGCAAAAGCCCTTTAGCTAAAGAGAACTAGCTAGTAGATCAATATATAGAGCATGCCTTGACCAGGATAGGCTTTAAGGTATATCTTACAAGTTTCAAGGCCGCATTATAGTGGGGTACTCTTGGTTGAGCCATAAATTGGCTAAGAATATGAACACCATATAGAAAATATCAGATCTTCTAATAGTTAAGTACATCAATCTACCAATAAGTCTCCTACAAGTGTCTGGATTTAGAAGAAGATCACTCTCATTAATAGACAAATTATGATGCTTCTCTATTGGAATTTTTGATAGCTTGGCACCAAGCAAACTAGTGTCATTATATAAGAATGTAAACACAAAATTTTTTTTTTTGATGAGTACAGATACCAGAAGTAGATCTATAAATCTCAAAACCAAGAAAAAACCTTGAGAGGACAATGATCCTTGATTTTGAATGGTGAATGAAGAAAAATTGTTCAAATATTTATATTCTAATTAAAAAGTTCATATATGTTTGAAAAATCTAATAATTAAAAGATATATAAAAGTTTTAGAGTTGACTATATTACAAAAATGTTGAGCTTTCTAGGGTACTTATATCACACGTAGAAAGTAAAGTTGAAAAATTATGAAAATTGTACACATTAATGTGTAAGACTTTTTCTCAAAAACAATCAAATTGAAAAAGTAGGTTTTTATTCGGGAAGGAATTGAAGAACCAAAAAAGTAATCCTTCGTTCCGAAAACTTTTGGAAAACGTATGTATGTAAGTAGTAAAAATTTCAAAACTTGCATTCGAATGAATTCGTACAAAGGTGGCTCCGCCCCAGCATAATATAAGTTATATACTATATATCTTGTTTAGTATGACCAAAATATATATGATATTTACCTTATGTAGTTTTTCATTAATTGATGATGCTAAAAGAAAACATACCTTAGCAGAAAAAGATATTAAAAGAAATTAAATAGAGAATACTCTATATACTTTAAAAAAAATCCCTGAAAACTCAATGCAGACTAGCTCGCTCATTTGTCAACCTCAACATTAATTAATTATTGGTCCTATTGCCATAATACGTATGGAAAGAAAGTCTAACCAAATACTCCACAAGATTTTGTTGGAGATTAGGGTGCATGACAGATATCTTTTAAGCTCGTTGACTGTACGTCTTCATTCATATGGAAGTAAGCATACTTGGCGAAAAGTTAATACTCCTTAATTTTCCACCCTCTTTCTTTTTTTTAAACATAAAAAAATTCTGGAAATCGACGATTTAATGTTGGTTAATATATGAAATAAAACAAATTAACAGCAATAAAATTCTCAAACAGAACATTTAAAAAAACAGATAAAGTTTGTATTTCTTTGTATGCAAACTCCAAGCATCTTTTTTTCTTGTAATTTGTTATAATTTAATAGAGTAATTATATGAATCAATCTGAAAATGCTCTAATTAAAGAATTATGAAAATAGTGTAAAAATTAATCCATATATATATATATATATATATATATATATTGTTGGATGTGATGGCTCGATGCCCCCTGGCAAGAGGCCGGCGCCCTCCGAGGGCGACCGCATGGCTCACTGGATTGTATGCGGCCGCATAAGGCGTCCGCATAGGCATTCTGGAAGCCATGCGGTCGCATAGTGCGTCCGCATGGGAATTTTGTAAATCGCATGCGGCCGCATTATGCGTCCGCATGGCGACGGTTTTAGGGTTTTCTATTTCCTTATAAATAGTTGTATTCCTAAAAGGTTTTGTACAAGTGTTAAACCTTTAATAAAATTTCGATAGTCTGTTGACCCCAATCTCTCTTTCGATTCCCAATTTGTGTTATTTTGTCAATTGCTTCCATTGCATTGCACAACATATATATATATATATATATATATATATATATATATATATATATGGAGCTTTTTATTTGTCGATTCTTTGAATTTTTATAACAAAACCATTTATTTTTCTAGTAAATGAGTTTGGTCCTTTAGTGTATAAGTTGATGTTGATCACTAAAGATTTTGAATTGCTCATTTATGCAGTGACTCTATTTAACCGCCAATTCCATCATTTGATGTTCATTTTATATATATATATATATATATATATATATATATATATATATATTATCTAACTTATTCATATGATTTGTAACATACTTATTTCTTAAAATGAAAACTTTTTCAATATAAAGATTCAATTGGATGGATTAGAGGGATATGCACCACAATGGTATCGGATCCTTATTTTGACAGTCAATTTTCTTGTATTTCTTCACCCCGTAGTACGTTAATGTTCACTCTATACAAACTAAGTAGAGACTAACGAGAATTGCTACATCAACAGCAAGTCTTAATTAGGGTTTTACACACTTGTTGAAAACAAACATATTGCATGTTGGTTAAAGCATGATAGTGATATATATATATATATTTTTAATATTTATATATTTTTTGTGGAGAAACAATATTTATTATTGATGTAGACGTTATATATACAACTTTTGCCTATTATTTTTCAAAGGCCAAGTGCCAAAACAAATAGCATAATTCAAGATCCAGTACCGGAGGTGGAACCCTGGATGGAAACTTATGTTTCCTAATGCAAGATATTTTCATTTTTTCCGAAAATCTAATTTATTTGATCGATATTCATTTGAGTTATGGTAATAAGTGTTGTCACTTGTCACAATATTCACATAGAAAGCATTTGTTGCATATAAATGTAGAGTAAATCTCCTGTGAGATCGTCTTATAAATCCTAATTCGTACGACGGAGCCCTACTTTCTTACAGTTCAACCCATCAATACACGGTGAGTCAGGTCAAAAAGATCTGTGTTACAGAAGAAAAAAAAACTGGTAAGACGTCTTTCTAAATTTTTACCTTAAATGTATTGCATTACAAACATGCACTGTACATTTGTAATGCAACATAACATCCAGCATTCATTTGTAATAGTTTTATTTGGACACTAGTTAGTATAACCATTTGTTCTCTCTCTCTCTCTCTCTCTCTCTCTCTCTCTCTCTCTCTCTCTTCGTTTCCCATTCTTGTTTTCTTCTTTCTTAATTGGTTTCGAGGCATTGAAGAGTGGGAATGACTATGCGGAAGGATTCTTGATGGTTGTGCACCTTATGTACATATAGTCATACACACTTCCGTTTCAAGAATATTTTCTCTTTTTATTTTGACTTTTTAAAATTAATTTAATTAATTTTAAATGGAGATAGTAGATGTAAAATGGCCACAGCCCCTTAGTAAAAAGGTTGAATGGCTGATATGACATACATGTGATGGTCCCATATAAGTCATAACTTGTCATCCCCATATCTATGGGGCAACACATTAATTCGTGCATGATGCATGAGACTAGTATTTAATTCCTTCGAGCTTTACTTAGTCTTTTGATTGGCCGTGCATCCCATGCGTCATAACCACCTGACCCGTTGATTTCTTCTATCATCATCATCATCATCAAATTTGATCCATGTACACTATGGAGAATATATACCACAAAAAACAAAAAACAAACAAAAAAGCAAAAAAAAGAAGAAGAAGAAGAAGAAGAAGAAGAAGAAGAAGAAGAATACATATACCGATAAATTGCAATTCGCAGCTTCTAGTAGACGAGTCCGAATAACTAAAGCTCAACATGCAATACTTGTATGAGTTTGAAGCAATGCAAATTTGTCATAAAAAGTTGAACAAATATAATCTCCATCGGTTTCAAAAAAAATAAAATATATAATCTCTATCTAATAACATCACTAATCAAATTAAATTTTGACTATCAAAATTTATTTGACCATTTTCAAGTAAAAATTAAGAGATTAATTATATGTTTCTTCAAAATTATGGAGCCTGTGGTTCAGGGTATTCTCCCTCCGTTTCAGGCAAAGAGTTAACTATTCCATATTGGACGTTTAACATTAATAGTTCACTTTCAAAAATTATACCTACAGTCTTCATAATTTGATAACTTTACCCTCCACATGTGGTATATATAGAGAATAGTAATTCTTGTGAACAATGGCTTAACCTTTTCATTGAAATTAGTACATATTTATAGGGTTACAATACTTGGGTTACAAGTTAACCTAGAAACAAACAAAAGACCTAACTAATAGGAAGAATATATCAAATATAATTACAATTAAATACAAAGATATGAAGGTGATATTATTCTTTTATATGCCCCTGCAAGTTGGATCCCCGGGAGGAGAGGCCAATCTTGAGTAGAAGACGCTGAAATCGCGCGCTAGGATGAAGTGATAGTCAAGAGCGATATATTTCATGCGAAAGTGAAACACCGGGTTGGAATAGAGATTCGTGTAGCGCCGACATTATCACAATATATGGCGGGTTGGCGCGAGGAGGTGATGTTGAGCTCACCGAGGGGTAAGGTGACCTAGCGGATCTCTGCAGCTGTTGCTGCAACTGCACGATACTCGGCTTCAGTTGAGGAGCGAGCAATTGTTCATTACTTTTTCGAGCTCCAGGAGATGGGATGTCGACCAAGATACACTATGTATGCACTAGTGGAGGTAAAATCATCCTTGTTACTCGTCAGTCAACGCATGAAGGTTGAGAGGCAACTGTCGATGAAGAAATATGCCATGATTAATGGTGCCATTGAGATAACAAAGCAGACGCTTGGTGGCAAACCAGTGGTGGGCCTATGCATAAACTGAGAAACCTTATTGACGATATAGGCTATGTCCGGGTGAGTGAGAGATAGATACTGAAGACTCTTAACCACCGCTCGAAACTCGGTGGGGTCAGTCAGGGCCATGCCCGACTGAAGAGTGAGAACTGGTGAGGTGGCTAAGGGTGTTGCCACTAGTCGAGCATCAGTCATACCAGTGCTAGCAAGGAGGTCGACTATGTACCCTCGTTAGGAGAGGAGAATTCCAGTAGAACGAGGAACCACCTCCATACCGAGGAAGTAATGAAAATCGCTGAGATCTTTGAGCGAAAACCGATCAGCGAGGACAGCGATGAAGGCCTGTACTGCCTTGGTATTGCTGTCAATGATGATAATGTCATCAACATAGATGGGCAACATAAGGGTGATACTTTTCTCGTTGAAGATGAATAAGGAGGTATCAGCCACTAAGTTCGTGAAGCGAGCAGTGAGGAGAAACTGACGAAGTTCATTGTACCATGCTCGGGGAGCCTGCTTGAGACTATAGATAGCCTTTCGCAGGTGATACACATGTTGCCGGTGATCAGTGTCGACGAAGCCCAAAGGTTGAGCCATGAAGACTTCCTCGGTGAGGGTTCCCTGCAGTAAGGCATTGTTTACGTCAAGTTGACAAAGATCCGATCCTCGACTGATCGCAAGAGAGAGGATGAAACAAACCGTAGTGGGCTTGACCACCGGGCTGAATGTCTTATGGTAGTCAACTCCTGGTTGTTGATGAAACCCTTTGGTGACCAAACGAGCTTTGTACCTGTCAATTTTGCGATTAGCAAATAGTTTAATCCGAAAAATTCATTTGCAGCCAACAATATTAAAAATCCCGGTGGGAGGTATCAAGTCCCAAGTACCATTTTTAAGGAGGACATCATATTCTTCAGACATGGCCTGTTACCACCTATTGTCTTTGATGGCTTGAGTTACATATGTGGGTTCAATGTCAGCGTTTAGATGGGCAGAAAGGCAGAGTTTATTTATGGGTTTGTGGATGTTATTTTGGGAGCGGGTAATAATAGGGGAGGTGCGAGCTGCTGCCTTGGGTATTGGTTGGTGGGGAAGGTCGTTGTTAGGTGGGTGACCTGCAAGGACTCGACAAGGTCGGAGGTAGAGATGGTGGGTGTCGTGGTTGGTTGAGACGAGGTAGCTAGAGGAGCATCAGTCAGGTCGCTGCAAGGACCATCTGCCGGTGGTGTGTATGAAGTTGTGAGGATATCATGAGGTGGTAACTAAGTAGTGCGGGTTGACTCGTTAAGACAGGGAAGACCCAGCTTGACCTTAGACATGGGAAACTCAGAATCGATCGACAAATCGATCATGGCAGGAAACGAAGAGCTTTGCGCTGGTCGGGTCATAACAGAGATAAGAACTCTGGGCGAAGGAGATCCGAAAAGACACAGGGAGTCGAGCGAGGATCGAGTTTATAAACGGTGTATGGTCACAGCAAGGAGTAGCAAAGACATCCAAAAGCTCGAAGTTTTAAGTCGTTGGGGCAGACCTGAAGATTTTATGATAGGGAGAGAGCATCTTGAGGGTGGGAGTGAGAAGTCGATTTATGAGATAGGTGGCTGTAAGAAAGGCATATGACCATTAGATGAGTGAGAGAGAAGCCTTGGACAATAGAGATAGAGTTGTTTCAACAATGTGTCGATGACGGCGTTTAGAGAAGCCATTGTGCTCGGGTGTGTGGGGGGCGATGTAAGGTGCGAGATGCCATTAGTGGCGATCGAGATAGGTGGCGAGGCCGGTTGTTTTGGCGAGGCCGGTATATTTGCCACCATTGTCCGAGTAGAGGGTGACTATTTTGTGTTTAAAGTGATTTTCGACCAGGGCTTGGAAGGGCGAAAATATGGATGCAACATCAGACTTTCTTTTGAGAGGGTAGAACTAGATGTAAAGTGTGTAGTGGTCAACGAAGATAGCGTAGTATTTGAAACCATCAAATGAGTGGATAGACGAGGTCCATACATCAAAGTAAATAATTTTAAGGGGGGTGGGTGGACACAATAGATGATAAAGCAAGAAAGTTTGTGACATTTATTGTATAAACACGCCTTACAAAAAGATGAATTAACTGGAGAGTGCTCGAGAGCAAAAGTAAACTCGATATGACTTTGGACTTGGGTAGTGGGATGACCAAGACGATGATGCCAGTCGAGCTCGGCCATTCATACACACCATCCTTAGATTGTCCTTCTAGCGAGCGAGGTCCCTGTCTGTAGATCCTTCACACGAAAAGTGGTGGGTAAGAATTCAATAAATGGATTATTTGATGTGCAAAATTGAGATATAGAAATGAGGTTTATTTGCATGCTAGGTACAAATAGAACATTTTGCAATTGAAAAGATGTGAGAAGGAGTGTGGGGAGAGGTAGAACTAGTATAATTGGCAATGTGTAACCCAGTGCCAACACCAATAACCATGTCGTCAGGACCGGAGTATAGAGTGTGTAGAGAAAGATTACCAAGGTCAGTAGTGACATGGTAGGAATCACCATTGTCGAGGAGTCAAATCGGTGTTCTGTTGCCCGAGGTTGAGGTTACATTTGCTCGCGGTTGTCATTTGTTGCCCGCAGGCGAGGTGGATGATGAGGCCAAAATAAGTTGAAAGTTGGGGGATTGAGTGGCCGTGTGACCTTGTTGACGGCAGCTAGCCTTGACATTTATCGAGGTAAGGTCGCTGTTGGCGAGGGCCAGGGATGCCCGACTGAGGATACCGATGAGACTGTGCTGACTGCTGGTCGCGAGGATCCTGAGACTGAGGAGATCCATGTGACCTCGTCGTCACGGTGTTAGCCGTGATGGGGTAGGGGGAGGAAGCGAAGTGAGATTGCTTGGTTGATGAGCTTCTCATAAAGTTCATCAAAAGGGATATATGAGTGTCCCATCTTTCAATTGCAACAGCGACATGTCAATAATCATCATCCAGGCTGCCTAGCACTGTTTCTATGAGGTCCTTATGATCGAGGGGTTTACTGAGGCCAGCGTGCTCATCGAATTTGCTCTTGATGAACTGCATATAATCGGAGATCGACTGGGAGCCCTTTGTAGCTCTCTTGAGCTGGTCCTTAATTTGCTTGATATGCTCGCGAGTAGGGAGAACATATGTGTTGGCCAGTATGACCGAAGCCTCCCGAGCTTTAACCGCATATTGAATAAGTGAAACTAGGGTTGTGGAGAGGAAGCCGACAAGGGCGCCAAATAGAAGTTTGTCTTGTCGGATCCATGGTAGGTAGGCTGGGTTTGGGCGTTATTGACAGTGATGGTGGCTGGTGGGCAAACAGAGGTGTCATCTACAAACTTGTAGAGATCATAACCAATGAGTGTGGATTCAACCTGGAGTTTTCAGGCGAAGTAGCTGGTGGGGGGGTGAGTTTGGTGATGCTATGGTTGGAGATGTTGATGAGTTGTTAAGTTTTGGTAGAGTTTGTGGGATCTTGGATGGTAATGGTGTTGGAATCCATAGATGTCGAGGAAGGAGAGACGGTTGTTGTTGAGAGGAAGTTTGGTGGGGACGGGCGACGGTGTGTAGGGTTGCGGAAGTTTGGTGGTTTAGGGTTTGTAGCGTAAACTCTGATATCATGCAGAGAATAGTAATTCTTGTGAACAATGACATAACATTTTCATTGATAGGAGTACATATTTATAGGTTTACAAGTTAACCTAAAAGAGTTAAATACAATAACAAACAGAATACCTAACTAATAGGGAGAATATACCAAATATAATTACAATTAAATACAAAGATATGAAGGTGATATTATTCTCTTATAGTATAAACATATTAACTATGCTCAAATATTTTTGTAATTATAACCAACTCCAATACTACTTTGTTAGACTTCTTAAATATAGACTCTTTGAGTAGAACGGATGGAGTATATGTTATCCATAGTCTATAATGGTGATGGTCATGGAAATTTGAAATATAAGTAAGCAAGCTCAAGGCGAGGATAAAAGGTTGACCATGAATTAAGCTTTTAAACTGTACTCAAATATTAGCATCAAAACAATCCTGATGAAAGTTTGGCTTTATAAAGTGTGAGTTCCCTTAGTACACCCGAAAAGAAAAGAAAGAAAAAAAAACTATACTAAACTAAACCTCCACCAGAAGTTTGAATTGGTTTACATCCTCTACCTATTGGCTATGTAGCATAGAAATTAATAGCAATAGAATCTTTAATTACCCAATGATCGATCATCATCAATCACTCCCATCCATACGTTGGCACATTTGACTTATACATGCATAGGGAAAGATCAAAAAGAAAAGAATAGATTCCTTGAAAACAACTGCGCGCGCGCATACATAGAGTAGTTAAACCAGCAGCAACAAGTTACTACAGAGCTTTTTCCCATAACCATATTTAGCTTTACTCTGGAACGTGTTGTTTGGTCAAGCACTATACAAAGCCATAAAATTTAGGTTTTTAATACGAGTGAGCTCTTTATTATTATTATTATTATTATTTTGGTAAACGATTGACTAACATGTGTGTTAAGAACCTTTTCATAGTAATCTCAGTCTTTGGCAATATTAACGTGGTTGTCGAGACAAAAGATACAAGGATCGACTTGGAACCTCTACGATTCTAACACCAAACGTTCCTCTTGTTCCTTGAGGGATAATGTGTTGCTCGTTTAGGGAAAATGGAAAACATAACCGTTAGTTCCTCTTCATTATTGAAGCGATGAATTCATCCTAATCTTTAACTTAACGAACCATGTCAAACCAAGACAATAGAGGTTTCCAATACGTGTTTGTTTGACATGTGACTTTGGGGCACATGTTAATTTTTAAATCTCTTGAAAGGGAAATTAAAATGCAACATTGAATGAAACGCGGTTTGGGAGGGATGAATAATAGAGACAGCTGACTTTGGCTTTAGTTGCTGTTGCTGCTGCTGCTGCCATTGCCATGAGGAAGGAGTAAATGCACTCTTTATTTGCTGTCAAACACACACACACACACTTACTGCTTCTTTTGACTCTTTAGCTTTCTCTCTCTCTCTCTCTCTCTCTCTCTCTCTCTTCTTTATAAGTCAGCGTCGCCACTAATAAGGGCCAGGGTGGGGGTCTTAAGTCTCATTACTCTATTTCATTACTATTACCCTTTTTTCTTCGATGTGTGAGTGTGTGTGTAGGCCAAAAGAGTCTTAGCACAAGGAGACCCTTTTCTCTTTTCTTTATATACTAATATAACAAATTATAAAGAGATCGAGGAGAAAAACAAGAGTCCATTGGGGAGGAGAAAAATGGGGAGACCGCCATGTTGTGATAAAGTGGGAGTGAAGAAAGGGCCTTGGACTCCTGAAGAAGATATCATGTTGGTTTCCTATGTTCAAGAACATGGCCCTGGTAATTGGCGCTCTGTTCCCACAAATACTGGTAATTAATTGCATTCTTTGTTTAATTATTTTAATTTCCCATTTCTTGATGATCTTTTTATGACTTGATTGAGTCATTTCTACTTTTCCTGTACGCCCTGTTATGGTTAATTGGTTATCAGAAAAAGAGAGGTTGGATCTAGCTAGACTAATATATATGTACAGGATTGCGTAGATGCAGTAAGAGTTGTAGGCTGAGATGGACTAATTACCTGAGGCCAGGGATCAGAAGGGGTGAGTTCAGTGATGACGAGGAAAAGATGATTATTCAACTTCAAGCTCTTTTAGGCAACAAGTAATTTATCCCATCTCTGATCTTTATTACTGATCTACTACTAGTTGATTGGGTACACTTGCTTTCTATGGTTTATACATCTAGAGAGTAATATTCATGTTTCAAGAGAGTTTTAATGAATAGATTAATTATTCATGAAATTAGAATGGGTTATTTCTTGGATCACAGATGGGCTGCCATAGCTTCATACCTCCCTGAGAGAACAGATAATGACATCAAAAATTACTGGAATACCCATTTGAAAAAAAAGCTCAAGAAGCTTCAATCAGGCAGCAGCAGCAGCTCTGATGATCTTTCCAAAGATGGGTTCTCATCATCATCATCCTCATCACACTTGTTATCAAGAGGTCAATGGGAGAAGAGGCTTCAAACTGATATTCACATGGCCAAACAAGCCCTTCATGACGCCCTTTCTTTAGAGAAACCAGTGTTTGAGTCACCTGATAACAATTTGACTCCATCGGGAGGGTATTTTGGTAATATCACCAAACCTAGCCAAACAGGTCCTACTTATGCCTCGAGCACTGAGAACATAGCTAGATTGCTTAAAGGGTTCATGAAAAACTCACCAAAGAATGGTCAAGCAAAGTCAACTTCAAGTACTGATCAACACTCTTTCAACAGCAATGCTCATAACTTGATGAGCAATTCCAATTCTAGTGAAGAGGTTCCATGTGTTGACAGCAAGAGTGGGATTGATTTATCTGTGGCATTTGAATCCTTGTTTGGATTTGAGTCTAATTTTGACACTTCAAATTCTGATTTTTCCCAATCCAACAACACGTCGCCCGAGGCCAGCCTTTTCCAAGATGAAAGCAAGCCAGATATCAGTGCCCTTGCGCCATTGTCAATGTTTGAGAATTGGTTGCTTGATCATGATCAAGGTGGAGGTGTTCTTCACGGGAAAGTATCAGATTTGACTAACTTTGCTTTCGATGAAAGCCCGGATTTGTTTTAGAGTTGGGAGTTAATTAATTCTTGTTTTAAGTGCTTTTTGTGACTTCATTAAGTTATTTTCTATCCATCGTTAGTTAATTTTTTGGTTCTACTAGGCATGAGAAATATTTACTCCATGGCCTCATAGGATTCAAGTTTTTCATCCCTTTATATTGCTTGTAAAGGGTGTACATGTGACAATATTGTTGATCTAATTATGCATTAAATCAAATTAACTTCTTGTATTAGCAAATTTGATTCATTTCATTCTTATCTTAGGCTATATTTGGATGTTTAATTTCAAAACACAAAATTGAAATTGAGGGGTCAAACATAAGCTTACTTCTCCCCGAATCATTTATACATGTATTAGTCCCTCTCTCGTTTATATTGGCTAATAGACAAAAAAAACTTACCATTTTAGAATTTTTTATTAATAAATGCATTAACAACCAATGTCTATTTTATTGGATTTTCTTCTTATACCCTTTAGTTAATTAATGTTCATTCTGTACCTTGTAAATACTCAATTAGTTGATGTTATAATTCGAAAGTAAGTAATTAATGTAAATTGAATTTGTACATGACAAAAGTTTTTGAGATGCCTAAAATAAAAAGAAAGTAAGTCAATATATACGAGACAGAGGAATTATATCACAACTTTAGCTTGGTTTATACCGTTCCTATTCGAGGAACCGGACTGGAAGCCTCATCTAAGTAAATTAGGAATTATATCACAACTTTAACTTGGTTTATACCGTTTCTATTCGAGGAACCGGACTGGAAGCCTCATCTAAGTAAATTAAAGTACGTAATACGGAGTAGCAGATTTGGTTTGACTTCTGTTTACGTAAATTAATTACTTCTAGCAAAAGATTTTTGTACATAACGTATCAGATTAACAATTTCTTTCTTTCTTTCTTTTATAAAGAAAATTAATTTACAGCCAAAGTAGAGTGTAAGGTGAAGATTCATATATAAGGTTTATGTAGACAAGATATGGAAACCCATGTTTTGATAGAAAAAAAAAAAAAAAGAAGAAAAAAAAAGATGGACATCCATAAAACTACATAAAGAGAACTCCATAGTGTTAAACAACAAAAGATCACATGATACAACGTATGGACTTGCACCTTACGAACAATATAGCCAATCAGTAATTATAAAATAGAATTTCATTTATAAAATTTGACAAAATTTAGCATGTATTCTAAGGGCACACATTAAGCATTCATTCAAAATATCTTTTATCTTGAAAAAGTTTTGAATTTTTGGGCTTGAGAATACCTTAAAAAATTAATTAATTAATTAATTAATTATATATATATATATATATATATATATATATATATAGAAACAAAACTTACTACATCTACGTTTTCTAAATATGCCGTCACTACACATGTTAGTCAAACTTCTAAAATTTTATAAATATTTTGTGATCCTAGAATTTGTAATCAAAAGGTTAGCTTGCTTGGCTTATTATTATTATTATTACTTCATCCGTTCCAGGCAAAAAGTTTACTTTTCTTTTTTAGAAGTTAACAAATGACTAAATCAAATAAGAATTTTACATACTTTACTTATATATTAAGAAATATAATTTCATTAATTAAAAACTAACTTAAGTATACTATGGATTACAATTTTCATAACTTTGTAAAAATCACCAAATTTATGTTAATTATCGATCAAAGTTTAACTAAGTTGACTAATAAAAGTCAAAAGTGAACCCTTTATTTGGAACGGAGGGAGTATTATTTAGTTTATGTTGCTGTTTCCTTTTCTTGATTATATATATATATATATATATATATATATATATATATATATATACATGTCTTGTTGAAATTTTATACTCGTATAAATGATGATGATGATGGATAAAAAGGCAGGATATAATGTGGGAATTGAAAGAAAGAATTGAATTCCCTTGGAAATCTGCAAATGGGGGTATTTAATGCATACATGTGAAAGTGTTTTTGCTGTGTGTGTATATACAAAGTGTCGGAGGACTGTTATGATCTTGACCTCCCAAGTCATGCAAACTGTAAAGGAACCCCCACCTTATGCCATAACATAAGCTCCTCATGAATATATATGATCACTAACAACTCATCACCCTTTAAAAAGATAAGCTTTAATTTACACCTCTTTTATTTATAGCAATCAATATCTCCAACAGATTACAAATAATTAGTTTGTACGCACTCAATTTTCATAGCATTAAATACGATGATCAGCTAAGTATTTTTCAAACATTTAATTAATTGTATAGTAGTATAGTAATCTTTTCTACTCCACATTAGCTTAAATACTAATCAAAGGGTTATAATTTTAATTCACTCTCACTAGAACACTATGTATATTGTAAAAATGGAGCCAGGCACCAATTGAAGTACGTACTGAGTAGTAATTAATTCACAAGTAGACTTTAAAATCAAATACGTGTATTCATGATAATCAATTTTGGCCTTAATTTGAGTTAGTGAGACGATGCATGGTGCGAAACTCGTAAAAATCATATATCTTTCGTTAATTTGAATACCTAAATTCTGCAAGTCAACAAGGATCGGAGCAGTATATAGTCTGATAAGCTGAGTGCAGCTAGCTAGCTAGCTAGCTAGCTGTGTAGTATGTGTATACATGGTGTCACTTAATGCCGTAAGTAATTTGAGCTGTGCTAAAAACATTTCAATTAAAGGTCTTGCTTGTCTCAGGCCATATGCATGCTAATGTCTTAATGTGTTGTAAAATGTCGAATGAAGTTTCTCATCAACAGCTAGCTACCGCGATTGATCGAGTAATACATAAATACATAGATATATATTATATATATATCGCCTCCATTTTGATTGATGAGCTCGATAAGTTTAATGTTTCAACAAGTTATATATGCGTGCGAAAACATGTCACCGTTCATTGTTTTGTGGAAACAAGAAACGTTTAAAACATAAAAAAAAAAAAAAAAAGTTATGGAAACAGTATGAGCTGTGACATATGGTTCTTTTATTGATTACTGTTATAGATTATTACCACTGAAATTTGATGTCCTATTCGTTTGCATTAAATTTATTGCAGATGCATGTCCTTACTAGCTAGCCATTGGTGCAAACACTGAAGATTCTCCATGGTCTTATGAGTTTCTAGCTCAACATCTGAATTATTATTATTATTTTTTTTGTTTGAACACACAAAGTTGAAATAAGATTTAAGGTCTTCTGCTTTTGTTTATACACAATACACACACACACACACACACACAGATTAACTCTTACACATTGATTGTCTATTTGAGTGTTTACATGTGCTAAGATTCCAACACGTCATTAAGAACTTCCGTTTGTGAACTAATGGTAGATTTGAGATTTTATGAAACTTGAGGTCTTAAAAAGAAGGGTTAATCACACAATTAGTCCCTTGACTATGGACTTTTTCATGATTAGTCTCTTAAGAATTTTTTTAAAATTTCAGTCCCTAGAGTACCAAAATTAGACACGCTTAGTCCTTTAGGTAGATGCCATTAGAATTTATCCGTTAAGTCAGTCATGTGCCCAACACGTAACTTTGGTTAAGGGCTTATATGAAATTTCACTAGTTAATGTCATTAGCCCAATTTTCCACCCCCTTTCCCCTTCTTTCTCTCCAGCCGTATACATCGGCATAACACTAAAACTGCCCCTCCTTTCTCCCTCCGCCTTGCCCAACAAAATTGACCACACACACACACTGAAGCGCACACCAAAACTGCATTCTTGTTCACAGAAACCACTAAGTTCCGCCACCACCATGAAAGTCCATACCCCATCCTGGTCGAACAACAAGACAAAAAGCTTTTGATTCCATCCCCCACCAAAGTCAAAGACACCAACAGCAAAACCATTATCAATGGAATTTTCCACTGGAAGTAGGCCGGCACCTTTCCAGATCTCTCTTTCTATCGTCTTAGGCCAATCCCATTGGAGAGGGGTGAAGAGGTCGCGCGCATGTAGAGACTTCTTCTTTTTTTTCCCCTTTCTCTTCAACCAAGAGTCCTTTCCAGAGATATTGATGCACTGTAGACACTGATAGATTCCCAGTTCTTCCTTGAAAGAAAATGGTTATAATAGAGATGGAAGATCTAACTGCTAGCTAATGAATTGGCCTTTTTCCTTTTTAATAGATTCCTTTGAAGTTAAAAGCCAGGGAAAGTCAACTGACCTTTCGAATCAAGGAAAAATAGACCACCTATTTTCGTTGCGTCGACCGATCGATTTTCGATATTGGAATCTAACCTTTTGTCATGTCGCCGGCGATTTCGGAATGCCAGAGCTGTCGGGGGAGAGAGGAAGACAAAGATAGGAAAGTGATGATTTTGATTTTTTATTTTATTTGACCAATTAGAGTAATAATTACTAATCCTAATTTTTTTTAACACTATTACTAATACTAATTAAATTAACATTAATATTAAATATCATAATTACATTGAGATAAATAACTAATATTTTTAATTAGATTAAGATAAAAATTTGTTTATTCAAATTAAAAAAGATAAAAAATTGTTATAATTAAATTCGTTTAGAAATTTCCCATAATACCCTTGAAAAATGGCATGTGCAACACACATGATTGACTTAACGGATTTTTTCTAACGACATCCATTAAAAGGACTAGCCAGTGTGACTTTTTGGAACTCTAGGAATTAAAATGTAAAAAACATTTCTTAATAGACTAATTGTAGAAAAGTCCATAATTAAGGGACTAATAGTGTTCTAAACCCTAAAAAAACATTAAAAAGAACTTCTGTTTGTACAATTGTATAAACACTGAATTTAATATGGTGGTACCTTGCCGTACTCTGGCCAATCCATATTAGATACAGATTATATATGGTCCTTTATTTTGGTGGTAAATAGTACTCTCTTCATTCCACCCAAAAAATTTTACGTTTGAAAACTCTAATAACTAAAAAATATACAAGTAATATTAAAATTGATCATAATTATAAAAATATTTTAGAATAGTTAAAATATTTATAGCATATATAGAGGGTAAAGTTAAAAATTTTATAAAAATTGAAGACATAATTTATTAAAATAGACTCGTTAAATAAAACATCTTAAAATAGTGTAGTAGACTTTTTATTTGAAACTGAGAAAATATTTAAAAAACTATTGTATTTAGTATAATTCATTTAAAAAATGACTCTAGTTATATTAGCTAACACGTGAAAGAGAAGACAAATATTTTATGAATTTAATATCAAATAAAATAAGAGTATGTTAAGATTATCTTAAGATTTCATTCTAATTTTGTTTGTACCCTATAATTGAAGCTTTAGTTGCAGCTGAAACGCATCTAAGCTACTTTAAATTATATATATAAAAAGTCTTTTTGAACTTTTTTGGCCCAAGAAGGCCCAATGGGCCACCCAATCTTACCAGTCATTTCCTTAGTTGCAATGCATGCATTTAATTAATAGGAAATTTGTGGTCGGTCAACTTTCTGAAAAAAAAAATTCTCTTCAGCTTACCCTTTTTTTTAACCGTTAAAAGGCGCTTTGAGATTTTTTTCTTCCTAAAATGCCCTCAACAACATCGTTGCTTCTTATTTGAGGTTCGAATTGATGTATAAATGATTTCATGTTGTTAATATAGTCTTTCCTCATGTTTGGATATCAATTTTTATGCATAGAACACAAATTTGATCAAATTCGAATTTTTTCAGTTCATCCCGTTTTTCTTTGTTATTGGGCTGTTTTGGCCACTTTAATCTATGTTTTAAACTTCGAATTTGTTTAAAATCAATCTCATATTGTTATTTTAACTTAGTACTACATTTGTGCACAATTTTTCTACCAAAAAAATACTATTTTTGAGATCCAAATCGAGCTTGGCAGTGTGCTGTCATAAAACAGAGGGAGATGTTCTTAGATTGATTTTGAGACTTTAATCAATGATTTGAGTTTAAATTTTGTATAATATCAATATCATACTGTTATAAGAAGTCAATACCATGTTTGTATGTAAATTCCCAACCAAAAACAATAATTTTGATCGATTTTGATATTATATTAAATTAGGCATCGGGATGCCTTAAATTGGGCATCAGAATACCTTAAATTGGGCATCGGGATGCCTTTAATTCGCCAATCGCAGTATGCTGGGCAACGCAACGGTACCTTGGTTGCTCATTGTGATGCCTCAGTTGCTCATCGCGATGCCTTTGTTACTCATCACGATGCCTTGGTTGCTCATCGCGATACCTTGGTTACTCACCGCAGTGCCTTTGTTGCACATCGTGATGCCTTGGTTGCTCAGCACGATGCCTTGGTTACCCATCGCGATGCCTTTGTTGCTCATCGGGATGCCTTGGTTGCTCATTGCGATGTCTTGGTTATTCATCGCGATGCCTTTGTTGCTCATCGCGATGCCTTGGATTATTCATCGCAATGCCTTGGGTTACTGATGCGCGCGTGTTTTTCTTTCATTAATGACATAATCGTCTTTTCGCCCCAAAAATGCCTTTTTCCGATTTTAAAAAAAGATGAGTGGACTGGAGCAATTACAAATGATGGCAAAATTTGGGCCGATATCTTTTAATAAATTTTTAACCACTTTAATTCTCTATAATTATTTCAAACCAAAAAATGACACTTTTATTGCGAAATGTCGTCTATGCTCTTAAAAACACGGAACATGCACGCTATGCATCACAAAACAAAATTGATGTATCGTAATTCAAAGTGTGTATCGTGATGCACAAATTTTACTTAAAAGTATTGTTTTATTGCTTCGCGATGCATGAAATTTCCTTAAGAGTTCAAAATGGGCGCCACATCTATAATTTTGGGTGTCACGCCTATAATTTTGGCCTTCACGCCAGTTTCAAAATTGATGCATCGCGATGCACAAAGTTAATGCATCGCGATACACAAAATTGATGCATCGTGATGCACAACATTGTACTAAAAAAGTACTATTTTTGTGCATCGCAATGCACAACTTTTATTTCCGATGCACAACTTTATCGCGATGCACAACTTTTAATCGACATTACACTTGCGATGCATCAAAAACAAAATTGTACTTAAAAGTACAATTTTTTTGCATCGCGATTCACAACTTTTATTTTCGATGCACAACTTTTAATCGACATTTCATTTGCGATGCATCAAAAGTGTGCATTGCGATGCACAAAATTATAATAAAATGTATTGTTTTGTTGTATTGCGATGCATGTAATTTATTTCCAATTAAAAGACATAAAAGGAAGAAGACGCACAACAGAAGAAAAAGGGACACGACTGAAAGAAAAGAATAGAAAACACTAAAGAAATCTTAACCTACCTTGGTTGGACGTATTTTCTTCCATTATATAAATTAGGAGATACAAAATTTCAATGATTGAGTCAATCAATCAATCTAAACCTTTTGATTACATCTACCAATTTACATTAAAGGTATTTGCCAAGAATATTACTTGGAGTAAAGGAAAGTAAAACTATTGTGTACAATGAACTTAGACTATACAAAATAGAACTAACTAAAGTAAGTAATAAATCATTCGTTCACACAACTTGAGAGTTAATTAAAGATATTTTATTAAGGATATTTGTTTACTATATATAAGGTGGACATTCAAATAATATATTTTTTAGTGTGAGAAAAATGTCAAATTAACAAACTAAATAATTAAAAGAAACAGCTTGAGATTTAATTAAGGATATTAATTAATAATTAAGGATATTTAATTAGGGTAAGAAATCGGAATGGAAGGAAAGTCGAGATTCACATCAGTAAATCAAGGAATAAACAACTTAAAACGTGTTAAACGTGTTTTACGTTGTTACGGGGACAATTTTGGAATTATTGAACAATTTATCACTTGAAATAAACTTAAGCAGTTAAAAATAATTGTGGACTAAAGCGTTTAAAAATCCTACAAAAGGTACCGGCCCGCTATTATTCATTTAATTAACTATTAATTGGTTTTTAACACTTCAAAGAAATGGATAGATATTTGACATATTATCGGTGTAAATTTTTTTTTTTTACACAAGCGGATTAAAAAATATGTTGATAATTGCTAAGAGCTACTCTAACCGAGCCCCCAAAACCAAAATTTAGGGCAAAACCTACCCCAAAGTTCTCCAACCGATCCCCCAAACCTCCCCCCAATTTGGTGTGATGAATAGTACCGACCCAAATTTAGGGCAATACTATTCATCTATCCCCAAATTGGGGTTGATCGGACCCACTTCTTTTTAAAATAAAAAATTAGTTTTTAAATACAAAAAAGTATTAATAATATGATATTATTAATTTAAAAATATTTTAATTGATTAATAACTAATAATATGTAATAAATAATAATAATGTAATTTATTTTAAAGTATTAAACACTATAAATTCAATAAATTATAATAAATTGGTCTATTATGTAAATTATTTTGTATTTATTATTAATATAGAAATAAATAAATTATTATAATAAATTATTTAGAAAACACAAATAAATTATTATAATAAATTATTTAGAAAACACAATCTCATATTTAATTTTAAAAATGACATACAACTTGAAAATAAAAAAGAAATACAACTTAAAAATAAATAAGACATACAACTTGAAAATAAAAATGACATACAACTTAAAAATAAAAAAAGACATACAACTTGAAAATAAAAAAGACATGCAACTTAAAAATAAAAAAAGACATACAACTTGAAAATAAAAATGACATACAACTTAAAAATAATAAAAGACATACAACTTGAAAATAAAAATGAGTTTGTTTTTATCAAATGGTTAGTAATTTAAAATATATTAAATTACTTTTTTTAAATATTATTAATTATATAAATAATATTATAAAATAAACTTATTAAATATAATAAAATTATTAATTGTGTAATCTTAATAATTACAATTTAAAATGTGAGTAAAAAATCAAAATAGAATATGCTAAAGAATATTCCTTTTGGTGTAAGATTTGGTGTGAAGGGTTGGAGTTGAAATAGTGGATGGTGCTGAAACTATCCCAAACTGATGCTAAAACTGCCCCAATTGGGGGTTTTGGGTTGGAGTTGGTCTAAGAAATTTTATTAAATACAGTCGTAATGATTCTTTATCACATATTAACCATACACTAGAATTTGAAAACATAAACTTCAAATTTTGACACTAAATTGACAAAGCTTTATGTCAAGACATTTGATTGGTTGATGTGAACATTAAAATTAAGATTAATATACTTGATTTTTATACCTCAAAAATAAGTAAAATGTTAATTACTATTATATACACGACATGAATCAAATGAGTTTTCACATTACTATATTGTATAATTAAATTTTTTGAAGCGTTTGTGTAGATCTAAAATTTATAAACTCTTAAATATTGAAGAATGTCCTGATAAACCCTATTTTTTTCCTGCTAATTCTTAAATGAAGATAGTCCACACAATATTCAATGTACAACAAAATATCAATTTCAGCTTGCAGCTTGTCTATGTTGTTTGCATCAATCAACACCAATTTTCCTTATTTAAGTAAACATTTCCATTTATATTACCATTATTAATACAATGATAAGTGCCTTTAATTTGTTTGCTTGATTTCTGAGTAAGTTCTGTTTCAACAGAGCTCATAAAAAGAAAAAAGAAAAAAAAAAAGTATAAGAAGGAACCCCAAGATACTTTTTTTATTTTTAATTGGTCCCCACAGTCAAACCCTTAAACCTTTATTTTTAATTCTTTGTTGACATCACCATATCACCAGCAGGGGTTGGGTTGTTAAGTAACAGAACTTTCATCTTTCATTATCATTCTTTAAGCACAATTATATTTGTCTTTAAGTCCCAATCAGTCCTCAAATCTAATCATCAATTCCCACTAATTAATTAATCTCACCCCCTTTTTCTTTTTGCTTAGTCAATATTGTAGCTAGTTCCTCTCCAGTTCTACAAGGAGATGGTATTCGTGTAGCTTTTTCAGAACTACTATTTCTTATTTTTATTGTAAGAATTTTCAAA
Organism: Platycodon grandiflorus; assembly: GCA_016624345.1. NCBI lineage: Eukaryota > Viridiplantae > Streptophyta > Magnoliopsida > Asterales > Campanulaceae > Platycodon > Platycodon grandiflorus. The sequence continues at coordinate 23,285,801 of CM028361.1, forward strand.
ATTAACGTGCTAATTTAATTAAGATACAAAACAACCTTTTAATGGTAATTTTGATCATTTAAAAATTTTGATATGTAATAAGTTGCGCGCGCTTGTACACACACAGAGTTCACATGAACACGCAAATATTGTAAGTAGTGGTTACTAGGATCGGAGTTTATATTTATCGAGCTAGCTAGCTGCTGGTTTACACACCCTTTCTTATTAGAGTCCAGTACTTGGCCAGTTGGGATATTGTCCATTTAAATCTTTTGCCGATCACAGTAACCTATACCAACATTCTCCATTAAAATCATTTCCCTATCATAGTAACTATTCCTACAGAAGTTCCATGTTCTGTATCAAGATTCGAATCATTTAGGTAAACCATAACTGGGCAGGTGCCAGTTGAATTCCAGCCAATTATTATATATGTTTTCGTCTAAACACATTGCATTGCTTGTCCATTAATGACTAATCATCTCTTTCGATTTGAAATAATTGTGCAGAGATTTGGTTAGGAATAGGCAGAGATCAGCAAAGTTTCAAACGCAACATTTTTATTTATAGATACATTAACAGTAACATGTTTTCGTGACAAGGATGAGAATGTTAGGTGCCCGTTGTAATCTAGCTAGTTTTTGGGGACAAAAGTGCATGGAGGTTACGCTGCTATCGGGACCAAAATAGTATATCTGCCGAACAATGGCAGCACCGCTATCATAAATGGCCAAAAGTGCAAGATGCATGGTGCTAGCTGCTTCTATATGAATCTACTCTATCGTTCAATATCTCATATTGCCACTGTAAGCACAATAAAACCAAAGTTAGAAATTTTTAAGCTTTTCACCTAAAAGTAGGTTTGAGCTACAAAGTCTGAAAGAAATTTAGTAAGATTTTCAAACTTTAGTACAATGAACATGCGGTAAGTGGAATAAAACCTTTGAAAGAAATTTTCAATATGCTATAGACATGTGGCCATCCCTTAATTACTGATCAACTTATATTTTCTGAAAATTAATGTTGTGCTTGCTTCTTACAATTAAATAGTTGTGTTATATTTCCATTCAAATATACCATAATTATCTTCTTGTGTATCTTGAAGATTACTCATTTACCTGCAACTTACACTTATGTCTCATTTTTCCTTGTTTTGATTGATTTATCTTTTATGTTTCTATTTAGGTATAGATGAAAGGCTGCTCTCCAATTCTCCTAAATACATACAAAGAGAAACTGATGACTATCCGCTTATGCTTTTGGAATCCTCAATCTTATTAGAAGGATGTCTTATGAACTCGTTTTCCAAAAGCATCGAATCTAAACACAATAATATACCAATTCAGACTTTCTTGCAAGAGGTCAATCGCTATAACTCAAAAGAGCTTTCTGTATTTTCATGCTTGATCAAAATGAAGTTTCCATTGGGGGTGAACTTCAACAAATTTGTTGGAGCAGTATATTTCCATTGCCAAAAAATTAGTGGCATGTTAGAGTTCCGAGATTTATACTTCAGCAAAGATTTATACCATCAGAATCATTTCTTTAGTATCAAAACGTGACCAACTTTCCCAACTTAAGAGGGGATAAGCGCCCCATTAAAGGTGTAATTATTATCTCATGAATGAGTGACTTTTGGATTTCGAAAACCATACCAAACTAAATCACTCATATTGAAATAATGCATTATTCCTCATAATATTCCACAGAATGTGCAAATTGGGCGGGTCAATACAGTTTAGGCAAAAAATTAAGCTGTCAAATCCATGTTTTTCGTATTGGTTAAGTCCCTACAACTTGGCTTTTAGCATTTGCTTACGGCCGGCCACGGAATCTAAAGCCCAGCTAGCTAGCTTAGCTGGTCTTCCTTCTAAAACAAACCATGCCAATTGTCACTTTAATCAGCCAAATCAAACGAAAAGCTCTCTCTAATCATTTTTAGTTTTCCTGCACTATAAATTGAAGTGGGAATCTCTTTTCAATATATGCAAATGAGCTGTTTGGCGGTTGCACAATCACTTCAAAACTTGACAAATTCTAGAGGACTCCATGGTAAAACTCTCGATAACTTACTCCATGGAAATACTGGGTTACTTTCCCTTAGCACCCTCACTTTTATCCTTCTTGAACATTTTGCCTTACATTTTATACTTATGCAAACGGAAGCTTGATATATATTTTCAATCCTGAAGTCATCATCTACCCAAATTCTGTTGAATATCAAAAGCTAAATAATGTGATGTATGTTGCACATGCCATTCCGGTTGAAAAATGGTATAGTATTGGTGCCAATTTCAAGACATCTAGGCCTTATTTAACTAAAATAAACTATAAGGTTAAACCCGCCAAAAATTGTAATTATGAGGGTGAAAATGTATAACTTTGAAAATAATAGTGACAGATTGAAAGCTTTACTGGCTATAAATATTCCATCTAGGGTTAGGGTTTGACCTGAACAAGATAAGATATGATTTAGTTACTCTCGTTTCTCTCTCCTCTCTTCATGCCGGATTCTAGAGATCAGTATTTCAACTAGGTTTGAAAGGAAACAAAGAAATGAGGCAGCGAAAAGTTGTGCTGAGAAGGCCGGAAGAGCCTTCATCGACAGACACTACTAACTCATCGTACACTATAAGGACAGTGAGATATGGAGAGTGCCAGAAAAACCACGCAGCCAATGTTGGAGGATACGCACTTGACGGATGCAGGGAGTTCATGGCGAGCGGGGAGGAAGGGACAAGCGGGGCGCTTACCTGTGCCGCCTGTGGCTGCCACCGGAATTTCCATAGGAGGATTATGGAAACTGAGGTAGTCTCTGATTGTTCTTCACCTTCTTCAGATGGGACTTGAGCAGAGTTAGGCATATCTATATCTATATATATATGCCTAAACCAAAAAATATCTCTATGTGTGTGTGTGTTTTTGTGTGCGAGGCTCATGTAAAATGGAATTTTTGTTTTCTTTTTTCTTTTTCTGTATATGAATTTCATGTTTGTGGACATGCTCTGATTATAAATAATTAAGCCTGCCTACCATTGAATGTTAAGGTAAATAAGAAAGAATTGTTTCCTTAAGGAGGTATATTTAACGAATTTTCTTGTTCTTTTAAGGAAATGTTGTTGATCATGTTTGAAAAAATCTGGATGGCAATCATGCTGCACACCCTCACTCTCAAGTATCCATCATGTGCAACAGCTTTCTATCAACATATATATATATTTATCTCCGTCGTATTTATTTATTTTTATCGATCCCATATTCATAGGATAAAAATTAAATGTTATTAGTAATTTTATGTTTCTGATTATTGCTTGATCACCATTAACCATTTTCTTAGTCGGAAGGTTATATTTTTCGTCAGTTAATTTGTTTGGTGTTTGGATTATTTGATTAAAGTTCTTAGAAGTTAATTTCTTTTCTATGGATTTCTAGTTCTTGCTCAACTAATTGGAAATGAAACATATTTTTTGATTTAGTAATTTCATTAAAACAGCCCGGAAATTGGGCCATGAATTCATTTTCAGGATGGCGAAAAATATTTTTCACTCAGTTGAGTTGATTTATGTTTAGAGTGTTTTCAGGGTTAGTAAGCAAGATGTTCAGTTAGTTTTTCATTAATATATAATAAACCATGTCATTTATCAACAAAAATAAATAAATAAATAAAAGGAAACCTATCTAATCATTCCAATGATGTCTTGTTCAGAATTTATCAAGGCTTAGGACCCTCTTATTTCTAATCATGTTGGTTGTTACCCTTTGACCATGTTGCAAAAAGGTGATTAAAGATAAATTAAGAGAAATTTGTTGCAATTGATTGAACATCGGTCTTTTAATCTGTCCATATATGGAACATAAATATATAGTCTGCTTTCTAGTTTGTAAAATGACATGAACCTGAAATAGCCATCAACTAAATTAAATAAATATTTGATCTAACAAGAGGAACAAAGAAATATATATATATATATATATAATAAAATTTGTAGATATTTTTGCTTACACTAAATATATATAGAAGGGGAAAAAACCAGATTAGTCAGTTATTTGTCATGTAAGTAGTTTTGTACAGGCAGAACGTGTTCAAGTTAGGTATCTATATAGCTTGGAGGGAACAAACCTTCTGGTATACCTGAATTTGAATCGGGTGGGTATATGTCAATTCTTGAATATTAATCGATACTGGACACTATTTGTTTCGGATCGAGTAGGAATTCATTCTAAAAATTAAGAGATATAATTGCGTTCAGGCCATATATAGATGGAAAGAAAGAACAGCTTAAGGTGAAGGCAAGGGATAAGTAATCTTTGTCTACTTTTCACCCATTTTCTTTTCCTTTACTTGTCTTCTTCTTCATAATTCTTTTTTCTTTTCATATCCAAGATCCTAAAGCTCTGTTTGTTTTGGGAGAATAACTTTCAAATAATAATTATCAGAAAAATGAAAATGCTCCACTTTTAGGTGTTTGGTTAACCTTTTGAGATTATTTTGCAAAACATTTTCATGTACGATCCAGTTGGGTGAACACACCGGAAATGTTATGAAGAACACTCATATATATATATATATATATATATATATATATAATTTATATTTATATTTATCAAAACAAATCTATCTATTAATAATTAATAACAAAAACAAAAACCACTGTTCCCTTCCATGGTTCACGTGACTTCTTTTCTTGAAAAACTTTTTCGCCCAACTGACAAGTTAATCTCTTTAACTTTTTTAATTAACTAGAACTTTTTCCTAAATCTATAAAATCTTATTTTACCTATATTTTTTTTTCTAATTACTTTTTTGACTTTATTCGTCTCCTAAATCTTTTCTAATTAACTTTAAGGATAATGATAAACATAGTGAAAAATTAATCATAACTTTTAAATGTAGCACAAGGAGATTCAAGTGTTTTTTGTTAGAGATAAGAAAATGAGAGTAATCTCTTTGTGCCACGTGTGTGAGCTTTAAAAGTTATAATTAATTTTTCACTATGTATAACCCACTCATATCCTAAATCTATAAAATCTATTTTTTACCTTTATTTTTTTAATTACGGTTTTGACTTTAACTATATCCTAAATCTGTAAATCTTTTTTTATATAACTTTTTTCTAATTACTGTTTTGACTATAATCGTATCATAAATCTGAAAAATTATTTTTTTATTTATATTATTTTTGTAATTACAAATTTGGTTAGTTAATGTCATTGTATTTAAAGTGATTGGCTTTAATTTCTAAAAAAAATAATAATTTATATCTCGATCTAAAACAAACAAATGTTAACCTAATTTTATTTTTCTTCACATTTTAACGTATATATGAATTTATGTGATTATACCAATGCATTATTTTTAACTTTTTCGTCCATAGGACGGATATTAACTAGTGTATATATCTATATATATATATATATATATATATATATATATATATATACATGTCAATAGCTAATAGTTTTAGATAAGTACTATATATATATATACATGTCAATAGCTAATAGTTTTAGATAAGTACTATAGGTATGATATTGTCGTATATAACATTCTTCAAATATATTAGTAAGGAAAACAAAACAAAATGATGTTGCCAATGGGACTTAAACCTACAACCTTTTAAATATGAACACTTACCTTAAACCAACTCAACAATTTATATTTTATGTATTTATATAGAATACTACATATATTAAAGTTAAGTGGGTCACGTGACCCATGTACTACATTATAATTATCCATTTATTTTGATTAATATTTTTGTAAAATATCAAAATATGCAATATCAAATGTGTTACAATTCTTTTTAGTTATATGTGTGATTTTTTGGGTCATTTAAAAATTGGACAAAATGTTGGTTCATGACTAAAGAAATTTTTTTTTTGAAAATAATGTCCCTCGACAGTGTAGTGTTAATTATCATATGAATATCATGTTTATGGCTAATTAGACCATATTCAATATTATCATCTAGTTTTTTCTATGTGACATGTTTAAACAAGAAGACCTCTTTTATATGTGGCAAAAAATTTAAAAGATAGAGACTCATCTTTCCAAACGTGCTCTAATGCAAGATTTCTTTTAGAACATTCTTTCAGTCGTGGCATTGTTTTATAAATATTTATAAAAAGTAAAAAATAAAAATTACTGCTACTGTAACTAATTGACGGCAAAAAATAAAACTAAAAACTGACGATAAATGACGTGGATAAAAAGAGATCCTTTAGGTGATCCACTAGAAGTAGAGGATCGTGTAGAGGATGTCTTCCCAACTAAATGTCACATTATCTCCACCTCAGTCTTAGAGGTTTGCATTGGAGAAGATTTTTTTTTTTTTTTGAGAAAATCAATCTTTCCTACGTGTCTAGCATTTTTTACTAGATAGATGATTGCATTGGAGAAGCTCTTAGTGTTTAAAGTTTCTCACTCAAACTTATTCTTATAAAAAAAACATAACAGTTATATAAATATTTTTCTAAAACATGCATACTGATCACGCCAAAAGTGAATGGTGACCACGTCTCTTTCACGTAGGAGCCACGTATGTAGTCTAGTTGGATACCGGCTGTGTGTTGCTGGGATTGTTCTTGATGTTCTTGATGTAAGGAATAGAACAGTGACCTGTGAGCAATAAGGAAGCACCGTTAGGGGAGCTGGGAATGTCCCAGCTATAACCCTCCGGTGTGAGAATCAGTATATGGGTTATAACAAGGCTTGATTCACAGAGCGTGGTCTGTGAATGAAGCTATATTACTATCTAGCAAACTTATGAGCAAGAAGAGAGAGCAATAGTGTTTGTTAGTGTGATATTGAACAGAGCCATGAAGGGAGTTTCTACCTCAGTATTTATAGGCTGGTGGAGGGCTAATATGGCCATTTGGAAAAGATCATCGGGAGTCCAACCTATACAGTTCCTTTGTCTCTTAGCTCAGGCAGGCAGCGGTAGCTCGTGGCCTCCTACCCGTACGGGGGTCCTAGTACATTTCTGTTAGGAAGTGGGAGAGTGGAGCAGACTTCTAACACATTGGGACTGTTCTCCTTAGTATCCAGTAGGAGCAGGACATGTGTGAGGAGCGGTTGCAAACGAGCTTGTTAAAGTATACGCTGAGGTCGCTTAACATCGAGATTGCCTAAGCGAACGACCTAGGATATACCTAGGTCGCGCTTCCAGCTAGATGACCAGGTCGGCAAACTGGTGGTAACGAATTGTATAAAGCAAGGGGCCTGACCGATTGTAGTATACAAGTCGCTCAATGATGAGCTTGAAAACATTTGTCTCCAGCTCACACCACGGGTGGCTTTGGTGCTACCCACCTGGCTCATTCCGTGCCGAGGTGGAATGGCTACGTAGATCGCTTTGGGTGGAGCCCGTTCAGTAGCCCCCTACTTCTCGAGTCGAGGATTTATCCTCAAGATGTGAAGTAATTTGGGTTAAGTATCTCACCGAGCTGCTTTGTACCAGGTCGCTTCGTATAAGGTCGGCGGCCCTTAAAATTGTCTTGAAAAGGTGCGCGTCCTTTCGTATTCAAAACAACGATTTTGGCTCTCCAAAACGACGTTGTACCGAGGTCCGCGTGTTTTCACGTGGGTCAACCCGACCACATTGGGTCCCCTATATAAACGACGCTTTTACCCAGTTTCTCACTTTCACTAGAAGATTCTAAAACCCTCCGAACAGGCGATTTTCGACAAACTTTTCTTCTCAAAAACTCCAATTTCTGGCCACCTCCCTTGGCTTTCTGCGATTCCAAGCCTTAGGTTAGTATTCTCTTCCTCTATACTCCATTTTTCCTGCTTTTGGTGCATTATAGTGAGTATACACTAGATTTCCGTCACTGTGACGTCCGTTTCCCGGTGGCTGGACGGTTTCTACAAACTGTCTTGTCATTCTAGAGTTTTAAATTTTCCCGCTCACAAGCTGGCCATTTTAGGTCATTTTTTCCAATATACTTACGAGCTCCACAACTTAGTCACTCCCATTTCGTGTGACTTTGCTTTAGCCATTTCAACCTTTAGTTCGTCCTCCTTGTGTTCTCCTTCTGTGAACAAAAGGGTTAAACAAACTTCGACCGAACCGATCTATGCCCAACCCCCTACTGGGGGTAAAATCTTTATGTCAATTGATGGGTACTGGAAGGTCGTCCTTTCAAGCGAGGCCAAGTCCTTACAGCTCACTTGGGGTACCAACCTTGATGGCCTGCGAGTACCTGAGGAAAACGACCACCTCATCGTCGATATTTCGTTCGAGGATGCTATGAATATTTTCGAGGATCCGACTAGGACGATGATGTGTTTGTTGAATCAGTATTTCTTGGAGAACCGCCCAGCTTGGAATACTGCGGGGACCTCGATCGTCGTCTAGACCGTCGGCAACCAGCCATGCTCTTAGAGCTAAACCTGGGAAGACCAAGGCGAAGAATGTTGACGCTGGGGAGGTCGGCAAGCGAGTCCTTCAAAACTGGAAGAACAAGATGACCCTTACCGACCTGGATGATTAGCAACAACATTATCCTTGCCATCCCGAAGATTATCGAGGATTTGTCCCCAGGTTGTCGCGGAGTTGGGAAGACTTGAGGGGTCTGCGCGGCAAGGTCAGCTATTATCTAAGCTTTTTTGAGGTCGGGTTGCGCTTCCCACTGTACCTATTCATCTGTGAGTTTCTAGATGCGACCTCAAGTATGCCACTAGACCTCTCTTGGAATGTGATGAGGATTTTAACTTGTTTTATAGCGAGCATACGCCTTCTCGGCTTTGAGCCGACGATGACCCCCCTTTTCCGCTATTACTTTCACTTAGATCACAGCCACAATCATTTGTATGCCAAACACCACAATTATGGGGTTAGGCTGTTCTCCGAGCCCCCTGGTAAGGTAGCGAGTTGGGCTGATAAGGTCATACTGGTAGAGAGTCGCCTGGGATGGAATTTTGTAATCCCAACTTAGGAGCCCGCTTCATTGATTCGTCACAAAGACTTAGATGCTTATAACAAGTATGTCAAAAGGGACCTCGAGACTCCTTTGGGTGTGTAAGGTAGCTCTCAAGGGAGATTGTATGACTAGAAAAGGATTGTTAGAGATGAGAAGCTCCTGTATTTGGTCGGGCTCTCGATCAGAGAATTTGACAATGTTGTGCCTCGATACACCTTTTCTCCTTTTGATAGCTTTCCTGGCTAGTTGTTGCATAAGGACTCTGTGCTAACCTCGGGTTGGCCCGACTGTTGGAATAAAGTCGAGCAGGGTTGCGTCCCAAGTGGTTATTTTTCACATCTTAACTAGCTTTCCTTAAATTTCCCTACTCAATCATTTCACCTCATTGACCCTTTCCTTTCTTTGCAGATATAAAGGATTTAGACCAGGTGAAGAGGAGTTTCGGGAAAAAGGCCGAGGCCAAGTTTCTAGGTCGGTGCAGCGATTGTGGCTGGGAATGCCGGGGTGATCCCTACTGTCGATGTTATGGTGGATAAGGGAAAGGAAAAGGCCGCCAGCTCGAAGTCTTCGAGCAAGCGAGTTAAGTCCTCTGAGCTTCCACCTCCGACCAAAAAACCGCAAGTTGAAGAGCCGCGAGTAGTGGTTGTGAGCACGGCAGAGGGAACTTCGAGGGGATCACGTAGTAAGGACAGCCGAATTGCCTCTGACCCGACCACACCTCCTGAGAAGATCGAGCCAGTAGTAAGCCCGGATACTAGGGCCTTGGAGCTCGGGAAAGAAGCTGTTTTGCATATCGCTGACAATTCATTGATCAAGTCCTTCGAAGACTGCTCCCCAAGTCGGCTAGCTGGGATTATGGGGATAGATTTGACCCGCGTAAGTTCCCAACTATGCCTTCCAGTATTCTTTTTATCTTTTTTACTTTTCTAATCATAGACCACTGTAAGTAGTTTGTCGCAGGAATCAAGGTTTATACCAACTCCTTGGCCTTAGCTCGGAAGAATAGACGTCTGTTATCAGCCTACGTGGCCAAGCTTGAGCAAGAAAAAGCTTAATTAAAAAATGAGGCCAAAATGGAGGGGCTCCGAGCTCGTGTTGCTGAGCTAAAGGCGGCCAACTGAAAGGCCAAAGAGAACATAAAATTAAGCCAGAATCTTGCTGAGGGCAAAGTGGTTGAGGTGAACCAAGTCCAAGGTGACCTCAAGCAGCTACAGGTTGAGCTCAAGCTGGCCAAAGCCGTCCAAGTCAAAATTCAGGCCGAGCTTACCACCTCCAAAGATGAGGCCTTGACTTTTAAGGGCGAGCTAACAAAGCAAAAGCTGGCGTTTGAGCAGAGGATTAACGAGTTGGGGAGGCAAATATTCGACCTAAAAAAGGCAGCTAAGCCTAATCACGTCAGGCTTACAAGGAGAGCTTGACATTCGACGATAAGATATACTTATACTATGAAAAGGGGAAAGCCTAGATTCTGAGAGTTGCAGCGGCGAGTGGGCAACCATTGAAAAATTCGATCAAATGGGGAAATGCCGAGCACACCGGTGAGCTGGCCCGGTGGGGTCACGAATTAGTCCCTTTTAAGCTAGCCCGGTGGGGTCACGAGCTGGTTCCCTATGCGTCGTTCGCCTTCACCCAGGTGATGGGGTAAGAGGGGGAGAGTAATGGACGTAAACACACACACGGCAAGAGTACCCTGCCGTATCAAGTAATAAAGTGTACATAAGTATTAGTATAGATCCCACAGTACATAATTTTCACTCCAACTAAGTATCGAAATTGGGCTAACTAATTATATTTGAGCAAAAAGAAAATGAGATTAAAAACTAAAAATAAAAGAAAACAATTAATAATTTCAATAACGCAAAAGTGGTTTGGCAACATCAAATCAAGAATTAAAAGACAGGATTGCAATATTTCTAATCTAGCTCGTGCCTAATTTAATCCTTTCTCTACTTTTCTTTAACTCAAGTCTTGGTAACTGAGAACACTAAATTGGTTAACTACAAGCTCATGCCCCTATAGCAACCCGAATCTCCTCTACCTCGCGAATGGCTAAGGTGGATTAATTGTAAGTCAGAACAAGTTCTCATATAACTATCTATGAATACTCGTTACCTATCGGTCTGGCATCATATAAACAATTATTGTGTTTTCGAAATTAATATGAAGGACTCTTGCTAACTATCCTATAATTCTAGTGATCATCTAATGGTTAGCTAAGCCATCAAAAGCATTAGGAGCACACAATAATAACCAAGATAATGGGTAATACTTCATAGGGAGATATCCTCTCTATTTTTCTACAGAGTAATGCTATGGGTACCTAAAGAGTACCAAATGATGTGTCACCTGATGTGGCAGCTGATGTGATGTATTAATTTCGATTTTTAATTTTCTTTTTTGTACCACATCAGCTGCTACATCAGGTGACACATCATTTGGTGCAAAAAAAATTAGTACTCTTTAGGTACCCATAGCATTACTCTTTTTTACAAGTCAAGAAGGTAGCCGAGGGCTATCGGTGTATGTCACAAAACACCAACTATTAAATTGATCGATCCGAAAAGTAAGGTAGCTCTCGCACACACAAACAATTCTAAAATCAATTAATCAATAGCTAATCAATTAAAAGTGTTAAGCCGATCAATAAATAATAATCTAGCATGCTTGGATACTAAATAGATAGAGCGATTTAATTAAAACACTACAATGACATAAAAAATAATTATTTTCCATAAATCAATTAAGTGTATAGCCAATTTCACAAATTACAAGATCAATCAACCAATTAAAGTGTGGATCCCAATTAAAGTATGGATCCATGGTTAAAATCACTTGCAATTGCTTCCTTGGCCATTGAATTGAAGCTCCAAACCTTTAAGTTGATCACATTTTGGAAGACGAAGAGAGCATTTGGGGCTAATGCCCTAAAAGGAGACTTAGAGTATTTGGGGCTGCCTTTTGGGGATATAAAAGAAGGGCAAATGAGTGGTTCTAAGGCTAAAGGCAGAATAGGCATTTAGCATGAACATTAGGGGCAAAAAGGACAAAAACTCCTTCAATCCCTCATTAATCCGCCTCTAATCCGCCCTTAGAAACGCGGCACAGCAAGGCAAAGAAGCAGGAAAGGAGCGGTTGGGGACCAGCGGTGACGTGGCGGGAGTGGAATGGACTGCCTAAGAGCGGTGGAAAGCGCATAAGGGAGGCACGCTTTGACTTTCGTCTTCTTTGCTCTGGTGCCCTTCTACTTTCTAAAAAAAGCTCTGCAGTCCTTCCCCCTCCAGCTCTCTCACTTTGGTCCTCTGTTTGCCATTGTTAGCATCCGTTAGCTATTTTTCCTTTCATTTTAGTCCTTTGCTTTGTAAACTCTTAACGGAGGGCTAACAGAATAATTTGTACTCAACTTTAAAGCCCAAAACTGCCTCGAACTTTATGCTAACATCCATGAATGCTCGTTTTAACCTTGAAAACCTACATTAAAGCACAAATATAATATTTCCAAGGCTAAATAACTCAAAAATAGCACAAAATAAAAGGAAATTCAAGGAAAAATTCATGAAATCTTGAGGTCATTAGAGAGCCTATAAATATCCCAGAACTCTTCCCTCAATCTCATTTACCATTTTCCAAGCTCTTGCAAGACGCCATTAATTTCGAAGCTTTCCTTTGTGCAAAGCTGAGCATTCTGAATGTCTTGAAGATTTTCCAAACAAAGAACTTCCTCCACCCTCTACCGTCTACAGGTAACTTTCTTTTTCCCCTTTTGCAATTTTTTAGGTTTTATTAAGTGCCCACCAAATTCGCTGTGGAAGCGGCGGTGAGGTACTGCAATTGGTGGAGATTCAGTTCCGTGTGGGCAAAATTTCGAATTCCAGGGTTTGTCATGTGCCTAGGTCGTGTCTTTGTTAAACCCTAGGTCTAAGGTTTCTTCATATTTTGCCCTCTCGTTTACCCATTACATAGCCTTTTTATCGTTGGTCTTTGTAGCAATGTCTTCCTCTGTTAGCCGTTGTGGTGCCTCTGATTCTGAAGCTACTCATTTAGAAGAGGCGTATAGCTATGACCGCGGTCATGAGACCACCAAGTCATCTTTCTTCCCGCTAACCCCTGCCCCTTCCCAACAAGATGAGTCCTCGAGTAAGGTGAAATCACAAAAGTAGTGGAGGTTGAGGATGTAAGAGTGCTCGATTCTTCTGCAAGCTCAAATACCAAAGATTTTGATGGGTAAGCGAGCACGAGTTCTCCGAGAATCCCTCAAAATAGAACCAACCATTCACAGCCAGCGGCCAAGGCTAGTCGATCTAGTGTAGCCCAGCTGGCTTCTTCCGATAAGCTGTGGAGTTCTCTTAGTGGGGACCAAGATGTGCAAAACTAGTTCACCACTTTAGGGATCAGCGAGCAAGACTACAGGGTTCGATTCTTCAGCACACGAGAAGGAGGAGATGACCTACGGATCAGAAGGATCGGGTGGTGCTCTTCTACGAGTTCTTTCATGTGGGCTGGCATCTCCTTCTTGACCCATTTATTACTAACTTTTTAACGAAGTCCAATGTCGTGCCCTCTGATCTCATGTTGAACACAGCACAAGTGCTCGGTGTATATGTCATGTTATGCCATTTGCCCGGGTTAAAGCCCTTGAAATATCTGATAAGGAAGTTTTTTGTCTTTAGCACTGACAAGAGGACCAGGAGGATTATCGTCCACTCTAAGCCCAAGTGCTCGAGGCTGCTCAAGGACTTCCCCAATAAGATTAAGAAATGGGATGAAAAGATCCTGGTCGTCGAATCAAGGACTGGATGGCCATTTCTCCCCATCCACAAAAGAGGTTCCCCCCCCCCACCAAGATCAGCGCAGATGCCTTCATGACCATTGATTGCAAATTAAATACGGCGATCGATGAGGCACTGGAGATTGACGGACAGGCCTAGGCCTGGACTTTTGACTGGAGGGCCATGACCGGTGACGTAACCTTGTTGCGTTTGGCGGGCATGCACCGGATGCCCATGGACGGGGTAGTTCTCCGAGTCACCATGCCCGTGGAGAGAACCCATTGCGTTTATTCCTTGTACTTTTTCCTCTAATAACTGTTAACACCATCCCATATACTGACATTCTCTTATTTGATCGCAGAGATGAAGCGTAGGAATATCGATCTTGTGAAGGATGTGAAAAAGGATGCCGACGAGCGTCGAGCAGAGTTGAACAAGCTACCCGCGGTGGATGTTCCCAGTGTCTAGCTCAGCGATCCCAAAGGCGGGCCTTCTGTTGCTGCCCAGAATAAATCGAAGGCTCCTCCTTCGGCTGTTCGTGACTCTCACAAAATTCCACCAAACTGGGCGTTATTAGTTCGTGCTGAGAGGTTGCCGGTCGAGGAGGCTTCTGAGCTAACTGACTCTCCCAACCACACTGCCCTGGCTCACTGCAAGAGGAAAAATGCTGAGGAGACCCCCGACCCGACAGCACTGTTCGCTCCAAAACAGATGAACCAGCTAATTTTTCTCCTTCACTTCCTTCTTTATTTTATTCTGTCTTCCTAGAAAATCTGACCTTCATCTTAATTTTGCAGACGATGACTCATATGTCTACCTTCGCTACTCGCGCGTCCGAGGCCTCTTCCAGAGGTAATCGCCTGGAAGATAAGTTGAAGGGGATGAGAAAGATTGTGGCCAAAAGGAACGAGCAAATAGTGGCCAAGGACAAGGAAGTGTTGTCCAAAACTGAAGACAATTCCAAGCTCAAGGAAGAGTTAAAGTTGCTGAAAGACCAGTTGGTTGTCCTCAATGGAACAGAAGAGTCCCTGCGCCCACACAGCGCAAGCTGGAGAAGAAAAATAGGGAGCTTGAGCAGCGAGCTACCCAACTTGAGAAGTACTAGCTTGACTTGCGTCATGAACTTGAGTAGGCCACCCGCCTAGCATAACAGATGAGTAACGAGAAAGAGAAGAAGATTATTGCCTGCTACAAGGCGTTTGTGGCCTACGGCGTGGACTTAGACAAAGCGATCACTCTTTACTTTAATCAGGGGATCAAGCACATCCTCCGAGTGTTAGAAGGACTTGGCCTAGAAGGTGTCACCATGGATATCCTGGCGAGCTGTGCTTCGACCAAGTATTATGGTGACGAAGCACGTCGAGGTCATGTCTGGTTCCCTTATGATGAGGAGGACTTGGCTCTAATTAAGTAGAATGACTTGCAGGAAGGTTGCGAAGACTGGTCTTCACCCACTCCCCTGCCTATAAATGTGCGCAGCGTTATCGCTATTCGCCAAAGTACTGAGGAGGCTGATCCCGCTGCTCCCACTAAGGGGGTTTCCAAGGTAGTGGTTGAGGAAGCGCCCAGAACCACTACGGAGGACCCGACCAATGGAGCTGATGATGGAGCTACGGCCTAATTTTAACTTTTAATTCATCGTCGGACTGCGCACCAATGCTCATTCTTTCTATGCTTGTAATCTTTTGTATAATTTAATGAGCAATGAAGTTTATTATCATGTATTCTGTGCATAGATCTGACTCGTTCTTGCGAGTATGTATGAACCAATTTGATCCTGCTTAGTTAACTTGAACTTGCAAGTTTAATTAAGATAACTCGAACTTGCGAGCATAACTATGAATTTAGTTATAACAAGTAATCGAATTTGAACTTGTAAGTGTAAATATAACTTGAATCTTAACAAGTAAACTAGCTCGATCTTGCAAGCACAACTTAAATTTTAACATGCTTAAACACAACTTAAATTTTTACATGTCATAAACACAACTTAAATTTTTACATGTCATAAAGCTCGATCTTGCGAGCATAAACACAACTTCAATTTTAACAAGTTATTCAGCTCGATCTTGCGAGCATAAACACAACTTGAATTTTAGCAAGTTATTCAGCTCGATCTTGCGAGCGTAATTTAAAAGCAGGGTGTAAAATCTGTTAAGCCACTAAATTACGAATGTGATGTTGAACTCTACGAAGTCCAAAATTGACATGGGTTATATGTTTGTTAATATGGACTTAGTCTACGACAATTAACATGTTGGAAAATATGGGTAATTAAGTTAGTGATTTAACTTGAGAAATTATGAAATCGAACTCTAAGGAAATAAAATGAGTGAACTGTTAGTTGAACCAATGAACTACAAATGTGATATGAACACTACGGAATTCGATATTGATACGAAAATGTGAATGATGTTTACTCTCTACTTGTTTGGTAGCTAGAAGTGATGAGATATATATGGTTAGATGATTTGGCTCTGTGAATACGAATATGTTGGTAGAGTATCTCTACACAAAATTAAAAATGATGTGATCCAGTAATAAATAAATAACCAAAAACGCCAGGGAGTCGTAGCGTCACCGACGTTTCATGAGGACGGAGTGCTAGTGAAACATTGTTAATGAGTTATGGTCCGGCCTGAATCCTATTGCTGGCTTTAGTAGGGCTTGTCACATCTTTAGTTGTTAGAGATAGTGATTAGACCGAGTGATCTTCCTAGGTGGTAAGAGATTTGGCTCACGATGGTCCAGTACGCGCGCTTCTCTATACAGTTGTTCAAGTCGGTACCGCAATAATTTATGAAAGAGGTGATGAGGTTGAAAGTGGTCGGAGGTGTACCTCGACCCCCTTATCCTTTACATGTGTTTATATTGACTAGTTATAACATACTACTTGTTATATGTTGCTATCATGGAGAATCGTTAAATGTTGATATTGTTGATATATGAACTGTGATGCATGTCAGTATGTCATGTAGCTGCATAGTAATATCTTACTGAGTTTTCGACTCACCCCTTCCATATTTGTTTTCCTTTTCTTGCAGGAACCTGAGTAATAGCAGTTGTAAGGCCGGAAGGTATACTTAGGCTTTGAGTAATTCTCCTTTACTTGTGGTTGTTGTTGTATTTGGGGACGAAGATAGTGTGTAATTATTTAATTTCTAGTTGGGTTGTAATATATCGATAGTTGTGGTTTATGTTCCGACACGTGATGTCGAGGTGTGTAAGGATGGATAAATTTATGATGTTGTATATATATATATATATATATATATATTATTGGGAACTTATGGATACTGAGCTGTATAGTTCGATGTTGTGGTAATTATTATAATTGGCCCCAAGCGTTAGCTCGTAGAGGTATGTGGTTGTATTGTTGTTCTCCGGCATATGTTATAGTCGTCGAGGTGGTAGAATTTTGGTGTTGTAATTTTTAGGAGCTGGTTCGGCTTGTGTTATACAGGTTTTATAAGAGATATATTGGTTCATGTCCTAATTTAGGGCCGCACGTATGGGATCCGGGTTGGGGTGTGACAGTTGGTATCAGATCAGTAATTTCTTGGATAGGAATTAGAGTTAGGGATTAAGAATTTGATGGTATAGTTTTATCTTCATCGATTGCTGAGGTTTTGAGGTTATGTGGTAGTGGGTAGACTACCACGTTGTATGTATAGATGTGAAAAAGATCCGAGTTAAGTCGTGATGAGTATGATAGAACGGAGAGTAACCATTTTGTTACGATGTTAGTGGTTAAGTTGATTGGTGATCTCCGATTATGGTGTTAGGTTGTCCGCAGGGTTGATTATGATGATGAAGTACCAAGGTAATGTCGATGATAGAATAACTTCGGAGGATAGGGTCTTTTGGATGTGAATGTTGAGGAAACTTTACATTATCATGAGGTATTAAATAATGGATTACTTGAAATAGCATGACGAGAGAATAGTAGATGGTAGAAAACATGATTCGACTTCCCATTAAGGTTAATAATTGTTAGTGTTTGAGATTTGGGTTTATTCAAGGGGTGGAGACCTCGGTTTGTGGTTTGTGTTAGCATACAAGTGGCATTAGAGGTAATTGGTTCATACGTAGTAATGATTGGTTAGATTTGAGTCATAATCAATGAATAGTAGTAATTCGGGAAATGAGGCATTATCCGTAGGTAAAATACGAGTAGATATGATGTGTGTAAGTCGTTAGTACTTCACCTTTCGATATCAACGCTTGAATGAGCATACCATCCACGGTATGATTGAGTTGCATTTATGGCATTCATGTTACATTTTCTCACTCATATGCATGTGCAAGTATGAGACCGATATTAAGGGCACAATATTGTCACATGTCCCTGGTGCCCTTATAACGGAAGCTTTTGAAGCCACTTCAGAAGGGACCCTGAATTAGTTGTCAAGAGGTATTCGTCAAAAAATTAAGTTGGCTAGTGTGTAAATAGAAATTGATCGACCCCTATTACCAAATAGAATGGAATAGTAATATGGAATCATGATCTTCGAACTAAAAATGTGTTTTCCAAACATGACATGCGGTTGTAAAATCGATTTGATGTGACATCACATGCATGAACATCATCACGTACATATAGATATTAGAGCCGGCAAAATTAGCCCGGCCCAATGGGCCGGTCCAGCCAACCCGATATTATGAGGGGCTTGGGCTTGAATTTAGAAGGCCCGAAAAAATTTGGGCTTTTTTGGCCCGGCCCAATAGGCACGTGGGCTAATTGGGCTCGGGCCAAAAAAGCCCAATTTTTTTGGGCCAACCCAGCATAGCCCGATACACTTTTATTAACTCTTCAATTCACACTTTTCAAACCATTTTCGTTGCTTTAAGTCTTTTAGTGGAAATTCAAATCATTTTCAATTCAAATTTTTCGCTGCTTTAAGTCTTTTCAAACCATTTTTTCAAACAATTTTGATACATTTTTACTAACCCAGCCCAGCCCGATACAAGCTGTACGCCTGTACATACAAACCCATAACCAGTCAACCACATTCACTAATTCATTACTCATATACCGTCATATTTAATCTGATTATCTATTGCGAGCCTGCAAAGTGCGAACACCAAACGTCCTAACAATTGTAGACTTGTGTTCTTACGTATTTTGCACTTCTCCTGTCTACAAAAAATTTATGTAGTTGTATTTTAATCCATCAAAATAAGACTTATTAGTTGTCGATTTCATTTGATAAATTGTAGACTTGTAATAAGTTTTGAATTTTTTTTATGTGATAACTTGTAAATTTTGTAGAAAATATTTTTTGTGCAAATTTGGGCTGATTTGGCCCGATGGCCCAAAAGTGGGTTGGGCTGGGCTAGAGGTTTGAGGCCCGAAGCAATTTTTGGGCTGGCCCAGCCCGGCCCAATTTTATGTGTTGGCCCGATGGGTTGGGGCTGGGCTGGCCCGGTCCAGTCCATTGCCACCTCTAATAGATATACGTACACATAGCTTGGGAATATTACTTGTATAATGCATTTCGGTACATGCACGAGTTATGTGTGTAATCTAAGGACCTAAATTCGAAATAGTCACCCCCGGGTGAGTGAAACGTTGTTACGAATGTTGTGTATGTGAATCATGGCTTGTTATTGATTGGGTGAGTTAGGCCAAATCCTATAGCCATATGAGATGGAATTTGAGAATGTTGTATCATTACCATAAAAGTTGTTTTCATCAAGTGGACCTTTCTTAGTTGGATATGATAAGTCTTAACCTCTTGAGTCTAATATTTTGCCTACTATAGCAGGATGCACGAACTTGATGGACTGCAAGGATATCAATCATGCATCTGACCATATTTCAACTCAGACACATTTTGCGAGCTAAGAGAACTTGTGGACCAACTGAACGTGGCCCTAGGCGAGGTTCCTTGAGTGGAACAAGTGACCCTAACAAACCCTCCTACACCTACTCAAGACTCAAATAGAGTGAGTCAGAATTAGAAGGTGAGATTCGTGTGAATGACTTACGTAGGAGTCACGTTTACCATGACTTACTCCATTATCTTATCATTTCCATGTTATTGGACCTTGTTGTGCACTCTAATTGGGAACTCGTTCATTAAATGTTATTATATGAGAGTAACGTGATAGGATAATCATTAAGAGTGTGGTACACTCTTTGTTTCGGACAACATTATATGGTAATTATCATTAGCATCCCAAGGTGTCGATCTACCCCATCAAACGTGTTTAGAGTTTTAAAACTTTAGATGTGGTTCGTTGAGACCTTGTGACTTTGTAGCGTAAGCATTTATAAATCAGACATGCTAGCTCGTGGTTTTTTTAATATATTAGTCTGTATGACTCGCGTAACCTTTGGTGTAGTACCATGTCTCCGAGCTTGTTCCTTGGACGATAGAAAAGTCACCGAAGAACCTAGTTAATCGTGAGATTTCTGTGATTATTAGTTGAGTGTTGTACTATGGTAGTGGGAATTAGAGTAGCGCAACAGAACCATGGTAAACCTGTGTGATTGGTGAATGGCAACCTTGAGTATCCAAATAGGGAAATCATTGTGGTGAATACTAGTTGATATTGTGATAGAAATTTGATTTAAACGTCGAAACAACTATTATGATAGCAATTGAGTTACGAATGACTTGATTCATTGGGTGATTTACTCGAAGCATAGGCTAACTCATGGGGTACTGTCGCTTTTGTTAGATTATAAGTTTAGTAATTATCTTCTTGGGGGATGATCCTTGACAACGGTTGAATGTGATTTGGTGGTTGTTGTTACTACTTATGTTACCTAGGAGAATATTTCCATTTTTGTGAGTTCAACTTAATAATTGATGCTAAACGTGGTAAGGAAATCATTACCTTATCTTGTGTTAATTAAGGGACAATTTTAAAGTTATGGCGGTAACATCCATAGTAATCGGAATGTGAGGCTCTCGGGAAGCGATACACCGAGTCAATTGAGGAACATCGAGAATATCATGACGTGTTTAGGGTTGTACTCATAAAAAATTATGATTTCATCGCATGAGACTAGCAGAGGATTCAAAATTTGTCTCGTCTGACTTTAGTTTGCATCATCATTGAGCATCTCCGTATAATTTCGAGTGCACTAAAGACTGTACCTATATGCTTGAGTATATTGACATAATCTCTAAATTGTTGACTTGCAAATGTATGTCATTGCGTCGTGATATGTTATATCCTGGTTGAATGTTAGTTGCAGAATAAAAGGATGTGAGTTGTGTGACATATGGCTTCGTGCAGTTTTCCCTGGAGATTGGTGCGATGGAACAGACCTTGTTCTGCTCTACAATTGACTTAGAAGTTGATAAACCCTTAAGTTATACATACCGAGCTGTGTAGTTCGATGTTGTGGTAATTGTTATAATTGGCTCCAAGCGTTGGCTCGTGGAGGTGTGTGGTTGTATTGTCGAGGTGGTTTTAATAGTTGTTGTTGTGGTTGAATTTTAGTATTGTGAGTTTTAGGAGATGGTTTGGCTCGTGTTATACAGGTTTTATAAGAGATATATTGGGTTCATGTTTTAATTCGGGGCCGCACGTATGGGATCCGGGTTGGGGTGTGACAAGGTGAGCATCCGAGTAGCCCATCTGTCAGAAGCAATTGTAATAGAGAACATCGCAGGCTGCGCTTATGTCCAGCAATATTCGTTCCACATCTTAGAAATCTATGCTCGCCTGGACACCCAAGGCTTGCTCGGCTGCCAGCTTTGTGGTTGTCAATTCGCTTTAAGTAAAGCTAATGGCTTTTTCCCAATTTCTGAGCTCAGTGAGTAAAGTGGGCATTTTATTTAGTGTGTGGATCTGGGTCTTCAGCTTCGTGAGGCTGAGCTCATCTTCGAGTATCACAAAGATGCGTACCTTGGGTGAGCGGTTGCGAACTGGGTCTTGCCCGGCTCTGTTCCCGCTCAGATTGTTCCGGGCTTTAAACCAGTCTAACTTCCCTTGGTTTATCATTATCGGGATTTCCCTCCTAAGCTAGAAACACTCCTCGGTCGTGTGCCCGAGATCATTGTGGTAGGCGCAATGCATTGTCTGGTCACTGGTATGACTGAATTCTAGGTCCAGAGGTGTGGCAGGTGGAAGTTCTGCCCTGATCTGATTCATGATCTACTTTCTAAGAGCTTTTAGCAGCTCGAACTCCCTGCGAGTTTGATTCCTGCCTTGGCTTCTGCTCGCCGCCGGTCAGCCGTATCTTCTTAGGACTATTTGCCTTTGTGCTTGGCTTTATCCTTGTCTTTTTTGGGTGCCCCCTCCTCGGTCATTGTGACATAGCTCTAGTTCTAATGAAAATCTCACCACGGTCGAGTTATGGACGTATCCCCAAGTCTATTTTCATGAAGCCTTTATTTAAGCCGACCTGGAAACACATGGTAACTAGAGATGTTAAACGGGCTAGCCCTAGCGGTTGATGGGCCACAGGCTAAACGGTCCAATTTTTACGGGCCACTAATGTTGCAAACCTAACCCTAACCCTAGCGGGTTTTGGGCTAAACGGGCCACTATCGGGCCACGATTAAAGATATAATATAACAATATTTTGAAATGGTTAATCGATAAATCATTCATAACTTTGATAGTTTCTTATGTTTTCAAAAGAAATATAAACTAGACATTTTTTTACATCAATGTCTTATAATTTCCAACTTGTTATTCTCAAAATAAATAATGTAATAGCTTTACTTAGCAGTTATTTCCAAAATTTTTGTTTATATTTCAGTATTTATTCACAAGTACACAAAGAAAACCTGTAGTGAAAATGATAAATGTGTTTGACTTTGGATTAAAGGTTGTTGATTTTATTTTCATGGTGGTTATTTTACATATCTCCTAAACTTTTTACGGGCTAATTAATATTACGCGGGCTGGCGGGCCAACCCTGAAACCTAACGGGTTGCGGGTTAAATGGGCTAGCCCTAAAAAGCCTTGATTTTAAACGGGCCAAAAATATTGAACTAGGTACCCTATTTTTTTCGATTTAAACGGACCAACCCTACGGGCCGTGGCCCTTTTAACATCTCTAAATTGGTGACCTCGCGATCAGTCAGGTCATCGCATTACACCAGCGTCTTTTTGAACTTGTTGAAGTATTACCCCGTGGTTTCGGAGGTTCCCTGTCGGATGTTGCAAAGATCCATCCTAGCCTTTGGGGTTAATCCCGCGGTACTAAACTCGATCATGAACTTCCTCTTCAAGTCTGCCTACCTAGTTATGGATTCGGGGGGCAACCGATCATACCACTCTACTGCCTTTTCCTTGAGCGTGTTCACAAATGCCTTGCATTTGAGAGTTTGGTTAGTGGTGACCATGTTCATTTGATTCTCAAAGTCTAGAGCCGGCAAAATTAGTCCTGCCCAATGGGCCGACCCAGCCAACCCGATATTATGAGGGGCTTGGGCTTCAATTTAGAAGGCCTGAAAAAATTTGGGCTTTTTGGCCCGGCCCAATAGGCATGTGGGCTAATTGGGCTCGGGCCAAAAAAAGCCCGAATTTTTTAGGCCAACCCAGCCCAGCCCGATACACTTTTATTAACTTTTCAATTCACACTTTTCAAACCATTTTCGTTGCTTTAAGTCTTTTAGTGGAGATTCAAATCATTATTACTCATATACCGTCATATTTAATCTGGTTATCTATTGCGAGCCTGCAAAGTGCGAACACCAAACGTCCAAACAATTGTAGACTTGTGTTCTAACGTATTTTGCACTTCTCCTGTCTACAAAAAATTTATGTAGTTGTATTTTAACCCATCAAAATAAGATTTATTATTTGTAGATTTTATTTGATAAATTGTAGACTTGTAATAAGTTTTGAATTTTTTTTATGTGATAACTTGTAAATTTTGTAGAAAATATTTTTTGTACAAATTTGGGCTGATTTGGCCCGATGGCCTGAAAGCCCGATGGCCCAAAAGTGGGTTGGGTTGGGCTAGAGGTTTGAAGTCCGAAGCAAATTTTGGGCCGGCCCGGCCCGATTTTATGTGTTGGCCCACTGGGCTGGCCCGGCCCAGCCCATTGCCACCTCTATCAAAGCCTATCACATGGTCACGATCAAGATTGTTTCCCTTATATTTGTCGAACACCAGGATTTGCATGTCTGGGTCGAGTGGAGTATGGACAATCCAATCTACCAAGGGGACATCCTCCTCGGATGGTATATCCAGCTTCGTCTCTGCTCGCCCGGACTCCAAAGCGATCAATCGCTGCCTGACCTCCCCTAATTTGTCGGGCTCAGTCTGTGTGTGCAAAGGTCGGGGCTTGTGACTGTTGTATGGATTCTCTTGAATATATGGATATTTGGGCTTGGCTAAAAACCTAAAATAATAAAGAACACACACATTAGGGTTAAATGCAGGGGCTTGCCCTGCTAAAACACTCCGGCGTGAGAGTAAGAATTTGCTTGCTATTTGACAGGGTTTTAGCTTGTGAATAGTGAAGTACCTTTGGCCAAGGACTTGCTTGACTTTTATAGTGGAGTGGAGTGATTAATGGGCTGATTTCGTGAGAAGTCTATCCCTTTGATTGAGGAGGAGTAACTTCCGGGCATGATTGGAATCAATCCCTGATTTTTAGATTAAGATATCAGGGACATCCAGGAGTGGTCCCGAGATTCCTGGGTGATGACTCTGACTGATCTCCAGATGGGCAATCCTTTCTTTGCTTGCTTGTTCATGCTATGCCCGTGCTATCGGCACCGGGCAAGATTCCGGACTTATGTTATCATATATATATATATATATATATATATATATATATAATGGTATACTTTCTCTCATTAACCATTGATGGTTACTATTATATTATTTATTGGATCAAAAGTAAAAGGCTAAGATTTATTGATTAATTAAATAATACAATTAATTCAACTATAATGGTTAAGTAGGTGATTCACATAATATAATTAATTTCACACATTTATTTTTTATCCAATGAATAATATAATTGTAACCATCAATGGTTAGTAAGAGAAAGTAATCATTGAAAGAAATAATATTCCAAGCTCGAGTTTGTATTATTATTACAAGTTTTAGTGTTAGTGTCGTTGAATGGTTAAATAATGTTAAGTTGGTGATAATTTTGAATGTTTACGTCATTACTTAAAAAATGACAGATTTGATCTAATGATTTAGAGATCTAATTAAATTTCATCTATCTTCTCTAATACTAAAGCTTATAGTACTACCACAATCTTGACTCGCAATATCAAATTTGATCAAAGGGATAATAATAATAGTAACCACCAATGATTTTATTTAATTATTTATTTATTTTGTGCTATGAACCATCAATGGTTACTTCAAAAATATAACCATCAATGGTTACTATTATATCAATCATTGGATTGAAAATCAATGGCTAAGATTTAATGGTTACGTGGGAAATGTAATTAATGCAAATAGGTGAGTCAATGGCTAGTATTAATTGCATTAAATGACTCACCTACTTGCATTAATTGACTCACCTACTTGCATTAATTACATTTCTCAACTAACCATTAAATCTTATTCATTGATTTTCAATCAAATGGTTGATATAATAGTAATCATTGATGGTTATATTTTTTAAGTAATCATTGAATACTCCAATGGTTAATTACATTTCTCAACTAACCATTAAATCTTATTCATTAATTTTCAATCCATATATATATATATATATATGTGTGTGTGTGTTCTTAGTATTTACACTACAGTGTTGCAAGTATACTTATGAACATGATAAATCGCAAACTCATAAATTTAATAATTTTATAAGAAAAAGAACACTCATTTTGGGACCAAAAAAGTCTAAAAATACATTTTTTTCAATTTAGGACAGAGGGAGCAATAGTATGATTAATTTAGTACTCACTCTGTCCTAAAATGAGTATATATTTTTAATTTTTCCCTAAAATTAAAGAAATTGATTTATAGGACATTTTTGTAACATATATACTTTATTGTCCTTTGTGTTCATGCTAAAGTATTGGTTGTGAACACTTAGACGTGATAATTAGTAAAGGTAAATTTAATAAATGTGCACAAAAGTGAATATTTATTTTGAAATGAAGGGAGTACTTGTGCAAATGTCAATTTAGCATACATATAGATGGTGAGCTATAGTAATCTCCTTTCATTTTTCAATCACAACTTTTCTTAGGCAAAAATTTAAAAAATACCATCTTTCGGATATTTTCTATAAGACGGATCTCCCTGACTCGACACACCGTGTGTTGGTGGGCTTAATTGTGAAAGAGTAGGGTTACGTTTTACGAATTAAGATTCGTAAGACGGTCACACAGGAATCATGTTCTTTTCCTTATACTAATATTTATTTTAGTTGTAAATGATGCCTTAGGCACCGCAAAATGAATTCAGATCCCCTGTGTCACAATTGTGTGTCCCTCCCTGTGCCACAAAGCAAATTCAATGTTAGATTTCGGTTGGATGTTTAAATTCAACATTAGATTTACCTTGTTGCACAGGGAGGGATACACACTTGTGGCACAGAGGATCTGGACTCCCGCAAAATATAGTGTCAAAGTCGAAATTACACATAGCCCAGATACATCCTAAAACGGTGTCAAGTGAGCTTGGGGTAAGCTGTATGGGCATGTGGAGGAGGACTGGGGCAGGACCTCAAAACAAAACCACAAGCATAAATTTTTAGCGCTTAGATTTGGGCCATGGACCAGGACCGGCTTGGGTCTTGAATAATTTTAAATAAATAAGGCAGCCATAAATTAGTTAATACAGAAATAAATCAACTAGTGCCATTACATTAAGTTCTTGCAGTGTAATTTTTCTTATTTACACACTACTAAAATTGAAACTGTGGTGACATATTAAAGGAGTGACACTATAATTTCAATTAACTATGTAGTATTATTTTATTATCATTCTGTTTAATAACACTATAAATTAGATTTATTATAATATTATATTCTTATCGAATGAGAGTAGATAGACGTAGTCTAGCAAATAGAAACTAAGTGACAGTAGATAGAAGTAGTCCACTGATATTTATCACCATAATGTTATTAAATTGATGCCACTAAATAGCTTCTCTTGTAGTGACTGTTCACGAACAATATTTACAAGGATTGAGCCTTACACCAATGAAAAATAAAACAAGAGACAAGTATATGAAAGGAAAAATGTTTAAACATTACATAGTATTCATCGACAACTTATATTCACGATGCATTTCATCTTTCAAAGGTTAGGAAGAATATTTTAATTTTCCTTGTGTTTGTGGTCTTTTCTGTACCCATTTTCATTGCTGCTTTTATTAGAGCATCCACAACGGTGGAGCTCAAAATTTGAGCTTTTTTATAGCCCCCACATGCCACACTATCTCCAACTCAAAATTTCAAACATTTATCCACTATTAAAAATTTTCGAACAACTTTTTTATGGGTCTCACTTTATCTATATCACTTTCCTTTTCATATATATATATATATATATATACATATATCTAGCTATTTATATTTATAAATATATTGATATTTTTTATCATTGAGCAATATTATTGAAATTTTATAAATTTAAAAAGGAGTACAACATTAAGCAATTAATTACTACAAATAATTCATAAAATACATATAAAAATGTGAAATGCTTCGTAATTAATAAATAGTAAGGTTTTCACTCATCGTGATCGTAATGAACCCAAATATGCTAAACTAAATCGGATAGAAGTTGGTGGATTAGCATAAAAATTGGCTGATGATGTGTCTTCATTAGTCCACATTTTATGTTAATATTCTCCTTATTTTTAGTTGATTATTACACTTAATTGATCTATTTTTATATCTTTTGGTGTAGGAGAAGAATTATTTGGACTTGGAACAAATGTGGGCTAAAAGGTGGACTTTTGAGCTAATATGTGAAGAATTGGCGAAAGTGAACCAAAGAGTGTTGGGCTTGGATAGCAAAAGGGGTCCAAACTTGGAGAAGAGCCCATGAAGACACATCTCTCACTTTTAAAAGAAAACAATTATTTTTATTTTCTATTTTTATCTTTCTTTTAGTGGGGGAATTTGAAGAGTTATGTAGAGAGGAGTTTTATTTTTTTAGAGTAGTAACTCACATTCATTCTCTCTCTCTCTCTTCCAACTCCAAAAAGTTTTCTCCTCTCTCCCAACTCCAAGAACACGCCACTTCTTCTCTTTTCTCTCTCCACACTCTCTTTTGCAAGTTTTCATTTTCTCTACTTCATCAACAATTGGAAGTTTAATTTTTATGAAGATGATGATGATTTCAAGCATGCGTGGCTAAGGTTTTTCTTCTGATTCAAGGGTCTCTTTTTAATTTGATTATGTTATTGTGAGGCTATGTGTAGAATTGCTCTTGTTTAATTCAAGTAATTGTAGATTCATCTTAATTTTATGAGAATTGTTAGTTAAGTTGACTTGACAAATCAATTTAAGTGATAATTTCCTACCACTATCCATGAATTCGGTGATCCGTAATTGTCCCGAATGAATGGACCCTTAGAGCAATAGGTTGAATTTGTTGTGCTATCATGATTTATTTGACCTAAACGAATCTACGATCCTAATTTTGATAGTTGTAGCTATCTCGACTATTTAAAATTAGTTTCAACCGTTTCCATAGAACTTTATGCTATCATTGATTGGTATGGAACGCTATCGTGCCCAATTGATTAATGGTAGGATTGACTAGATGCTAGGTTTGGTCAATTAAAATAGGGAGACACAAGATTTGTCACGGCTATCCTGGTAAATCTTCGGTTGAATGCTTGAATTGCAAGAAATTATTTGTTAGCCTATGATCAATAACATAATTGAATGTCATGACCCTTGAATCGGAATTTTTGTCATATTGTTATTCTTCTAATTTGATTAGTCTCGTGATTAATTTCTTTTCTTTAGTAATTTTATTTAACTCGTTTAATTAGTTAGAATTTAGTTATTAGTTAAATCAAAACCAAAACCCCCCAAATTTTCTCTCTTTTCTTTTTGCTATTTTCTCAATAGAAATTGTTCCTCGTTCCTGGATACGATCCCTACTTGCTACTATACTTGTATTTGAAAGTAGGAAAAATTTATATTTGGTGGTTTGACGCCCACCAAATTTTGGCGCCGTTGCCGGGGAACGGTGTTGATTTAATTTCTTTTGAGTTTTATTATTTCTTTAATATGGCTATCTATGCACAACAATTTGGAACTAGATATCATTACATTGCACAACAAGGCAATGGGGTGAATACTAGTTTGATTGATCAAAGATTGGATGCATTGACTTCTCTTGTGGAAAAGTTTGTTGTAGGTCAGGTATCAAAGGCTCAGGTTTATGGAATTCACTCAGTTCCTAGGCATGCAACAAATATATGTCCTTCATTGCAAGATGATGTACAACAAGCCATGGCTTTGGGAGGATTTACTGGACACACTCATCATGACTATGATCCTTATTCCAATAGCTGCAATCCAGGATGGTGGGATCACCCAAATTTTAGCTACAAAAATCAAGAAGGGAAACAAGGATTTTCACAACAGAATTTTCAAAGACCACCCGTACCCGCTCAATCCTCCGATTCAGGGATGTCTTTGGAGGATATTGTGAAGGCCTTAGCGACTAATACCCAAAAATTTCAACAGGAAACAAGAGCCAACATTC
Organism: Platycodon grandiflorus; assembly: GCA_016624345.1. Classification (NCBI taxonomy): domain Eukaryota; kingdom Viridiplantae; phylum Streptophyta; class Magnoliopsida; order Asterales; family Campanulaceae; genus Platycodon; species Platycodon grandiflorus. Next base: position 23,315,102 of record CM028361.1, read on the forward strand.
AGAATCTTGAAAATCATGTTAGCCAACTGGCTACTTCTGTGGGTAAATTGGTGGCTCAAAATTTGGGTAAAATGTCATCTCTAACTGAGGTGAATCCAAGAGAAAATTTAAGTGCAATAGTTATAAGAAGTGAAAAGGAGGTAGAGTTTGGGCCTACCTTGGTTGAGGAAACAACAAAACCAGAAAAAGAGAAAGATGAGGGAGTAATTGAGAAAGAAAAGTCACGGGATCAAGTAATGGTAAAAACTTTCCCTTCTTTACATGTTACTTCTAACGTGGTTGTTCCTCCATTTCCAAGCAGGTTGGCCAATTCTAAGAAGGAAGATTACAAGAGGGAAGTGTGGGAAACTTTTCGGAAGGATGAGATGAATATACCTCTTTTGGATGCCATCAAGCCAATTCCAAGATATGCAAAGTTTTTGGAAGAGTTGTGCACCAATAAGAGGGGATTGAGGAGTGACGAAAATGTAACTGTGAGGGAGAATGTGTCTACCTTGATAGAAAGAACATTACCAAACAAATGCAAGGATCAAGATTTTTATATTTTAGAGATGGAAGATGATAAAGTTGTTAGTTCAGCTCATGTCCTATTGGGAAGTCCATTCATGAAAACCGCCAAGACAAAGATCAATGTGGATGAGGGTACCCTCTCAGTCGAGTTTAACGGAGAGATTATTAAATTTTATATTTTTGATGCTATGAAGTACCCCAATGAAAATTATAATATATGCTACGTTGATGTGTTTGATTTTATTGATGCAGGATAGTTTTGTTCCGGAGTGAAGAACGTCGAGCATAACAACGTTAAAAAATTGCGCTTATGGGAGGCAACCCAATGAGTTTTATTTCATGTTTTGAAGTTTTTGTTAGTTTTGTTTTTGATTTGTTAGTTTTTGACGTAGTCTTCTGACTTGTTTTTATCTCGTGGGAAGTATTGTAATGGCAGAAGACTGCGAATAGGGCGTGATCACGATTAAAATGATTTAGTTTTCTGAATTTTATTTTTATTTGTGATTTCTTGTTAGTTTTTTTAGTTTTTCTGTTTAAAAAAAAGAGAAAAAGAAGAAAAAAAGAAATATAAAACCCTAATTTTCTAATCGCTTTTTTTCTCTTCTGCAGGTAACGCTCTCACGCAGCTTCCTTCTCTCTCCCGCCTCCGTCTTTTCTTCTTCGTCATCAAGGACAACGGCTGCCCAACTCTCTTCCACACCCAGCATCCTCCGTTACCCAGGCAGGCGGCCTCCCCTTTCCAGCCGCACCTTCTTCTTCATCCAACCCAGCCAGCTGCGCGTACCAAACAGCCCTTGTCCGCCGCTGTACTTTTGCTCAGTCCTCCCCACCACAGTTCATCTTCCATGCCAAGTCTGTGCGCACGTCTTCTCATCTCAACAACCCAAACCCTAGTAATCTCCTCTTTGCGCGCTACTCCTCGCAGCGACACAACTCGATCCACCACCCAATCTCGCGCTCCTCCTGCAACATCGAAGCCCATTACCACCACTCTTCTAATTCGCGAGTTGTTCTTCACCCAATTTCGGCGTACGTCGGTCCAAGCTTCCAGCGATATCTCCCTACGTCACCACTCACCACTCTACCCAAGACGAGCCCCAACTGTTTGATTCCGGCGTCATCTCAGTCCAAGCCAACCGCCAATCATCTCTCTCGCTAGGCATATTCATGGGACGTACAAATGATCGATTCTAGCACACCTCTCAATCCCTCCTCCACAGTATCAATTTTCAGGGAAGTTTTTTTTTTTTTTTTACTTTTTTTTATTTATTTTTTGCTTTTTATTTTTTTGTTTCTTTTTCTTTATTTTTTTTTTGTTTAATTTGTAATTCCCTTCTTGCTAACTTGTGATTGGCAACATTGAGGACAATTTATAATTTAGGTGTGGGGGGAGGGATTAGAGATCTTTAAGTAGTTAAAAAAAAAAAAATTCCAAAGTTGCTATGCATTGTTGAGTGAAGGGTGATGACATGACAGGGGTAGGTGTGATTGATTGTTTTTCTCTGTGCTATAATGATGTGTCTCATTAATGTTGATGATGGATAGAGTGAAAATGTGCAAGATCCAATGCATATGACCTTTTCAGTGAGCTTTTGGGCCTAAAGAGCAATATCTCAATCATTTGTGCTCTATTTCTTTGTTATGTGTGATCAAGCATGTTGTGTTCATTCTAGAACTTGCTTTGTTATGCATTTTGAGACCACACTAATGAATTCATGCATTGAAGTGATGAGGGCAATTAGGTTTAGCCTTTTGTTGGCCTTTCTTGGATGACCTACCCTCATATTTTTCCCTAGTCGCCCATTTGAGCTTGTGGCCTCTCTTGTGCAAACATGTATATGAGCCTTAATCCACTTCTTATTTGTTCCATCTTGTTGAACCCTTCTTGTCAAGAAGTGTGAGAATGAAATGCATATGTCAGCAAGATTGGATTTGTGTTTCGATCGGAAAACAATGGGGATTTGAGAAAAAAAAAAAAGGGGGGGGTATGGAAAAAGAACAAAGAGACATGGTGGCATTGAAAAAAAAAGAGAAAAATCAAAGAAAGAAATAAAAAAGAAAAGGAAAAAAAATAAAACCATTGCCTCAATGAAGGAAAAGAAAGGTGGGTAAAATTTTGAGAATATCATCTTGATTTGTGTGATACTCCCTTGATGTATTCGCTTGATTTTGTTTTGATGTGTGGGAGTTCAAAATTGTGAAGGATGTAGGTCATTACTTGGTTCTCTTGTTGAGCTTATTTGAACAATGTTCTTGATGTATTTGGAGATTACCAAGTGAAAAGGGTGAATGATTTTTATGTGATGCACAATGGAGAAGGGGTGTTTTGGTTGTCATTTGGACTTGTGCATGATTTTTCATATCTTCTTGACGTGTTTCACCTCATATTTCCATTCCTTGTCCTACCTTTACCCATGGCCTCATTACAACCCATTGCAAGACCCCTTTGATTTTTGCATGTGTTCATGATTTAGTGGTGGAGATTTGATATATTGGCAAGCTTATGGTAATGACATGTATGTCTTGATATTGAGTGATTTTGATACACTTGCCTTTTCAAACACTAAAGAGTGAATGAGTGCTATCCTTGGTGAGGTGTTGGGTCTTGTCACATTGGATCTTATTGAAATTGTTATGCATTGATGAGACGCATGGATTTTTCTTGGGAATTGGAATCATGATCACTTGCATTTGGAAAGTTGATTGCTTAATCTCTTCTATGCATGGTGGGTTTTGGAATGATTTTGCGGAAAACATTTTGTTTGGGGGGGATGTGTGAGTATTTTGGTGTTTATGACCTTATGTTTGATGTATGCTTGAGGACAAGCATGGTTTAGGTGTGGGGGGATTTGATGTGTCTTCATTAGTCCACATTTTATGTTAATATTCTCCTTATTTTTAGTTGATTATTACACTTAATTGATCTATTTTTATATCTTTTGGTGTAGGAGAAGAATTATTTGGACTTGGAACAAATGTGGGCTAAAAGGTGGACTTTTGAGCTAATATGTGAAGAATTGGCGAAAGTGAACCAAAGAGTGTTGGGCTTGGATAGCAAAAGGGGTCCAAACTTGGAGAAGAGCCCATGAAGACACATCTCTCACTTTTAAAAGAAAACAATTATTTTTATTTTCTATTTTTATCTTTCTTTTAGTGGGGGAATTTGAAGAGTTATGTAGAGAGGAGTTTTATTTTTTTAGAGTAGTAACTCACATTCATTCTCTCTCTCTCTCTCTTCCAACTCCAAAAACGTTTTCTCCTCTCTCCCAACTCCAAGAACACGCCACTTCTTCTCTTTTCTCTCTCAACACTCTCTTTTGCAAGTTTTCATTTTCTCTACTTCATCAACAATTGGAAGTTTAATTTTTATGAAGATGATGATGATTTCAAGCATGCGTGGCTAAGGTTTTTCTTCTGATTCAAGGGTCTCTTTTAATTTGATTATGTTATTGTGAGGCTATGTGTAGAATTGCTCTTGTTTAATTCAAGTAATTGTAGATTCATCTTAATTTTATGAGAATTGTTAGTTAAGTTGACTTGACAAATCAATTTAAGTGATAATTTCCTACCACTATCCATGAATTCGGTGATCCGTAATTGTCCCGAATGAATGGACCCTTAGAGCAATAGGTTGAATTTGTTGTGCTATCATGATTTATTTGACCTAAACGAATCTACGATCCTAATTTTGATAGTTGTAGCTATCTCGACTATTTAAAATTAGTTTCAACCGTTTCCATAGAACTTTATGCTATCATTGATTGGTATGGAACGCTATCGTGCCCAATTGATTAATGGTAGGATTGACTAGATGCTAGGTTTGGTCAATTAAAATAGGGAGACACAAGATTTGTCACGGCTATCCTGGTAAATCTTCGGTTGAATGCTTGAATTGCAAGAAATTATTTGTTAGCCTATGATCAATAACATAATTGAATGTCATGACCCTTGAATCGGAATTTTTGTCATATTGTTATTCTTCTAATTTGATTAGTCTCGTGATTAATTTCTTTTCTTTAGTAATTTTATTTAACTCGTTTAATTAGTTAGAATTTAGTTATTAGTTAAATCAAAACCAAAACCCCCCAAATTTTCTCTCTTTTCTTTTTGCTATTTTCTCAATAGAAATTGTTCCTCGTTCCCTGCGGATACGATCCCTACTTGCTACTATACTTGTATTTGAAAGTAGGAAAAATTTATATTTGGTGGTTTGACGCCCACCAGCTGACATCCCAAATGAGTTTATTGTGTCTGACCAATATTCGGGTGGCCAAGGATAAAATGGAGCTCGAGTGACATTTTGAAAACTTTGAAAATTTGGCAAATTTTGAGGATATTGTGGAACAAAAAAGAAAATTTTGAAAATTTGATTGTGTAGAAGGAAAAAATTGAAAATGTTAAGGATTGGGACGGGTGTGAGAATTTTGTGAACTTGCATTTTTATCAATATTTTCAAAGAAATATCTAGAGAGATTCGGATTATTTTCATCCATTTATTGTAGTTTGGAAGAGAAGAAGATTAAATAAAATGAAAAAATTGAAGATGTATTTATAGTTGAAAAAAAAAAACGGCTTTGCAACGGTAAAAAAAAGGGCTAGAATTTTTTGAAAAGAAAGGGACCGACAGCAGCATAGGCGGCGGCACATAGCATAAAGTGACATTTTTTCTTCCAAGTGGCCCATCTTTTCTGACAAATAACGGCTCATTCCAAAGGAATCTGCTCTTCCCGAGAGAGCTTACCATTTTTCTCTGCAATGGCTTAAAAGCTCAAAAGATCTTTTTTTTGATAGAAAGAGTGGGGAACCCCCCACTGATGATGCACTTAGGGTGAAGTGTGGACCGGTTCCTTTTAATAAATTTTTAATTAGTTTAAATTTTTATATTTATTTTAAATTGAAAAAATGCACTTTTGTTGCAAAATATAGTATATATCTTTAAAAAATACAAAATAGACACGCTATGCATCGCAAACCAAAATTAATGCATCGCAATTCCAAATTCTATGCATCACGATGCACAAAATTGTACTAAAAGGTACTATTTTATTACATCGCAATACACAAATTTTATTTCCGATGTACAAAGTTTATTTCAGTTACGCCTCCCTCCTTCTCTTGTTCACCGTTGTTGATACCCACTTGCCGCTGCTCCATCCACGTCGTCTGACACCCACCTCTTCTCAACCTTGACTTTCCTCACAAACCAATAAGATATGAAACTAATTTCTGATCGATTCTATGGCTTAGCTTTGGCCCAATGCCTATTGCCGCTTTGATTGAACATATTTTCCCCAAAAAGTTGAAAGATATCAAATTCTTTTGTTCTTAGAAGTAGAAGAGGAGGGGATGGATTGATGGAGAAGCCTTGAAAGAAACCTTGAAAGATAATTTTGTTACTTGAATAGTTTTCGATTGCAAATTTCTATGCAACAAAGTTTAAACAAAAACACCTCCGATGAAGCTCCACTGTCGAGATATATAGAGAGAGAGAGAGATGAAGGTTGTAGTAAAAGTAAATAATAGTTGGAATGGAATAAATAATTTATAGGAGAAATTTAAGGAAGGTGTCGTTCTTTGGTTTGTAGGGGCCATTTTTTGAACAATTGAGTTATTTATCTATTAAATTGAATTTTACCGGTTAAAAACAAGTATTAGGTTTAAAGTGGTTAAAAAACTCATAAATAGAATTGGCCCGCAATTATTCTTCTATTTTATTAACTCCTTTGGGCAAAATTTGGGCCAAATACAAGCAGCGAAATGATTACAACCGAAATAAAATTACAATATGCAAGAAAGCGGCCATGAATAACAAGCATTCAAAATGACAACCTTTTAAGGAGAAATTAAATGGAAAAATAGATGTGGAGGGGCAAACGATCAAGAAAATCAACAAGCAAAATTAAAAAAAATAAAACCGGGACAATCAAATACAAATATGACAAATTAAGGGATCAAAATAATTTTTAAACCTTTTGCAACGGATAAAGGTAGTAACCAAAGAGCCCTTTTTAGGGCGAAGAGAGTGACTAATTTTGTAATAAACTACAACCATCGGGATCAGAAAGTTATGATAAAATCCCATCTTTTTGGAGCTTAGCATTGAAATAATAAGGGTGCAAATATGGTGTAGAGAATGAAACGTTTACCAATAGTCACGTAGTAATGTGTTGTTATTGCTGATTGATTACGCTAGCTAGCTAGCTAGTGTACGTACACACCCTAATTTAAGAAATTGAATCTTTTTTCGTTGGGTTAACTTGGATAAATAGATCAAAGAGATACAATTAAACTAATCAATCGTTTCTATATATCTTTCGTTAATTATAACTTTATATATATATATATATATATATATATATATAAATCATGTTGAGACCGAACAAGTAGTATAATAAGTAGTGAGTGGAATATCATCACAATACTAAAAGGCCGAATACCCGTGTAGTATAATCCCACTTATTAGTTACAAAACCTAACAAACATTTGATAGTAAGATTGATTTCCATTCATAGTAATAGTGTTAGAAAACAGAATTGGGTTCATGTTCCTCCCTCCCTCCCTCCTCTCTCTACTGCAATGTCACATGTGCAGATGTAACTAGTTGCTGAAAACTATACTACTCCACTATACATACCCAACTGAATTAATTAAACCATGTGTTTCACGACTGCTCTACACTAGACATACTTATCCATTGCATGCATGCCCTGATGCCCACATTCATCACGTGGAGTGGAGACCTCAGACCTATTATTATTGGATGAAACAAACATTACATTCCAATTTACAAACATATCACACTCACTTCCATGGTTTCACCGACGTTACAATTAAGGATGGATTTACGTACGGTAATGTCTGATCACGCTTTAATTACACTGTGTTACACTTATGTGGCACCACTACGTACTATTTTATAACATCCGTTACCGTTATATGATACACAAAACGAGCACGTGTTTCCATTTGTGAAGCTAATAAATGAACTTAGCTATATATTTAACAGTTATGTTAACTACCTAATGCCTAATTTTTTAATATATCTGTAGTGGGTATGTTATTTATTTTTCTTTAGTATATATAGTTTATGTTTTTTAGTTTTTAGTTGAAATGATTCTTTCTTTTGATTTAATTTATTTTTTACTTCACTTTTTTTATTAAATTTTTTTTATAATAATACTTACTTGTGTGATCCAGGAATCTATAACAAAATGAACTCATCCTTCCTTTTATTAGTCTTTAATTTTTAACTAAAAGTTAACTCCGTGGAAGAAAAACTACTATCCCTTCCTTATGTTAGCTAAAATAAATTCTAATTGATTAAGGTTAAATGCACTAGTACTCCCTCAACTTTGGGAAAATCTATAGACCTCCTTTCTGCTAAGCAAATGCATGACACAGACCAAAGTATCCCCTTTTCGCACGACAGTATTCCCTGTGTTCGACGTCGCTTGCGCAAGGACCGTAAATGAGCATGTGCTCACTCACGTACTTTAAAATAAGGGCAAAATGATCTTTTATTATTCTAAGAAGAGGGCCATGTACTTTATTTATTATGTTTGTATCTTTGTGTAACATCATTAAAACAAGGGGGTCATGTGAAAATATTTCTACCCAAACAGAGGCTCCCCCTTTTCTTCTTCTCTGGCAACGCCATCTCTTCTTTTTCTTCTACAACAACCCTTTTCTTCCTCCTCCCTTCCAATCCACCGAACACACTTCCACACCACCACCGCCGTCACCAATGGCACTTGCATAGACTTTTATCTTCCACCTCGATCGGATCCTGTCTCAACCTCACTCTCATTATCTGCAGCTCAAATCATCACCCCTTCATTCTAGCCTCTCATCGCCACTATCAATCGCCACAAGTGAACTTCAACATTCAATCAATTTTGAAACCCTATATTTAATCCACTTCTAAACGGAAATTCGAAAGAAACAATTGGTTAGAGGATTGAAATTCGAAAATAAAGGGCTTTTGAACTGAGTACTCAATCTGCGTTTATAAACGGAGATTGGAATTGGGTTTGCTTCATAGAGGTCGTGGATGGATAAGAATGTGATGGAGTTAGGGAGGTTTAGACTAGGTGGTTGAGGTGTTGATTTCAAAAGGATGCAATGTTTAAAAATTTAATCAGATCAAGGTAATAAAGCCTCTAATTCCATTTAGATAGAGAAAGGAGTGCGAGGGTTAGGATGAAAAACTAGAAAAGGGAATCTATGAAAGTTAGTTATGGATGTTTGGCTTTGACATTGGTGGATTGAGAGAGAGAGAGAGAGAGAGAGAGAGAGAGAGAGAGAGAGAGACAGGTCATATTGTTAGAGTACGTTTCTGTAAAGAAAATAACATGTTTATAAGAGTAATGATACGGGTATCTAAATAGTATTAAATTTTTTTTATAGTAAATGATGTGTTAATTGATATGACAGCTGATGTGATTACTAATTATAATTTTTAATTTAATTTTTTGTGTAATATCAGCTCACACATTATTTGGTGCAAAAAATTTAGTACTCTTTAGGCACACATAGCATTACTCTATTTATAATTACCCCCAACACACAATATGAATGGCTTTTAAATTCGTGTTTTACCCCTCCCCCCAAAATGAACATGTGTCCAACATATGATTACTTAACGGAATAGGCTTTATCACATTCAAAAAGTTTCTACTTTGATGTGTAGTGTGCATTTGCTTATTACAGAGCCGGCTCATAGGTCTTTTTAATGTTCAGGGACTAACGATGCATTTAACCCAATTTACTATTTAACTCATACTCCCTCCTGACCTAAAAAAATAGTTGTACTTTCTTTCATTATGGAGTATTGTTTTAAGTTTGTAATTCCAATTTGTTTTCACTTTTTATCTATACTACTAGTCTACTACTACATACAGAGTTAAGAACGGTTGGTTGCTGACTAGCTGAGTGGACTATAAGAAGCAACCCAACACCATGACCAACAGAACAGGTCACATACTCAACTTGTATGTTACCATCTTTATGAAGGTTTCCGTATTATTTACTTACTTCATATACTAGTATAATTGCTGAACAGTTTACAACATTTTAATCTGAACATTTGAATTGACCTTAAATTCAACTTACGTAAAAATTTTATTTGAAATACAAATACTCTTATTTTATCGGAATAAACATCGTTTGGACTATTATTCTTTTTGCTAAAAGGGAATAATTTGGATTGAATAAAGCATTTAATAATTTGGCTAGAAATCCTTAATTCTCCATCTCTTTCCATATATAGCTTTTTTATCTGATGACACCCAAAAATATTTTGATGCCCGGATGCACCGGTCAGGACATATCCGGCAGGACTTTAGCCTGTATAGTGCCAATAGATAGCATCGCGCGAGCACCACGCGAACACACGAGCATGATCCACGCGAGCCGACACAACGCGAGCACGCCCAAACAGCCAAGAATCGTCTCCAAGAATCACGGCCACATCTACGCGTTCCCGAGATCACAGCTAAAATCAGAATTGCCTCCAATCATGCCCAATTACTCCTCCTAATTATGGGATTGACATCCCTCAAAATCACCCACGAATCACTCCATTCTCATTATAAAAGCCAAGCCGCACTTGGTCCAAGGTACGTTCACTATTCACAAGCTAAGACTCGTCCAATTGATAAGCAAGTTCTTATTCCCACGCCGGAGTGTAGCGTGGCAAGCCCCCGCATTCACCCTAGCGTGTTTTCGTCCATTTCGTGTTCTTAGCTCAAGCCCGATATCCACGTTTCACGAAGATTCCAGAGTTCCCGACCGTGCCATTTTGTGCATCATCGCTGGTTCTATCGCCGGAACTCTTCATAGCACACACTTGAAACATGGTTCAAAACGCAAACACTCTTATGTTGGAGGAGCCGGCTTTGGAGGTTGTTGGTGGTGAAACCACACAACTACCCACAAAGAACCCGCAGGCCGTGCACCACCAAATCCAAACGCCCGATCACTAGGTCACATCGGCCCGTCCACGCCAATTCGGCACAATCGGCCACGCGGCCTTCACTTACTTCCACCTCCCGCACCAAATCCGAGGTGGAGCGGACTGCCTTAACGCCGACGAGCACGGCGCGGCTCCCGAGACCGCAACATTGACCGAGCAAGCTCGGCTAGTGCGCTAACAAACCGTGCCCAATATTCGAGCCGGATGTACGCGCTTAACCAGCCAGCCTACTGCTATGGGCAACCCATGGTGCCAGAGAGGAGCACTTTTCCTCGACATTCCAACGATGAGCGCTCCCCGCCCAGCCTCCTTCCGCGACGCAAGGGCCGTGGCAACCAGCAAGATCCTTCCTAATAACCCTAAGTACCGGGCTAACGGGAGGAGAGAGCATTGGAGAACAGCCGACAATCGGGGAAAAGCACCCTAATGCTCGGGAGTTCGCGGAGCTCGAGTATACACACTGACCGACTATGCCGGAGGCTCCGCGAAGGAGGAATCGTGCTCGCAGCCGAGGAGGCCGAATCCTTGCCACCCTCCCAACGATCGCGAAGAGAGGAAGCTCATGCTCGTCGGCCAAGGCGCACACCATCCCCAGCGCAAGTCGCCTAGAGGAACGATTGACCGAGGCGACGGATAGAGAATGGAGCCCGATCACATCGGTCAAATCGCTCGCCATCACCTAGGCGCATGTCACCCGAAGGGGATCGGAGAGGGTGTGCGTAGCGAGCACCATGGAGGAGAAACTCACATCCCGCCTCCATTGCGGACACAAGCGGAGCAAGACAAATACGAGGAGGTCGACAACGCCCGATCGCCTTAGAGTCTGGCGAGCAAAAGTTGACGTCCTTCCGAAGAGGACGTCCCATCGCGACCGGATAAGCATGACACCTCCATCCGGACATGCAAATACCCGTGTTCGACAAGTACAATGGAAGCGCCTTGCCCACGACCATGTCATAAGCTTTGAAAATCAAATAAACATGGTCACAACCAATCAAGCTCTCAAATGCAAGGCCTTCGTGAGCACATTGAAGGAGAAAGCGGTGAAATGGTATGGCCGATTGCCCGGAGGATCCATAACAGATGGGCAGATTTGAAGAGAAATTTATGATCGAGTTCGATCGCGGCCACCCCGAAGGCAAGAATGGACCTCTCGCAATATCCGAGGGGGCCACCGAATCTACCGGCACTACTTCAACAGATTCAAGAAAATGCTCTGGCAAAGCGACGATCCGACCGACCGGGAGGTCACCATGTGCTTCCAGCAGACTAAACAAGGGATTCCTCAAAACAGATTGGGAATGCGACCACCAATAGATCGCGGTGAGATGTTTACTAGAACACGAGTTATGTCACCACGACAAGAGGGAGCGACCAAAAAGGGGAAAGATAAGGATAAGGACAAAGCTCGCGATGACGAAGTGTCCGGCGCGAAGAAAAAGTGGTTTGGAAAGAATCGGACGCGCCGCGAGTTCGAATTGCTAAATGTCCCTGTGGAAGAAATCATGAACCAGATCGGAGCCGAACTACCACCCGCGATTCCCTCGACCCCGAATACGTCATACGCGCGACTGACAAAACATTGCGCGTACCACAATGACATCGGTCACACGACCGAGGAGTGTTTTCAGCTAAGAGGGAAATACAAAGGCCGATAAATCAAGGGAAGCTAGATCGGTTCAAGGCCGTGCACAACGCGGCGGAAACAGAGCGGGCAAGACCCGGTCACAACCGTCAACCAAGAGGAAGAATATCGGTCATCTTGGAAGACGAACCGAGCATCACAAAATTGAAAAGTCAAATCCATTTGTTGGATAACGTGCCATCTGTTCCCGTGGTGCTCGGGAGGCGTGAGGAGGCCATCACATTCACGCAGAGCGAGTTGGCAACCACAACTTTAGCAATGAGCAAGCCTTGGCCGTGCAAGCGAGCATAGACTATTGGGAGGTTGAAAGAATATTGCCGGACACGGGCGCATCCCGTGACGTCCTTACTACATCCGCTTCAAACAGATGGGTTACTCGATGTCCACCTTAAACCATACGTGGGTCATCTTGAAGGATTCACCAACCACAAAGTTGCGGTTAAAGGAACGATCGAGCTGGAGGTCATGATCGGCGTGGGACAAAGGACTAGGACGGAGAAGATAACATTCCTTGTTATCGATCTCCGAGCACATTACAATGCCATCTTAGGCCTCCCCTCTATGGCAAAATTCCAAATGGTGGTGTCAGCCCCACATCAGCGGGCAAAATTTCCAACACCACATGGGGTAGGAGAACTCAGAAGCCAACCAAGCTCCATATATAGATACCTCCAAGAGACGCACAAGGCAAAACGAAAACTCACAATCTCCGATGGCAACAACGAAGTCGAGTTTTCGAAGAAGGAGAAATTCTCAGAGATAACTTCGATGCAGTTAGGAGTTATACTTGATCTCACGGCTTCCGAGCAAGTTCTCGGAAGTAACTCCGAGCAAGTACTCGGACACAACATCGAGCAAGCTCTCGGGAGCAGTACCGAGCAAGTTCTCAGGAAGAAGAAAGAGTTAGAGGTGGAGACCTTGCAAGTCAGGGACAACCCTGAGATTGAAGCTCACGGCGAGCTCGAAGAAATAATCATCAATCCAGCGCATCCTGAGCAGAAGATCAAAATTGGAAAAAGCCTGGGAGAGAGCGAACGCGAACAGCCTAATCGAGCACTGAAAGTAGTCTCGATGTCTTTGCATGGACAATGAGGATATGAAGGGGATTAGCGAGACGTTGCTCTTCACGAGCTCAACATCGCCCGTAGTTCCGACTGTCCAACGAGCAAGACAGCTTCTACGAAAAGGATAAAGCTATCAAAGCAGAAATTGAAAAGCTACTCGCAGCGAGCATAATCGAGGAGATCCATTACCCAACCTGGTTGGCTAATGTGGTCATGGTTAAGAAGTCCAACGGAAAATGGAGGCTATGTGTAGACTTCACAGATTTAAACAAGGCTTGCCCAAAGGACTGCTACCCGCTCCCGCGAATAGACCGACTGGTCGATGCCATAGCTGGATTCGAGATGCTAAGCTTCATGGATGCTTACTCCGGATATCACCAAGTAAAGATGGCAGAACATGACAAGGCCCATACAGCCTTCCGAGCAGCCGGCGGACTATTCTGCTACAAGATGATGCCTTTCGGACTAAAAAACGCTGGGGCCACGTACCAACGGATGATCAACAAGGTATTCTCATCTCAGACAAGGTGAATGTTGAGGCATATGTAGACGACATGGTCGTGAAATTGAAGGGTAGCGACCATATTTCGATCCGGCCGAAACTTTCACCAACCTCCGTAAGAACAACATGAAGCTCAATCCGAGCAAATGCGTTTCGGCGTCCGAGCAGAAAATTCTTGGGCTTCATGGTCAACCGTAGGGAATAGAGGCCAATCCCGAGAAAATAAAGGCCCCGTCGAAATGAAACACTCGCCAATCGGTGACGCAGAGGCCGAACGGCCGCATCATCGCATTGGGAAGGTTCATCTCCGATCAGAGAAAATGCTTACCCTTCTTCAAGATTCTCGTGGAAATAAGGGGTTTGTGTGGTCGAAAGAATGCTCGGAGGCGTTTGAGCACTCAAAGAATATCCGGGCAAGCCCCCACCGTTGAGCGCCCGTTCTTGGGAAAAACTATTTGTATCTCGCAGCCACCGAGTAGGCTGCGGTCTTGGTTGGGAAGACTCAAATGTACAAAGACCGTTTATTATGTATCTAAGGCTCGACCCGTGTCGAAGCCCGTTATTTTAATGCGAAAAATTAGCTTACTCGCTTGTTGTCTCACCGCAAACTACGGGCTTATTTTTCGCACATCCCATACTTGTATACACGATTATCCACTAAGGAAAATTCTACACAAACCGGACTCGTCCAGAAGATGCTAAAATGGTCGATCGAACTCACATTCGACATCGATTATAGTCCCAAAAGAGCGATCGGGGCACAGCATAGATTTCCGGTCGAAACAAGTTTTTCGACCGAGAGGGGAAGAGACAGAGACAGAGACGAGAGTCCTACCCGAGCAAGGAGTAGACCAAGTGTCTATTGGGAGCTATTCGTCGATGGAGCTTCCGGAAGTCCGAGCGGCGCGGCATCATACTCATTCCCCCGAGCATGAAGATCACTTCGAAAAGGCGCTGCGCTTTACATTCCCAATGTCCAACAATCAAGCCGAATATGAAGCATCGATAGCGGGCACAATTGGCATTGGACATAGGAATTCGTAATATAGTCATCTACAGTGATTCACACTCATTGTGAATCAAGTTAAGGGAGTATGGGGTGAATAACCCCACCTTGAGAAATACGCGAACCGGCGAGGAGTTGCTAGCGAATGCAATTTTGGGAATTGATCGAATTGATCGAACAGAATTTACGAGCGTACTATCTCGTCCAAGATCGCAACAGAAATCTCACATCTCCACCCCGCCGTAATGATCGAACACATCGAGATGCCAGCAATCGAGCGAGCAAAAATCCTGGATATAGAGATCACCGAGAGGTGTTGGATCGATGAGCTGCAAGATTACATCGAGCAAGGTACTTTACCCGAGGATAAAGATCAAGCTCGAACGATACAAAAGCGCGCCGCTCGATACACGGTTATAGATGGAATTCTATACAGCGATCATTCTCAAGACCCTTGATAAGGTGTGTACGACCCGAAATGACCCGCCTTCTCGCCGAGGTTCATGAAGGAGTATGCGGAGATCACCCGGGCCGAACTTTGCGTACAAAGTAATCTCAGCGGGTTATTACTGGATGAACCTGAGAAGAGAGGCTGAAAACTACGTCAGAAGATGCGACAAATGCCAACGATACGCGGACATACCCCGACTTCCATCTACCGAGCAGTCACCGGTGGTTGCGTCATGGCCATTCGACATGTGGGGAATAGATTTAATTGGACCTTTCCCCACTGCCCGGGGAAACTGCAAATACGTGATCGTGGCAATTGATTACTTTACCAAATGGATTGAAGCTAAACCTCTAGCGAGCATAACAGAAGAAAACGCCATCAACTTTGTACATGATTTCATCTGGTGCCGTTTCGGAGTACCCCGAGCAATCGTCTCTGATCATGGAACTCAATTCTCCGAAAGATTTACGAGGGCTTGTGAAAATCTGCACATCAAACACTGGCAGTCTTCGGTTGCATACCCGCAGGGCAACGGACAGGCCGAGGCTGGGAATAAGCAGGTGCTGCACGCTCTCAAAAGGAATCTTGAGGGAAGAGCAGGGAGATGGCTAGATGAGTTGCCCGCCGCACTTTGGGCCGTTAGAACTACGGTCAGGGGGCCAACAGGAGAAACTCCTTTCGCCTTAACTTATGGTTCTGAAGCCATGGCCCCGGTGGAGATGGCCCTACCATCGATTAGAGTCTCAAAATTTAACGAGCAAACAAACGACCATGAGCGGCTAATGGATATGGATCTGCTCGAAGAAAAAAGACTGGAGTCGAAAATGAGAATGATCAACTACAAGCAGAGGGCCAAGGGTCATCACGACAAAAGAGTTCACAAGAAATCTTTCATGATCGGCGATTGGATTCTTCGAAAAATTGAAGCTACCGACGCGAAATGGGTAAACTATCGCCAAATTGGGAAGGCCCCTTCCAAATCACAAAAGTAGTCAAAGAAGGAACCTACATGTTGCGAACTAAGGAGGGAGTTGACCTAAAACACCCATGGCATGCAGATCATCTTAGGAGATACTATCAATAGGTAAGATCTTACGAAAAGTTGATTTGTAAATTGAAGCATGACAATAAATGAAATAAAGCTTGATTTAATGTTTTATTATCATTCCTGTTATTCAATTATGCTCGCAAGATCGAGCGAAAAATAAAACTTGTTAAATTTCAAGTTATTGTGATTGGACTTATCACTAGTTCTCATGACGCTCGCAAGATCGAGCAGATCGACTTGTTATATTTCAAGTTGTCCCAATGCTCGCAAGACCGAGTAGGGCATGAGACTTGTTTAAACTCAAGTCATGATAGGCCATAATTAGTTATAGTCGCAAGTTCGAACTAAACTACTTATTATCTATCATTTAGCCTCAATGCTCGCGAATCCGGGCAGAATCGGAGACTTGTAAAAATTTCAAGTTCTGGTTAAAGTTATTTTGTTTCAGGATCTGGTTAAAATTATCTCAATTAATAGCAATGATCAGACATGTTCGCAAGATCGAACAGAACATGAAAGAAGCAAGTATTAGCCACGACCAGACATATTCGCAAGATCGAACAGAATACGAAAGATGCAAGTTACTGCTAGCTACAGTTTCATTAAGATAAACAAGGAGTCTTTACAAATAAAGGAAAAGAGGAGGGCACGTAGGCCAACAAAAGCATTTACAATAAAAAAGATTATGGGGCCGCAACGTTTCCTTCACAGAGCCGCTCGACGGCCGTCCCCGACCTCGCCTTGATTCCCTCGAGAGCTTCGCGCCGGAGTAGAAGGTATAACCTCCTCCGCGAGACGACGGGCCTCAAGCTTGTCCGGACGTTGACCACCAAAGGAGTAGGAGGAATCCACTCCTCACGCCCTCCGGTTGGTCGCTTCCTTCAAGAAGGCCAAATCCTCCTCGTCGAAAGGGTACCAAGCGTGCCCACGGCGAGCTTCAGCCCCATAATAAGAAGCCGAGGAGACGTCAGCAAGGGCGTCGACGGTGACCCCGCTCAGCCCAAGACCACCGAGCACCCGAAGAGCGTGCTGAACCCCTTGATCGTAGTAAGGGGAGACCGCATTAGTCAGGTCTTCCTGATATGCTACGGATGCCCGGTAGCGGGTGATGACCTCCTCCTCGCTAGCCGCCTTGACCTGCGCCACGTAGGCGACCGACCTCTCCAAGTCGCGACCCAGCTCGAGCTTCTCCATCTCCACTGGGGACCTTCGCTCAAGCTCGGCATTTCGGAGCGGAGAGACTTCTCGGTTCCCTTCGTAACCTCGTTTGGTCTTTCGGGGCTTTCGGCCTCAAGTTTAGAGACCTCCTCGCTTTAGCCAGACCTCTTTGTCCTTGGCAATGAGCTGCCCATTCTGTTTTGCCAGCAAGGTCTCCATTCCCTTGAGCTCTCCCTTCAGATTGGCAACCCTAGCCGAAGACTCGGAGGCACGAGCAGCGAGCATGTTGAAGTTGGTCAGCATCTGCAAAATGCATGGTTAGTAGGAACGACTGGGGATGAGATCAGACACAAGGTAAAAAGAATGGCTAAATTTACCTCGCGCAGCGCCGGCCGGCTTGGCCGAACAAGACTCCGTTCGACTCGCGGGAATTGCGACGAACCAAGCCCGCGTGGGAAGCCCTCTGGACAATTCCTTGGCCACAAATGGCAGCAGCTCCACGAACACGGAGATCAATATTATCAATCACCGGAACGTTGGCCAGTTCTGTAGTAAGGGCCATCGAAGCCTCCCGCGAGGTTGGCATTTTGAAATCTGGCTCCATCCACGAAGGCCTGCCCGCCTGGGGAGTCTCAGCACCAGAAGTCCCCGCTGCAGAGTCTGCACCTTTTGAGCGCACAGAGCGCTCGGTAGCCTCCTCGCCACTCTTCCTCTTGCGTTGTGTGAGAGCAGCTGGGTCCGGCTGAGCAGTAGGATCAGAGGCATCCTCCGAGCGAGCAGCTGAGGATCGCCGAGGAGAAGATCGGGTAGGGGGATTTGCGGCCACCGGAGCCTTGGATTTGCTCGTGCCGTTCCAGGAGCCCACCTTGGGATCTCCGGTGGGTACCCCAGGCACGGCGCCGAGGCAAAGTGGAAAGCGTAGACCGCCGCCAAGATCCTTCTTAGCCTTCTTGGCAAGATCAACATTTATCCTCTTCATTTCTCGACCAAAAAGCGACATCGGCCAATAAACAAAAGGAATGTTAAACTAAAATACAAAAATACGAGTCAAACCGAAGGGTCCAAAGGGGAACACAACGGGTGCCAATCTCCTTGCACTAAACACGCCGGAAAGGCCATGTCCTGATGAGGGCCCCAAGCGGGATGAGGCAACTCATTGGCCATTACTACCCTAGCAGGAACTCCCCCAACGGGCAGACGATTGACGCCGGCCAGACGTAATAGCTCGACGTCACCGGTCGAGCTTTCAATCAAACGTCCAAGTCTGGACCGGCCATCAATTTCTAGAGCCGCCTCGATAGCGGCATTTAACTCACGATCCCCGACGAGGAAGCATCCACATTCCCTTTGGGAGGCACGGCTTTATCGTGGCCGGTGGGAAAGGCCACCCAAGTCGCGATTCGACAAGCGTAACCTTCTCGTCCCACTTCTCCGTCTTGTTGGGAAAGTCGCCGAAAAGGCGAGGACATTTTGGCTTCGAGCGGCGAAATGCGCCGTCCGCTTGTCCGTGCCGAACACAAAATATTTCCTCAACACCGACAGAGAAGGCTCAAGCCGAGCAGACGGCACAATACAATGAATGAGCTCGAACTCGAGCGGTGTTCAACATGAGATCGGGGGACGGCCGAGAAGCCATCGAAACTCAACTATAAAGGGATCCAAAGGCGACGCCATCCCACTTGAAAAAATTCGTAGAAGAATACCACCCGATCAGTGTGATCGCGGAACTCAACATTTTCACTCCGAGGATCGAGCACTCGGACACGATACATTTGTTCATCTATTCCAAGAGTGGAAAACCAATTTTGAACATCTCTATCTCCATCGAAAGACCTCCATATGTCGTCGAGGTCCCCGAAAGAGAGGCGATTTTGATCGGACTCGCGAGCTCGCGCCCGAGCAAGTCTCGGCGAGCTCGAGCTCGGCGAATCACCGCTCGTGCTCGGGGCTCTAACTACTCGGGTGACCTGGACCTCGCCGGAGGAATCACTCACCGGAGAAGTTGGAGGGGTAGACTCAGAACTCGGCTCACTCAAACCTTGCTCGCGGTCATAATCAAAAACTTCTTCCGAATGGGTGGCCTCTGAATCAGACGCACCACGAAGACTAATGGAGGACGACATCACTACAAAGGGGAAAAAGAAGGCTGGCTAAGTACGGTATTAGCAAAAAGGGGTGAAGAGGGGAAGAAACCCTAAATCCAAGATCTACCGTAATTCGTGGCTTAAACCCTCTCAAAGGGTTCGCAACACAAAATGCTCCTCACTTGAAGATCAACACCCCAAAACCACATCCTTCCATGACCAGTTCATGGCTATCAACGAAACCCCCAAATGAAAACTCAAAAGCAAAACAGAAATTGAGAGAGGGCGCGAGCAAATACCGGAGTTATGGTGCAGAAAATGGACGAACTTCTGAAGGTAACAACCGGAACAGCAAGAACTCTGGAAGGAAGGAAGCTCCACGAAAGATCTCAGCAGCGGCGGCAGTAGAAGAAGGAAATAACTTGTAAAAATGGCAAGAGGGATCGCCCAAACTTATTTAAGGGTTTCATTTTCCCTCCAAGGCTATGGGCCTCCAACGGCGCCTACGGCCTAGGCCCGGGCCTACCCTCCGCATTTAATGCGCCTCGAAACCAAACAGCACGGTTTCCTGCGGCGGCCTTCCGTCCGTCGGTCACTTCATAGATGACGTCGCCCAACTAAACGCCTAACAACCATGATTGCTCCTCGCCACGAGCATAAATACTTCTTGGACAAGGAGCAGGGCCATTGATGACACCCAAAATATTTTGATGCCCGGATGCACCGGTCGGGACATATCCGGCGTGGACTTTAGCCTGGCGGCCAATAGCATAGCAGCGCGAGCACCACGCGAACACACGAGCATGATCCACGCGAGCCGGACACAACGCGAGCACGCCCAAACAGCCAAGAATCGTCTCCAAGAATCACGGGCCACATCTACGCGTTCCCGAGATCACAGCTAAAAATCGAATTGCCTCCAATCATGCCCGGCAATTACTCCTCCTTAATTATAGGGATTGACATCCCTCAAAATCAGCCCACGAATCACTCCATTCTCATTATAAAAGCCAAGCCAGTACTTGGTCCAAGGTACGTTCACTATTCACAAGCTAAGACTCTGTCCAATTGATAAGCAAGTTCTTATTCCCACGCCGGAGTGTCTGAGCAGGGCAAGCCCCTGCATTCACCCTAGCGTGTTTTCTGTCCATTTCAGGTTCTTAGCTCAAGCCCAGATATCCACGTTTCACGAAGATTCCAGAGAGTTCCTGACCGTGCCATTTTGTGCATCATCATTATCAGACCAAATCCTCTGTCATATAAGCCTGTGCCACTTACTGTACCACAAGACAAATCTAATATTGAATTTAGAAATTCAACTAAAATTTAACATTGAATTTGTCTTGTGGTACAAGGAGTGGTACAGACTTTTGGGACAGAGGATCTAGAGCCCTTTTTTATAATCTTCTTGACCATACCTCCATGTGTCGGCAAGCCTTCGATCTCAGCAAAGAAATTCTTCTAACTATGACAGAGACAGAAAGATGGAGAGGACGGGAGGTGAGTTAAAGAGATGATGAGTTGATGAAAGAGGAATGAAAGGTTAAAGACCAATCTTGAAATCTTTTCGGTTATCTGTAAATTAAATGACCGAATCTTTTGTTTACTTTATTAAAATAATCAAATTTCGGACCAAAAATTTGATTATTTTATTTGTAAAAGAATTACTCTGCCCATTTCAACAATTACTTCACTTATGATATTTTAAGTTGAAATTTTAATAGCAAAGTGAAATCTTATGTACAAAAATAGATGTCTAAGTAGGTTTTTTTAAATATTTTCTTGGAATGAATATATTTAATATATCTAGTTGAGAATATATTTACAAAAATTGTCACTTGTCATTTTTTAAACAAACACTCTTGTAAAAGCAACTTTGTAAACTGTTACACCAAACACATTTATAAAAAATAAGTTCCGTTAAAAAATAAAATTTAAAAAAAAAACTTTGTTTTCAAAAATGTTGCACCAAATGAAGCCAAGGTCTAATTTTCTATTAAACTACAAGAAATGTAAACACAAAATCTCACAATACAAGAAAGTGAGGTAGTGTTTGATAACATTTCTGTTTCTTTATTCTATTTTACATGTTTCTATTTCACTTTGTTTCTGTTTCAATTTGTTTCTGTTTCTTGAAACATGTCGTGTTTGACAAACATTTTTATTTTCTTTCATTAAGTTAAACTCTTTTCCCAAAACTATTAATACATTACAACTTCATCATATATTATATCCAACTTAAAAGGTGTAGAATAATAATTCACATTTCATCTATTATTAAAAAAATTGTGAATAAAAATTAAAAATTAATATTCATATATACATACATACATAGATTCAAGAATTGATTTGAATTTCAAAAAGTAAATTAATTAATTCATAGAAACAATATTTAAATGAGGAATTATAGGTTAACCGTTAATTGATTCCATGACTCTTGTATTGACTTTGAAATGGAGACCACAACCATTAGCTGCTTGCCTATCATAAATTCATCATCATCATCCTCTTCAAAATCATCTCTTATTATTGTGAGTGTAATATTTTCATCGTGCACAGCACCCACCACCAACAAAAACAACCACTGTAGACGGCTGCCGGTGCTACTGATTGATGTCATGGACACCACTGTTCGAGACCCTTTTTGCTATGATATCCCGCACTTCTTCAGGTCTATATTTTCCATTTGTCCAACTCTATTTTATTATTGTTCAAGTACCCATCATCTTTCAATTACTGTTTCTAGTTTCTGATTATTTAATTTCAGTAATAAGCTTTTTATTTATTTTTCTTTTGAAAACCCAATTATATATATATATGTATATATATATATATATGTATATATATATATACACACACATGGAGGAAAAAAGTTAGGGTTGAGAATTTCTCGTGTTAAAGTTCAAAGACCCAATATTTCTAGAATTTGGGGAAAAATGAGAAACGTTTTTAGTTTCTCAGAAATAGAAATGGTTGTCAAACGCATTTCTATTTCTATTTTTCACCAAAAATTAGAAACATAAATGGTTAACAAACAAGCCCTGAGAGTCTATTTTCACTACAAATTTTACTTATCTACTACATTCATTAATGATTAGTTGAATTATTATTATGACATAATTACTCTTCAAATACTTACCCTATTTTATGAGTATTTATCTAACTCGACCAATTTTTTTTCTTTATAATTTATAATTTAATTTTTTGTTTTTCTTATCTTCTCAAATAAATTATATCTATTTGTTAACACTAAAAATTTAAACCCATCCATTATTTTTCATAGAATTTCTTTTAAAAAATAATTTCCTTTTGAAGCAAACTGAATTTCAATGTAAAAGACATTTAAAGAAGTTGTAGATCATCAAAATATTGTACAAAGTTTTCAAAATACATATTTATTAATAGATTTACTATAAAAAATTAAAAATTCTAATTTGTATTTTAATTTTATATAATTCATGTCACCCTTTCGTTTGGTCTATTTTGTCATTTATATTTTCTTGCTTAATTGTAAGCAAAGGAAATTAGGCTTATGAATTATTTTCCTTTTAATTGTTTCATTTCTATTTTCTAATTTTGTGGCTATAAAGTCATTTATTCCTTTGTGCATGATTAAATATAATTTATTTGGAAGGCCGAAAAAGGAAAAAACTTACAAGGGAAACAAAATATTTAATGATTGTTTTGATTTTAAATAAGTAGGTTTGAAGGGCAATTTTGTCATGACATTGATTAACTTAATTAAATTTTAAGGAATGTAGTGGATAAATAAATTTTATAGTGAAAATAGACGCTCCTTACAAAAAACTGTTTTAACTTTTAAGTACAACAATCTGAGCATTAACTTTTTTTATTAGAAAATTAACCTATAGCAATATCAAATGATGATTAATTACAAATTTATTATATTTTTGGTATAAATTTTCAATAATTGGAACAATACTAAGAACACTTTCAATAGCAAATTCTAGAATTACATAAAGTTATAGAGCACCTTCCAGAATTTTACGAAAACAACTAAATTCTTATAAATCTTTGTACTAATCAAGTTGATCAAAAATAGTCAAAATAAAAAAAAAATTGAAATAGAAAGTAAATAGTTTTTGACATTTACTTAGACCCTGTTTAAATAGGTACTTCGTTTTGTGGTTCATGGTTTTGTAATAATTCAATAAAATTGTAAGAGAGATAAAAAGAAAAATATGGAACCGATGAGAAAAAAAATGACCGAAAAAATACCAACCACAAAATAAACAACGTATGGAAATGGGGTCTTAATTTCACACATAGCCTAGGATGTTGTTTGGAATAATAGCCCGTTTGGTCGTGTATTTTGACCAAAACGTAGAGATAAAAAGCAGCTTATTTATAAAAATTGTGTTTCAATGATGCCGCAAAAAAAGTTACGTTGCGTTTTAAAATGCTGGAATTTTCAATTTTTTCTTAAATGCAGGTTTTAAAACGCAGCTAGGAAAAAATGAAAAATTATCAAAATGACCAATATATTATCATTTGGTAACCAATTTCACCCGTACTCCCAATATTATAAATCTAACCAGTGTACTCATTAATTGAGTCCAAAGTGGTCCTTGCCGTTAATTGGACATCCAATTTCAGTAACTGAGCGGTGACGTGGACTGTGTGGGCCCCTATGCATGAAATTTTCTAACGCTAAGAAAATTAGTTAACTTTAAGGGGTCCAAAATAATACTTGAGAAAAATAGGGGACCCTATCTCACTCATCCAATAAATTTTTTCTCTCACTCTCAATCTCTCACACAAACACAAGCCTCACAATTTATCCCCAAATCAAATCAAATCAAAATTTTCTCTTTTTCTTCAAACCTGGTTGTTTTGAGGTTTTGCCAAGTCTTCAATTGCTCCTGAATTCGAGAGAGAGAAAAAGATTTCACCTTGGCCCTATCTCTCTATCACTGGAAGATTTCAATTCACCGAGATCTTAAAAGTAGGTTTCAATTCTGACATTGAGTACCGAATCTGCAACACTTCTTTTTCTCTTTCTGTAGAAATCAAAGACGAATCAGGCATTGCAGAGTAAAAGAAGAGTGAATCCATTGGAATTCTTCATTCATAGTCTACGCGAGTACTACGAACTTGCAGAAGGAATTGTTATAGATTTCTCTTAAAAGCTTTCAGTTCATTCTTTATTCTAAATGGGATGGACGCTAAGAATACCACAGCGACGGCGGCGGATGAAGCAAAGAAGATCACCATAACAACGTCGGCGGTGGCGGAGGATAAAGGCCAGAAGACCACCGCAGCAGCGACGGCGGTAGCGGTGGTGAAGAAGGAGGTGACTCGGTGCTCCGGATGCCAGACGAATGTAGGATTGAGCAGATTTTGGTGGCAGTATGGAGATCTATTCTGTTCCGAGCACATTACTTGATTTATGTTCAAAGTTTGGTTCTTAAATCTTGCCGTTTTATTTTTAGTTTGAAACCTTAAATACGACATTTTAAATTAATTTTTGCAAGGTCTGGACTCTGAGACATGGCGAAGAATTTAAAGGGAAATACGAATAGGTGGAATACATATGAGACCTCTATTTTACAAAAGTGTTATTTTGAACCCCTTACCGTTAACATAATTTTCTTGCCGTTAGAAAAATTCACACATAGCGCACCACATAGTTCACGTCATCACTCAGTTAATGAAATTGGATGTCCAATTAACGGCAAGGACCACATTGAACTCAATTAGTGAGTACACTGGTCATATTTAGAATATTGGAAGTACGGGGTGAAATCGGTTACCAATGATAGTACTTTGGTCATATTGATAATTTTTCCGAGAAAAAAAAAACTGTGTTTTCAACTAATATCTCAAACACATATATAAAAAAAAATTACATTTTAAAAATGCTGTATTTTAAAAATATTCCATTAAACAGACTCTAAATAGTTTTTTTTTTTTTTAAAGTCATAGTCCTAGGAAGTTGGATGTAGGCAGAGCTAAGGCATTTTCAGTCGCATTTAAAATAGTTTGCCGTATTACAAACATATTCATTACGATATTAACAGGAGTCAGTCATTTCGGTGCCAAGTTATCTTTACGTTGAAGACATAAATGTGAATGATTTATTTGAGAATCCTATTTTTTAATTAGCAGAGGAAGAGAAACCCCTTTGCACGTGGGATCGATCTATTTCATGGACTGTACGTAACCGGTAGAGGTAGAGATGACAATTTTGAACGGAATCGTAGATATTTGAACTGAACTGAATTAAAATTAACAGTTATTAACTGATTTTATTAGATATGGGACAAGGAATGGAAAATAATCAAATGAAAAATTAGGGAACAAATTGATTTTGGTATTGGTAGTACCCGTTTTATTACCCACTCAATTCCCAAAACCATTACTTGAATCTCTTATTTAGTACTAATATAATTTTATTCATATTTATACAAATATTTACCATATAACTTAGATATATATATATGTTAGATTTAAAATATTAAAATTTAAACATCTTTCTCAATTATGAGAATCCGCCGCTGAGTGCGCTCAGCCGTTTACTCTTTTTCATCACTTAATTATTTAATATTTGGTGAATTTGTGGTGTGCACAACTACGAGACAAGATCTTCTATTACAAAAAGTTGTTCCATCTCCTATTCCAACCGTCGGATCTACGCCACGTGTGCATCAAAAATCACGGGATAATTAATGTTGTTTATTTTCATGCACATATGACGAATATCCGACAGTTTGAATAGGAGATGGAATACCTTTTTGAAATAGAGGATCTTTTCTCCACAACTAATTAACTAGAATTTTTAGCATTTACGAACATGATTATGATGAATTTTAAGTATAATTATTATCATTTATCAAGTCTTATTAACTTGATTAAATAGTACTCCCTTCGTCCCTTAATTATTGTCTTGTTTGACCCAGTACACGGATTAAGAAAAAACAATTGACTTGATTATTAATATTGGTATAATATGTAATTTTCATTAATGTCCATGTGTATGTGACCCATAATTAAAGTAGGGAAAAAAGTAAGGGTAAAATAGTAAAATTGATGTCTTAAAAAGGAAAGTTTTCAAATAAGACAATTATTTTAGGACGGATAAAAAAGGAAAGGAAGACAATAATTTAAGGACGGAGGGAGTATGTTGTTTGAAAATTTCTTTTTAAGTATTTTTTCTAATCATAAAATTATTTTAAGGTCAATTATTAGTTTGATCGATTACCCATAGGTATTTTCGATTAACCGTTATCCATGGAGAATAGATATGGGGAACAAATTGATTCCCCGGTGGGGAATGGGCCAGTTATGGGGCATAAAATTCAATTGGAAAATGGGAATAATATTATGTATAATCGTCTCCGAACTGCCCCATTACTATTCCTAATGACCGGAGTTAAAAATGTCCAATGTTTTCAACAATGATATCCATTTGAAATAACTTTCTCAGTATTTCTAATTTTTCCTTTTCTCAAATGCAACAAAGCTTCTGTTATGTGGAAATCAAAACTCAATACGAATGGTTAATCAAAACATTGAAAATGTGGACGAACATGACTATTAGAAAAACATAAGGAATCAAAACAATTTTCTTTAAAAAAAAATAAATTTAACAAGTATTATTAGAATCCTTGTTAGCAAAATCTCTGAATTCTTATAATACTTGTTAAAAGAAAAGTTGTTCTTCCTGTTCCAAAACTACTTTGCTCTTCCATTTTTGGAACTTGATGGAAAAGCAAAGTTGTTTTGGAACTTAAAGGGATCAATGAAGTCTCTTTTGCCTTTCTCTTGATCCATTGATGTAATGAATTGGTAAATTGTTCAAATTATGGACTTTCTTTCCCCAACTAAAAAGTGATATTTACACTCCACTTTTTAATTAACATAATTTATTGTACAATTTAAGAAGTACAATCCCCGTTTCTAAATAACTGTCCAATTTGTTTGACAATGTACATAGATTAAGAAAAAAATTAATTAATCTTATTATAAATATTAGTACAATATGTAATTTTTTTTTTAAGCACATGTGCATTGGGACCATCATTAAAGTATGAAGAATAATTAAGTGTATAATGATAAAATTGTTTTTCTAAAAAGACAATTTTTTTTAAACGAACAAAAAAAAAATGAGTAGTGCTAAATGGCCCGAATTGGTACGTCCAAAAAGAATAATTAAGAAATTTTTGTTATTAATGCTAAGGGCGTTAAAGTAATTTTATAATTTACATAACAAAGTTAATTACTCCTAAATCTAAATTCAAATCTTCAACTTCTAACCACCTTATTAATGACAAAAATAATAATTTACTTAGCATATTAAGTCCTAAAATATAATTAAGGGATTATTATATTTTTGACCAACGTACTAATTGGGGATTCTTGATTTTACCAACGTACTTTCATTAACCCAAAATTGACCAACGTACTATCAATTTTGTTGAAATGTTGACCCCGCCGTTAACAGACCATCCAAAAAATTAACGCCTTGCTGACGTGGACTCTAAATGACAGAGTCAATGCTGAAGTGGAGCTTATGTGGACATCACGTGGAGAATGAAGTCTCTTATACGCATGGACTCCGCCTTTATGTGCATGGCATGTGATGTTAAGTTACACAAGCTAGCGACGCGGCGGCATGAGCGTGTGTGGATGTGCGAGGTCTGCCAACAAGCTCCCTAGCCACGTGCAAGGCGACGCCGCCGCGCTGCGTCACGTGCGACCGAGACATACACTCGCTAATCCCTCGCTCGTCGTCACGAGCGGGTCCCTGGTTCCCTTTACCACACGGCGGAGTCCGTCGTGAAGACCACCGCGAAACTTTATCGATTCCCGCCGCAAACGAGGTGAGCGGAACAATTACAAATGACGACCATGATACCGGCAATTGCGTTGCGCATAATTGGAGTTTTCCGACCACCAATACATCTAAAATTCCTGGCAATACTCAACCAGACGTGAAATCAATTGAATTTCTATTCTCGGATCTCGATCAGTTACTTGATTTTGATTATCCAATTCCTACGATCCCGCACTCCATAGTCACTTTCAATTCAGAACCGACGTGGTTCCGGTTCAACCCGCGAAACCTCAACCCCACCACAAATGATAGACCACTCCGGAGACTCGATTCGAGATTGATTTCACCGATCCAAGATCAATTCCTACAACAACAACTACAACAATCATTCTCTTAGCCATAGCGTAACTATCTCAACTCCACTACTTCTATTTGACACATATACCGAGTAATGCTACCAATTCAACTGTGATTTCCAATTCATCAGGTTGGCCTCTTAATTCCAATTTTGAATTGGAATAACAATTTTGTACCAGAAGGGAGCTCCATGTCGGAGATATCCTACCCGTTCGTTTTGCAAATGGGTAGTAGTATAGATCTGAATGGCTCAACAAATGGTGGCCAGGCTGCACAGTTGTCGGGCATGGACCGCGGCTCGGGTATTGAGGTACGAGAAAAGAGGAAGAATCGAAAATTCGAGAAGACAATCCGCACGCATCGAGGAAGGCGTACGCGGAGACAAGGCCAAGGATCAAAGGGCGGTTTGCGGCGAACGCATTACCGATGTAGAGGTTGACCACTGGTTCACCTCTAATGTTGCTTCAAAGGCTTCTTTCATGGGGGATGCCGACTACGGCGTCGTTCCCTCGTTCTGAGGAATGGGGTTTTACCCTTGGACTTGTAACAAAATGATGTCCACGTAAGCTCCACTTCAGCATTGACTCTGTCATTTAGAGTCCACGTCAGCAAGGCGTTAATTTTTTGGATGGTCTGTTAACGGTGGGGTCAACATTGCAACAAAATTGATAGTACGTTGGTCAATTTTGGGTTAATGAAAGTACGTTGGTAAAATCAAGAATCCCCAATTAGTACGTTGGTCAAAAATATAATAATCCCTATAATTAATTACATTCAACTAGCGTTTTATACATTCCAATTCAATTCAGACCATTTAGATTTACACAGAGAAAAACAGCACAGTTATTTATGAATGGATTAGTATGTATGGATCAAGTAAAATATTACTCACCTAAAGTTCCTTGAAAAGTTGATCCGATGCAAAGCACACCATTTATATACTCCAAAGTAGCAGGAAATAAAGTTTTATGAACTAAGATCCCGTTTGGTACAACGTTTTTAAAACGCAGTTTTTAATACACAGTATTTTAAAAATACAGATTTTTTCTTATAAATGCGTTCGGGATATCACTTCAAAACACTTTTTTTTTTCCTAGCAGCGTTTTAAAATCAACGATTTGGTAAAAAACGGAAAATTTCAACATTTTAAAATGTAGCTGCATTTTGAAAACGCAGTTTTTTTTATCGCAGCATTGAAACTTAATTTTGGTAAATAGGCTCGTTTTATTTCTGAATTTTTGCCAAAACACACGAACAAATGAGGTCTAATGTTCCAACAAAATAAAGACCAAACAAGGACATTGATTGTAAATAGCTCAACTAAGAGTCAACTTAATTCAATGGGTTGTTTGGTAAAAGCAACAAATATGCCCTTTTAAAGCCCTGAGGACCACTTGAATTTTTATTTATATTTTTTATTTGAACAAACAAAAAAGAAAAATCTAGTAATCTTTTATTATTGTGCTATAATAAAGGATAAGGATATGGTGGTTCTTTTATAGGTTGTGCAGTTAAGGGTTTTCTTCTTCTTGGGTTTATCCAGCGGATTATCTTCAATCACATCATGGTTGGATCAAAGAATTTCAATTCATTACACAAATGTGTGACTAAAAACACTTGTATTACTACTAGTACTCTATTTTACAAAAAACACAATTGTGATTTTCTTCAAATTTTCTTCAAACTAGTATTTAACAATCATTACATGAAATTTGTAGAGAAAATGGTACTGATTTCTACATATTAAAACTTGCCCAATTTCACTTTCTACAAAATATACTCTCTTCAAATAATTACCTCATATTTTAGTTTGAGACGGTTCAAAATGAGTATTCTGTATATTTACTTTTAAAAAAAAGGAATTTATAATATCATTTTTAATTGTGAAATGACAAAAAGTATTATTAATTTGATCATTAAAAATAATATAATATATATGAAGTCAATTACTCCATTATTTCAAATTATAAGAGAAATTACATTATTTCAAATTAAATAATTTTCATTTAACGTAGAAGGTGACTGATATCAATACTGTATATCACTGCAGTCTGTGGGGGCCATATAGATACATACTAGAATTTTATCAATAAGGTCGAAGACTCGAAGCCCATTCCCGTGAATTTATAAAAACCAACATAAGTTAATTCCGCTTCTTTAAGTTATATGAGACGATTCAGATTATGTGACAAAAATAAATTCAAAAGTAAGTTAAATTCATCTCACATT
Source organism: Platycodon grandiflorus (assembly GCA_016624345.1). Taxonomy (NCBI): domain Eukaryota; kingdom Viridiplantae; phylum Streptophyta; class Magnoliopsida; order Asterales; family Campanulaceae; genus Platycodon; species Platycodon grandiflorus. The sequence continues at coordinate 23,345,926 of CM028361.1, forward strand.
ATCTCAGTCCAAAAATGACATAATGGAATAGGAATAATATGATTAAATTGTTGAAGATAACAAGAGTGACAATATCTTTCTTTTTCTACATAATCAGCTTATGTATTTCACTTAGGGTCTGTTTCGGAACCTCAATGTCATAACTTGGAATTGAAATTGGAAGCACAATTTAAATTCTGTGGAGCTCAAATTGTTCATCCAATTCCAATTCCAAAGCATGATATTGAGTAGCCGAACATAGCCTTAGAAATATGAAATGCAAAATAATTTAGAACTACAATAATTAAACCTGATGTAAGAATGTACTCCAACATTTTCTCTTCTTCTTTTTCTTTTTAGTTTAGTGGTTTTTTGGGACTAATTTGGGAACATTTCACTAATTTCACCTTCTAAGACAAAACCAAGTTCGCAAAAATCATCTCAAGTGAATAATCTTAAGAACAAACTACTTGAAGCTCCATATTTTACTAAAGTACTCCCTCCGTTCCAGGCAAAGAGTCCACTTTTGACTTTTTTTGGTCAACTAAGTTAAAGTTTGACCAATAATTAACATAAATCTAGTGGTTTTTACAAAGTTATTAAAATTGTAATTCATAGTATTATTAAGATAGTTTTTAATTAATGAAATTTTATTTTTTAAAACATAAGTAAAGTATGTAAATTTTTTATTTGATTTAGTCTTATGTTGACTTCTATAAAAAGGAAAGTGAACTCTTTACCTGAAACGGAGGGAGTATTATTTAATCCTCGACCATCTAAAAATATTTCAAAAGTAAAAAAAAGAAAATAAGATATGCTCCAACATTCAAAAAGGAGTGAGTCCATAAATCTTCATCCAAAGACGTCCACATAATAATGTAATCACTCATTTTAAATAGGAGTAGTCGGCAAGTATTTCTTACCAAAATGGATTAATATATAATTTGGTCCCTGAACTTTTCATTTCTTGGTGATTTGGTCCTCGATTGATAAAATTTCCTACTGTGGTCCTTGATCTCAATATTTGAAGCATAATTAGTTCCTCAAACCGTTATCTTAAACAGAATCGTTAAAAAAAATTTAAATGACAAAATTGTCCTCCGTTGAGTCTAATGAAGATACACGTGGCAATTTTTTTACTGATAAAGAAAAACAAAATAAAAAACCCATCACACATCAACCCTTGTTCTTGCCCCCCTCAAATTCCAGTCAGCAGCAGCAACTCACCAACTTGCCACCATGCCATCTCCTCCCAACTCCGGCGTCCTCTCTCTCTCGCACAACACCAACAACAACAAGCCACCTCTTCCCCCCCCTCCCACTTCGCGCATTAATGCAGAAGCAAGTAACAGCAACAATTCCGGCCATCTCTCTCCTCCGCAACAGGCAAATTCAGGTTAGGATTTGTGAATTTTGGGGTAATTTTTCTCAAGTTATATTCTGCCCCTTTATTTTCCGTACCTCTTTCGTATTCATTACAAATTGTTGTTGACTATTGGTGGGTTTCTAACCTATTGAGTTCAACATTACATCTTCAGCAGTGTTAATTGTCATGAAGCTAGTGGAGTGAAGTTAGACAGAAAAAATGGTGGGATAGAAATAAACAAGTCGATTTTGCATATCCATTCAGGCCCGATAGCTTAATACTGCGCGAATTTTGCTTAGAAGTGAAAGCAGGCACAAACATTGGGCTTGTGGGTAAGAGTGGATGCGAAAAGTCGACTATGATTGCTTTGATTGAGATGTTTTATGATGTGAAGAAAGAAAGTTAAGAACGCTGGCCGGAGATAGAAGTTGCTTGTCTCAGTGGTGGCCTTAATTAGGTCAATTGAGGGAGTTATGAAGGCAAAATTGTAGCAGACCCACTTTTATCAAAGCATTAAGATGTAGTCGAGATGGAGCTGGGTTGAACCGGAACTTGTCCATTTTTGATTGACTTGTCGAGATGGAGTTGGTCTGTTTGACTATTTCCATTTCTGATTTTGCTTGAGGGGGAAAGAGGGAGAGAGAGAAAGAAGAAAGATAGAGAAAGTAGGTGCTTGTCTCAGTAATTTTTGTGTGAGTGTGTGAGAGAGAGAGAGAGAGTGAGTAATTTTGAAATAAGAGAGAGAGAGAATGATGAGTTTTTTTATTTTGTTTTCTCTATTAGCAAAAAATTTGTCACGTTGATCTTCATCAGACTCAGCAGAGGACAATTTTGTTATTTTAAGATTTTTTTAACGATTCAGTTAAAGATAACGGTAAGGGACTAATTAGGTTTCAAATGTTGAGATCAATGACTATAATAGAAAATTTTATCAATGCAGGACCAAATCACAAAAAAAAATATATAAAATTTATGGACCAAATTATATATTAATCCAAAATTACAAAAATTGATGAAGTACAAATAAACAACAGAAATGATGAGATATGATGGGCCAAAGCCCAACACATGGGTCTGTCAGTAAGGTTCATCAGATGGAGAAATTAACACCTATTGCATTTGCATCATAGGGTTCCATTAATGACAGAAATAGAATCATACAACTAGCTAGTAAAGCTAAGAGACACAATGCACCCAGATATCATCAAATTAATAGAAGTTTTTAATTTATTCGTAATCCTACCGTTCATAATTCAAAATTAAAGTTTCTTTAGATAATTATTACTACTAATGAGCATTTTTTCTGATAAAAATCTTTGTCAACTATTAAGATGTCATTGCAATCAGTACAATCATGCATGTTTTAATATAATGCATGTGTTAAACCGTTAATACAAGACGGTGTCCTGCTCTTTCACAGCTCAACTCACCAATACACGATGTATCGAGTTAGGAAGATTTATTTTACATAAAATACTCGTAATACGATATTTTTCTAAGTAATTGCCTAAATATAATTACTTAAAAGTGAATTTCATAAATCCTTATTAATAACAAAAAAAAATGACATTAATCATTCTAAGAAAGAGAAAAAAGTACTTATACTCAATACACAAACAAGTAATTCCTCATTTATCATACTTTCAAGCAATACAAATTTAACCAAACTCACTATAATATGTATTACCAATTATTGTAAGTTGATTTTCTTGTACCTATTTTACTCGGTTCAAAATAAGGTCATTATTCAACTTATTTTAATAAATATAAATTTTATTTATGTGGTACTTTAAATTATAACTACATACAATGGATTTTTAAGTCCTAGTAAAGATGAAGAGTTTGATTTAGTTACCTAACTACCCATGCAAACTTTATGAAATTTTGAATACCTCATTTAAAATTAGTTACAAAATGTATTGGCTAGCATTATTGATTATTAAGGTGACTATAAATCAAACATATCCAGCCAGCTATATACCATACCAACTCTATGAATTTATGGGAGAACCCAACCCATACTTAGGTTGTTGAGTCTCTCACAAATGGACAACTTGTACAAGTGGCTTTGCAATTCAAATTCAATCCCTCAAATTACTACTCCCTCAATCCCTAAATTATTGTATTGTTTTTCTTTTTTATCAGTCACTAAATAATTATTTTGTTTGAAATTTTTCTTTTTAGAACATTTCTTTTATCATTTTTATCCTTACTTTTTTTTTCATATTTTAATTATGGACCACATTTATAGGGGTAGTAAAGGAAACTACACACTATACCAATGTTAATAATCAAGTTAATTATTTTTTCTTAACCAGTATGTCAGGTCAAACAAGATAATAATTGCAGGACGGATGGAGTACTATTTTGTTTCGGAGCGAGAAAGTTTTTCTTTTTTTAATTTTTACAAAGATTAGGACAAATTATTTTTAGATAGACTTATCAGGATAGATAGACATAAATATTCTTAATATAACATTATAAAGTTACAAGCAAATATTCTCCTTGCCCCCCCTCCCCTCTTTTTTTTTTATATAAAAATAAGTCTATTAATTATTTCTTCTTAGATAGCTTTTTTTTTTTTAGTAACATTATAAAGTTACAAGCAAAATAGCTTTTATTTAATATGACACACAAGTTAAAGTAAAATTAATTAATTATTATAAATTACTTATATACATATTATGTTTCTAAACGATGTTTATATGGAATGAGATTTGTTAATTAAAGTATCAAGTATATTTAAAATAAAATAATTAAAATAAATATAAAAAATTAAAAATTAAAAAGTTAACCTTTTTGGAGAACGACTTTCGCAAGAATTGAATTCATCTCTACTCTCTAATACTAGTAAGTCATAAACTATAAAGAACTAGGGTTAATTCCACCCTTGGTCTTGAAGGTTGGGCCTTTACATCAATAGTCCCCCATCTTAAACTTGTATCACCACTACTCAAAATTGATCATTTTTGCACACCACTAGTCTCTGAGATAAACGGCGTTAACTCAATGTCCGTTAAGTTAGCACATGCTCACTCACGTGCATTTTAGTGAGGGTAATACTGTTTTTTCCACTTTTTCTTTCTTCAACCACAATTTCTGGAAAAATAAGGGGGCCAGAAAATAATACTATCATTTTCTTTATTATATTTGTGTAATATATACATAAACAAGGGGGTCATCTATAAATTCTACTACCTTTCACTTCTTCTTCTCCCCCTCCCCCCCCCCTCCAATTCTTGGTGTTAATTTCCCCTGGAAATTATTATAACCCTAAAAAATGAAAATGGATGAGGTGAAGTTGACCGTCACCGTTGACATCGATTGGTCGGATCTTCTGCCTGAATTAGTCGAATTCATAGCTAACAAGATCAAAATCCATAAAGACTATATTCGATTTCATTCTGTTTTGTCGTGATCGCAAGGCCAATCTGATCTTATCCTTAAAATCAACATCCTTACCTTAATCAATTGTCCTTCTTCGATGGATAGAGAAAGAGAAAGAATTAGCCACGATTTAACCGACGACAGGGCAAGCATCACCGAAATAGCGAGCTTTTAAGATGCTGCCTGGAATTGGCGTTCTTTCATCCCGAAAACCCACAAACATCTCCCTTGTCAACTTCCATGGTTAATGCTCCATCTTCCTTCAACACCCAGGTACACCACGTTGCCGCAGCTCCGCTTCAACTTCCATGGCTGTCGCGCACTACAGGCGATTGGTCAAAGCTTCCATACATACCGAGCTTTGTGTATGTGTGTGTGTGTGTGAGAGAGAGAAAAAGAGAGATAGAGAGCGATAGAGAGAGAAAGAGAAAGAGAGAGAGTCTTTTCAGTGACATCTCTACTTAGGGAATAAATCAAAGCTTCAATTTTTTTTTTCTTCAGAAAAGTCAAATGGAATCCGAGAAGACAAGATCCACAAAAGAGCTTCTTGTAATGTAAACCAACTAGGTCTCGTGCCCGTGCCTATGGCACGGTATTAATAAGACCGAATCTTGTAGGGGGTGGTGAGTAAAGAGTAAATGACAAAATAATAAAAAATAATTTATTATAATTTATTTATTTCTTAAGAAAATCAATAAAAAAATAAAAAGAGATTTGAAATATTGAACCACAATTACCACTAACAGTTGCGTACATTTCAAATGAATTATCCAACAACAGAAGTAGCAAAGTAACATTGCGTGGAAGATTACATGATCTATTGTTGAACGCTTTCACCAAATTGTCTACAAACTATCGTGAGAGGCAAGTAAAGACTTCAGGAAATAGTCATCATAAGAACTAAATACATTTCTCTTATTTTGGTCCCCCAAGATGTTATTGCAGTTGCACCACCATGGTCCAGAATCCAGTTTCCCCCTTTCTTCATTGCCCCTTCTCCATCATTTGCTCCTTCCCCCAGCAACCTTAATGTAACATAGTTCAATGCACTACCAAACATGGTGCTTGGGCCCTCAATGTGTAGACCCCAGCCACCATCTTCGTTCTGCAGTTATATACCTTCTATTAGAGTTGCAATGAGTTCTCCTATAGGAACAATTCAAGCTATTAAAAGGAAGAAGGAAAAGAGCACTGAAAATTACATAGAAATTTCAGTTCACTAAAGATGCATAAGCATGGATGATCCTAAATTATTTGAGAAACGTCGTAAACTTAACGATCAAAACTGAGTTCAGATAAAAAAAAAAGTCCCAAAATTAAGTAAAGCTGAAAGCGTCCCGTTACTCGCATAATAAATGACAGCTGCACAGCCTTGCATGATTACTAAATTAAGCTCATGATGCTAGAACTACACAACATTTAGTAACAATATCCAGAGGGAGTGTATTAAGGCTCGAAATGATTTTGTTCCAATTTGACCAAATGTTTCGATCGACATAGATGGTGGCATTCATGCATATAATTGCATAGAAGTTTGAATTTGACTAAAATATTTTAGTTAGCACTATATACATTATGAATGTCACTTCTGCTCTTGCACCAGAATCAAGGAAGTCAATATATTTTGTAACAACAAACAGTAAGAATAATTCTCAATTCGCACCAAAAAAATAAAAATAAAATAATTATCAATATTCCCAATCTGTATTAACTACAATTTAATTAGCTATTGTGACTTGTTCCGTAATGTTCCTTTAAGTAGAGGTAAGAAAGTAAACTACAGCATAAGAAAGCTTGACCTGCTATATGCTCCTTAGGGGAAAAGTAGAAAGAATAACTGGCACTTAAATGGGCATAGATGTATAAATATTCTAAACCTATGTTAAATCTTCTTTTCTTGTGGTTCCTATGGGAATATGGCTAAAGCGTTGATTACTATTGAAGAGAAAAATGGGGTGGGTGGGGGTGGGATCTCTCCGTCCAAAACCAACAACTTGTATGAAGTCTGAATCATCAGGCAACATCAGCAAGAGATTTTAAAAGCTAGCATAGGGGGCATTTTCTAAATCTACATCAATTTTGTTGCCATATAGTAATGTGCATGAAGTATATTAAAGTATATACAATAAATTTACCTCAATTTGGATCTTAATAACGAGAACCTACCTAAAGAAGCCATATAATATCCATTTTTTAATCTTAAATTGGATAATTATTACCTTGGAACATATCATGCAAAGAGTATTGCTCATATAATTGCAATGCATCATTAATGACTCGCTTCATGTTTACTTAAACGGATCGCTTCTCTACTTGCCGTAGTTCTCTGCTCGCCAGCAGACTCCTTCCCAACCTGGGTGGAAGATTTAAGTTAATTTGAATTAAGAAAATAGAAGAACTGAATAAATAGATGCACGTAGACTCCGGCCTAGAGAATTCTTGTTACCATAGTAAGCTTCCTCTCAAGGAATCCAACCGTGCATCCAGGGTCAATAAGAGCATCAACATTTATGGAAACATCACCAGATGGTTCATTCGAAACTTTAAAGGCTCTTTAGTAATGGAACATCATAAAAACAATACTAATCTCCAAATCGAAGCTATGGTTCCAGTTTCCATGGGCAAGAAACATTTCAATGAAGAAGGGCATTTCATTAGAAAGAATAGTGAATCAACGCAGCCCAAACCATAATAAATAATCCAACTCATCATTCAAGAAACATCGCTTTGCCTCACAACAATCATTGAACATGCAAAATACGCACGTATCATGGAAAATGGTAATGATGTCAATAGAAGGCTTTTATCTAGTTCATCCTATTTGTACCGATATAACTCCTCGATATTAGAAATTTTGAGAATCATGTTCGAGACTTTGTGCAAGTGAGGCCCCCAAGTCAACCCTACAAAATGTAATACTCCCCATGTTTCTAAATAAGAGTATTGTTTTGACAGTTTAAAATTAAGTTGAGTATTTTTAAATGAAAATTAGACGTATATATATATATATATATATTTTTTAAAAACATAAAAATGTAATTCGTAGTACATAAAATAAAATATATAATTTCTAGAGACAATCATCTTTTGTTACTTGAAGACACCACAAAATGCAACTTCCTCTATGGAAAAGAGCCAAATTTGCGAAACCCACTTCACAAAAACACCAACTCGGCCGAGCAGCCTAACTCCACCAAATTATTTGACCAATTCAAAAGAAATACTCTCTATCTATCTTCCGGCAAGACCCACACCCCGAAACCACTCCCACAAAGACATGCCCACTTCAAAATAAGTAACAGGCCCAAGAAAATCTCAGTTGGTGTTTTTTACTCTCTTTGGGTTAAATTTTGTTCATAAGTGTTAATTTTGTTTCATTAGTTTTAGGCTTAATAATCTAACGAACTAATCTCAAACAAAATTTTTGTCTAAAACTAATGAAATACTCTAAAAATAAACAACTGAAAACCATAAACAAATCAGAGTATGTAGTAGTAAAATAAAAATCGCCTGCAAAAGAAAAGAAAAGCCCAAGTGCCCATGAAACCCCATAAACTGTCAGAAGAAGCTGCAAGGCAAGAAAGAAAAGAAAGAAAGAAAGAAGCGAGAGATTCCATTTGCAGCACACACACACACACACACACACACACACAAAGCACACAGAACACACACATACCAGCACACAGAACACACACACCAGCACACACACACACACAACCATGGTAATGATGGAATCATTTCCTTTTACTTATCAAGCCACAATAATTTTGTTTTACTAAATAATTGTCACGTAGTAGATGTGAGTGTTCAAAAAGTAATCAAAATTCCTTTGTTGACAGATTGATCGTAAACCTTTAAAATTCTCAGCAGAATAAGAACACAGTTTTGAGTATGAAGGCAGCAACTTTGGGTGAAGTACTTGGGTCTATATGCACTGTATTCACATCTCCATGTAAGTTGAGCATGCTGCTTAGTCACCTTGTTTCTTGTTTAGGAAAACTCAAATCTATGAATAGGCCTAACATCAGACGTGGAAAAGTAATTTCAACCATTCCAAAATATTTGAAGAGAAAATTAAAAAATAATCTTCATCAACTGAAAGAGAGTGGGTTTTCGAAGACCCAACTCAAACGTGTTGTCAAACACATCCCACTACTCTGTTATCGCAGCTTCATCACACCCTGAAGCCCAAAATCACAGTTTTCCAATACTTGGGGTTTTCTCCAACTGACACCGCTGAAATAATTTCAGCTGACCCGCTGATTCTAAGTCGGTGTGTAGCTAAACATGTTAGGCGTCAACTATTGGCTGAAAAAAATATGGGTTCGAATGTGGTTATGGGCCTTATGGCCAAGGTTCTCAAGCATTCTGGGTGGAGGTTTAAGAAATAATTTGGAGAAAACTATGGTGCGTAATATAAAGTTAATGTGGATTTGATTCGTCGCATATATTGAGTTCTTTTCAAGGTTAAAGGCTATTGTTCTATAAACTGGAATCTTGAGGATCTTGGGAAGAGGGCCGACTATAGGAACTATCTCTTCCGTGACACGTAGAATTTGGAATGCTAGGAAAACGACTTAGAGGAAAATTGAGACGGTGACAAAGGTTCTGCTTGGTTCGGGAAGGTACGAATCCTCATTTGTTGTTAATAACCCAGAGGTGCTTATTACAGCGTTGAGCCTAGAATTGAACCATGTTTACCAGTTTTGAAAATTCTCCAAAGAGAGGATTTGCTAGTCTTTAGCATATGTTTATCGATTGTCTGATAAGAGGTTTTTTTGATACTTATGTGCTCCCATTTTTGGATAGAATTAGTTAATTGTTTGGTGTGGTGAATGAGGGGATGCATCAACTTGTGCTGTTGCCGGAGACTGTGAAACAATGAACTGAACAAAGGAATGGAATGCTTAAGTGAAAAATCATGAATGGAATGCTTAAGTGTCTTATTTCAAGTAAATTGATTACTTTTATCAGTATACTCTTCTCTTTCTTTTTAAATTATTCCATGCATCCACAAGTATAGAAATGATTCCCTATACCGTTAGTTCTGGTTTCTGATGTAGAATGTTATAAATGTGAAATCTTTCATATTACTTTATGCTTTATATCAAGTTTTATTACTCACATATATTACTATCTGCTTAAATATTGCACATGAAGCACTATAACTGATGTAGGACACTGCAAAATAAATGGACACAAACCACCAGGAATATGTTGCTCAAAATTCATGACAAATACTGTTCTTCAAAATTCAGCAAATACAAAAGATCAATTAAAAACTCCATGTGAACCTGAAAGGACTTTCCCGTTTGGCTTTTATACTTTGTTTTCATGACTTGGTGCATTTTATACTTATTCAATAATTAACTAATACAACCAAATAAAAAAAAAAGAATCATGAATCTACACTAAAATTACTGAATTACACAGAGGTCTTCATCCCCAACACAGAGGATCATAAACACACACACAGAATCACATAGAGAGAGATGAATTGAACAACAGAGAATAAGTAGAAAAAAACTCACCTCAAAAAATGCAAGACGAACTGCTTCTACCGTCAATGCCTTCCAAACTTCCACCGTTGAATGCTCAATCAGATGCCCTAGGCCGACCCGAATCGGAGACGGAGAGGGAGAGGGATTGAGGGCGATAAAGAACAGATGCCGGAGACGGAGAGAGAGAGAGAGCTGGAGAGACCGAGTGAAGAGAGAGATGTGGTGGATTGAGAGGGCGAGAGAGCCGTGGATGTGAGCGAGGAGGTTGAGAGAGCGAGCGATGTGGGTGGGGGGTTTTGGAGAGAGAGCCGTGTTGAGAGAGCGAGCGATGTGGGTGGGGGGTTTTGTAGACCAAAAATCCTCTTCCAGTTTGGAGAAGGGGATCGCCAAAATCCAACGTGTTGAGAGGCTTTGTATGCAAAAAAATCCTTAACCAATTTGGAGAAGGAACTCAGCAAAAAATCAATTTCAAGTTGGGGAAGGAGTTTGAGTTTCAGTGAGGTGAGGTGAGAGAGGAGAACGTAGAAGTATGCAGAAACGAAAATACGGCGGAGAGGGAATTACCGGAGGGATGAATAACTGCACACACACGCGTGAATTCTCAAATTAAATCTTGGCCGTCAGATTTTAGTAGATAGGTAAATCCTGGCCAGTAGTTGTCTTATGTCAATTGTAAGCGTGTAAACTGAGCTCTATTGTTATATAGATTATTCGATCTGGAGATCCCATTAAGGCTTCTGGAGTCATCACTAAAGTCAGAGATGTCTCTTGCAAAAAAGAATTCATAGAGATTTTCACAGAACCCCAGTCCATGTCATAACCCCTTTCCGTTCGTATTCAACGTCGTTGTCGGAGAAGAAGGTAATTGAAGTTTCACATGGCCACCTTGTTTTCAGTAAAAGTTTTAAATGACCCCCTTTTTTAATAAAGTACTCATTTGAAGGGTAAACAACATAGGGGGAATGAAAATGACCATTTTACCCAGACAAAAATGCACGTGACTTCGCACATGCCCACTTAACGGACCCTAAGTTAACACCGTCCATCTCAGGGAGTAGTAGTGTGCAAAAAGGACCTACTTTAGGTAATGGTGTTACAAGTCTAAGATCGGGGACTATTGGTATAAAGGTCCAAAATTCAGGGACCAATGGTGGAATTAACCCAAAGAACTACCCAAAGAACTATCTTTAATACTAGTCATCGAACAAATAAATTATTTGTAAATGGCTTTTTTCAGAAACATAAGAGTAACACTCAAATCGGCTGAAATATAATTTTAAGATTAATATATAATTTGGTTCCTGATCTTTCCATTTTTTGGTGATTTTGTTACTCAATTGATAAAATTTTTAATGGTGGTCCTCGATCTCAACATTTGAAGCCTAATTTGTCCCTCACACTGTTATCTCTAACAGGAGAGTTAAATTTGATTTAAAATGCCAGTTTTACCATCACTCCACGCTATCTAGGATACCTAGGTGGATCTCGCAGGAATGGATCAAATTTATAAACCCTAATTGCCGAACCCCAACCCATTTTCACCTCCGTCAAATCCTTCGCCCTCGCCACCATCACTAACCTTGGTCCCGGCTTTGACTTTCTCGGTTGCGCCGTCGATGGCATCGACGATTACGTCACCCTCCGCGTCAATCGCAGTTCATCCCGGCGAGATCTCCATCTCCAACATCACCGACACCAATAAGCTCAGCAAAAAACCCCTCTAGAACTGCGCCGGTATTACCGCCATCTCCATCTTGAAAATGCTCAACATCCGCTCCGTTGGCCTATCCCTTTCCCTATAAAAAGGCTTGCCTCTCGGCAGTAGCCTTGGATCCAGTGCCGCCAATGCCACCGCAGCTGCCGTCGCTGTCAACGAGATTTTTGGGGGAAAACTATCAATTTTTGACCTTGTGCTTGCCAGGCTCGAATCGAAATCCAAGGTTTCGGGCTACCACATTGATAACGTAGCACCGATAATCATGGGAGGTTTCGTGTTGATAAATAGCTACGATCCTTTGGATTTGATTCAACTCTAGTTTTCGACTGATAAATATTTGTTTTTCGTGCTGGTGAACCCAAAATTCGAAGCCCCCACAAAGAAAATGCGAGTGGATTTACCGGGAGAGGTGACAATGTTGCATCATGTATGGAATTCAAGTCAGGCAGGTGCATTAATGGCGGTGGTGCTACATGGGGATTTGATGGGATTGGGCAAGGCTTTGGGATCGAATAAGATAGTGGAGCTTAGGAGGGCACCCTTAATACCAGGGATGGAAGGGGTAAAGAAGGTTGTGATGGGAGCAGGGGCATTCGTGTGTACAATTAGTGGGGTAGGGCTAACAGCGGTGGTGACGGTGACTGATAATGAGGACAAATGGAGGGAGATTGTGGAAAGAATAGTGGAAGCATTTATGGAGCATAGAAATTTGAAAGCTATAGCCATGGGGAAGAAATTGGACAGGGTTGTTGCTAGGCTTGTTAGTAGTATTCCTAGATAGATCATCTTTTGGTGCTTGGCCTGTTAGCGTAGAGTGAGGATAAAATTAGCATTTAAAAAAAATTTAACAATCCTGTTAGAGATAACGGTATGAGGGATGAATTAGATTTCAAATGTTGAGATTAAGGACTATCCTAAAAAATTTTATTAATTGAGTACCAAATCATCAAAATATGGAAAGATCAGGGTCCAAATTATATATTAATCCTATAATTTTATGATAAAACTAATTATAGAAACGGAGTACAAAAAACAAAACAAGTGATTTTACCGTATGACCATAGCTTGAGAACAGCTCACCCCACCCGGAGGGTGGTACGAATTGATGGAAAAGACCATTGATCTTTCGTCACTACTCCCAACTCTCCAATAATTACTACTCCTTTCACCCCCTCCCCAACCCCCGCGTCTACTTCCCTTATAAGGAAAGTTACCTCGAATTTACCCAACCCTACCTCTCATTAAATTCCTCAACTACAATACTCCCTTTATTAAAATGATAGTAATTAGTTTCAAATCGTAGTAGCAGTAAATATTACTATCCGATTTATATGGAGGGAACGTTATTTTATTTTAAAATATTTTATATTATTTTCGTTATAAAATAATTATCATTTTAATAAAGTTTTTTTATTTCAAAACGATTGTGTTGTAGAATTTTAAAAAATATTTATCCATATTTTATCAAAATTGTTTTTATTTACTACTCTCATTAAAAAAAGTTTGGTAAGAAAAAAGAAAAAAAATACTCCTACAACTTATCTATAATAAATGAACTTAAATAAAGATAGGTTAGTCTTTTTAGAAACTTCTTTAATCTGTGTGCAAATTGTTAAATTGACAATTATTTTAGGACAGGGGTAGTATGAAGTGTCTACTTTTAAAAATTATGTATGTTATCTTCATAATTTTATAATTTTATTCTTCACATTTGGTATAAACATACTCTATTCGTCCTGGATAAATGTTCTTAATTGATAAAGCACAGGAAGAAACATAATTAATGATGTGTTGTAAAATGTGTTATGACGATAATCTCTATGAAAATTAATTGATTTTAATTATTCTAAATAATTGGATTTCTTTGGAATTTTTATATTAAATAAAACTTTAAGAGTATATTAAGAAAAATGTTAAAAAATAGGTAGATCAAAAGTCTTTAGAAATATTAGTTGGGACATTCCAAAATAGAAAATAGAAATATTTATCCGGGACAAAGAGAGTATTAATTATGCTAAAATATTTTTGTAATTATGACCAATTTTATTGGTACTTTTATAACATTTACATATTAGACTTTTCAAACGTGGACTCTTTGAGTGAAACGAAAAGTATATTATTTTAAAATAATAAACATATAATAAAAATTTTATATAGTATAGTAACAAATATGCACTTATAGAAGTGGTTAGAAAGAAAAAAAAAGGATATTGGGAATTAAAAAAAAGATAATATACGAATCATGCATTAAAAAGTTAAGACCACACTATTTAAAAGAAGGATTATAGACAAACCCCGCATTAAAATAACTAAGACGACATTTATTTTGAAACTTTTTTTTAAAATAATAATTATTTTGATACGAAAGAAGTAACTCCTAATGACTTTATGAAATACACTTTGTTGGTGTCAAGTCAATAATCTCGTTTCTTTTTTCATCTCACAATTAATAAGGTCATTATATTTTTAAAAATAAAAATAATACACTTATTATGGAACATTACAAAGTAAAATAAATAACAATTATTTCGAAACTTAGGGAACAGTACACTGAATTTTAAGTTTCAAATTTGGAATTAAAGAAGTAATTCAAAATACTTCCTCAGCTAGAGATCATACGAGATACTTCTCATCCACATAGTAATTTCCGCTACACATCACATGTTAGCTTGAACTAATTCAAAATACTTCCTCACCACTACAAAAGAATCCGCGTTTGTAAAGTAATACTCCCTCCATCTTAAAATTATTGTTTTGTTTAATTTTACATACGGATTAAAAAATAATGATTGACTTGATTAATAATATTAATACAGTGTATAGTTTTCTTTGATACACATGTGTATGCGACCTATAATTAAAGTAGAAAGAAAAAATAAAGGTAAAAAGATAAAGGTGTTGTCCTAAAAAAAAATTTCAAACAAGATAATTATTTTGATATGGACAAAAAAAGAAATCAAGACAATAATTTTGAAACGGAGGTAGTAATTAAAAAATGTATAACCACCATTCGTATTGATCATAGTTATAAAATTACTTTAGCATAACTAGGATGTTTATATACCAAATAAAAGATAAAATTAAAAATAATAAAAATTGTAGGCGTAATATTTTAGACGTGAAGTTTTTAAATAAATGATCTCAAAAAAGAATGTTAAATTTTTTACGAAGGAGCTATGACAAAATAATCAACGTTGCTGCAAAAAGTGAATATGTATTTTACTATTTATGGACCACTAAATAAAGGTCAATGTGTGTCCATGCATACATCGTCTAGGACCACATTTCCATTGCAATAATCTTTTTGTTTCTTTTAGGGTTAATGACTGTACAAATCTCTCAACTTTGGTTGATTTCACCATTAGTCTCTCAACAAAAATTTGTATGGTTTTCATCCCTACCACTTCAAATTTACACGTGGAAAGTCCTTTTATTGGATGTCGTTAGTGATTTGCCGGTAAGTTGTCCATGTGCCTCCACATGCGTTTTACCAAGAGCAAAAATGAAATTTTCTTTATCATCTTCTTCAAATCAAAACCAAATTAGTGTGTGATTAATTTGCAGAGAGATCCAGAAGTCACCCTTTGTATACACAGTTTCACACACATATACTAAAACACTATTTCTTTGCACACACATATTAAAACCCACTGCCTCCAAAATCACCATTGCAATGGTCACCGTGTTCCACCACCACTGGACTTCTAAAAAACTCTCCCTCTCCAGCATGTAACGCATCTGCCCACCCCAACGTATCTGTCCAGTTTCTCTCTCTCTCTCTCTCTCTCTCTCTCTCTCTCTCTCTCTCTCTCGATTTGATCTGATTTGTCAAAATTGCTCTCTTCTTACATTGAATCGACCTCTGGCAAGCACAAATCAGTGAATTGAGGTTTAATATGGGGGCGAATATTACGCTACATCGGTGGCCCGGGTATGGAAAAACCCAGGTTGTTGGCCGGCCCAATTGAAAAACTTTAAGCACAATAAGACGTCCTTGTCGTAACCCAAGACCTCAAGAACTAGGGCTTCGGTAAGGTGGAGATTTGTTGGTGAACGCAGCAACGATAGCCTCTATAATCTTTTTGTCTCTCTATCTCACCATATCCGATCGGTGGCGAGCCCTTGCTGCATGCTCCCTTTTTCACAGTTTTAATACGCACCCCCTCCGCCAGCGGCAACCTCCATCAGCAGCCGAAAGGCCCTAATCCGTTCACTGTTCTCCAATCAAACCTCATTAATTCCAGCTGACAATTGTCGCTCCAACCATAGTGCTCTTGTAGCGCAACTCCAACATCAACCGTCTCTATCTCCGATCTCCCTCCGTCTAGCCAATATTCGTCTTAATTTCCGATCCACATTTGAAAATCGATGGGGTACAGGAAAGCCCTAGATTTCTTTCACACATCTGAGTGTTTGCATAATTTCTATAAAAATATGAATTGGGTAACGTGAAGAAGTTTGAGATTGAGATGAAATCGCTACTTACGCTCTTCTGCCGTCGTCCTTTGAACTGAGGATTGAGATTGAGAGTAGTAATAGTCAAGTTAGTAAGAAGATTTCCATGAATCCTTGAAGTTGTAACTTGGACTTTAATGGGGGAGGGAGAAGAAAGCAGGAAATTCTATTTTCGCCCATAGTCAAGCGCATGTGGGAGGCACATGGGCAACTTAACGGTAAATCACTAACGGCATCCATTTAAAAGACTTTCAGCGTGGAAATTTGAAATTGTAGGAGCAAAAATCGAACAAATTTTTGTTAAGGGACTAATAGTAAAATCGACCATAGTCGAGGGACTTGTAAAGTTATTATTCCTTTCTTTTATTATATACTATATACTAGTGATTTAGGCCTTGCCATAGGTTTCGGTATGGGTATATCAAAATAGGTTTTTTAATGTTTTTGTTGAAATTTCAGGAATTAGTTAGATAATTGTGCAAAATAAAAGTAATTCGTGTTGTACTGAAAGATTTGGGAGAGTCATTGTGCAACAGTATAACTACATTCACACATGTTGACTCTGGGATTAAATCGTGTGAACATAGGATTTAGTAAATGGGAAAATTTCCAGACATGTAATTAACTTAAGTCAATTGTATATGTTAGATTCCACATCTATTGTAATATATATATATATATATAGCTTTAAACGAGTGTTGACGTTTCTGGCTAAAATCACGAGTGTTTACAAATTCAGCAATGGGGATAAAAAAGAAAAAATTATCCATTTGGTTTACTAATAACTAATACTGTAATAACTACTGGAGTTGTAGAGCATATAACAATAAGCAGAAATAGACAAGTTGAGGATGTAGGTTGGAGTGTATAAGTGCGCCGTGATTGCGAACCACAGAATTTGCAAACGGATAACTATAAGCTCCACAACTAATAGAGTATGATTATCATCTATTCTATTCTATTCTTTTCTTTTCTTTTCTATTCTAGGCCCCATGCCACTTGTGTAACAGTATAGCTATAGCTATAGCTATAGGATCCCATAAAGTTAAAAACTAAAAAAAGCGCAACTCCCCATAATTATATAACAGTATAAACAAAGCAAAGCAAAGCAAAGCAAAGAAGCAGCTGTGCTGCTGATGGTCCAATTCGTCGAATATATATATATATATATATATATATATATATAAGAAAAATAAAATGATGGGGGATGAATTGAATACGAACGAAATCAATATCTCAATCTTCTCCGCGGCACAGGCACATGATAAGAGAACCACCCACAACTGAGTAGAAAGAGTAGTACTCCCTTCGTTTCAGTCAAAGATTTTTTTTTTAAAAGTCAACATGTGACTAAATTAAATTAAAATTTTATACACTTTACTTATACTTTAGAAAATAAAATTTTATTAATTAAAAATTATTTTAAGAATATACTATAGATTGCAACTTTTAAAACTTTGTAAAAATCACTAAATTTATGTTAGTTATCGGTTAAACTTCAATTAAGTTGACCGAAAAAAATCAAAACTGAACTCTTTACTTAGAAAGGAAGGAGTATTTGGTAAAGCTAATAAATACTACTACTACTACACAAGTATTTCATTAAATAATAAAAATCAGCATGTTCCTCCACTCCACTCCACTTTCTGTTGCTTCTTCTCAGACAAGAATTAAACAATCCAAATTCTAAATCTACAAAAATAATACTCCCTACAAATAAGAAAAATTAAGTTGGGATTAATTATTTCATAACTTAAACTTAACAAAAATTACGATAAAAATCTTATATTGACATAAACTCTAAAATCCTAATTTAGGACAAAAACAAATGGAACGCACATTGCCTGTCTGTCTATCTGTTAAATGGTTGGTTTACTGGGGGTCCATACATACATACTTATACGGTGTGGTGTGGTGTGAACCATAAATGCCCCCTTGCTAAGAAACTCATATGAAAAGCTAAGCTTGTACGCACACCAAAAATGACATACTATCAGAAGTACAATAATAACAATTAAATCAAAAAGAATTACTACTACTACTACACACATACATACATACATCTGCAACCATAAATGTAGGTAATAATATATAGATAACATAACATAGATTTACCTAACAAAAAGAAAACCCAAGAAAAAAAATTTTAAAAAAAAAAAATAGCTAAAAATACCTCTAAGCACACCTCCTAAGTCCTAACTATATATGCAGTGCAGTGCAGTGCAGGCAGCAGCGTCTTTGTATTGTATTGTATTGTATTGTATTGTATGTAATGTAATATAGGGTGTGAGCTGTGAGACCCGTACAAATAGTGTGTGTCACTATTTACCAATTCACTATTATTTTTAACACCTCCTAATTAATCATGTGAGAACGGCGGTATTATTTAATTAGTTTTTGTCCATCATTCACTTGTACTAACTTACTTTGGTCGCACAAAATATATATCTATCTATAATTAAGGAGATTGAAAGTAATATACGTACACTATAATAATAAATAAATAAAGAAATGCTTAACATGTTTGCACACCCAAAATTAATTAAAGAAGATCGAGTAATGCAATAATTATGGCTGGCTGGCCAACAAAGAACCAACCAACAGAATCGTAACATGATCCATACATTCATTACTGGCTATTAATCAATGTGAAGGTTAAATAATTAATTAAAAAAATGGGAGATCATAGTCAGATATACTAATAAAATTTCCCAATGGAATGGAATGGAATGGAATAATCCTCTTCATTGGTTATACTACTACTCAACAACGTGGTTACTAAATATCATTAAATAATTAAACATCATTAAAATATACTAATAATAATTAACTACTAATATTAAACCAAGCCTCCCTGCCTCCCTCCCAAGTCCTTTTTTCCCTCTCTTTTTTCTCTTAAACTATCTACTTAACACTAATACAGTACTTATTTCGAAATAAACAAAAGATTTAAGAAGAAGAAGACGATCCATTAGTTGCAACCACATTACCCGTGCTAACACTATCGTTGTTGTTATGAAGAAGGTGTTGGTGATTGCTGTGGCTGTTTCCGGTGTCTTCGCGGTGGTGGTGGTGGTAGTTATTGCTGTCAAGGTTGTTTAGACCAAAATCGATTCGGTCACCGGATGTGCCGTTATGGTTGCCATTGTTGTTAGTATCTGATTTTTTTCCCAAGGTGCTTTTATTGTTATGCATCCAGACTTTGAAAACCCCTTTGTCGACACCAATTTCATTGCAAAATCCGGTCATGATTTCCTCATCTCGTTTCTGCATCTTCCAACCCACTCTGTCAGCGAATTCGTGCATTTTTTCTTTCTGATCCTGTGTGAATTTCGTCCTGAACCGCTTTCTCCCATTTGAATTTGATACGGTGTTCGCCGCTGCTCCGGTGCCTGGGGTAGTGGGAATTGACAGATTGTTTTCCTGAGGTGGGCCCCCCGACAAGCCGGCACTCAGTGCGAGAAGCATGTGAGGCGCGGACGGGTAGTAGGATGACGAGATCGGTGGTGGGGACGGGGAATTCGGACTGCTGCTATTTGCTCCTCCGCCGCGTGACGGCGGTGGAGGCGGAGGATGGTGGCGATGGTGGGGTTGGTACTCGATGACGTGTTGGGCAGGAGCAGAGTTCGGAGCCGGATGGATATCATCAGGCTCACGGCGATGGAAATTCCGGTGGCAGCCGCAGGCGGCGCATTTTAGAGAGGTGGGGTCGAGATGAGAAGCAGTAGGGGAAGGCATGAACTCTCCGCAACCATCCACGGCATGACCGCCCAAGCTGGCGGCATGATTTTTGAGACATTCTTTGTAAGTAACAACCACGGGCGGCCCGTTGAGATGGTGGTGATGATGGAGAGGCTGGTGGCGCTTGAGCACACCGTTAGTAAAGGACAAAGGCTTAATAGGCTGGATCCGGGTGGGTGTCTCAGTTTCAGGGTCAAGTGTTTTGACAGTGGCAGCGGCGGTGGAGGTGGGGGCGGTGTTTGCTATATCCATTACTAAAACATGAATCAACCAGGGTTAAGAGTTTTCAAAAGCTTAGCCTGGGACCTTTATTCTTTAAGAGAGTTGAATTAGAATAGAGGTTAGGGTTTTGAACAAACTACGGATGTCTTTATCCATGGAGGAGAGATGTGGGGGTAAGGTGGGGGGGGGGTGAAGGTAATGTTTTTGTTTATGTTTATGTTTTTGGGATGATGATGAGAATTGAGGGAGTGATGACTGTAGATTATAAACTCAAAAAAAATCTAAGAGCTCGGGGGTTTGTTTTTGTGGTTGTGCTTGTTAACCTGGCTTCTCAAGTTTTTAACCCTAGGGTTAACCTACTGACCTATGACCTCACTTGAGGATTAGATGTTTGTGTCAAATGCGTGTTTGTTGAGTAAATATCTGAGCGCAAGTTGGTACAACTTTAATACGGTTAATTTGGTATGGTAATTGGTAGCCAATTCTTAAAAGTTTATCGAATTAATAACTTTGTTCATATGTTGACCACTAAGAAAGGTTGTTGACGTGTGATTAGAGTTATTTTTTTTTCGTCTGTTTCAAAATAATTATTCTCTCTATTTTAAAATATTTGTCGTTTTAACTTTAAAAATTTGTTTCAAAAAGATTGTCATTTTAGATTTTCAATGCATATTTTGCCTAATTTACCCTTGTCTTCTCACAAGTTTCAATAATTGATCATCTCTTCATTAAATACTTTATCTTCTCCCAATGGCTATCTCCTTGTAATTTATCTTTTCAACTACTCCTAGCACAAAAATTAAAGATATTTAATAAGGGTATATTTGTCAACTTATAAAATTTCTTAATATGTGTGCACAACTCTAAAACGTCAATCTTTTTGAAACGGAGGGAGTATCTTGTTTGAAACTTTTTTTTTTAAAACATCACTTTTACTATTTTACTCTTACTTTTTCTTCTTACTTTAATTATGGGCCACATACACATGGCCATTAAAGGAAACAACACACTTTTTCAATACTATTCCAATATCAATAATCAAATCAATTGAGTTTTCTTAATCCGTGTGCCGGGTCAACCCAGACAATAATTTAGGGACGGAGGGAGTATTATTTTTTTCTAAATTTATTAATTTGGTGTATTTTAATCTATATGTATATAATGATAAAGTGAGCCTAAAACTTAATTTATTTTTGATGAAATCTATGTTATGCATTAAAAATTAGGTTCATATTATGCATGCATCTTTATTCAATTAAACAGAGGGTTTTATTGTGAAAATTGTGTTATGCATTGAAAATATAAATGTCCGTTATCTAATTTTTATTTTATAAAAAAATTGTTAACCGTAAACAAATTATTGAAACAAGTATTACCGTACATTAGTATTACAATTTCTAACAATTAGTAATAAAGGTCAATATAGTCATTGTTATACATTCTCATTTACCCACATTACGGTTCTTATAATTTAAGCATTCTTAATTAGCCACATCGATCTCATATATATAAAAACAAATTTGCATATATGTAATTTCATTTTGTTTGTTCATAGTTAATTGTAATATTTTTTTTCTGATGTTAGGTGAAGGTAAAAGTGAGCTCCAATCTCTCTCTCTCTCTCTCTCTCTCTCTCTCTCTATATATATATATATATATATATATTTCGTCAAAATATACTTTCCTAAAATTAATAAATATAATAATAATAATAATAGTAGTAGTAGTAGTAGTAGTAGTGATAATAATAATAATACTCTCCCAGTTTCACCCGAAGAGTCTACGTGTGAAAAGTTTAATAATTAAGGGATATATAAATAGCATTAGAGTTGGTCATAATTACAAAAATATTTGAGCATATTCAAAATGTTTATAGCATATGTGGAACAGTGGAGGGTAAAGTAAAAAAGTTTATGAATATTGTAGACATAATTTTCTAAAGTTGATTCTTTAAATGTAACATTCAAGTATAATATCCAAAAATATAATAGTAAACTTTTTGCTGAATGGAGTAATAATAATAATAATCGCGCTTATAAAGAGAAATTTCCCACAAAGTATAGTTTTTAATTTGTTTTGATAAAACCCATGTTATGCTTTGAAAACCGTGTCCATAATATGCATACATCTTAATTCATTGAAATACAGGGTTTTGTTGCATAATCTGTGTCATGCATTAAAAATTTAAATGTTTATTATCTTTTTTTTTTTTTAAGAAAAATGTTAAAACTATCGAAATAGGAAATCGATTGTTCTTAAGGGGTAGCCCAATGATAGATTTGGGGATTCACCAAGTGTGAGGCCTAAGGTTCGATCCTTCTCACGCCTCCTTAGAACACACACAAATCGAACAATCCACGGATTTATTGTGGCAAAAGTCACTTTAGACTCAAACTTACCCTTTTAATATATTAAATATAGTATAAAAATTAATATAAATATTTACTTAGAATTAAATACGTTTCTCTATGACTCTTTCTCTCATCCATATCCCATTACCATTTCAATTCCTTAAAATTTAGGCTCTGGAGATCGTGCCACCCCTACCCCTTACCCCCAAAGCCCACCAATCACTTCAACTATGGTCATTGCTGAAAAATACCGGTTATTCGCTACTCTCTATATATCACAACTATTTTATTTCTCATTATATAAGTAGTTTTTATCCGTAATTCGCTCCTTCTCTGTATTATTAGTCGGCTCGAAGTACCTGAATTTTGCTAACTACTAGATCCACCCAAGAATCATTAATCTTTATTATGAGGGACACAAGACACAACTTGAAATGTTTCAAATTTTCATTGTAGACGATTTAAAAGCTCTAATAGGATGCCATATTACTTCTTCAAAATTTTGATTTACTTATTTTTATTTGTATATAATTTCAATAGAATATATTTTTTTTCAGCAAATATCATTGTACACAAATGTTACACAAGTAACAATATTTTATTTTAGTTAGCTTTGTCTAGAGTTATCAATTTTAAGGGCAATCGAATTTTAGTAGTAACAATAATCGTACATTTTCAATGATCAATGTTGTATTTATAAAAGTATTTTGAAATTTATAAAATTTTATTTATTTATGATATTGTATTATTAATTTTACGTTTTTTCTTAATTATTACATTATAATTATTTGTTTAATTTATGCACATCGATCTTATAAACCTTACGTTACAATTATTACTTGCTTATTTTGTTAGAATCAAATTTTTTACGTGTTTTCTTTTTATTGAGTATAATTTAATTGAAACAGATATATGTCCGTACATTTAATACACAGGTGTAAATCTAGTTAAATTATAATAATACGTCATACTTATAATTGTTGCATGCAATATTTTTTAGTGTGTTTGTGTGTAATAAATTGAGGGTGTACCTAACTTTTACTAGACATTTAACTCAATTCAATCCGTGTTAACTATTGCTCCTATTTATGAATCATTTTAGGATCCAATTAGATTTCGTCATTCATTAAGTATTCAGTTAATGAGTACTCTTATTGGTACTTATTACATTTTTATTAATATAGATAAATTGTACTATCTCGTCTCACTTGTATTGGCTACAAAACAAAAGCTTATCGTTTTCGAATTTCTAACGAACACCTCAAAAACCACTATTTGTACCATTATTTAATGGTATTGAAAAAAAAAAACAAAGAAATTAAGTAAATTCTTAAGTTAGTTTAGGAGTTATTGAAAAAATTAGTTGATTAATATACTTTAGAATTTTAAGTGGTAAAATTATCTTCAATTTATTAAAAAGCATCTTGAATACATTGAAGAAAGTCGAGTAATTTTTATTGCAATATTGTAACAATCGTCGTAAGAGCACTTGGTAGCAAAATAAATAAAAAGTTAATTAATTATTCCCTCCATATCAAAATAAGTGTCCCTTATTTTATTTTGACACGTCCTAAAATAATTGTGTCTTTTTCATTTTTGGAAAAAAAATCAAGTCAGATTTACTAATGTGCCCTTCTTATTAGTATGATGAAAAATTAAATAGGTCTCACTAATTTGTCATCATTAGTTAATAATACTATAGAAAAATTACAAAAAGTTAAAACATTTTCTTAAAACTTAAGTAAAGTCAACATATAACACTTATTTAAGGACAAATTGAGTAATAAATATGGTTGTCAGTACTCCTCTTTTCAACTAACTAGTTTATTAATTTTCTACTCTCTCCTCCAAAATGAGAGTTCTATTTAATATACACAATTTAAAAAAATAATATTTGACTTTATAAAATCTTAGTGTCAAATAATTGTTACAGTTAAAAATTGAATTGTTAGGAAATTTTCACGTTTTCTAGATCAGGAATCATACCCTCTCTCAAAAGAAATCGAATTAAAGAGTTCATATTAAACTAATTTTTTATACTAGTTGGAGCTCGAGCCTATACGAGCTCAAACTTGAGCTTTATGGTTGGCTTAAACAAAACATGTAATAGAGCTCTAGCTTGTATGGGTCCAAGCTCGAGTTCTATAACACAATCGAGTCAGCCATAAAGCTTAAGCATGATTCGTTTACACTATATAAGCCGAGCCTATACTTAGTTCGTTAGGCAATCCGAAAAAGTTTAAAATTATAAAACGGAAGTCAATAGACACTCCGTTCTAAATAAGTATTACCTTTGTTCCAAAATAATTGTTGTTTTAGAGAAAAAAAAAATGTGTTTTAAAATAATTGTCAGTTATATGATTTCAAGAAACATTTATTCATATTCTACTAAAATTGTCATTATTTATTACTCTCATTAAAGAGAGTTGTTAAGAGGAAAGAAAAAAAAAATACTAATGCAACTTGTCTATAAAGACTATAATAAATAATTTTAAATAAAAATAAATTAATATTTATATAAACTTTATTAATCTGTATATAAATTACTAAAATAATATTATTTTGGGACGGATGTATTACCATTAATGTGTCAAAATAAGTGTTTAAAATCCCCGAATCGACCAGGAGCAGTTTGTTAACAGTACATGTGGGCTACTGATGTGGTGGGACTTACACTACAGGGATGCCCTTAATTACTTACGCCTGGGAAGGGGTAATTAAAACGAAACAGGGCGTGCCCAGCCCTGCCCTGCCCTGCCCAGCCAGGTCTGTGAAATTTTTACTGATGAAAACCCTCTCCCCTTCCCCCTCCCCCAACCCCCACCTCACCTTAATTTGTGAAATTTTGCCAGTAGGGAGCTGGACCACCACCTTGACCTTCCTTTTCACTTTGGGCACCCCTCCATTTTCCTCCATTTTCCACCTTCCCAAAAAACTTATCCACAATTATAACACCCAAATCCCACTTACCCTCCACAACGAATCTTCTTTCGGACTTACTTTTTAAAGGGTAAGACTTTAGATTTCAATTTAGTTTTTTTTTTTTTTTTTTTTTTTGACTTTGCATACCACAACTACATACGGACTAGAGATTTATCTCTGAAATACTTTAAAGAATAAATCCAACTGATTATTTGTGGTGAAAATTACAAATTTTAAAATTACTCCATCCGTTTCAGGCAAAAAATTCATTAACTTTTTTGGGATGTTTCACATAAAAAGTCTACTTAAAAAAATTATGTCTACAATTTTTATAAATTTTCAATTTGACCTTCCAAATATGCTAAAACATTTCGACTATTCTCAAACATTTTTGTAGTTATTATCAATTCTATAATATATCTTTTAATTATTAAACTTTTCAAACGTAAACTCTTTAATTAGAATGGGGGAGTATATAAATATAGTTAATAAAATTCAGGATCATGATAAATCTTTATCATTAAATCAGTGTATCTGATGGTTAAATCGACAACATACTTTCAACCAAAATAAAAACCACTGATATCTGCAAATTTTATGATCTGATCGAGTTACAAATTCATTAATTCTATGATATAAATCAAGCATAATTAAGTGGAATGGGTAGCTACTTTATAATTTTATCGTGAATAACATGGGATAGGATATTTTATTTTAAAAACGTGTTTCATTTCGTATTTTAATCATTGAATTTTTTCTATATGTACATTAAAAATTACGATATAATTAATATTATTTATTTTTATATATATATATAATAAAGATTCGACGATTAAAATAAAAAATAAAATAATATTTTAAATTAGAGGATCATCCCCCGAATAACATTACTAGATCCCAAAGTCTTAACGCATTTTTGTCGGCTGACGGAATTTCGGGACGTTGAAACTTTTGTCTTGAATTATCTTTCAGAAAAAATGACGGCGTTTACACTCTCTTGCCCTTGCGCAAGCGCGAACTTTGATCGTCGCCGAATTATCTGGACTGGAAATCGGTACGAATTTGGAGTTTAGTGCCTCTAACATAGTAGTAGCTTAGCTTTTGTCTTTGAATAATAATAATAATCCTATTTAGCTTACACTGAGGTTGTTAAGTTAGAGCCACGTGTAACTGGTTAATGCCTATACATGACGCGTGGAGCTCGTATTCTTTGCCTTCTAGGCGGTCAGCTAGCTGCGGCGTACGTCATCGTTGGCAACCGAAAGGATCCTTAATACTCGCACCATTCTAAAATTATTGTCTTTTTTATTTAGTACATAGATTAAAAAAATATAGATATTAATTATTAATATTAATATAGTGTATATTTTTTTTTAATATTTATGTATATATAGCATATAGTTAAAAGATGTTAAAAAAGTAAAAATAATATGATAAAAGTATTATTTAAAAAATTTTAAATAAAATAATTATTTTAAAATAAACAAAAAAAATATAAAATAATAGTTTAAAGACGGAGAGTGTAGTATATCCTTATTATGCAGTTGTACAAAGTACAATAAATTATAGTCTCCCTTATTTTCAAACTCTACCCGTGGAGTGTACCCAATCCAACTCTTTATTTTATCTTTTAACTTACGGTGAAACACATAAAATATCAAATAAGATATTGTATAGGACATTATATTAATTTTTATATTTATTTAGTGAACTATTTGTTTGAAATAAAAGAATATATCTCTACAAAATACATGACGATGCGGTGTAAGGAGGGGTTGCCATGATCAGGAACTTGAAGATGGGTAATTTGTTTGATAATTCATGCACTTGCTCCGGATGATGAAATAAAGGGTTTGAACCTTTGTATATAGCGATAAACCTAAATAGTTATAGAAATAGTAGCATAATTTTTAGAATTGAATTTTCTAATAAAATATTTAAAATAGAATAATAAGCTCTTTTACTAAAACGGGGAAGTTATAGATACTTCATCCATCTCAAAATAAATGTCTAAAATTATGTCTCAATGGTGTTTTGAGTTTTTTTTATTTGTTTAATTAATCATAAAAAAATCATTTTGATTTAAGAAAAGTAATGAGTAAAATTGATTTGAGACCATGTAAAAAATACTTTAATGTCAGTAACTTAAGTTAAGAGTTGTGCTAAATGACACCCCAAAAAATACTAAATACCACCCCTCTAGGCAAATTTACTATTTTACCCATATTTTTAATGGAAAATTAAAAATTTTGACAAGACCGTCACCTCTAGGCGGTTCTAATGCAGGAAGACCCCCTCGGGGTGGCGGTCCTATGGAGGTTCTGTTAAAAAGCTAACGATTCTGTTAATTTTTTAACGAAAATGTTAACATTAGGGTATTAAAGTTAACATTTTCGTTAAAAAGTTAACGAAATCGTTAACGTGTTTATGGAACCTCCATTAGGACCGCCACCCCTTGGGGGTCTTCCTCCATTAGGACCGCCAACCCTTGGGGGTCTTTTTTTTTTTTAACAATTTCGTTAACTTTTTAACAAAAATGTTAACTTTAGGGCATTAAAGTTAACATTTCCGTTAACAAATTAACAGAATCGTTAACTTTTTAACGGAAGCTCCGTTAGGACCGCCACCCCTTAGGGGTTTTTAATTTAATTTTTATTTTTTTTAGTAATTGAATTAGGGACAAAATAATATTTTTCCAAGGGGGTGGTGGTATTTAGCATTTTTGGAGGGTGTCATTTAGTACCTATATAAGTTAAATGCACTTTTTAAAATTCATGCAATGTAATTACAAATTACTTATTTTGAGACGAAATGAGTAGTTATTGGAGGTTATATTGTTAGTATTAGAATATAGTGTGAATAGCTATAAATTAGGTGGGTATTTTTTTAGGAAAAACTTATATGTTTGGTTTAGTTTACAAAACATATTAATGATCAATCAACAATATTTATATATTTGATATGCCAGACTGAACACATAAGTTTTATCAATTTTTTAATCACTTTATTTGGGTATTATAAAAAAATGCATTATTTTAACTGTTTATTTGGACATTTACAGCGCTCCCGCACACTCCTTTTTCTTTTTGTCTATTTTATTGTTTGGCCAATAAAGTGGTTCTTTAAAAGTCACGCTAACAGCTTCTTCAATACAATTATCTATCTAGTAAAAAATGCTAGAGACGTAAGAAAGATATATTTTTTTCAAAAAAAATTTCTCCAATACAAACCTCTAATTCTGAGGTGAAGATAAGTTGATATTTAATTAGGAAGACATCTTATACGTAATTCTCTATTCTAGAGATTTACATAGAGGATGTCTTTCCATCCAAGTCATTTACCATCTATTTTCTTTTATTTTTTACTGTCAATCAATTATTGTTTACGGTCAATCGTTTACGATATGGAGAATCAGTTATAATTTACCGTCACATTTTTTTTACTGTCAATCAGTTACCGTAAGAAGTGATTTTTAATTTTTACCTTTTATAATTAATTATAAAAAACTGACACGTCTGAAAAAATGTTCTAAAAAGAGTCTTGCATTGAAGCGCGTTTAGAAAGAATACTCTCTATCTTGTAAATTTTTTGCCACATACGAAAGATGTCTTCTTATTTAATCATGTTACGAAGAAAAAACTAAATGATAACATTAAAAATACTCTAATCGTTCTCTTTATGGCTCATAATAGTGGATGTTTTAGCTCGAGATGGGTTAAGTTATGTGGATACAACATTAGAAAAGAACTGATGCTTTACTTTTACGATAGTTCTACTTACAACCTGGCTCGGGTTCAATTGTAGATATAAACTCAAATAATTTCTTCCAATAGGGTTCAACCAAGAATTGTGATTTACTCGATTTTATTTATTAAAGAAAAAATTTCTCTCAAATTCGACACATTTATATCAATGTGGGCACTACCCTTACTATTTTATAATGAATTTATTCCCTTTGCTCCTCAATTATTGTCTTATTTGACTTTTTGAATCAAACGTAATATTTTTCTAATAAAAATTTAACATAATTTTTTTTCAAAGTCATAGAACACGTAATTCGTAGTATTTTTTTGGTACTACAAACTACGTTCATGTTTTATGTTTTTAAGAAAAATAAAGAAATATACGTCAAATTTCATTTGAAAAACAGTTTGACTCAAAAAAAGTCAAGCAGATAACAATTTAAGAATTAAGAGATGTATTAACCATTATTGTGAAAGATGAGAAATATACATACCCTATTAGAGGTGGCAATTAGTGTCCATGCCTATTTGCCCGCATAGACCACTTGCGTTTTAATGGGTATAAGCATCTACAAATTTCTAATAGGCATAAATCTTCGCCCATGAACATGAAAAACTTTGAAAAGTCCATAAAATTAAATAAATAAGAACGTTCGTTGTATATATCTTGAAATCATACTCTATTCATAGATTATCTAAAAATAAAGCTATATCACTTTGAATAATTTCGATCGGGTGAACGAGTGATAAATTATGTGTTGTACGACAGCAAAAGCAAACAAACAATGAATTGAGCAATAATTAATTATAAAGCAATTGAGGAACTGGAAGAGAAGAGAGTATTTGTGGTTTTAGGACTGTTGTATATTAATATGTTCAGCCAATCGATGTGATTTAAAGTGCTATAAATTTCTTTTCAAATGATCCACGTATAAAATATGATTTCAGAGACATATATGTGTAGTTGGAATAATTTTATATAATAGAACTTGTTTTTATTTGATAATTTTATATTAATAGGTAAATGGACGCCCAAACCTATTTATAGCCCTCCCATTTATGCTCATGTCAATAAATGAACACTCACTTATCCATCCATTTGAGCCATTGCCCATACCCGCCCATGAACGTTCCCTCTAGCAAGGATGAAAATGAGAAAAAAAATAATAATAAATTGTGGGACGGTTCCTTTTCTGAAATTTTCAACCGCTAAAATTCACTATAATTGTTTTCAACCACTTAAGAGCTCTTTGGCTTAGGTTCACTATATTTATTTTCAGGAAAGATACCGAAGCGAAAATGCTTGGTAAAAAGTTTGTAGGGCATGAAATATCGGCCGATTTTATTGATATCATCGGATTTGGTACATAAGTTTTTTATTTAATGATACCCTTTAATTTGTGCATATTATGAAAAGTTTTCTGAATGTATTGTATTTAATTTAATGATGTAATTCTGTTCTTGTTGAATTTCATTACTCAACTGCAGTCGACGACAAAAACGCGATGTTGGATTCAGTATTAGAGGGAAAGAGGTTGAATGTAGTACGTAAATTTTTTACAAAGGTGACGCTGATGCTTTGTTATGGTGAAAGTAGGGATAGAAGGAGTGAGACATTGCACCAAAGTAATGCCATGGAGAGGCATTTGTTTTTCCAGCCAGACTTTAGGATTTTGTGATTGACTCTTAGGGGAACCCTTTGCTTTTATTAGTTGCCCCGTCTACGAGAAAAAGGGACCGGAAGACTTTCCCTTTTTCACTATTTTTGGGGTGAGGAGCGTAGGAAGAAGGAGCAGTTAGCGATGCACACAAATGGTACTTTTTGTGCATCGCGATGTAATAATTTTACGATGCAACAATTTGTGTATCGTGATACACAGTGTGTCTGTTCTGTATTTTTTAGGGACATAGACGGCATTTAGCAAAAAATATCCTTTTCCTGTTTGAAACAATTATAATGAACTAAAGCGGTTGAAAATTGTGCAAAAGGAAGAAACTCAAATTTCACCACAAAAAAAAAAAAATAGAGAGAAAAAATGTGAAATCGACGAAAAAAAGAGAAAGCAAAACTACAAAAAAAAAAAACCCATCAACCAGAAAAATAGCTACGAATGCGAACGATACGTTTTATTGGAGTACTTGTCAATAAAATATTGTCTAGAGACTCGAGAAGTATTTTGCTAATACTCCCTCAGATTTAATATAAATGCTCTTTATAAGTATTTTGCAAAATTTTAAATTTTAGACTATTTTAGTAAACTATTGAATTACAAGTATATATTAGGACATGATAGACAATTTAAAGGCAAATTTAATAACTTTGTATAAATAAATAAAAAACTCATTTTGGGATTGAGGAAGTATTAAACATTTATTGTCTTTTTGATAGTTACCATTAATGGTGTGTTATATTTAGGTTTATTGATTGATCTTAAAGTTTTCCTTTTTCTCTTTCTTTATTATCTCTCCAAGGCTTTAGTGGACTAGTTTCCAGATGGCAAAAGGTACATTGAGCCATCCAACTTTTTACAAAATTGTAGTTTGGTTATGAAAATTTTAAAATTACACTTTGGCCTAATGTAAATAAGCTCTGATGCATCTATATCTATTTTGTGACGGGCGTTAAAGTCTGTCGTTAAATTAACTTGAAATACTCATTTTACCCATATCTTTATCTTCATCCTCTCAAATCTGGAAAAAATAATCCCAAATTAATTTTTAAAAAATGTGCAATATTTTTTCCCCAATTTTTCCTCAACGCTTGCCCCCCTACATTTCATCTCTCTCTCTCTCTCTCTCTCTCAATCACATCGTCGTCTGAATGTTCAAAATTAAAGATAGCCTGTTCCCAGTTTAGCCATGGAGAAACTTGTTAAGGCAAACATGAAAGAAGTGAATCTGTGACACCAAGGATCCGAAATGATCAACAACCTTCAAGTTAACCAACCTCATGCACACCATGGCCGTTGATGTTTCCCTCTCCACCACCAATCCATATCTCATATCCTTCTCCCACCATTTCTCCATCATCCCACATCTCTTTACCATATCTTTCATTCTCCTCTTATCTCAATCGTCCGATCACCCCCTCTCTCTCCATACCTCCAGACATCGTCCTTGTCCGCTCATCCATGCTCCGTATAGGCAATCAGGATGATCTCCGCCATTTGTTCTCAAAACCCGACCAGGGCCGGCCCAAGGCAAGGGCAAGCTGGGCACCCGCCCAGGGCCCAAGCCGATAGGGGCCCCAATTTTTTTTGGACTATTATAGTATTACTCCCTCATTCCTGGATAAATATTCTTATTTTTTATTTTAAGATGTCTCAACTAATGTTCTAAATACTTTTGATCTATCGATTCTTCACCAATCTTCCTAATATATCATTAAAGTTTTATTTAATATAGCTATCCCAAAGAAACCAAATTATTTAAAATAGTTGAACTCGATTAATTAATGTTCATGAGTATTATAGTCAGAATACATTTTACAGCACATCATTAAATATGTTTCTTAATTCCTGTGTTTTATCAACTAGGAACATTTATTCGAGACGGAGGGAGTAGTATATAGGTGAAACAAAAATACTATCCTGTCTACCCAAACTGGCAAACCCAAAGCGTATTTTGTGTAGTTAAAAAAAATTTTGGCAGAAAAAAAAGGCGGAAAGGCTGGAAAGAGTACTGCATGGCGCCAAATTTATTGACACGAAGGAACGGTCATCTTCAGTCTCTTCGGCTTCCAAGTTCCAAATTTGAGTCTCGAATCTCGATCCATCTTTACCTCTAAAATCCTTTATAGGCTTCATTCAATCAAACATTGATCTCGTAAAATTTTTTGGCGAATTCAACTCAATAACTCACCAAGATTGAAGAAAATTTTTTGGTAAACCATTGTAGATATATGGTTCATTGGTTCAAAGTTTGAATCTTTCGCAGTTATTGGTAAGACTTTACTATTTATAAGAGTTTTTATTTTATTTATTTTTTGAAAAAGTTTTGATTTTTATTATGGGTTTTGCCATTTTGAATTTAATTTCTTGCAATTTTCAATTTTAGGTTTGATTCCCCACTAATTTTTTTGTTGTCGACATTTGCAATACGCTGATAAATACTATTATGATAATTTGATCTTAGTATTTTCTTGAGTATGTTATAATTTAAGTCATTATGTATGGATATTGAATTTGATAATTAAATAAGGGCCCTTCCATTAATTTTACCCCAAGCCTATAAAATGCTAAGAACGGCCTTGAACCCGACCCTCACATCTTCAAGGATGCCACCATCCCCATCTACTTTGTGGGACCCCAGGTCGTCGACTTCCTCCTTTCTGCATCATCTTCCAAGACCCTTGAAATTGCTTTCATTTTATAACAAGCCATTTCGTGGTGCGATGATTCTCAGCTTCCTTGTTGAGATTTGTTGCTATAAGTAGAAACTCTTACTTTGTTTCTACTCTGATTGATGATGGCGCTGACGTAAATAATCGGGATTCCGACGGTGACTCGGTTATGTCACTGGCAATCCAGTCTGGAAATATTGACGTGGTCCAGTTACTGATCGAGTTTAATTCTGTAATTGACAATTCAGTTGACTGGTTTTTACACGATGCAGTAGCAATGAACCGGCCTGGAAGTCCTCTGTCTTGCTCATCTAGATATTGACGTGAACTCGTTCGTTGCTTTTGGTCAAACGCCTCTCCATATCGCTGCATTACAGGGATATGTCGACGTTATCTAGAGAGATAGAGAAAGGAGAAATAAGGGGGGGGAGGAACGTTGAGGGAAAATTGCTCATTTTTTAAAATCAATTTGATTTTTTTTTTTCAGATTTGAGAGGATGAATATGAAAACATTGGTAAAATGAATATTTCAAGTTAATTTAACAAGACTCTAACGCCTGTAAAAAAATTGGCACTAATGCATCAGAGCTCAAGTATAGTGGCCCAAAGTGTAGTTTTAAAATTTTAATGACTGAACTATAATTTTGCTAAAAGTTCGGTGGCGCGAATAATCTTTGTAGATATATAATCATACTACAAAATATTCTAATTTCATAAGGTTAAGTCGCTAATGTTGTCAAAGGCCAAAAAAGAAAAGAAAAAAACTTCCTAAAGTTGTCAATGATCAATTATTTGTATCAAGTCCTTAAAGGGTGGTCTAGTGGTAGAGTTGAGTATAAGGTCTCATGTTTGATTTCTTCCCACGCATCCTTAAGACACAAAAAAAAAAAAAATTACTTTTTAATTATTTGTATCAAGTTAAATAAGAAATATAATGTTAAAATATAGGAGTATACATTAGTTTCTATTATCTATTGTATTACAAAACAGTTAAAAGAGATTTCTAATTTCCGATCACCCACTCGGAGCATGAGTTTAGACACATAGACGCTAAATACAACACCTCTTTTATGCTAAATACAACACTTCATAAAAAATTACCCGGTGTTGCATTTAGCACCCCTCTTTAGAGAGGATCACATTATAAGCCGATCCTACCCACATGTGACTGTTTTAATATCCATTGGCAATTACAGTAATATTGGAAGTATAGTTATAGTCTTTCTATTTCCACTCCGTCACATCTTCTTTATGTGAAAAAAATGAGTACTACCTTCATCCCAAAATAATTATTATTTTAGCAAAAAAAATTTTTCCTAAAATAATTTTCATTATACCAAATATTCTACTAAAATTGCCCTTATATTTGTTAAGAGAAGAAAAAAAAAATTCATGTAACTTATCTACAATAAATGAACTTGAATAAAGGTAGATCAGTCTTTATGTAATCTTCCTTAATTTGTGTGCAAATTATTAAAATGATAATTATTTTATGCTGAAGGTAGTAGTTATAAAGTTATTCCCAATAAATTAAAGTCATTATAAAATTTTAAGAAACATTTGACCATATTCTACCAAAATTGTCCTTATATTTGTTAAGAAAAGAAAAAAACATATTTTTGTAACTTATTTATAATAAATAAATTTAAATAAAGATAAATCAATCTTAATGTATTCATTTTTAATTTATACATAAATTACTAAAATAATAATTATTTCAGGCCGAAGGTAGTAGTTATAAAGTTATTCCCAATAAATTAAAGTTATTATAAGCATAAAATGGACATGACAAAAGTCAATTTAATTATAAGATTTTGGTATTGCGTTCCCAACAACGATAGCATAGGGTATAGCCACAGACGTTATGGAACTCATAGGGGACGGTTACATGGCCCCATACCCCCATTAATACGACTATACTCCAAAAGAAAATGTTGGAAGGAAATTAACATGCTAAAAGTTAGAATTACTCCTTTTGCTAATCAATTATTTACTCCTTTCGTTTTAGACAAAGAGTTCATTTTTAATTTTTTTGGTCAACTAAGCTAAAATTTGACCAATAATTAACATAAATTTAGTAATTTTTACAAAGTTATTAAAGTTGTAATCCATAATATTATTAAGATAGTTTTAATTAATGAAATTTTATTTCTTAAAACATAAGTAAAGTATATAAAATTTTTATTTGATTTAGTCTTACGTTGATTTCTATAAAAGGAAAGTGGACTGTTTGCCTGGAATGGAGGGAGTATTTTCTCTACGAGAGCGAGGGAAGGATTCAATCTGAAACCTCACATCTCAGTGAAACTCTAGTCTATCACTAAGGAAAAAAAAATTATATGTCTAGTTATAAAAAATTAAGGCACATCATGTATAGAAAAATGAGAGAGAAATTAAGGAGAAAAGAAGATAAAGAATTTTCACTCAAAAAATTCAAATCGATCATTTAAGTTAATGTCGATGCATACAAACTTATATAGTTTAATTAGTGGAGTAATTAGTGGAGTAATTAGAATTATGACTGTACTCGAGTAAATTGCAGTATAATAAACCCCAAATTTGACATGTGATTTGCCCAGTGTTGACAAGCAATATCATTTAGAAGATGGAAAGTAAATAATGCAAGGTCCCATATCAACGCACCAATGTTGAAAGCTCATCTAACCAAATTATTTGATCTGACCAATAATTCTAAATTTTATTAAACCCCATCTCCGGACGGTCTAAAAGGAAAAAAAAAAAAAATCAGCCAAATAAAATAAATAACTTGCTTTAGAGGTAATTAAACAATCATAAGCAGAAGATGAAAACTAACAAATAACTTTCCTAAAGAAAAGAAAAGGATAGTACAATTATATACAATTATATCATGAAAAAGAGATGGCAGCAAACTTGAAGATATCTTGAAGACTTAATAGTAATATAGTACTCCCTCCCTCCATTCTAGGCAAAGAGTTTACTTTTAACTTTTTTTGGTCAACTTTGTTAAAGTTTGACCAATAATTAATTTATAATTTTAGTGGTTTTCACAAAGTTATGAAAGTTGGAATCCATAGTATACTTAAGATAGTTTTTTATTTTTAAGACATAAGTAAAATATTTAAAATTTTAATTTGATTTAGTCACATGCTTACATGTAAAAAAGGAAAGTGAACTTTTTGCGTGGATAAATTAACAGACAACCATCAAACTTTTTAAAATTTGGAAACACCACCCATTCGGATCCCTTGTCTTAAAGTAAGAATGTCCCGTCATTTTCCCATTCCTAGTGAGTTAGTTCATTGGGTCATTAATTGGCAAGACAATTCAGCATGCTTAATTACGGTGGAAACATGAAAGCTTTAAGGTATGCTGGTGCACGGCAATTAAGTCCAACAAGAGTACATTGCTACTTAATTGGCCATGACTTAATAACATATATATATATATATATATATGGAGGAGTATTCAATGGTTACTTCAAAAATATAACCATATATATATATGTGTGTGTGTGTGTGTGTGTGTGGAGCTGAGGAATTAATTTTAGATGGAGAGAGCAAACAATAAGCGCGAGGCCTAGTTGACTGACACCAAGGCGGCATTGATTAGATTAGATTAGATTAGATTAGATTATTCTCTTGAGCTAGCTAATCCAAATCTGAAGAGGTCAATGAGAGAAACGCGAAAGCTAGGAGATGCATGCAGCAGGATTTGGCTAGGACAATTCCTTTTCATTATTTATTATATTATGCTTAACTTTCTCTTGTTTTTTCTTTACCTACCTACTGTTTGTTGTATTCTGCTGCTCCCTATCCTATTCCATCCTATTCCAATCCAATCCAATCAATTAAGGGATGTTGGAGTCCAATAAGCGTTGTAACCTTTTGGCTGGGCTATCAATTGAACATTTGGGCTCAATAGTTAAAGACTGAAAATTTTGGGCCTGTAAGGCTGTAACTTAAAATAAAATTAAAAAAAATATATAATCTCCTACGAATGACCTTAGGCGCAGTTTATGATCGACAAACTGAGATGGTAGTCATCTGATCTCTCGTTGATATATATATATATAGTATGTTTCCCTACTTACTTTCATGAAGCCTTTCTCCCATGCTCCTAGCTAGCCACAACTCTCTAATCATATCAATGAATTTACCTTCTCCGATCCGATATGGCCAATTAATTAAAGCTTGCATTGGAAACCTATATATATAATCCAACCATTATCCTTAATTTAATGATCTCACACACCACCCCTGCATGCTGCCCGCTATGTTAGGGCAAACAAGATGCCACGTCAACAGTTTTATGTTACTTGGCAATCTGTTGCTTTGAAACATTAATTCACATGCATGCATGCAATGTATAAAGATAACCCGGCAGGAGGATAATTAGCTGCAGGCACATATTTCATATCCATGAGTGGCAACTTCTTATGAATCCCATTCCAACTAATAAATCATAACCAAAAGAAAAAATAATTAATTAATAATAATAATAATTATTATTATAATTATGTCCTGCGTCTCAACTATATATTAACGTTTTTATATAAATTGTCTTAACATGTTTTTCTTTTATTTGTATAAAATTTATGTCTATCTTGTTGTAACCTAATTAATTAAGCACGGTCAAGCTAGTTTTAATCCCCCACTTTTATTATTTTTATTTACTAATATAATTTAGAGGGTGTTTCTCCTCATTATTAAAAAGAAATAAGAACATTACAATACCAATTTTAAGATGTTATATACATCATTAATTTTAAAATATATCATAAAAGTAAAAAACATATTTTAAAAGGGAGTAAATTGCACGTGTCCCAAAAATGCTAGGGGCATGGTCACCTTTGGCCCTGTACTGGCTTCGCCACTGATCTCTTAGTCAACCCAATTTGGTGAGAATCATATCCCAGATTAAAACAATATATGATAAGTCCACTCTGCCAAAATGAAAAGTTGCTCAGTTATTTAAAGGGTCTGCAGTTTGGGCATGGCCCAAAGCTCCATTCTTTTGAAAATTTGATGGCCCAGGCGCATGGTCCATTCCCTTTATTTGAATTGTAGAATATGGCCCACCATTCCAAAAAAACCCAAAAACCGAACCAAATATAAACCGAATCGCGGCAACCGATTCAAGAAACCGCTTTACATTTCAAAAATTAATTTTCTTTGCTACGAGCTATTGGAATGAAAACAGAGATTCACCGGAGAAATTTTAAGAAGGAAGATTCACTAGAGAAATTTTATGAAGAAAGGAAGATTCACCGGAGAAATATTATGAATAAGTTATCTGTAAGATTGACCAGAGAAATTTTATGAAGAAAGGAAGATTCAACGGAGAAAATATTAGGAAGAAGTTATCTAGAAGATTTGCCAGAGAAATTTTAGGAAGAAAAGAAGATTCACCGGAGAAATTTTTGGAAGAAGCTACTGTATATGTTATTGCAGGGCATTTTAGGAACAATTTTATGAAAGTGTCTTTTTGCGGTTAAAACAAAAAGGATGAACTGAAGATAATAAAAACTTTTCAAAGTGGACCGGTCGGCAATTTTATGTAAGTAAATTTTTTATTTATAGGAAAGTTATGAAAATTTGGTTTGCTCACTTGTGAGACGATAAAATAATAAGACTCATTAATTTAACACTATTTGAATAAATATTGAGGATATTCAAAAAAATATTTATTTTTAATTATGTAACTTGAAAAAAGATTATTTTGTTTAGAATTTTAAGATGAAATGGATATATAAATACCCAAAAATTTGTTTGCAATAAAGGGTTTTTTTGAAAACCAATAAACAACTTAGGGTTTGTTTTGCAATTAATTTGGAAAAAAACTGGTTATATGCCACGTTAACTGCCAACAAGGCGCCAACTCAGCTTTCTGTCAAAAGCATTTAACCGTACACTAACGAAAGGTTTGAATTACAATAAAATAAAATAAAATAAAATTTAAGTGGAGGTTTAATAGGTCGAAAAAACCACTGCACGTCTTTCTCGCACACATACATGACACAATCTTAACCCTTACACACTTGATTATGAAATGTACAACTACCCAAAAATAACATGCTAGCAGCAAGCCCCATGAAAGCCTTAATTCCCAACCTCACACGATCTCGTCTCTTGTTTGTTCGTGATGATCTAAAGGAAAATAAATAAGAAAATGGTGAGTCTAAATTAGAATCAGTAAACTACTAGCTAGGTTGCATAATGAGCATACTAATTTAACCAATATGATAAGCACTTTAATCAACAAGAGCAATAAACTTAAATAACCACATTTATAAAGGATACTAGGTCGTGGACCTCGGGGTACATCTGTAACCAAACCTGTGATAAGCTCTCATCACCTTAGTCTCTTACGGTCTAAGCATCATTCGAGGTAAGCAGCCTATATTCGGTTAGCAAGAGGATAGTGCTAATTACCACTATGGCCAACTATAAGGGTCTGGGCCGGGCTTATGGTCAGCCACCAACTACAACTCCGTGCATAACTTATGTTAAATCATTTCCTTCTTCAAATACAAATATATTTATAACACATTATCTCAATGTTGTAGGACTTGAAGGTGTTCGTGCAAGTTCAATAGTGGCTCCCAATGTATACTATCACACAACTCTTAATTTGCTCCCAGTACCACGTTACGTTTTAGATTAAAATTTACGTACATCTTAATGAAGTAATGGACTGAAATAAGCAATGGACATGTCAAATGTTTTATAAACATTATCATTCTCACATAAGCACAAATCAAATTTAGATCTAATCATCTTACTTGAAACACTAATTACATGCTACATCCAAATGTAATTGTTTCATGTTTAAACAATATTTAGTTGGACTAATTCGGTCCAAAATAGCCCCCCCTTTGTTCAGATTTTTGCCATGCACCAAAAATGAATCATTGACACGTTCTAGGGTAAGGAGTACACTCACACGTGCAGCACACTTAAATTCTGCGTGCTAGTTATTCTTCCTATTATTGATATAACCCCAATTAATTCAAGTTTCGGCTCTAAAACAAAAGACTAGTCATATTCAGCCGTTATGAAAAAGATAATCTTATTTGGGGCAATCTTAACATGCAGCTCTTATACTCACTATTTTATCTCTTCAAACAAGCATTCTAACATAAACAACAAAATTATCATACTTATACAATTACCCAATTTAGATTTGAGCTTTAAAGTGCGTGCAATACTATCCTTTTTTTTTTAGAATAAATGATTCGATTCCTAGGCAAATTAAAGGGCGATTCCCCAAAGCGGACGCTCAAAAGTGCAAAAGTGCAAGGATGGATCGCAGCATGGCGGATGTGCAGAAGTGCCGATGGAGAATCTGAAAAGAGGGCGGTCACCTAGGGCCGTCGCGCTATTGCGAATGCACATTCTGGAAACTGGGCGCTCCCCCTTGCCGATTTTTGCGTTTTATACTTTTCTTGTTTGTATTAGATTAAAACTAGGTCTTGTATCCTATATATAAGTTGTAATCTTAAAACGTGTATAAGGTTGTTAATTCAATATACGGCAGTATTAAAATCTTAAATACTCTTTTTTCTTCCAATTCTAATCAATTGTTTGATCATTGATTATTATTCAATTCATTGTTTGCTCGCTTCCGCTGTTGTACAACACTTTAATATTCATTATGAAAACAAACTTAAGTAAACATACATTCAGCACTTGAAAGAAATTCTTAATGTTCTCATTTCTTATTTACTTTTTTCAATTTTTTATCCTTTTCAAAAAAAAAAATTTGAAAGAAATTCTTGCCACTTTCTTATTTCTCTCTCATCTATCCATTTGATTTCTTAAAGACACAAGTCTCCATCCATGTTCTTGTCCTCTTCTATCCTAACCTTATTCCTCTGTCCAAATTCACATAATTTTTCTTTATCATTAGGACACTTGTCACCCTGAGAAATAATTTGTTGAATGTTAAGACTATTAAGGACGGATTGATCTTTTTCCTCAATATTTTCTTTCTTTTAATGAAAGAGTTTACATTTTATTTTTAAAATTTAATATGTGACTTAAAACAAATTAAAATTTAAAATATTTTTACTTATATTTTAGAAAAATAAATCTTATTTACAAAAAATTATATCAAGAATACTATAAATTACAACTTTTATGACTTTGTAAAATAAATAACTCAACATAAATTAGCAATTAAACTTTAATTAAGTAACTCAAAAAAATTAAAAATAGACTTTCTAATTAAAACGGAGTGAGTAGATAGTACTAGCTGCAGTGGTGCACCATGTCGATGCTACTACAAGAATAAATCTTCTTTTTTAAGCTTGAGGGTTTATTTTTGTTTGTAGTTCGCTGAATAATTTTTTATTTCCTTTCCTTTTTTTCTCTCTTTCAACCATAATTAATTATCAATTGAACAAAAATGCTTTGTTATTTGAAATTAAGGGTATTTTGAACCCTTCCACTTTATAACGGTATAAATTACTACCAACCAGGGGCGGATTTGAAGGGGGTTGAGGGGGCCAGAAAAGGTTTGGAAATGCACATTTTAGCTATGTAATTATTTACAATATCTTGTAAAAATAATTGTTTCGCCCCTTCAAAATAATATATTTGACAACTGTTATCCTTAATTTTCTTTGTATATCTATCAAGTTAATTATTATAAGGTTATCAAAATAAGTCTTTGAACTTCTAATATATATATATATATATATATATATATATATACTTTTACTAAAATATTCACAAAAATCAAAACGTTTAGCTATTGTGATTTTTTTTTTATAAATATAATATTCTATTTGCCAATTTACTATAGGCTCCCAAACAATAATTATTGGATCCGTTACTGCTACCAACTGAATCGATTGATGATAAATGCGGTCATGTGGGGAGGTTAAAGTTGGAACTGAACATGGCTGGGCACATGCAAGAACATGAACACTGAGTGACATGTATTTTTCATAATATATATATATATATATATATATATATATTATGAAATATATATATATATATATATTATGAAAAAATACATGTCGCTCAGTGAAATTTAATGGTTAGTTGGAAAATACAATTAATGCAAGTGGGTGAGTCATTTAATGCATTAAATCTCAACCTTTAATTTTTGATCCAATAATTGATAATGAGAGTATTGATGATTAAATAAAAAATAATCATTAAATACTTCCTCATATATATATATATATATATATATATATATATATATATATTGCCATACTTCCTCATATATATATTTGCCATACTTTATTCCAACCACCCTTTTTCCGCGATACCCCAAGAAATTCACACACAGACTCTTTATTGCCGGAACATCCATCATCTCTTTCTTTTATTTTGTCTAGCCCCCCTTGTTCTAATGTTATAAATGATTTTATGTACGCTCAAGGACGGAGTTGTGCTATACACGTGGACTACGCTCATTGTTGTCATCTTAAATCTGAACGCATTCACCGATACCTAATGTTTATGGGGTGAGGGGTCACCAATCCAATTTCCATATATAGGTCATAAGAAACGATCCTCAATAACACTTATATATATATATATATATATATATATATGCCAATTGGTATTTTATAAATTATAGTATGATATTTTGACGTGGCATACTAAATTATTTCTTCTAACTATTAGACTTTTGTTGCAGCTGCTTAGACGCAAGTGCAACAATTAGGACGACAAGTAAATTTAATTTTACGCTATTAATACTAAAATTCATAAAAGTACTCGTAATATTAGACTTCTTATTTTAATCTATTAAAACTTGTGTGTGGGTGATATTGTTGACAAAATTTATTATATCAATGTTTTTAAAATGTCATTTAATATACATCTTAGCCAATCTTTAACATTATTAACAACAATTGTAATAATCTCATTAACCAAACAAAGCCAACCATAGTTGGTTTGGCAGTTACTACTCCCTCCGTTCCTAAATTATTATTATTATTTTTTATTTGTACCAGAATAATTATTTTATTTAAAAAAAAAATTTTAGAATATCACTTTTATTATTTTACTTTTATTTTTTTCTATTTTAATTATGAATAATATACACATAAATATTAAAAAAAATTATATAATATATAAATATTAATAATTAAGTTAATTATTTTTTAATTTTTATATTAGATAAAATAAAACAATAATTAAATAATTAAATGACGTAGGGAGTACAATTGAGAGGGGTCGGTGGGATCGCGTTAATGATATAGATAACGACGGTTAGATAGACCGTACAGCGGAGGATATGCGGCTTTTGTCGCAGAGGGAGGCAGAGGCAGCTTTTAGTCATGTGCTTAGGGAGAGAAAGCACATGCAGTGGGCCATCTCTTTTTCAACCTTTGGAACGTCTTCTCAATTCAACTCAACTCCATAATAATTTACTACTAACTCCCCCATCCTACACTTTATAAACAAATGAACCATTCATTTTCTTCTTTTTTCACTCCAATCAACTAGGGGGCCCCGCTATCCCCAACTTCCTAACCGAACCCCTGCTGCACCCCAACTTCAATGCATTTATCATCCACTTCTTTGAAACACTCATTTTCATTTACAAGATATATTGGGGTATTTTTTTTAATACTAAAACTATACTGATATAATCTTTAATCATACCCTAATAATATTAGTTAAAGTCTCCAAAGTTCTAAGAGCATATTCTAAGTTATGAGCTTTATCAATTACATTTTTAGTAAATTTTTAAATAAAATTATTTTGTGGGATATCCAATTTTTAATGTTTAGTAGGACATTGCAGATTTATCCATTCCTCTGAGCTTGTTGTTTACTTTGCATGGCCAATTGGAGACAACTATAATTAACTATACAATATTACTAAACCCTTTTACAGATTGCTAATATTGTACATTAAGCTTCTGCTTAAGTTGCACTTTTTGCTTTAAAATAAGAATAGTTAACATTCCTAGTAGTTCTAGAGCACAAATTTTGAGTACCGAGCTGTTGTTGCAACAGCTGCTGAGGTAAGCTAGGTTACCTCTTTTCTAGGTGAGCTCGGTGTCACCTCCTCGCGCTAACCCATTATCTACTGTGATAATGTCGGCGATACAAATCTCTGCTCCTACCCAGTGTTTCATTCTCGCATGAAACATGTTGCCCACGACTATTATTTTATCCATCAGCAAG
Organism: Platycodon grandiflorus; assembly: GCA_016624345.1. Taxonomy (NCBI): domain Eukaryota; kingdom Viridiplantae; phylum Streptophyta; class Magnoliopsida; order Asterales; family Campanulaceae; genus Platycodon; species Platycodon grandiflorus. The sequence goes on from CM028361.1 coordinate 23,390,792, forward strand.
TTTAAGACGGTATCTTACGGGTATCTCACATCTCCTCGGCTGACCAGCTCGCATCTGCCCTTACCAAACCGCTTCCTCGCGCTCTCTTTCACCATCTTCTACTCAAGATTGGCCTCTCCTCTTGGGGGTCCAACTTGCGGGGGCATATAAGAGAATAATATCCCTTCCATATTGTTGTATCTTTGTTACCATATATGTGTAATTATATTTGGTATATTCTTCCCTATTAGTTAGGTCTCCTAGTTACCTTGTATTGTAACTCTTCTCCTAATCCTTATTGTATTAGGTTAACTTGTAAACCCTATAAATATGTGTTCCAATCAATGGAAAAGCTATGCCATTATTTATAAAAATTAGTATTCTCTACACTTCCTGATTTTGCATCAAAGGTGGCGCACCAGGGATTATTTGGCAAATAATTGTAGTATATGCCTTAAAAAGAAAGTGAGTTGTAGCAAATACTATGATTATATTCGAGCTGGACCTCACATGATAAAAGATTAGCAGTGATATGCAAATCATTTCCCAGTCAAATGTATTGGACAAACATTGATCTTGAGAAGCTCGAGCCAGCGTTGGGTTGGATTTAATGGCTTACTATATTGTCCTAGTTCTATCAGACTCAACCCCAAATCCTACTCTGCTGCTCACTCAATTGCACAGATTGGCCATAAGCAAGCACCTACCTACTTGAGCACTTGACTCTCTAAGGATGTCAACCATTCGTGCAAGAATCCGATCCTAGCAAATTCAAACTCAATCCCAAACTAAAAAATCTTGATTGATCCTGACGAATTGCTTTAGTTAGATCCACTGAATACTCAAGAAGACAATTAGAGCATGCATTACCTAATACACACACAAGCACCCACACCCCACATATAGTATCATTGTCGCCCACCCGAAGAACTAATGCTCAAGCTCAACTCCCTCCTTCAGGTGCTCGCGTATTAGTTGACTCAATCATTCTCGGTCTGTGAAAGAATCAAAACTAAAATCATAACCTCCAATGTCACCACTCATCTCATATAGGGAATGCTTAGGTATCAGTTTTGCGTAAAATTTTGACCTTTTTCGACTTGACATTGAACATTAGGAAACCGATGACATGTTGTTTCCTTATCACATACTACACATATCCTTAAGTTTTTAAAGAATAATTATGAGTTTTGATGTTCAATTGATAGTGTTATCATTTTGAGTCATTTGATTATCGAAAATAGATAAGCAGAATGATTTATTTGGGCCGTTTGGCATAAAAGGCAGAGTGGCCCTTAAATTATTTCATTCGGCTACGTGAGTCAAGGTCGACCTTGTAGGGCTTGGAGCTTCCTCTAACGGAAACAAAAAGGGTGAATTACGGGCCGGTCCCTTTTTAAAAGTTTGTAATCGCTCCAGTCCAGTCATCTTTTTTTAAAACCGGAAAAATGCATTTTTGGGGCGAAAAGACGATTATACCATTAATGAAACAAAAACACGCGCAAATCGGTAACTCTTTGCATCGCGATGTCCCAAAAAGATCATCGCGATGGCCATCATCATCGATCATCGCGATGCAGAGATCATTCATCGCGATACAGACATCATGCATCGCGATTCAGAAACCATGCATCGCGATTCAGAAATCATGCATCGCGATTCTTTACAAAATTACATGTCCATCATCATCGATCATCGCGATGCAGAGATCATTCATCGCGATACAGACATCATTCATCGCGATGCAGACATCATGTATCGCGATTCAAAAACCATGCATCGCGATTCAGAAATCATGCATCGCGATTCTTTACAAAATTACATGTCCATCATCATTGATCATCGCGATGCAGACATCATTCATCGCGATACAGACATCATTCATTGCGATGCAACCATCATGCATCGCGATTCAGAAACCATGCATCGCGATTCAGAAATCATGCATCGCGATACAGACATCATTCATCGCGATGCAACAATTGGTGCATTGCGATCATTGCAGCGCACTTTAGGAAACTTGATTTTCGTTTACCTTTCGGGGGCGTTGCGTTGCCCAGCATACTACGATTGGCGAATTAAATCAGTCCAAGAACATCTTCCTCTGTTTTCGGACAGAACACTATCAAGCTTGATTTGAAGCTCAAAAATAGTGTTTTTTGGTAGAAAAATTATGCACAAATATAATACTAAGTTAGGATAATAATATGAGATTGATTTTAAACAAATTCGAAGCTTAAAACAGAGATTTAAGTGGCAAAAACAGCTCAAGAACAAAAAAAACGGGATGAACTCAAAAAATTTGAATTTGATCAAATTTGTGTTTTATGCATGAAAATTGATACCCAAACATGAGGAAAGACTATATTAACAATATGAAATCATTTATACATTAATTTGAATCTCAAATCTAAAGCAACGATGTTGTTGAGGGTATTTTAGGAAGAAAATTTTTAAAATGCCTTTTAGCGGTTAAAAAAAAAAGATGTACTGAAAAGAAAAAAAATTTAAAAAAGTGAACCGATCAGCAATTTCTCCAAACAAAAACACTGACGTTCTGTTTCGTGGGCCTGAAGCAAATTAAGAGGGCCCAATACATTCTCAATCGGGTTTTGAATCAGATTAATTTCCCGCCCAAATATTTCACTGACCTCATTTTCAGAAGGATTTCCCGTCTTTACCAAAATCCAAATTCAAACACGCACTTCAGTCGCTTCTCCCAGCAGCTGATTCACTGTACTGTAGTCAATATCTCTGAAATTAAGACAAATTTAAAAATTTGAACCAGTTCATCGTCTATCCAGCCATGGCGATTGAAATGGAATCGACGACGCCGACCACCGACGAATTCATGTCGACCGAGCCGGAGTCAACTCAGGGGAGATCCACAACTCCCAGGCTATTCATCAAAGAAATGGTCATGCAGAACTTCAAATCCTATGCCGGTGAACAACGCGTCGGCCCTTTTCACAAGGTTAGTTAGGGCTTCTCTCTATCCATATAAATTCGCTGACCTGAGTTCTAATAATAATGCATGCACAAGGACGAATTTTGAATTCCTTCTTCCGGAAAATGACTATTTACGTGATGAATTTTCTGAGCAGAGCTTTTCGGCCGTGGTTGGTCCAAATGGGAGTGGGAAGAGCAATGTGATTGATGCTATGCTATTCGTCTTTGGAAAGCGAGCCAAACAGGTGTTTTTGACTTCGCTTCGATGATATTAAGAGCTTTGTTTGCTTGGTCTTAGAGAAAAATGTTCTTTTTTCGATTACCAGTTGTCAAAGCAACTTTTGCAGCTAATTTTCAAATTTTAGAGTAAGGAACGGCACATGACTTAATTTAATTTACGTCAGCCGATAAAGGAAAATCATCCGCTTATACTTTGTTTTTTTTAATTCCTTTTTACAAGTTTAGTTTTCTTATCTATGCTCAGGATCAATGTTGAAATATTTGTGCAGATGCGTCTTAATAAAGTGTCTGAGCTCATTCACAATTCAACCAATCATCAGAACCTTAACAGTGCACGCGTATCTGTTCACTTCCAGGAGATCTTTGATTTGGTACTCACAAATTTCGTTGTGAGCTTTATTTTTGTGCGATGCACACTAGACCGAAGAAGCTTCAATATTCCCAACTATCTAGGACCTAATACTTTGGTTGATTTTAGGATGATGGTACATATGAAGTTGTTCCGGGAAGTGATTTTGTAATATCGCGCGAAGCATTTCGAGATAACTCCTCAAAGTATTATATTAATAGCCGTGACAGTAAGTTTACGGAGGTTACTAAGAAACTGAAAGGGAAGGGAGTTGACTTGGACAATAACCGATTCTTGATTCTTCAGGTTTGTCACTCGTTGCAATTTAGATTGTATTTCTGAAACAAGTCTTTCAGCTGTTCTCAGATAGATTTTGATGCCTTTTCTCAGGGTGAGGTTGAACAGATATCACTTATGAAGCCAAAAGCCCAAGGTCCCCATGATGAAGGTTTTCTTGAATACCTTGAGGATATAATTGGAACTAATAAGTACATTGAAATGATTGACGAATCATATAAGCAGTAAGTTTTATGAGCTAAAAATTGCTTACTATTGCTTCCAATATGAATCGTTGTTTATTGTGTATGCTCTGTGTGCGAGCACGGAGAATACTCTTTAGTTCACTTCTAGAATTGCAATTTCACAGATTGCAAAATTTAAAATATAAGGTCTAGGTCTCTGTGTATAATTGTGTATGAACATTTGTAACCTTACATGGATACCTATGTCTCTAACGCCTAGCTGGTTTTGTTACTTCCATTGTGTTCTCATAGGCTTGAATCCCTCAACGAGAAACGATCTGGTGTTGTGCAAATGGTTAAATTAGCAGAGAAAGAAAGAGAAAGCTTGGAGGTTATTGATGCATCTCCCAGTTTATGCATTCTTTCATTTTGCTTCATTTGTTATGTCATTAGTAATTAGTCAATTTATGTTGGATTCCACCAGGGTGTGAAGAATGAAGCAGAAGACTACATGCTTAAAGAATTGTCGTTGTTGAAATGGCAAGAGCGCGCTGCGAAATTGGCTTCTGTAGATAATACTACCCAAATTGGGGAAATGCAAGCTAATGTATCCACCCTGGAAGAAAATCTGAAAAGTGATAGGTGCATTAGTCAGCAGTTGGGTTTTATTTATGCACTTTACTTGATCCATTTTCCCCCCTCAAATGATGTGGTGGCACTCTTTTCACAGGGAACGGATTCGAGAAAATAACAAAACATTAAAGGAGCTTGAGGCTTTACATACGAAATATATGAAGAGACAGGAGGTCCGTAATATACTTTCTCGAATGTTATCAACACCTATTAGTGCTTGTTAAGCATCCAACTCATCTAGATGTTAAGCTTTTAAATGAGTTGGTAACTTAACATGGTATTAAGGCCCTACTTTTGCAAGGTATCAATTTTGATCAAAATCGAATGAAAAGAGGAAATGAAAATTGGAGAAAGGAACAAATCTTCATTGAATTGAAATGAGCAAAGATAACTCTCTTAATCAACAGCTGTCAAGCACTAACAAACTAATAACCGCCTCACTATTATTTACAAAAGTATCCCTGACTAATCAAGGGGTATTTATGAAAATGCCCTGAAATAATAACAAACATGACTAACTCTACATAGCACTGTTTATCTCCAAATATCAACACATGGGAGGTTGACTGCATCAAATCATTTCTGCATTTCACTAGTTTGTTGAAGCCCAACTTCTCGAGCAACATTATTGACTGCTTGCTTGTAATTTTGAATCTCTGCATTATCTGTAATAGTTGCGTTCGAGTATCCTGCTTGTATTTGTTTCCAACAACACTGTGGGTGTACTGACACTCTATTTGGTTTGTGCTGCACCTACTGATGCACTTTTGTTTATCTCTCCACATGAGTGGGTCACGTGTGAAGTGGAGTTTTAAGCTTGAACTGCTGAGGCACAACCAGTTTTAGTAATCTTTTCCACGTTATAATGTACATCTGCCTGCACACCAGGATGTTTTTATCTTGACTTGTTTTTGGAATGATATAGGAACTTGACAGTGTACTCAAATGCTGTAAGGATGAGTTCAAGGAGTTTGAAAGGCAGGACGTAAAACACCGCGAAGATTTGAAGCATGTAAAACAAAAGATCAAGAAAGTGGGTGAGAAACTTGAAAAGGTAAGAAATCAATCAATCTCTACTTTTACATAGCTGATGCAGGCATCTTACTTCTGGTTCATCTGTAGGATTCAGCAAAGATAACTGACATCACAAAGCAGTGTGAAGAGTCAACAGATTTAATTCCAAAATTGGTGGATGATATACCTAAATTGCAAAAGCTTTTGTTGGATGAGGATAAAATATTGGAGGAAATTAAGGAGAACTCCAAAGGTGCTTTCTTCTTCTATTATATAACTTGGATAAAGAAGTTAAATTGTTTTACTTTCCTACGTGATTGTATTGTTTAAATGCGGCAAGTGGTTTCAAGTAAAGCACAACCATGGAGTGGACCCATGCAAATGAGCGCGCTAGGATATTAAGATGGATTTAATCACTGTATGATTCGAGAGAAGAAACCTTTCACCTATTTATAATAGAACTTGTAGGTTGTACTGCTTTTGATATGTCTGAATCAGTTGCAAGCTATAGGTAGCATTGCAACATAGAGCACGTGATGTGAGTAATGTTATTAACATTCACACGTTTATGATTTTTAACTTGTAGCCCAAAATGGGATTTGGCATTATTGTTTTCCTTGTGCACTATTATGGGTTTTGCAAACTATACTTGTCAAACAAGAGAATGTTTGTATGTGTGGCATCTTTGATTCTTTGGAAAACAGTGTCGTCATTTCAAAGCAGTGTTTCAATTTTAACACTAGTTAACTAACCTAGAAGGCCGGTGTCCTAATTTTCATTTCTTTTTGTTTATTTCTGTTTAATTTGCTTATATGCTCTTTCTTGTGTGGCATACGGGCTAGATGCTCCAGTTTAAAGAGAAAGAATAATCAATTTTTTCATGTATCAATGGAAACTAAGTGTTGATGTATGGTGCAGATTCACTGGGTCCTTCATTCCATACTTCATGTTATAAAGGAAGAGTTATGATAGACATATGATAGTTCTGTGAGTGGTGGGAAAATGGAAATATTGATCTTTCGTTTTTTGATCTCTTCTGGGAAAAGCAGGGCTGCAGAGCCTTTACTTTGGAAATTTCTTCTAACCTTGAATGTGTACTGTTAGGTATTCACTTGAAGTAGTGTTTCGTTGCACATGGAATTATAAGGAGTCTAGTTCTTTTGCTTCCTGTCACACATGCACTTCTCTGGGGTCTGTTTGTTGCGAAAGAAATGTGCAGTCGGTGAATTGATTTATGTAATAAGGCTACTATCCAGCATGATGTGGAGAGGTATTAGGCAGCATTTATAGGCACAATAGTATGTAAATTAAGATGGGTTCTCTGAATTTCCTTTCAGCTGCTTAGTCACCTGTTAGAAGATACATGTTTTTTCTTTTTTACATACATTTGCCATGCCTCTCTGCTTGCAAGGGAAAGCTTTTGTACAGTAAACTGTTCCCATTCTGCAGTTTGGGAGTCTCATGCAATGGCCCTCCTTCCTATACATTTCTGAATTCTGATTTCTCTGGCTGAGAGAGACTTTATACCAGAAGTAATAATCAAAGCCTCCACAATGGTTAGCTTTTATAATCTATGCCATCCAGAGGAAGGAATCTCCAGATCTGTCCTTTGATATTGTCTGTTCCTTAGTGGCTTGACACATATGCCCCTGACTTGTGACGTGTCGGACTCTAGTATGGATACTTTCTAGTTTCTTAAGTTATGCGTGCTTGTGTGTGGAACCTATAATGTTATTCGGTCTTCTGAATTTGATTGGAAAACAGTTGAGACTGAGATGTTCCGCACCGAGCTTACGAAGGTCCGAGTTGAATTGGAACCTTGGGAAAAGCAATTGATTGAGCACAAGGGAAAACTTGAAGTTGCATATACTGAAAGCAAACTTTTAACGGAGAAGGTATGTCCTACATGTTTTGAGAGTTTCTCCTCAATAGTATGTTGATCATGATTCTGTTTCTGACTTTGAACATTCTCCTTGGGTTTTCTCTTTGATTTTTAAATTGGTTACGCTTCACAGTTGGAAATATTGTCTTTGGAAGGAAAATTCACCTACTTCTTATAAAGCTTGTAACATTTGGAATTCTTTTCCTGTCTAGTGATTTAATTAGTAGATTATCACCATACACGTTAACATTTGGAATTCTTTTCCTGTCTAGTGATTTAATTAGTTAACTTATCCTGTCCTCAGAGCAAGCTTGTTTAGTATTGACAGGTTTCATTGCTAATGATAGCCCTAGTTATGTATTCTTTTATTATTTTACCCAGAAAATGGTTCCAAGACAAAGTTTTTGATGGCTGGCATTCCTGACTCTCCCCCCTCTCCCCATCAAAATACCGTTGTACTGGTGATTGCCTTTGCATGAGTACAATTTCTTTTCCTTGACTTTTTTTTGAGGTCATTTATTGCCCCCAAAAAAAGAAAACAAAAAAAAAGGGAAGAAGAAAAAGTGTTTAAAGAAAAATAGGAAAAAATGAAATGAAAGTAAGTTAATTTATCTCTATGCTGATTGCTATAAATTGAGTTAATACTATCCCACATTAGATACACACATCGTGTATCATATCTAGTGGCAATTGCTTCCTGTTGTGCTCTCTCATTGGCAAAATGTCAAAAAACTCATTGGGGTTCAGATATTCTCAAATTCCATCTATTTTCCTTGCTTGGAGCAATGTATAGGGTGGATGCTAATTTTTTAGAATTTTGTGTCCACTATTCAGTTTGATATCTAGTTTGCAGAGATACAATTATATTTTTCCTGAACCACTGTTGAACCAAATCTGCACTTATAAACTTTGGTAACGAGCAGATATCTGGGCCATGATAGTTGGAAACCTGGAATGTAGTGTTTGTATTGCTTCATTACTGATAAACTAATTTTATACCTTTTCTTTTATGAAACTGCTGTCTTCTTTGCTTTCACCTTATTATACGGTAACTCTTCATATGATATTTTGTTCCCTGTCAGTTAATTTTATAGACTAGTTTCCATTTTTTGAGTTCTCCACCACATTTGGATGTCACTGTTGTCTGAATGTGATTTTTTGGATGTTTCAGCATGAGGCTGGTCGTGCCGCTTATGAGGATGCACAGAAGCAGTTGGACAACATACGAAGCAACATTGTAGACAAGACTTCAAGTATGAAAAACATTCAAAGCAAGTTAGATAAAAACAAGCTTGAAGCATTGGAAGCGCGTAAAGTTGAACAAGTACAGTTTTCTTAGATTCTGATTACTTGCATTTTCATCTTTGTTTATTTTATTATCTTTGATCGGATTGGGTGAGGACATTTGGCCATTTGCAGGAATGTCTAAAAGAACAAGAGGAATTAATTCCTCTCGAGCAAGCTGCCCGACAGAAGGTCATGGAGCTATCATCTGTAATGGAATCTGAAAAGAGTCAGGGATCTGTTCTAAAAGCAATATTGCAGGCCAAAGCATCAAATGAGATACAGGGAATTTATGGAAGGATGGGTGATCTAGGTTCCATTCATCGTGAGTGTTCAGTGACTAATCATTCATCTCCCTCAGCTTATGTAAATATGATTCACAGCAGTTTTTGAAACTGAATATGCCAGATGGTTCAACTGGGATGCCTTTGAATCTATGTACTGTTTTCTTATGGAAAATCTGACAGCATAGAAGAAAAAAAGTGCATAAGATGATCAAAAAGAAAGAATGCATTATATTTATTGGATTTGCTCTTTCTTCCAGCAAGTAAATGGGCTTTTATCTCTCAGTCTCAGCAGTTTGACCATTTGTTTACTCTTCTATCTTATATTTTAGTAGTACTTCTTACAAACATTATGGTCCCTGTTTTGATGTCTGTGTGATTTGGAACTACATAAATTTTAGATCATTCATTTATGGTAGAACAATGGCTTTGCATTCAAATCTATTTCTATTCATGACTGTTTAGTCATTACATTGTTTGACTAGATTTCTTTATGCAGCCGACTATGATGTGGCCATTTCAACAGCATGCCCAGGACTGGATTATATTGTGGTTGAAACGACTGCTGCAGCACAAGCATGTGTGGAGATGCTTCGCCAGAGAAACCTTGGTGTTGCAACTTTCATGATTTTGGTATATACGTATAACAATATTGATTTTCAACATTCCTGTGTCTGTTTTATGTTTTTTTATTTATTTTTTACTTTTACTGGTTGTTTGATGCTCAAGACGGAAATAATGCACCTGAAATTGATAATCGCTCAAAGTGCTCAGCTTTGCTGACAAAACTGTCTAATGTCAGAACGTGTTTGCTGATTCAATATTGCAAGAATGAGAATCTATATTTCACTGTATAGCTCGGAACCATGTACAGGTTCAAAGAGCAATCCCAAAATTCCCCCCTGAGATCTCTGCAGTTACTTGCGTCTATAGCGACACTTTGCTCCTTGGAACCAAGTAAACCACATGGTTATGTTAGTTTGAAACAATTAGGCTGTGCTTTAGAAAATGTGCAACAAACTCCCAACATGAGTTATAATCTAGTTTTATGCTACATTTTGTAGAAGAGAGAGATACAAGGCCATGATCATGAAGGAAGGAATAATTGGGATTAACTGGATATCTTCATGTTTTAGGGAGGAAGCAGAAATTAGGACAAGAATAAGATGGCCTACCTAAAGTTACCCATTGAGGGAAAAGAGGAAGAAAAGTAATTAAACGGTTGATGCATTTGTTACCATAGCATTTGTACACTAATTTCACCCCTTACGGAAACCCTTGTCCCCTCCCTGATTTCACAATTCATTAAAGAATTAGTTAGAGTGCAAAAAGAACTAGTAATTTTTTCTCCGTTTTTTCTGCTCCCTTTTTTTGCCTTCTAAAGATAATCCATTTTTGATGACATTTTTTCTCATCTAATCAATTATACGCCTTCATCCATTTCTACTTCTAAACTAAATACAGTGGGGGAAACATACGTTTCATTTTTTATACGTCTCCATCATTTCCCTTTTCTACTTTCCATCAGTTAAGTCTCACCGATCTTGACAAAGTAACTGCCAGCTATTGACCATTTGGACATTTTCGTTGGCAGAAGCACTGATTTTGGATGCTTAATGTTCCATCTTTGGGCCGTACGGAATCATAAATGTTGAGTAGAACCCTTTATGTTTTGTTCTGAATTCTTTGTTATTGGTAATTGTTGTGCAGGAAAAACAAGTTGGTCATTTATCTAAAATGAAGGAAACAGTAAGCGCTCCAGAGGGAAAGCGTCTTTTTGATTTGGTTAAGGTTGATCGTGATGATGAAAGAATAAAACTTGCTTTCTTTGCAGCATTGCGTAACACTGTTGTTGCTAAGGATATTGATCAGGTATTTCAGTGCTATACACTTTGGAGGATTTGTTTCAAAGTCTGTTGTATTCTACAGAGATGTTCTTTTTGCAATTTGTTCTAAAATGTAATTGAATGTTTGCTTTTCTTTATGTTGAGCTGGACAAATGATCATTTAAGTATTTAACTGCTCAGTCCAAAAATAATGTTTATGGTCTTCACTTTTCGTCTGCATAATTAGCTTTGATTGGTTCTAAGTTAGATTAGTAAAGTTAAAGTGAAAGTCATTGCTGATGCGTACAACATGATAAGTGAAAGGATATCTTCCTTAAAGGCACAGCCTGTGACCATATGTCACTGCAGGTCTGCCATTTTACTAGGATCAGCTTTCACAAATTTGAAGATTTGTGATATTCCATTTTCATTTGAGTCGGTAAACATTCTGGCCCGAGAGGTTTTGGGGTGGGGGTGGTTCCATTGCACATTTTTACAGAAAACCATTTCTGGTCCAGGAAGAAGTAATTAATAATTGTTTGTCTTTTTTACTTATAAGGCAACACGTATTGCATATGGTGGAAGCCATGAATTCCGGCGCGTTGTTACAGTGAAAGGTGAGCTTTTTGAAAAGTCTGGGACTATGAGTGGTGGTGGAAGTACGCCAAGAGGTGGTAAGATAAAGACAACGCGAGCCACCAGTGTGTCTGGAGAGGATATTGCAAATGTGTCTGGCGAAGATATTGCAAAAGCTGAGACCGAGCTCTCTGAGATAGTTGAAAAATTACGTTCTCTACGCCAAAGAATTTCTGATGTGGTCCAGAGATACCAGTCTGTTGACAAATCAATTTCACATCTTGAGATGGAATTAGCCAAAAGCCAGAAAGAGGTAGGCAATTTCTTGTATTGTTCTCAATGTTCTATATGTTAGATTGGCCATGTCTTAATAATTCTCTTTTTCGGAGCAGATCGACAGTTTGAATTCTCAACTTGATTACCTAGAAAAACAGCTTGACTCGCTGGAGGCTGCATCAAGACCAAGTAAGAATGAACTTGACAGACTTCAGGAACTCGGGAAAATTATAGTAAAGGAAGAAAAGGAGATTAGCAAGTTGACACAAGGGTCCAAAGAGCTGAAGGGGAAGGTGAATGGCCACTGTTTTGACTAGTCCATTGATTTCAAACTCTAGTTTGCAAAATTTTCTTGTGTCTCTGCTAAATGAATGCACAATTGTTATTCTTCTAGGTATCAGAACTTCAAACTAAAATAGAGAACGCAGGTGGTGAGAGGTTGAAAAGTCAAAAATCAAAGGTTAACAAAATTCAGAAGGTAAGTATATGGAAGCCTGAACGTATATGAAAGTATGTAACTGAGTACTTTTATCAACTGCTGCTGTTCCACTTGTCAGGACATTGATAAAAACAGCACGGAGATCAACCGTCACAAAGTTCAAATAGAAACAGGACAAAAGATGATAAAGAAATTAACCAAGGGGATTGAAGACTCCAAGAAGGAGGAGGAAAGACTTGTTCTGGAGAAGGAAAAACTGCTTTCCAACTTTAAAGAGATCGAACAGAAAGCATTTGCTGTTCAAGAGAACTATAAGAAGACACAAGAGGTTGGTCACATTTACGTTTAGCATCTATTATGGTGATGTGGTAAAACTAGATGCATCTCTAAGTTGCTTATGCTTCTGTTTTGATTTTGTGTAGTTAATTGATCAACACAAAGACGTGCTGGACAAGGCAAAATCCGACTATGAATCACTGAAAAAGACTGTCGATGAGTTACGTGCAACTGAGGTATCATTTCCTTGGAAAACTCTATTTGCTGTCCATCTTGGTCAATCTATTATGCAATATGATTCATTTCTGTAACAGGTTGACGCTGATTATAAGTTACAAGACATGAAGAAAATGTTCAAGGAGTTGGAAGTGAAGGGGAAGGGATACAGCAAAAAGCTTGAAGACTTGCATGTGGCTATTTCAAAGCATATGGAGCAGTAAGCCTTGGCCTCTATGACGTATGCTAGGGCTGGGAACATGATCTGAGCCTGTGTCACCTTTTTTATTTTTCTTTCTTTTTTCTCGCAGAATCAAGAAAGATCTAGTGGACCCAGAAAAGCTTCAAGCAACACTGGGAGATGAGTCTCTTGCAAAAGCATCTGACTTAAAAAGGTCCCTTGAAACGGTGGTGCTGCTTGAAGCACAGTTGAAGGAGATGAGCCCAAATCTTGATTCAATCGCAGAGTACACATTTCTTTTCTTATGAAGGTTGCTCTTTTTTATTGGTTTTCTGTTTTTTTCTAATTGGTATTCATGACAGATACCGAAAGAAAGTATCCTTGTACAATGAACGAGTTGAAGAGCTTAATATGGTAACTCAGGAACGTGATGATACCAAGAAGCAATATGATGAATGGAGAAAGAAAAGGCAAATAACTTCTTTTCTAATTATTTCTATGACATCTCTTTGTATGGTTCACAAGTATCATTTTCATCAACCTATTTGGTCCAAATTTATAGGTTAGATGAGTTCATGGCCGGATTTAATACAATCTCTTTGAAGTTGAAGGAAATGTATCAGGTTTGTTTACTTGGCAATTTAATCTCTCTCTCTCTCTCTCTCTCTCGCGCGCGCGCGCGCGCGTGCTTGATGGATGGTGGTGTCAATGACCCTGGATTGTGGTTGTCTCCATATACTGTCAATTTGATTTATTCTTTGACCTTTCAACAGATGATCACACTTGGAGGTGATGCAGAGCTCGAGTTGGTAGATTCTTTAGACCCTTTCTCTGAAGGTGTTGTCTTTAGTGTCAGACCTCCAAAGAAGAGTTGGAAGAATATTGCAAATTTGTCGGGAGGTGAAAAGGTACCTTCTGAAAAGCACTGCTAGCTCTTATTTTTATTTGGTTTCTTTCCCCCAATGGTTCCCAACCCAAAGTCTATTGCGTGCTGCCTGTATGTTGCAATGACTTTTGTTGCCTTTCCCAGACTCTCAGCTCGTTAGCTCTTGTTTTCGCACTCCACCACTACAAACCTACACCACTTTATGTGATGGATGAGATCGATGCTGCTCTAGGTAGGCTAATCGATAAAAACTTGCATTGTCCTTTTATTTAATTAATAAATTTTTTTTTTTTTACTTTGCACTGATACATGTCTTAATTCACATTTTACTGTTTACACTTGCAGATTTCAAAAATGTCTCGATTGTGGGGCATTATGTAAAAGATCGTACAAAGGATGCACAATTTATAATCATCAGGTAAATCTGCTGCATTTTTAATAAAACCAAATGACACCACAGTGTTTATGTAATTGTGAGAGCTGCCTTTGATCTTCTCCATATTACTTGCAGCCTTAGAAACAACATGTTCGAGTTGGCAGATCGACTAGTGGGAATTTACAAGACTGATAATTGCACCAAGAGCATTACTATCAATCCTGGCAGTTTTGTAGTTGGTGAAAAAGTTGCTTAAGGAGGCATATATGGAATTTCCCCAACTGCACCGCATGTTCATAGTTCAAGATTGTAAATTTTTGGTCTTGGTTTAAGCTGATGTAGGACAAGTATATATATGGAACGTTGCTGCTTGCAATTGTTCAATTTGTACTGTATTTATTTGTTCTACATTGAAAACATGTCAGGTAATATTTGCTCCTCCGTTTATTTATAGAAACAGTAAAGGGCGACTCTCATTGCTCTCTTTGATCCCTTATTTAGAAAGCTGCATTTATCACAACAAACTGCAGCCGAGATTTCAGAATGATTACAACAGACTCACCAAATTAGCAGTTATGCCTTTGGATTTGGTTTATAGTACCATTATATAGAACTCAGAGGATTTTTGGCTTTAACCTGATCTTCGTTGCTCCTCAATTGACGAAGTTTAAATGAAAATGAAGGCAGTGATATTGCATGGGCTGGCTGGTCTGAAACCCGAATAAAGTTATAGGACCATGCGCCAGATAATGTTCCTGTTACGGGTCCAATGATATACACCCAAATTCCCTTGTAATAGTTACTGGCCAATGCTGGACCTATACTCCTTGCTGGATTCATTGATCCACCTGATACTGGTCTGCAAAATTGACAAGCCAACTTGTTAGGTTGTCACACGACATTTCAATGTATATTAGTACCAATGCAATGATAATCTTACCCGGCCAAGATGGAAGTAATGCAAACAGCGGCTCCAACTGCGATACCTGCTAGCTCCCCTATCTGCAGTTTTTGAAAACTTGGTTTGGAAAAACACGAGCAAAAAGGGAGAGTGAAAATTGTAAGATAAACTTACAGCCTTGGTATCCGTTGCAACGGCTGAAGTGACGAACATCATGGAGAAAGTAACAATAACCTCCATGATTAGAGCTTGAACATGAGTCCCTGAAGGTGATGTGGTGCCTACATGTTTTATTGGGTGTAGTAGTACCCTCAGTGCAAATGAAGCAGAAATCGATCCTATTAGTTGGGCCACTGCATAGATAGGAACCTAGACACCAAAATTTATTCGATTAAATTAGAGTAACATGCTTTGATGGAGAATGGTACACAATTGAACAATAATAGCTCATTTTTATTACAAGATTTTTTGATAGTTATGTGCTAGCTGATCATGTGCCCCTTCATAAAGATTTTAATTTCTAAAACATGAGTTGTCTATCTTTTCCCTACTTTTGGGGTCTATTTTTATTATTTTATTAGAAATTTAAATTATTGCAACAATATAAGTTATGAAAAGAAATGCAATCATAGGATTCATAGCTTCTTCAAGCAAAATTATTAAAATGGAAAATTATGACGAATATTTCAAGTTTAAAGCAAACCCAAGCTAGGATGGGCCGAGTAAAGGGTCACAGATCACACGTGCCTATCAAGATCACCAAGGCGAGTATGGGCCTTTCATTGTCTTTGAGCTAGCTAGCTCACTCCAACATTTAATGGACTATGGATATGTAAATATAAAATCAATCATTTTCTTTGGTGCTAAAGGAGCCACCTAATGCGGATGTTGAGATCGAAAATTGTTTAATGAGGAGAGGGATTTAATGTGGAATACTGTCCAAAGGGTAGTTTATTTACGTAGTTAAATTGACCAAAATAAATAAATAAATAAATAATAAATAAAAAGAAGAATAAGGAAAAGAAACTGAACACGGTATATTGTCCGGTGCTTAATAATGCGGCATATAATTTAAGGGATTTCAAGAAACTTGTTGAGTTTTCCGGTTCAAGTTTTTCTGAGGTATATAAGGACAAATCGTCGGTCTAGACTCACATATGTTTGATTGACCCGAGGTACTGAATTAGTCGACATAAGCACACACGCAAACGGACTTACCAATTGGTAAACAAAAACTAGAAAAAAGGAAAAGGGTAACTAGGGTGTGAGATTACTATATATAATTAGACATACACAAACCGGTTCCGGTTCCAACAGTTCCACAAATCGTGGCAAGGCAATTCGAAATTGAACCAAAGATGGCTTGTTCCGGTTTGCAGGTTCCTGTTCCGGTTTTTAATTTTTAAATATTTTTAACATTTGTTTTTATTTTTAATTTTTAAAATCTATTATAAAGTGTAAAAAAAAGTGTTATAATATGTTATTAATTATCAAAATACAAACGTAAAAAAATGCTTAGGGTGTGTTAGACATCATGATATAATAGGTTAATTTTAACATTCAAAATTTACTATGCTAGACTCCTTTCATCAAATCTAATGTCCAAGGAAGACTCTTACAGACTTTCATCAAATCTAATGTTCAAGGAGATTATGTTCAGGCGTGCAGCGTGTAGGAGCACATGATTTTAAAATTAAAAGTTTCAAACGTTTAAAGTTTGAATTTGACGGTTTGGAACTGGCGATTTGGAACCGGCGGTTGACAGTTCCTGAGAAATGCAAACCGGAATCGAATCGCCCCAATCCAGTTTCGGTTCATGATGGGTCATGATTTGGGCCGTTTCAAAA
Organism: Platycodon grandiflorus; assembly: GCA_016624345.1. NCBI lineage: Eukaryota > Viridiplantae > Streptophyta > Magnoliopsida > Asterales > Campanulaceae > Platycodon > Platycodon grandiflorus. The sequence goes on from CM028361.1 coordinate 23,407,667, forward strand.
TCAGTTTGGTTCCCGTTTGATTCCGGTTTTTGGAACCGAATGGGCATGTCTATTAATATAGTTGAGAAATAAACCTGTTTCCGGGGGAAATGACGGACGGCGGCAAAAGCAAGGGTAACGGCGGGGTTCATGTGAGCACCGGAGATATGTCCAACAGCATAGATCATAACGGTGACAATAAGTCCACCAGCCACAGAAGCTCCAAGCTTTGACACCTTGTGTTCATCACTCCCACTCAGCGCTGCGGCCCCACATGTCACAAACACCAATAGGAACGTTGCTATTATCTCTGCTAACACCTGTCATATAACCCATTCATTAGAATTTACAATGCACAACATCACAAAAACAATTACTATTTTATTTATTTTTGTTTTTTTAAAGAACCTGATCAGAAGCTCCTCAAATGGCTATTATCAAATATTAACTGCTTGACGCTGTGAAACTATCAATGTATACATGCAAGCATATGATGTCCTTCATTTCAGCTAGGGTACATAATATATACTACATGCATGCATGAATGTAATTAATGTGTTCATATATTGTGAGGACTCGAGTTGGGAGCTCGATTTGCAACTTATGCCTCGTACTGGCCAGCCCAAAGAACACTTGACTCTAATACAACAAAGATCAATGATGGTGAATGTATGGGGTGTGCATACATGGTTACTTAATTACCTTTTTGAGAAAGCCGGGAGGGTAATGCTGCTGATAAAATCGGAAAACATCAAGGGATAGAGTGCTAATTGGCTTTTGGATTTCTGGGGGTTGGGAGACAGAAGTAGTGATCATGGTTAAATTGTTGGGATTTTGATGTGTCGTCGTTGTTGCAGCCATGTTTCTGATCTTTCTATGTTGATGAAGGGAGATCGAAAATGCAGGAGTAAGTCAGTTCTTCGCTGGGGATCTGATCTTAATAATGCTTAGGATAGGTTCATTTTTGGAAACGGCCTAGCTAGTTATACCCATACATATACTTATATAGAAATCTTGGAAACTGTTTAGAGGGTAGGTCTAATCACTAATGTATATATAGGCTAGTCAAGAGAGGCTCACCACTTGTTTGATCCACCAATTCATGAATATTGGCATTGACGACTCAAAATTTAAAGGGATTTGCTACTTGTGTGCAGATTCCTTGATTCAAAATTTCTTTAGTAATATTATGTCAAAAACCGAACAATTCAGAAAGTGAATTTTTTTTTTATTATTAATATTATTTTTTTATGGTAGTCTTATTGATTAACACATCGGGGACACTTTTACATACTCCCTCTGTTCCAGCAAAGTGTCCCTGATGTGTTAATCAATAAGACTACATGGATTAATTCTAGTTACAACTAGTAGATCACAGTAATTCTTGTATGGACGAGAGATATTGTATAGGTCCATGGATTAATTCTAGTTACAACTAGTAGATCACAGTAATTCTTGTATGGAAAGACTGGGATTTGTGCCGATGGGCAATGTAAAGCTCTTTGTAGAAAGGTGTCAGAAAATATTGCAAATTCGACCATTGTAATTCGATTCTAGTTTTGATCGATTTAACCACCATACTTTATATTTTTATCGTAATTATCATTTCACTCTCATTCGGGTTCTCAATAGACCATTCCATCCATGTTCTGTTTAAATCATTAACGAGAGATGGGTATATGACTATACTCATCAACTCATTCCTATACTCCGTCTAAACACTCTAATTTTTTGTCGCCGGCCAAACCAACCTTCAAATCCATATGACATTACCTCCAAACAAGTCCTTCTTCCACATTATCCCCCTCAACACTAAAGCATTTTCTCTCCTGCCTCATCTCCGATCATTCTCCGAAACTCCACTAACGACGTCCCCTCTCATCCCTTACCCTCCCAAATTCGCATAACCAAATCAGAAAACGAATTGGAATAAGACTGGAAACTTTATACATATTTGATTCCTTTTTGTAATCCATTTTTTGATTCTTAAACAAAAATGAGCTTTGCTTTGTTTAATTCCCTCTCTTTTTATTATGATATTTTTTGGTTTTTCCGTAAGAATTAGAGAGGATATTACTTTAGTAAATTGATAAGAGAAAGCATCAAACTTTGGGCGGTGGAATGGTGGAGGTTTGGACCAAAATCTGGTTGTTCCTTGTTTATGAAGATTTGTCCTTGGAAATTCTATGTCAACATCTATTATTCGAAGAGTTCTTAAGTAGAGAGAGTTGTTGCTAATTACTGGGGATATTGACAATTGTGAGATTGCTAATGGAAAGATCCATTTTTTAAAATTGAATTGGGGTTGACATTGATATTGCATTTGAAGTTGTTTGAGTTGGTCTGAGAAATTTGGATTATTTGGATGTATACAAACAATTTAATGTTTGTACCCCTACCCTTGTCTCGATGGTTTAAACGAGACATTAGGCAGAATGATCTAATTGAAAATTCGAACTAAAATTAGATAGTACTTACCTAAAAAGTAAAATGAGGTGGTTAGATTGAAAATAAAAAAGCAAAGTCGATGATCAAAGTTGCATTTGTTCCTAAAGTAATAGATTTAACATTAAGGGGGAGATAGTCTAGATTTACTGTGAACTAGGCATAAACCCGTGCGATGCACGGGATGTAATGAAAAATATTATTTCTTAAAAGCTTAAATATTTGGTTGAGAATCGAAATTGAACCAAATTTAGTTAAGTGGAAGTGATTGTAATTTGCAAAAATTCACTGCTTAGTATTCTAGGGTTATGACGGAATTTCACTGTAATCTCTAAAAATCAAGAGTTGAAAAGAAAGAAAGACAGTTTATAGTGGTTCTGTTTGGGAAACATTTGAAGATATAATGCTCCAGGCGTGCTTTATTTCATAACCCAAGGCAATGTCAGAAAAAATATATCTTTTTAGTAAACAGCTGTTTTTCTCTCCTGTTGTGCTTTATTCTGTAATTTATTATTATTTGTTTAAAATTTAAGACACGATCTGTTCCAAGCTAATTCAAAAAAAAAAAAAAAATGGTAAATAATCTGTTCAATATCCCAGATTACAAATGATTTTAAAATTTCTTTAAAGTTTTAACTTTATTGGTATAAGAGAAAACAACTTTGTTATTTACAAAACCATTCTCATAGCAAACAGAAAAACTAAACTGTTGTCAGACAAAACCATGTTCTGGTATTTGCAAAACTGTGGATGACCAAACCAAAATATAACAAAAACCGTGGTATAGGCTAAGCAGATAAGTTTTCATTTTTGAAAAGTCATTTTTGGCGGAAAATTTCCATTCTTGGAGACTATTCTACTTTTATATATATATATATATATATAGATTGCTTCCTTAGGTAAAAGAACATCATATAAGTATATATTCACTTTTCTGAACTGTATCGTGAAGGCTTTTGTTCCAATACCTATGCAAGTAGTCCCGTTTAAACTTCACATATGAAATTGGTAACATAATTGTTTTCCCTATTTCAGCTCGTCTTAAGGTGCTGCCTGCATAACGGCACAGTTCCAAGTATTCTGTGTGGTCTGCCTAGCTCATTACCTGTTACCACGGTTGTTAGTGGTGGAGGTGACGGTACAATCATTTCAGAGATCTTCTCCATCCTATCTTTTTGTGCTTCTTTGAACAGAGATCCGCAAACAGGAGATGCTAGTAATCTGAAAAGCAAATTAGCTAATCCTGCTCTTCTGGTTCTGCATTCATGCCTTATCCTTGCTACTATTGCACAATCATTTAAGCCTGCTGGAAGAAATTCTGCACTGTTTATGCTCACTTCATCTTCAAAAAAGCAGCTGTCTCGTCTTTCTGTACTTGCTCACCATTGTTCTTATGATGATCGGATACAGAATTCCTTTCAACCTCATTGTGCGTCTGCTATGCCTCTTGCATCTATTCTGTCCCTTGAAAATGGAATTTCTGTTGAATCTTCTGTTTCTGAAATAGCTGTGCCTTTAATTCCTCGGACTGCAACACTTTGTATCACATCAGGCTTCAGTCAGCAGATGAAAATGGGAGGGCGTCAAACATACAGAATGGTATGCTGTCCTACTGGCATGGCCTCAGGGATGGCTATGTTAGTTTATTAGAGTCTAGACTGAAGTGGGGAGGACCATTAGCTGTTCAACAGGTGTGTGCCAGTGGTATCCCTCAATTTCTTGTTGATTTGTTGGCTAACCACCAATCGGATGCTTCCTCACAAGGACCTGACTCTATGAAAGATCGAATTGGGCTATCGCCTGTTGGGGTTGTATGGACAATTTCCTCTATATGCCAGTGCCTTTCTGGTGGTGTTTTAACTTTTCGCCAGATTTTGCTTAGGAGTGAAAACGTCAAAATAATTGCTGACTTGATATCTGATGCACATCTTAAGATTATAAGGAGCTGGGGTGGGCCTGGTGGAGGAAGGGATGGAATCAGGGATACAATAAATGCAGTCATTGATCTCTTAGCATTTCCATTTGTCGCTGTACAAAGTGCACCAGGCTTGCCATCTGATGCAGCTTCAGTCAATAGCGGGTTTCTTCTTAATATGGTTTCCCCTGGTGGGAGGGTTTGTGCAGAAGACAAGGACATGATGAGAGCAATAGAAGCAAGCATGGGAAAGTATATTCAAATCCTTCTGGAGGTCAATATTGTGTCTTTCTTTTTTGTTTCTCTTGTGCTTTGGGTGGCCTGTTCTCTGTTTTAATTTTAATTCCCACTCTTCTTATGGAATTTCATGGAATTTTGAAGTTGAAATGGTAGAAATACGTTTGAAGGCACTAACTAAAAACCTCTGTAAGAGATGTTTCTTCTTAATCTTTTCCCCTCTTGTTCAGCAGTGTACAAGAGAAGAAAAGATATTGTTCAAAAGAGCATGTCGATCCCACTTATCAGTTCAGCTTTGTGCTTTACTTGAGTAATTATATTTGAATACTGTCTCTCGGTTTAATTTTAGTGGTTCCTAATAGTGGCTTTTAAAGTTGCAGGTAGGAGTCCCATTCCATATGTTCATTATTCAGTGCTTGGAACATATGGAATTAAAAGATGTTGCAAGACCTGTTGCTTTTGTCGCTAAAATGACAGGCCATCAAGCTCTTGTGGTGCAACTTCTTGGCAAAGGCTTGTTGGATTCAAGCAGAGTGAGAAGGTTGCTTGATAGGTCATGTCCAAGAGAAGTCACACTTGATACTCTGATGATAGTTTCCGACCTAGCTTGTTTGGATAAGGTCAGTCCTTTCTTGTTTTGCAAATGAAGTCCAGTGTTGTAACCACAAGAGGAATCCATCTTGATGGTCTTTTTATACATACTTTTTGTTCAATCAAATGAATGAAGTCAAATGCAATGATGTTTGACTATTTAATTGGGAACAACTTCAGATTTCACCAACTGATCGTGAACACTGATTAAGTGAGTCATCTCTGTGTTTCTATTTTATGTTTGTGGTCATCTTCTTATAATCATTATCACTTAATAGTGCCATATGTACGTTCTACATTAGCATATTTCGTGTTACCTTTGTAGTGTCCACTGTCCAGCATCATGATCTGCTGAAATGTGCTCTGACCTCTGCCTTACACTTTGGATATGGCAACTTGGCAATATTATCTTCTTCTTACACCTGTTTGGTTTGTTCAAAATTCAAATCTCTAGCTTTAAGAAAGAAATGCCACTAGTTGAGTCTTGGTCAAGTTTCCATTCCTGTATATGTGGCACTAGGTCATGAAATCTGTAAGAAGCTAATAACTTTATGAAAGAAGGGACATTTTCAACCCCAAATAGCTGTTGCATGCAGGTTTTCTATGAGCACATCAATGGGGCAGATATCTTGGAGTTCATGAAGGACTTTCTTACCCATGAAGATCCCAATGTGCGTGCCAAGGCTTGCAGCGCCATAGGCAACATGTGCCGGCACAGCTCCTATTTCTATAGTTCATTGGTAACCATCAGCAATTAATTGCTCAATAACAAAGTAAATCAGATATATGGTTCACAACTTATTGATTATAAAAATAAAAATAAAAATTGTTTAATACGATAGAAGCTTATGCTATGATAAATTTTGAACTATAATTGAGATTGTATTTTTCTACATTTTTCAAAGATATGAAAGCCTGATTGATTCTGTATTTCCTCACTACTTGCTTCATAGGCAAAGCATCAGATCATTAGTCTTCTTGTTGATCGATGCGCTGATCCCGATAAATGCACGCGGAAATTTGCTTGTTTTGCTGTAATATTTTTCCTCCGTAGATTACAAAGTTGTATTTACCTGTCGAAATGCTGCAACATAGTCTACCTGTTTTCTGTAGCCTGTTTCTGGATATTATTAACTGATGACTCCCTTCCAATTGTCTATAGATTGGCAATGCTGCCTATCACAATGACTTGTTGTATGATTAGCTCAGGAGATGCATACCTTAACTTGCAAATTTGCTGTGTTCGGCAGAGGAAGACATAACAAAAGCAAACGCCTCAGGTGCTCTGAGTAATCTCGTTGGCAATTCCAACAAGCTTTGTGAAGATATTGTTTCTAAAGGAGCAATGCAGGTTAATTACACTTCACGTTTATATTAACTTAACATATATAATGCTTTACTAGTCATGTTATGGTAGTTTGAAATGATATTGCTGTGATGATTGTAACGGAAATTAAAAAACATCTCAGGCTTTATTGAAGCTGATCGCAGATTGTTCCAAGGTGGCACTCAACCCAAGTAGGAGAGATGCTGTTAATGAGTCACCTTTAAAGATAGCTCTTATCTCGTTGAAAAATATGTGTGCTCATCGACCATGCAGACAGTTCCTTCGTTCATCAGAGCTATTCCCTATCATTGGACGGCTTCGACAGTCTCCAGAAGCAATTATTGCAAATAACGCGTCTGTCATTATGAGCAAAACCTCTGAAGCTTGAAACAACAAAGTATGTACCTAAGACCTGAACATCATCATCTTGAGTTCTACTCACCATTACTGCAGTTCGAGGTTGCTCCTCGTGATGGTCAGAATTCACGAGATGAACAGGGTCAATTTTCTCAATACAGTTGGGGAAGTGTAAAGCTGTGTAGTTCACTGTTTATAAGTCGCCAAACTTCTACGAGGACAGATAAAAATTGTTGTTAGGCTACAGAAAGTGAGATAGAGATTTTTTGGGGTTCGGGATGGGGGATGGAACAATGCAATTCTCTCATTTTCACTCTGTTATGATCAAAGAGCTGTTTAAGCTTAAGCCTGCCAAATAGCATAGATGATAGAACAGTGCAGTTCTCTCATTTTACTCTGTTGTACAGATAATTTCAGCGGTGGACTGATATGTCCCTCAAATGTATTATAACCAGATGTTGTAAGAGATGCTTTAGATAATGTCATCCTCATTTTTATCCACGGACTGTTACTTTTAATACGGCTGAATTCTAAATTCTCGTTGTAATTTACATCCACCAAGTCAAATATTTTGAATGATACATTTTTTGTCCTTGAAATGCATTGTTAAATCATCTTCTATATGTTTGGTAAATCTATCCATCACCACAGCAAAAAGATAACAGCTTGATATCTTTAATACTCATCGTCTCGGATAAATGTTTTTATTTTTTATTTTGGATTGTCTCAATTAATGTTCGTAGCTGAGAAGATTTGAACTAGCACCCTCAAGAAATAAATGTAAAATCTTGACTACTGTACCATATTGAATTACATAATATTTTAATCTTTAATATTTTGTTTAACGTGTAATGGGTATTATCGTCAAAACATATTCTACGGCCCATCATTAGTTACATTTTTTAATCTCTTTGCTTTGGCACCGAGAAACATTTATCCGGAATGGAGGAAGTATAATCTTTCAGAGTATCTCAGAACTTATAACTCTCTCCTATGTTAATCTTACAAGTCTCAAGTCCTCAACTTTTTGCCTAAATAATTGATGGATTGATTCAAGATGATACACCATAATGTATGTTGTTTGCCAATGAGATCTTCTTAGAGATGAAATGAAGAATATAGTTAATGATAAACTAGAAGAGTGAAGAAAAATTTTAAAAGTAAAAATATACCCCCTTCGTCCCTAAATTATTGTCTGGTTTGACCCGGTACATGGATTAAGAAAAAACAATTGACTTGATTATTAATATTTGTATAATGTATAGTTTTCTTTAATGTCCATGTGTATGTGACCCATAATTAAAGTAATAAGAAAAAGTTAGGGTAAAATGGTAAAAGTATTATCCTAAAAAAGAAACTTTCAACAATTATTTTGAGACCGACAAAAAAGAAAAACAAGACAATAATTTAGGGACGAAGGGAATACAAAATAAGTAGGAATAAAATGAAATATTGAGTGTGATTTTAGCGGCAAAAGGATTACTAGTGGAAATAAAGTTCGATTAGATTGCTGAGAAATACAGTAAATATGGATCATTTGCTCTATTCTATTAATCAAGATTTGGGGGGGGGGGGGGTACGAGGTGATGTTAGTTACCGGATAAAATTAGCTTGTGTAAATTAAAGAAGAACATCTAGAGTGTTATGTGAGAAGCATGAAAGGAAAGTTTTATTTTAGGATAGATAAAATTTTAAAAAAACAAATTCCTGAGATGATTAAAGTTGTTCCGCAAATAAAATAAGTGAAAACTGTTTTAAGATGATTTAGGATAAGTACAATGCAGAAACTAAAACTAAAGTGGCAATCATAATAAAGCATGATATGAACCATGTGAAAGTTTACATAGTTAACCCAAGTAAGGAGACAAAAGCTAAGGTGAGTTGTTATTTTTGTCCATGAAAGTGGAACACTTAAGATGGAGACATGATGGACGCGATCTCTAATTGGGACGAGGGGAGTTCTTTTCTAGTGCGAACCAAGCTTTCCAGTATAGAATCACCTAGGGAGATATAACTAGAGTTGAGGCACATCATCTTGCCTTAATCCCTTCATGTAACTCACACGTATGGTTACATTCTTGTTTGGTTTCATCTCAATCCATAATCTTAAAAGCCATTCAAAATTTTGTTGAATTAGTTACTCACCCAGAGAAATAAAATAAGCCTCCGATGTTTTAGCAACAAATTTTCACCATATTCATCGTTTGTGCTGCTGTCTGTCAACCTTAAATAAAGAACAAAAACATAGGGAGTATCTAAAAATATTTGAGATTAATCGAGAATATAGTTGCATTATTGATAAGTGAAGTAGTAGTCAAAATGACCATCTCCACTAAGTACATCTCAAAATCTAGAAAAACTGCTTAGGACAGAGACTGAAAAACTTGAAGGAGCAAACCAAGGTTTGAACTTCCTGCAAAAGAAAACAAGCAAAATCTCGACTCAGTTACCCATTTCAGTTGCCGCCAAAGAGTTGCTTGACAGTGTCTGCAACGCTGGTCTTGTCCTTGCCCCACTGGTCACCACAGTGTCTGCAACGCTAGTCTCCACCTCATTGGCATTGACACTATTTGTGATCTGTAACTAATTTTCTTTCAGCATCTTTGTTAGTTGTCTCAGACTTGCTTCAGACAACTTCTTCGATTGCTCGTTCTCTGTCTTATCGTTCTTGATTTTCTTTCCCATGTCTTTTGGAAGCTGCAAGTTTCTCCCACTGCGGTCAATATTCTCCTTGTCGTCTGAAACAAGGGCCATCCTTCTAGATTTTGTTGGTGTCTTAGTTGCAGATTTCTTCGATGGTGTCTTACTTGATGGAACTTGGGTTGAAATTGCATCAACTTCTGGGCTGGGGATACATGTAAAAGGGAAGAAAGCGGATAATAAATCAGCTGAAATTTCCGTTAGTGATTCATCAACACCTGCTTGCTGCTCGGAAGAAATCAGGTGCTCAGTATGATCCAAATCAACATTTGCATCCAAGCCTGAGATCTCATCACCAACAATGTCTTCAATAGCAAGTCCCAATGATTCCTGGCTGGTTTCTCCATCAGCCGACGTGGCGTTGCCATTAGACATTTCTTCAGCAGCAAATCCAATTTCGGAATCTTCAATAAGATGTAACTTTGGGAATTCAAATTCCTGGTTCTGATCTTGAGCAGCAGAATCACTCAACTTCAACTCATCGGATTCTATCTTCGCCAGACCTTGATTCTCTGCATCATCAACAAGAGGCTCTTCAGCCGAGGAAATATTAGTTTCCTCTGCCTCATTTGGATTCTCAGTGTGGGACAAGACAACTTCAACTGTAAAAAGATTTGGCCCCATTAGGAAGACCATAACACAATTAGCCAAGAACTAATGTCACTTGAAAAACAAGAACTACCATAAATAATCATAACACATTGATGGATGAAGGAAGTAAACCTACCATTAATTGTTTTCTAGGACCACAATTTCCATTTCCACTGCAGTTTTTACATCAGAATCTATATCTTCAAAGGTAATAACTTTTTCCACATTTTCCTGTTTCAAAGTCTCACTTGGATTCTCAGTGCCAGACGGGTATACATTATCAACTCCCTTGTTATCTGGAACCCCATTTTCCATTTCCGCAGCAGTTACGTCAACCAAGCCCAAATTTTCTTCATATGAGGCTAAAATTTTCAACATTTTCCAGTTTCGAAATCTCACTTTGATTCTCATTTTCAGACGGGTTTACATGAACTCCAGTATCATCAGCAACTGTAACAAATATCAGCGCAGGGCTATCAAAACATGATCAAGAAAGAGCATAGAGACTGAACATATTTATAGGCAAAAGAAAATAAAAATACTACTGTTCTCGAGGACTTCAGTTTTGATATATATCTACAGGAATTGTCACCTCAGAACCAATGTCTCTATCAAGACTAAAGTTTTGCCAGTATCTCCAACTTGTTAAGCACATTTGGATTCTCAAGAATCACATCAACTTCCATATCATTGGACCCTGTAAGAGCATAGGATGCTATTAGACAATCACTAAAGATTCAGTAATCTCACATAATTGAGCATTTACATGAACAAGAACTAATGAAAATACTCAGAAACCAGTCCATACTTTCTAAGTCATCATTTTTAGCATCTATAGCAGTTATATCCGCTGTGCCCACATCTGTATCAGCACTTGATGTTTTCTCCGTTTCCAGTTCCAAGAGCTCACTTTTGCCCGCAATGCCAACTGTGAGCGCATCGATTCCAGATCCTGCAGGAAGCAGTCATTTTAGATTGCTTGAACTGAAGTAAAGCTAACCTTAATTTGAAATTGAATTGAAATGGCCACTAGGCCTAACATACATGAAAGGTGAGCCAATTCATGCAAAATATTGAATCCCAACTCAAAATCAATATGTATGAGCGGCATGACCAAGGATTGATTGACAAGGCTTTAATTACCTGATATGTCTCAATAAGAAGGAATCTTATAAAAAATCAACTACTAAAAAAATGCAAAAATAGGAGAGAAAGTAGGATTAGAGAGAAAAACAAGAACTGATCACGATATATATTTTTTGTAATTAAAGTTATACTCAATAGTTATAAAAATTAGTATAGAGATTGCGTATTACGTGGAGAAATATACAAAGACAAAAAATAATACTCCCTCCGTCTCATAAATTAGTATCTTGTTTGACCCAATAAACAGATTAAGAAAAATCAGTTTGACTTGATTATTAATATTGGTATAGCGTATATATGATCCATAATTAAAGTATGAAGAAAAAATAAGGGTAAATTGATAAAAGTGTTGTACTAAAAAAGAAAATTTTCAAACAAAACAATTATTTTAGAACCGACAAAAAAGAAAAACAAGACAATAATTTATGAACGGAAGGAGTACAAAAAACACAAAAAAATAGAAACTAAAAACAAAAAATACATATAATCAGAATTGCACGTGCATCGCATGTGCCAAAGGATGACTTGTAGTCTTGTTAGTGATAAAGCTAATAAAGATTACTTTTGAAAAAGGCAAATCGAATCCAATGAAAAAGGAATTAAATTCATTACTAATATTTTTTACCCACTTTCCACCTCTCAGATTTAAATGATTGAAATTGGGAGTTAGGTATGTTAGGCACAACTCTATCTCCCTTTTTCTGTCTCAGCAAGTTAGGATCTAAATTTAGAAGCCTAAAGTAAGTGCGCGTGGATGGGAACACTTATCCAACAAAAAGAAGGGGTCTAAAGTGCGTAGTTGACAAAATTGAAGTCATATCAGAAAAAACAGAAAAATAAAAGGGTAGGCATTGTTCTCAATAATTTGTCTACTTAGAGACTACAGAGATATGCGGTTAGGTCCGATGATCAAGATCAAAAACTTAATAACATGTAAACAGTGCCTCATATTTAACAAGTTTATTTTTGGAAAATTGTGAACCGATACATTTAGGCGGATTTTCAACCGCTTTAGTACTATATAGTATATTTTTTAAATCAAAAAAAGATATTTTTGTGCGCGATGCATCAATTTAGAATTGCGATACACGAAGTGCTTTTCGCGATGTATAAAAGTGTCTTTTTCTCACTTTTGAAAAAAATATCGGGTAATAAAGCAATTGAAAATTCACCAAATTATACCGGACTGAATTTCTCCCAAGTTTTTTCAACAAGTTGAAGGTGAGTTTTCATACAAAGTATATACATTCTGAACAAATGTATGAACATTTGGTGAAGAAACATATGCACATTTTATAACCAAAAAACAAAAACCAAAAAATAATAAGCGAGAAATTTGTTTTTGATATCAATTATTAGATCTTTTTTAAAGGTGAGTTGTTATTTTTTTTCAATACCTTGGGATCAGTTAGAACATGTTAGTTGGTTCTCAAAAACCATTGTATTGAGTTTTGAGACATTTTTTATACTCCATCCGTCATTAAATAAGTGTTTATTTTTGTATAAATTTACTAATTTTATCTTTGGCACATATATGTTTTAGTGTAAATTTCTAATATTATATATAGACGTTAAGAACATTAACGTACATGTACTACTAAAATGATCCAAAAATTAAATTTTATAATTTTAGTGAAAAATTAAAAATAAATACTAATTTAGGAACAAAGAAAGTAATATATTTTTTTCCCAGCATTAGTGGACCTATCTAGACATACTAATCATACCTGGGCTTGAGGAAGCCCAAATTATTTAGTCAGAGTAAACTCCTACTATAATTCTTGGGCTGGGCTAGAGGTGGCAAACGGGCGGACTGGGCGGGTATGGGCGATGCCCATATGGGCAACGGGCTTAAATGGGCGGGCAAGTGAGTGCCCAATTAATAACATGGGCATAAATGGGCGGGCCTTAAATGGACTTGGGCGCCCATGGGCACCCATCAACCCATTAAAGTAAAAATAAACACAAACATTCCAAAAATACAAAAACCATCTCATTCAATAGTGGCAAACACAAATTGAATAGTAACAAAGCAGAATTGAACAACAAGGTTTTAGCAACAAATAACAAATCAACAAATAGTAATACAAAAACCATCTGATTCCGTAGTGGCAAACACCGGGTTGCTGCATTACCATTTGCGAAAAGATAATTATCAAACAAGTAGCATGGATCATGTCTATGACCATCACCAAACAAACAAAAGCAACCTTGGACAAGATTAAGTACTTGAAAAAACACCTTAGCAGCTGCCAAAACTATTCCTTACAACTGATAAATGAAAATACATGATAGTAAATGTCCAATTTGGGAATAAGTCACAAAGTCCTGGAGTCAAATGAAAGACACCTCATGGATAGAACCATTTAGTCATCTAGCAAAAGAGGCCACAGATCCCTTTCACTATCCTCTTGATTAAGCCCCCTTTATGCTAATACAGGAAAAAGTGAAACGAAGAAAATTTGTTTCACTTGGCTGCATGAGAAAGGAGGTAGGTAAGGAGCCAACCATTTACAGAAAAACATATATATATATATATATATATATATATATATATAAAGAACAGCGAAACAAGAGAAACACTGACCCGTCCTCTAACTGGAGCCAATGGGGATACTTCAAAATAGTCCGATCGAATGCATAATCAAACGATAACTGAAATCGAAAACATGGAAACCACTCATATCAAAGTTCAGCTATAATCTAAGACAGATATTAAGCAAGGATCTTCAATCAGACTGGGTTATCGAATTGGATAGCTCCATCCCACCTACTATTCCCCCACCCCCTATATATATATTTATCACTGTAAAAACACGGACATTCTAAAATCCCATGTATCACTATAGTAATTTGTTTCATTTCTTGATTCACGAAAGGGATCTTTCTTAAAGCATGCACTTGCAAAATAGTCAAACTACACAAGGGTTAATTGCTATATTTTACAAGGTGAGGTGGAAATGTTGCAAAATAGTCAAAGTAATTTGGAAATGTTGCCATATCCAAATTCAAAATCTTCTTTTGTAAAACCCAATCTTCATCCACATAGTGAGCTGTAAGAGCCAAGTAACCGTGTGTTGTAATAGAAGACCATAGGTCCGAAGTAAGACAAATCTTGCTCCGTACACACTCAAGAGAAGTCTTCAGCTCATCTTTCGTATTTGCAAACTTCTTTAAAATGTAAGCTTTCACCGTGTTCCTCGAGATGTGTTTTACCTCTGAGTGTAAATAGCTATGCAAGTCACGATTCCCTTCATGTTCCGCGTACATAAAGGGGTAATTATGTTTAATAATTGTTGTGCATAGCTTTTCACGAAATATTTCCTGATCAAGATGTCGCTGAGGTACATTTTCAGAATCCCCTTCGCGATTAGGACAAACCTCCATGTGTCGTAACAAATTCTTTGTCCCAGAATCTTTTCTAGCAGTAAATATTCCTTTACATTGCTTGCATTTTGCCTTTTGTACCCCATTGCTATCCACCCCTATCCGTTCAAACACAGTCCACGCTATTGAAGTCGTCCCTCTAGAAGGCCTAGCACGTTTTGAACTAGTTGAGGATTGATCTAATTCCACCTCCGTATCTTGAAAATCACAATCATGCTCAATATTCTCCATCTAAAACTTACAAATCATAACAAAAGCAAACAAAATCAAACATGGAACAAACTATGACCAAATCAAAAGTAATTATAACAGTAACTACCGTGAAGACCAAATCAAACATGGAACAAAATAAAATATTGCATCTTTTTGCACACAAAATTAAATAATCATTAATTGATTTTTAGCATTACTTGTGTTTATTATAAAAAATTTGGTTCAACAACATTTAAAAACCCAGATGTTAATTGAGCAGACAAATCTTACTACAGGAAGAAATAAGTACTCTTACTTGTTTTATGCAACACCCAGATGTTAATTGAGCAGAAATTCAACAATGATACTGAATTTGCCCTAAACTGATAAGATAAGAATTTTCCCTAAACTGAATTGTGAATACCTAAACTGAATTTGCCCTAAACTGAATTTGCCCTAAACTGATAACAATGATACTGAATTGAGCAGAAATTCAACAATGAATCGTGAACTCAGAAATTCAATGATGAAAATTTGCCCTAAACTGATAAGATAAGAATCATAACCGCGATTGAGCAGCCTTGAAATTTTGCCCTAATTTGAGAGAGAATACCTGAAAATTGAGCAGCCTTGAAAACGAATTCACCAAGAGAGAGGTCGAGAGCACCGGGCGACGTGAGATTGAGTGATAAACCGTGAACTCAGAGACGGAAGAGAGAGTGACGACGCATGTGACTTCGCCGGAGGTAAGAAAATTATTTATGGGTTAGATGATAAAATATCAGAGCATTTGAGTTAGAACTTAGCTGGGTGTCATTATTAAATTATTAATGGGTTAGATGGGCGCCCATTTAAGCCCATATATGCCCATCAAAATTAATGGTCTTAAATGGATATACCCATTAATACCCACTAATAATTTTAAATTTGTCCATACCCATTAATTAGTGGGCGGACTGGGCGGGCATATGGGCTCGGGCAAAAATTGACACCTCTAGGCTGGGCGAGTAGAAAGACTTCTTTCCTTCCTACTTGTTACTTTGCTAGAGTTTTTAACAGAAAATTGTTAGCCGGTCCACTTTAAAAAAAATTTATTCTCTCCAATCCACTATTTTTTTTCTTAATCACTAAAAGACACTTTCATAAAATTATTTTTAAAATACCCCCATTTTTTCCATAACTATTCTTGCGTTTAAATTTCTCAGTTCTTCACTGTCGTTTGGAGGGGTGCAGAATTTTCGCCTTCTTTAGAGCCAACACTTTCTCCGAATTTTGCAATCAACTGTTTTGAATAAAAAACCAGATCATTAGCCAAAACACGATGTAAAATATATGGTTAATTCATAACCACGCTTCAAACTGTATGTATTTTAATTCATGGATCGTTAAAAAAGTGGAGTAATAAATATGTAAGAAACTATATACAATGTAATTATAAGTTATAATAGCAAAAGAAAGCTCATTACCTTGTGATATTGAGCCTTCAAGCAAGCGTTGTGTTCTTCTATAAGAGTATGAAAGAATTCGCGAATGAACGATTCTTGCATCCCGATGCCCAATTGTTGCATAACAAATTTAATCCCGATACTCAATTTTTGCATCCCGATGCCCAAATTAATCTGAGAAAGTGGCACTGCATCTTGATGCCTAATTGTTGCATCTCAAATTAAATCCCAATGTCCAATTCTTGCATCTCGATGTCCAATTATTGCATCTCAAATTAAATTTCAATGCCCAATTGTTGCATCCCAATGCCTTGAGATGCCTGATGCGCACGTGTTTTGGTTTCATTAAGGGTATTGTTGTCTTTTTGACCATAAAGTGTCTTTTTTCAATTAAAAAAAAGGCGGACTGGAGCGAATTGAAATGTTGAAAAAGGGACCGGCCTGTAATTCACCCAATTTTTAATGGAATAATTGCGGGCTGTCCCCTTTCTAAATATTCAATTAGTTTAAGATCCTATACCTGTTTCAAATCGGAAAGGGCAAACTCCACAATTGGTCCCTGTACCTTTTGTCCCTTTTGGGATTGGTCCCTTCGTGACCTAAATGGTCCCTATACTAACCCCTTTTTGAGATTGGTCCTTTCGTTCAATTTCATTCATTTTTAGCCATTAAGTTTGAACACGTGCCTCGCACATGTTTTTTTACAAGGATAATATAGTCATTTATATTTAAAAAAGTATAAAGACCATTTGTGAAATCGTATTAGGCAAATTATAAAATAATTAAAATTGTTGAATAAATTAAAATTAATGTATTTTTATAAATTATCTTATAACTAATACTTAGTTATTTAGATAATTTAAACTAAACACCTAATTAGCCTCAATTTTATCATCATTATTAAATTGTGATTGACCGACATTTGAAGACTTATCAACTCATAAACTTCTTCTCCCTCCATTTCTTTCAGCCTTCTTCTTTCTCTTTCTTACTTTTAAGCTTACTACTGCATCATTAAAACGCTACCTAGTCTTACCCTTTATTTTTTCACTTTCTTGCTTTGTCAATAACATTACTTTTGTGGATGGAATCAATAATTATACATATTTGACGAAAGAGAGATGGCCAAGAGCACAATTTACACGCTTTGCTTCGGTTGGAATCTCACACTGGAAAAGGAGGCAAACACAATCAACTGGACATATTGGCTGGCAGTCTCAACCATGCCGACTAGTTCTAAGGTTTCACGTGGTCTCAACCATTGAATCTCTACTCTCTCTCTCTCTCTAAAATTTAAAGAGAGGTTTTTTTTCTCTAAAACCTAGCTCGATCCCAGTCCTTAATTCTTCGATCTAGTCTGTGGTTCCTCATCTTTCTCTCTAAGATATATTCTCTCCCTTCTCAATTCTTCGATTTCATACTTATGACGGACTTACCAAACGATTGACACAACTCCAAAACCTTCGGCCGGGCTCGAAATCAGTCTAAGATGTTAGCAACCCAGCCTTCATTCTACAGTATTGGTAATAGACCTCCATTAAATCATTGATTTTCAAGTTAAAGAATCAATAACTAGGCCCTATTTATCGTACAGGAAGGAGGGCACAAGGAAATCCCCAAAAATTGGCGCTAAATGTTGCCGCTTCACAAACAGTCCCTGTACTATTTTTTAAAAAATTGACTATTTTACCCTCAGACAAAAACTTGTGAGAGACACATGTACGTATTTAACGGAAAAAATTTATCGAAATTGGACGGAATGATCAATTGCAAAAAATTTAAAAAGTTCAAGGATTTATTTTTTTTCGAATTTCATTATAGACCAATTGCCGAAAACTCAGAAAAGTACAGGGACCATTTGTGGATTTAGGACGCGATTTCGTAGATTCGATTTAGGACGCGATTTCGTAGATTCGTTGAATTGATGAAACCTCATTACCTGTTATTGTTAGTGTTAGATATAGAGTTTCTCAAATAATGGAATGAAGATTATAGCTTATGGTTATTCGTCGTTGTGTGCTGTGACTGTGAGAAAAGGTTGGGAAGAAGAAACAGTGTTAAATTAAAAGTATGCACGAACAAGTGACGGTATTAACCGTGATGCATCAATTTTAAATCACGATGTATCAATTTAAAATCGCGATGCATCGAATTGGAATTGCGATGTACAAAAGTACCTTTGTCGGTTTAAAAATAGTTATGCATCAATTTGGAATTGCGATGCACAAAAGTACCTTTGTCGGTTTAAAAATAGTTATGCATCAATTTGGAATTGCGATGCATTGAATTTGGAATTGTGTTGCATCGATTTGAATTTGCGAAGTATCGCGATTGAATTGGAATTGCGATGCATCGCGTGCCTATTCCATATTTTTAAAGGGCATAAACGATATTTCACAACAAAAATATTTTTGTATAATTTAAAACAAGTATAGGAATCTAAACTGAATTTCATCGAAGGGAACTAACTCGAAGTTCACCCATTTTTAATTCTCCCGTGAGACGCCTACTAAAAATTAATTAGATATATAATCAAATCATTTGATTATATATCTCTAGTACCAAAACTGAAAAAATAATATGTTATCTCGTAAATTAATGTTTGATTTCCATTAAGGTTAAATGTATTGTCTGTGCAAATATTCAAGTGTTTCACGGACAAGTATTGGGTGCTTTCCTTAGATTTTTAACGTCTCCGTACAGACAAACAAACAAACAAACAAAAAAAAAAAAAAAAAAGAAACACACTCAGAGAAACAAGATTGATCCCAAGTAAAAATCAATACTCCCATCTGTTTTAAGATCCGTTTTTCTTTTTTAGGTTTTTTTGAAAAAAGTGTTAACTTTTTAATCCTTTTTATTTTAATTTTAATTGATGAGTCTCGTTCTTACAGAAGAGATAGAAGATGAAAACAGACTCGAAACTAATCAATCCCTTCTAGAAATTGCTCTTACCCGGGAAGAGACTACCATGTTTGGTTTGAACTTAACCGCTTTAAACATTTGTTAAAAGAAAGTTTGAGAAAACGACACTGGGGGTACTTTGATCTTCCATGGATGCCAGAATTGTTTCTCTCTCATGGATGAGAGAGAAAGGAAATATTAATCAAAAGTTATATTTAAAAATTAAAAATAAAAGTTACTTTTTTATCCTCAAAAAACTCATGTGTGCACATGGTGAGTTAATGACCAAAATTCTAATAGCATTTAATGAAGGGACCACGAACGAATAAAAATTGCATACTTTGGACCGAAATTTTCGCTTTTTGAAATCAGAGGACTAATGCTAGAAAGTTGTAAAGTATAAGGACCACTGGTGCATTTAACCCTTATAAATTAAAGTATTAAGAAAATAATTTAAAATTTTAAATCAGCTTACTAAAGACTTTCAAATAAGATATATATAATGGGTTCACTCTATTTTAGTAATTTTTAATTAAAGTATCAAGTTAAAATATTTTTAAAATTCAATTACTTGAATCTGTAATATTATTGTTACTTTTCTGTCTCAAAATAAATATTTACTTTTATTCGTGATCGTGAATAAAAGTAAATATTTATTTTGAAACGAACATGGATATTATTTTTCAATGTCATAAAAGTTTTCATAAATCTTGACAATATAAACAAAATATTATATAAATAAAAGTTTGTTCATAGAACCGACTTCAAAAGATTACGGTAATATATTACGAGTATTTTTCTTAAAATAAAAGTTAGAAATAAATATAGCAAATCCAAATGTGCAAAGATGATATTAGGTGGAAATTAGAATGAACAAATTTTGGAAAATGACGTAGAGTCGGTAAGTTATTTTCCTGAAAATAAGGCTTCATTTTCCGTTGACTTGTAAAAGCTTTTACATTGACTGCATTTTTTAAATGTTACCAAATACGGAAAAATTATTTTCGGTGAAACAAACGGAGCCTAAGTATAAGAATTATTTTTGTAATTTATATATTTTTTGTAATTAGTTAATTCTCCTTAATATCAACGAGCCTGCACAATACAAATGTTTATTTCGGAAACTTGTTTGACTCACATCTTTGTCAAAGGGACTATCTACCCATTTAATTTAATTTAATTCTATTTCTCCACAACTACCAAAGTCACATCTGGGCAAGAACTTAGAACCTTGAAGAAAATATTGTATTTGTAGACATTACGCAAGTTAACTAAAACGACGTACACAAACTAGCATGTGCTTTTTGCTACTCAATTTTGACCTGACCATAAATGATTTCGATAAAGCAACATGTAGTTATCCGGCCATCTATCTATAACTATTATTATTAAAATAAAAATCACTTTTGTTATGTTGCAGCTTTATGCTTTAATTTTTTTTCCCGCCTAATCTCCTACTCTTCTTAAACCCTTTTAGTAATTCTGTCTTCAATTGTAAGTTGTCCAATTTCTTAAATTATATCATTTGTTGTCCCATTTTCAATGCACATATTTGAAGTTATCATTTTTACATTAAATTTTAATGTACATCTTTTAATTACACATTTAAAAAAAATAAAAATAAAACTTATATATTAATGAGATGTTATTAAATTTCTTACAATGTAAATATTATTATAAATAATTTCAATTTATATTCAATATTTATCTTGTTTTGGTTTTGTTCAAAGTATTTCAATTACTAATTATGACAACTTTAGAAAATCATCTTATTATAAATAAATTTTTTAATTTTTTTTATTAAAATTGTACATCGCGAGTACTAACCTAGTTCATATATTATAACAAGTAACTCATATAATTATTAAAAATGCTTCCTCTTTTTTATGTTTCTTCTTTTGAGTTCGAAAGTACACTCCTTATATTCTATTTATACATTCAAATATTATCTATTAGATGCTGATCACAAGACAGACACGAAGTGTGTATAATTCACGCCTAACAACTAACAATTCCACAAAAGATGTGTTTAGTTCACACCAAACAACTCCACAAAAGACAAAAAACTTGGATTATGCTTTGGATTTCAATCAATCTCTCTCTCTCTCTCTCTCTCTCTATATATATATATATATATATATATATATATATATAAGCCAGTTCACGCCTTCCTTCCGACAAGAACAAGATAAGAACAGTGACATACACATATATGGAATAGACAAATTCAATCTCCTCCAGCCAACCTCATTATTAACTCAATCTCCTGTTTCACTAATTCAATGACGACTAGGATGGATGTAGCACATTTTTAAAATGTTTGAATTGATGTTCATTGTACTAATAAAATTGAAATTTACAGAATTTAAAAATTACCAAATCTATTTTCTTTGACGTGAGAGATCGGATAATTTATACTGATTTACTTTGTTAAATTGTTTTCCGCACTTACATAACAACTAAACTAAAAATATGACAATTTTCTTTTATTCGTTAAGAGATTACTAATTTTAGAGTTTCGAAATGCCAATGGGGGTAACAAATTAAACCTAATTTGACACACTTAAACTAAGAAAAAACACATTTCAAAAAAATTCTAATTAGCTAGTAGCCTAATATAGTGGGTAGAAGTCAACCGGGGGGTGGGTCGCAAATAATGTGACCGACCGCCCACATTCAAGAAGATAGAATTAGCTTAGATATGAATATAAGTTAGTCTTGCCCCCAATTAGGTCAATTGATTCAAAAACCTTTTGTTTGTTTTACAACTCTGAAATAGCCTGAGGCTATGTTTGGCTACTTAAGGTCAAACATTAGAATTTGAATTGGAAGAACAATTTAAGCTTCACAAAATTTAAATTATTTTTTAAATTTTAATTCCGAACTATTGAATAAGTATCCAAATATAGCCTGAATAAAGTGTTTTAGAAAGAGACGGTGGTTAGCCTAGTTGTTGGCGTGATATAGCAACTGAGACAGAGAGAGGGAGAGGGAGAGGGAGAGCGAGACCGAATAAGAGAGAGGGTGCGACTGTGACTCTGAGTCGTGTTTTAGAATTTTAGGGTACTTCTGTTGGAAAGGGAGGGGAGGCAATTCAAACTTTTACCACTTTTCATTAGCTTTGTTACGAGTGAGTCAAGTGGACTGACTTACTAGAGTTAAAAATTGCATGTCGGTAGCATTTCACAGATTTTCAACCGCTTTAGACCCTCATATTTGTTTCTAACCGATAATTATAAAGTCTATTTTAAGTAATAAATTGACCAATTGTTTCAAAACTACCCCGTAATAACCTAAAACACGTTTTAAGTTGTGTATTCCTTGATATACTGCTGTAAATCTCGACTTTCCTTTACATTGCGATTTCTTACCCTTATTAAATATTCTTAATTTTTAATATCCTTAATTACATCTCAAGCTGTGTCTTTTAATTATTTAGTTTATTAATTTGACATTTTTCTCACACCAAGAAATATATTACTTGAATGTCAACCTTATATATAATGAACAAATATCCTTAATTAAATCTTAAGCTGTGTGAACGAATGATTTATTACTTACCTTATTTAGCTCTATTTTGTATAGTCCAAGTTCATTGTAAATAATTAGTCTTACTTTTCTTTTTTTTTCATGTAGTATTCTTGACAAATATCTTCAATATAAATTGGTAGGTGTAATCAGTAGGCTTAGATTGATTGATTGACTCAATCATTTAAATTTTGTATCTCCTAATGTATATAATGGAAGAAAATACGTCTAACCAAGGTAGGTTGAGATTTCTTTAGTGTTTTTTTATTATTTTCTTTCAAGTCTGTGTCTCTTTTTCTTCTGCTTGCGTCTTCTTCCTTTCATGTCTTTTAATCGGAAATAAATTTCATGCATCGTGATGCAACAAAACAGTACGTTTTAGTATAATTTTGTGTATCGCGATGCACACTTTTGATGCATTACAAATGTAATGTCGATTAAAAGTTGTGTATTGAAAATAAAAGTTGTGCATCGCGATGCACAAAAATAGTACTTTTTAGTATAATTTAGTGCATCACGATGCACACTTTTGATGCATTGCAAGTGTAATGTCGATTAAAAGTTGTGCATCGCGATGTACAAAAATAGTACTTTTTAGTACAATGTTGTGCATGACAATTTATCAATTTTGTGCATCGCGATGTATCAATTTTAGAACGGGTGTGAATGCCAAAATTATGGGCGTGGCGCTCATTTTAAACTCTTAAAGAAATTGCATGCATCACGATGCAACAAAATGATACTTTTAAGTATAAAAATTTGTGTATCGCGATGCACACTTTGAACTATGATATATAGCGTGTCTGTTCTGTATTTTTTAGGAGTACAGACGACATTTTACAACAAAAATATATTTTTTCAATTGAAAACAAATATAAAAAACTAAAACAGTTGAAAATTTAAAATAAACCGGCCCGAAGTTCGTTTTTAAAAATTCTGGGGAGAGTTTTCCGGTATATTTGATTTCTTTATTCTCATGAGCAACTCCAAGAGCTGACGGGCATTAAGGAGTTTTTTTATTTTTTATTTTCTTTGAGGTGTTAGGAATGAGTCCTATTGGAGCCCGTTCATAAAAAAAATGCATGGTTTTCACAAATTTGTCAGACCATAAACTGACTGTTTTTAACCAGTCCGATAATATTAATTAGGGTAAATTACACATAACCTCCTTCAACTATAGATTGAGTTTGATTTGTCCCCTTCAACTATTAATTGAAGCAGTATGCCCCCCTCAACTATAATATTTTCTTAAATTACACCTTCTATTTAGACACTGAGGTTTAAATTTACGAAATTTGTTCACCAAAGACTCACGTCACCATTGTACGTATGATATTTATCATATTATTTAAAATAAAAATAAAAAATTATTTTAATGATCATCTTTATGTACAAAGAGGGTCTTAAAACAACAAGGGTAATATATTCAATTAAAAAATTAAAAGGAAACTATGGACTATGGTTAAAAAGAATACCTAAAAATGGTCACACGAGTCTTACTTGGGCATTTTATGTCAACTCAAATGGGAGTGTCTAAACAGAAGCTAAGATTAAAAAAATGTTATAGTTGAGGGGGGCATATTGCTTTAATTGGTAATTGAGGGGGGTAATTCTAATCCAATTTATAGTTGAGGGGGGTTATTTGTAATTTACCATATTAATTAATCATGAAATGCGCCTAAACTTGGCCAAACTATACACAACGGCCAAAAAAAAAAAAATTCGTTGCAGCCTAAAAGTTTGGGGGGTTGGGTTTAAAAATTGGAATTGATTGAAACAATTTTCCTACTTTAAATTATTGATAATGCATAAAATATCAGTAAAGTTAATAAAAAATAAAAAATAATTTAATACCATAAATTTAATACATATTATTAAAAATAATAATTTAATATCTTGTAAATAATATCAATATGTGTAATTTTTTTTTTTTAATATTGATAATTATGGGCAAGAACAATTGTTGGAGCTGCCCTAATACTAGTACCAAGTTGGTGTAATATAGTACAGCGTGTGAGCAGCTGACACGTTTGAATGATTTGTGTGAATTCAATTTCCTTCTTCCCCTTCCGCCCATCCCATGCAAAAACAAAATAAGTACAAAAATCAAACAGCTATGCACTCACATTCTCTGCGCCATCCAACACCTAAGTAGCCCCATCACCAAAAATTTCTATCTCCCTTTCTCTCTCTCACACACACACAATCAATCAAACACACACACACACACACACACTTTCTCTCACTAGAAGGTAGGAAGGAAGAAATGGAGGAGGAGGTGGCGAAAACCCAATCCCAATCCCAACACCAAGACGAAGAAGATTACTCTGTGACAATACCTCTCCTGCCGTCCAAGGAGCATGAAGATGAGCAGGAGACTACCGGATTACTGCACTACTCATCGTCTGTTCACGGCCACTCCGTCATTGGCAAAAGCGGCAACACATCTTTCTTCAAAACCTGTTTCAATGGCCTCAATGCTCTGTCAGGTTTCATTCTTTTTCTTCATTAATTTTCTCCTCTTCCTATCAAATGGAATTTAACATTATTTTTACAGGCTTGGACCCATTTTAATGAATCGATTTGGGGTTCGTAGCAAATGGAATTATTATTTTTATAATTTCTATCGTTATTGCAGTACTATTATTTTTGTTATGGGAAAGTACAAACCAGAAATCTCGGTTCTGATTTTATTTTTATCAGTGAAATCGATTCGGTTCCTGAACTACGTACTAATAATGTCTTCAATTCTTTTTCGCCAACTTGGTTCGCTCGTTCTATCCAATGCATGGTCTCACACTAGCATGTTTAATTCTTAATAATATTGTAAAATTAATTACCAATACCACTTCTACCTAAGGAGTAGGTCTCCTTACGGATCGTAATTCGTAAGACGGAGCCCACTATCTCACATCTCATCCCACCAACACGTGGTAGGTCGGGTTATGGAGATTAATCTTGCAAAAAAATACCCGGAAAACATAAGTTTAATTTTACCCTAAATAAGAGCCTTCCTTTCCCATAGTTGTACCTATTCTCTGTACTTGTTCTTGATTGTTCAAGTTAGTGTAACCAACTGTAATAGCGAAGTCCTTAATTTCACGCGCACGCCTACAAATCGAAACCGATTGGGAACAATTATGTTCTTTCTTATTTTTCGGTACTCCCTCCGTCTGCTCATTTTAAGGCTTTTTTTTTTTTTTATAAGTAGGTACAAGGAAAGACCTATATTATGAGGAAAATACAAAAACTGGTGCAAGTATATGTATTATCAATAGTATCACCAAAGACACGGTTTAGTAACTTTCTGATTTCATTGTTATTAATGGCGCCTTCTGTGACTGTATTGGTCTATGCCTTTTGTGTGTTGTATCGTATCAGAGACTTTAGTTAGGAAACAACATCCATATGAATATTTCTGCTTTCTCTCGATTCGCTTAAGAACAGTGCAGAAGCAACATATTATTATCGTTCTGTTAATGCCCATTGTTAAGACTTAATTATGCAGAAGCAACATTTTTATTATCATTCTGTCAAACAAATGCATGCCTGATCTGATACATATGCCACTCAACTTAACTTAAGAGCAGGCCAATCGCAAAGAAAACTGACATCCAAGAGTTGGTCAATTTCTCCAAGTGGGTTCTATGAAAACAGCTGTCTTAATTGCATAGACGTAAAGAAAACGTACATCTCTGAATGAGAAGGAATAATTTTCGTGATTGCAGAGAAATAAAGTAGTTTGTTTTCATTATGTCTAGAGTATGCCATCTCGATTTCTGCAAGTCATTTATAAATAATGATTTTGGGACGCACAAGAATTTGATAATGAATTTCTTTGATGTCATCGTCGTATTGTCTGTTCGTCAACATAGGATAAGATAACAAATTTAATGTCTTGACTCTCATGGAAGACATGTGGTATTATGGGACCACTACATGAACTGATTCATGCCATCACTTGTTCTGGAATTATTCTGCAGTTCTGTTTTTGACAGAAACAGACAAGTTGCCACATCTATTGATTCAAACTATGAATCGATAAGTTTACTTAAAGTTTTGAAAGAGCTAATTTAAGCTAAAATTCTCTTTTGACAATAATACATTGCAATTAGGTTAACTGAGAATTTTGTCTGGTTTTTCTAGGAGTTGGGATATTGTCAGTCCCATATGCATTGGCATCTGGAGGGTGGTTGAGCTTGCTTCTTCTTCTCGTTATTGCTAGCTCAACATTCTACACCGGCTTGTTAATTCAAAGATGTATGGATTCTGATCCAACAATACGAAGCTATCCAGACATTGGAGATCGGGCATTTGGGACAAAAGGAAGAATAGCCGTATCAGTTATTATGAACATAGAACTATTCTTGGTGGCTACTGGTTTTCTTATTCTAGAAGGGGATAACTTGAGTAACTTGTTACCAGACATGGAATTCGAAATTGGTGGGCTCAGAGTTGGTGGAAGGCAAAGTTTTGTTATTATTGTCGGTCTCGTTATATTGCCTACAATTTGGTTAAACAACATGAGCATTCTCTCTTATATATCGGCCAGTGGAGTTGTAGCTTCTATTATCATCCTTGGTTCGATTATGTGGACTGGTGCATTTGATGGTGTCGGGTTTAAGGAAGAGGGTACGGTTGTGAATTGGAAGGGAATCCCTACTGCTATTAGCTTATATGCTTTCTGTTACTGTGCTCATCCGGTTTTCCCGACCCTATATACTTCAATGAGAAACCAAAGACAATTCTCAAAGGTAAAGAAACATCTTTGAATCACATTATATGATTTGCATGCTTCAGTTACTGAATCTTTTCATATGAGGGTTGTTTAATAAACTGAACCTCTCAAGCTTGGCTGGTACTCGGCTTGAATAAGCTTGGTAATCACAAAATATATAAACAATTTTATGTATATGGTAGTATATTCTTGACTTAGGCTCGAGTAAAGCTCAAGATTGACTTGTTTAGCTACGTAATCTAGTCAAGACCAAACACAGGTTCCTTGGCTCGAGTAAGGCTCGTGCTCGATTAAACATAAAGAGCGGAGCTCAAACATTCAAAGCTTGGTTCGGCTTGCCTCATTTACAGTCCTATCTCACATGGTTCTATTTGCAGGTCTTGCTCCTCTGCTTTCTCTTCTGCACCATTACATACTCGGCAATGGCAGTTTTTGGATACCTGATGTTCGGATCTGAGGTACAATCACAAATTACGTTAAACCTTCCCACCAACAAGATTAGCTCAAAAGTGGCCATCTACACCACCCTGGTCAACCCGATATCTAAATATGCATTGATGGTAACACCAATAGTCAATGCCATTGAGACCCGGTTTCAATCTTACTACAACAAAAGAAAGTTTAGCTTTTTGATACGAACCACCTTGGTAATCAGCACTGTTCTTGTAGCTCTCGTCATCCCAATGTTTGGGTATCTGATGTCACTTGTGGGAGCATTTCTAAGTGTCACAGCTTCGATTATACTACCATGCTTGTGCTACTTAAAGATTTCAGGCACTTATAGAAGACTTGGATTTGAGCTGGTGAGTATAGGGAGCATTATCTTGATGGGTGTCTGTGTTGCAGTTATTGGTACTTACACGTCTTTGTTACAAATTGTTAGACATCTTTAAACATTGATGTTGTTTTTGTTGACTAGAGATTCTTAGCTATGTAATCAAATGAAAACTTACAGAGAATAATTCAAAATTTTCCTAAGTATTATTTTCTTGTTTGAGTTTGAGGATACTTGATACTATTTACAATTGGAGACATTTAAGAACCGGGTACCAGACCACCTAAAGTGGGAAAATTTATCATTTGAGCCATATCCTGATATAAGACGACAATAATTGAAAGAAAGGGGTGCCACAGCAAAAGCACCCATGCTTTGACAATGTTGTAGCGTATTTTATGGAAAATTCTCATCTTTTTTATAAATGTAAGCCTTAGCTTGGGAGTCAAAACTGGGCGAAATTTATGGAGCTTTTCCCGCCCCTTGGAGATAGTAATTCTGGGTTTTGAGGGTTTAGGGAAGTTGCAAACAGCCTTGTAAGTTCATTACATTTCAATAAGTTGTACAGGAAGTTCCCACGCCCCCTTGGCTCCAATTTAAGCAATCTCTTCCTCACCCCTTCATAGTCCTTAAAATCATCAACACTGCACGCACTTAACAACTTTCTCCGTACAGTTGGGTCAGGCCTACTAGGCATGTTTATAATGATGTTATAAACTTCTTTGAGACGACCAGCAGCACGACCTAACACATCTACCATGACACCATAATGCACTATCATCGGTTTTATCCCATGAACATGCTTCATGTCATTAAAGAATCTGTACCCATCCTCCGCCAAGAAAGGTCAGATAGGTAAGACATAATAGAAGAATCATGAACTCACTTTCCCAGTGTCAGATTCCCAAGCTCGGAACAAGCACAAAGCAAAATAACCATTCTGGCTCATGGGTTCCTAAGGAAACTCCAAGAATATTCCAGTGGTCTCTCGCACACAGGGCACCAGAGATCAAGGAATTGGCGAGGAACGCCCAGGAAGCCGGCCTAGCCAGTAGCCACAGCGATGAGGAAAGAGGTTTACCTCGTCGCCTATCAACTCAACGAGGTAGCCAACCCATCGCGTCACCTGCTACCTTTCCTTGCACCCGCATTTAATGGCGCTCACATGTCAGCAAGTGACCCGGGAAAAGTGGTCTCACCTCATTGGCTCGTTGGATATGACAACCCCGTCAACGGCCACCCTACTCTGCCGTGCCA
This sequence comes from Platycodon grandiflorus, assembly GCA_016624345.1. NCBI lineage: Eukaryota > Viridiplantae > Streptophyta > Magnoliopsida > Asterales > Campanulaceae > Platycodon > Platycodon grandiflorus. Next base: position 23,437,181 of record CM028361.1, read on the forward strand.
ACTTCCTGATCCATTCAGCAGGGACGTGCTACACCCACGTGCCTCAACAACTTTTTGACTCAACCGGTGGTCCCTGCTAATATTTCCCACTCACCCATCCAGCAAGCCAAACTGCCTCGTAACTACATCACCTTTTTGATACATTTTAGGGTTCACAATCTGTGATCATAAATTGGGGATATGTAACCAAAAAATAAAATAAAATAAGCGAAGAACTCAAGTTCTGGCGAAGGTAAGAACAGCATGGACGGTCAAGGGATGGCAGGTGCAGAGGGAGATTCTGCTCAAGCTCAATCTAAAGTTGTTTACATCTAAACAGAAGCTTAACCTAAGCTCAGTTGTCTTTTTTTCTAAATGAGCAGAGCTCAAGCATCTAAATTCCATATTTAATCTTTAAAGTAGTAATATTAGCTCAACAAGCAGTCATCCAGGACCCCAGGTCAAACATAAAGCTCAATCGACGCTCATAAATCTCCCTAGCCTATCCTGATTGAGTCTTGAACTAAGTGGAGCTCAAGTAGCCGCTTTCCTATGTAGCTCAACAAGCTGCGGTCCAATTAATATCAAATACACAAAGAACTTGCAACATAAACTTATAATGGACAAATGACTGCTGAATGAAATAGCATTTAAGCTATAATAATGTTAGGAATATGTCTGTCAACTGATATATATGTTTGCATATTCCGACAGTGATTTGTTTGTTCCCATTACAACGCATGTTTCACAAGTGGCCAAAAGGGCTACGTACTGGTTAGCGTGACAATTTGCTGAAACATTGCATAGGTCATTAGACTAGGAAGTCTTTGTACATGTTCAAGTCTTTGTCCTACCATCTTGTCATAACCTTTCATATGAATTAGCTATACTAGTACCAGCAGATATCTCATCAACAGATGTCTCACCAGCAATGTGTTATCGGCAGTCTCCACTTCAGCAGTTATACTACGGCAGATCCTAGTACCAGCCATGTTCTCTTCAAGCTTACTGCAAAAGTGCTGATAAATATAAAGAGAAACATCGGTCATTCTCCAAGCTACAAAGATTCTAAATAGATCCGTTATAAATTTTTCTGACAACTTGAAGATATGCATCGATAACTGAGCTCCTACGCTAAACCTTTGGATATTTCTCTTCTGTGTATGATCCGAGTCTTCAAGGTGTTATTCATCAAAAGATCGGTCATAGAACACGTTTCACTTTTGTACAAACAGGCATGCAAGTCACGTCCCCATCCGTCAGCCTGATTCCCGGACAAGCTTCAAGACAAAGTTCACATGAAAAGTTTTTTACCCAACAGTTCCTACAGTGCACTCTGATGCATTGGAGAACCAACACATTTCAACGGGTAGAAACACTATTCAAAGCTTCAACGACTCTATTCTCTTCTCTACCTATAAATGAAACCTCTCATTCTACATCTTCGGTGTGCAAGTAGGAAAGCAAAAATTTGTGAGAACACCAAAGAGTGGAAAAAACACAAGTGTAAGAACAAACACTTTGTGGGAGAGTAATCTGAAATTCCTAAGGCAAAAAAGCTCAGCTTAATCAAGAAGTCCTTTCTTGATTTGAGTTCTTTCTTCCTTCGAAAGACTTAGTCTCTTCAGCAGCTATACTTCGAATCCATAGCTAGAGACTAAGCATCCAGTCTACTGTTGAAGACTGACCAAGATTGAAGATGTCCGATGAAGAACCAGAGCTTAATAATCCATATTGCATTCATATCGACAGACTTGTACTACATTATAAGGGTTGTCAATTGTGCAATAAATTGTCATCACAACAAATTTATCGAGTTGATACTACAGGAAGAAAACATGATAAATGTTGACTACATCTTCCAATGTATTTTCGGTAAATTTGATTTTGTTTTCTTAATCTCTCCCTTTTCTTTTCAATTCACTTTCCTTCTTTCCCGGAGAGATTGTTAGGTTAGAGAGTCTAGGTTGATATACTAAGCATGTTTACCTTAGAGTAAACCTCTGCTGAATTTTAAAATAAAAAAATATATTTGTTTACATTCAGCCTTTACTTATCTTTCTTGTAATATATGTCTTCATATATTGTGCAATTGGGCTATGGAAAGTGATCACTGCATTTAATGAAAAATTAAATTAGCTGTTGTAATGTACTCGTACAATTTTATGCATAGTTAACTTAAATCTTTTATGTTATACATTTGCTGCTATTTATTCCGCTGCTCAACTTCCTCATTTTAGCAAATGTTATAACATCAATTTTCTAGCAAACCTTCAAGTATTAAGTGACTAAGTTGATAAGGTCAGCTAATGGAAAACTGCTGAGATTTGTCTGCTGCTTTCAATAGAAGACAACCGAAGCAAGACGACTGTTTTCATATCAGCAGAGTTACATTTAAATAAAATTGACATGACATTTTACACTCTTCATCCCTTCTTTTTAATGTATTTCAAATTAATGGATGAATTTTTAATAAAGGTCATATAGGCTATTTACCCCCCTCTAGCCTATATTTTGAGCATATTAACATGGACCTAACAATTGATATGAGAGCTAGAACTCTATGAACTTCATTCCAGGTCTAACAACCTAAGAGTTTTGATCCTGTTGCTCATAGATGCATAGTCAAAAGATTTGATTTCAAAAATTCTCATTTCTAAACATCTTTTGACCGGGAGATTGGAAGTCATTTTGAAAATGCTTTTTAAATCAAAATTATTTTGATTTTCAAAATCTTTGTGAGAAAAGATTACTGTGATGACTGTTTGATTGTTATAAGAAATTCTTTCTAATGGCAGAAGTGAATTCTTCAATTGACATTATGAAGAAAAGTACTATAGTTAAATAGAGATTGACTTGCTAAGGATAATATTTGCTTTTAAACATTTTATTTTCAAAACCATGATATATCCTCTAGCAAATTCTTAAACTTCATATTTGATGGATGAATTACAACGATGTACCTTTAGAAGATTGCTATCTTGATATAAAGCTAACAATTGTTTCAATCTAACGCCTTTTCGAAAAAAGCTTCTCAGTTCAAATACTTATGATCTTGTATCATAAGAGATTGAGGTTCTTACTAGTATCTCTTTGGACATGTCTAAATGTCAAAAACTTTCTATCATGGAATCTGCTGATCCGTACATTCTATGATACTTAGTTTTTGAAGACTTTGCTAATTATCCATTTAGAGAAGGTATGTAACTAATCACTGAAAAGTTTAGAGCAAGAATAACTAGAAGATCTCTACGTACTTCAAAGGAAATCAAATTAAAGTCATCTCTCAATCACTATGAATGTTAGCTCTCGGTCTTAGGACATCTATAATGAAACTGTTCTTCTTCAACGGAAAGCTTCTGCTAATAAGATACGCCCAATGAACCTATGTTCAACTTCAGAGCAAGTTCTTCAACGACTATGAACGGATGTGGTCAAAAGGAAAAATGAGAGAGTTATCCAGGTTTCTAACTTCGTATCTTATTAGATTACACTTATAACTCATGTTTAAGTAATTATTCATTACTAAATGTGTCTGTTATATCCCATTTGCATTATTGAATTTCTGGAGCTACTTTTAGCTCATAAATGTTGCTGATGATCTTTCGATGAGTATTTAGGCAAGAACTCACATGACAAGTTAACACAACATGTCTCTCCAACAGGAGAAGTCAACTTGACTGCTGATTTATGAAGAACTACTGAAAACTTATAGATAAACTCCCTCAGTTCTTCACCCCTCTCTATCTCACTATAATCTAATCAATCTCTGCTGAACTATGGATTCTATCTTATAGAAATCTACTGATCAGTCCAAGATTTCGAGCATGACCACTTTAACAGCATATGTACAAAACAAGTCAGTAAATGCTTTGTTATATGCATGCATCCATGTCTGCTGAACCTGTTATCAGACATAATGCATTAATAAAGTCTTATCATACTATGCTCTTCATGTTATATCTGTATGCTTGTATGATTTGCTTTATTTTAACGTTTTTCAAAAACTGGTTGGCACGTTTCTATATCAGCAGACCTAAAGTATTTTTAAAACGTTCTTTAAAACCAAGTTGGCTGAAGTTCCATACCAGCCAACATATACTTCATGAGATTAGTCATATGTGCTGACTTATGGGAGTAAAACTTTTAGTGACTTGTCTTGTCCACTAGTGTACTAAAAGTAGAAGCACACTTTACGGAGACTGACTACTTCGTTTAAAGTAAAGATTATTCTCAAAAGATCTCGGAAAAATAAACAAACGTGTTTGACTAAACAAAATATTTTTAAGCTTTTCCCAAGTCTCAAGAATGACATGCCATTGGGCATACAGCCTGGCAAAGGCATGTGAAAAGACAGATTGAAAAGACAGATCAATATTATTTCTCACTTATTAGTATGTCCTTTGGTCTAGCCTCCGTGAGTACAAGTAGAGTCTTCCCTTAGTTCATTCTCTACTATCAAGAAACTTACAAACTGCTTGAAAATTCATACAAATGCTAATCACTGATTCACACATTTTCTCAAAATGTTACTAAGTAGAAATCCAAGAATTCGATCAATTCAACATCTCAACAACTAGGTATGACTCTTTCATATTCCTTCAAAGTTGTTTCGGTTTATTTCTGTTACATAACATGTGTTGATTTAAACTTCTCAAGATGTGTTCTCAAAATCAAAATCTTTATTCATAACTGTGAAAGTGTTTCAAAAAGGCACAGTTATAAAATCTGGAGAAAGTTTATCAACATATCTGTTTCAGAAATCATTAATTGTTAGATTTCAATTTTGCTTCTTAAAATTATGTGATAAAATATATTTTCTTTTGATTGTTCTTATTTTCTAAAAGTTTTGGCCGAATATTTTTGATGATATTAAATCTGTCATAAACTTTTGATTCTCAAAACACTAAAGAATGTCTTTATAATCATTTCGATTAAAAGGCAAAATAGAAGATTATCAATTAGTATTGTTATTGACTTCAATTCCTTTCTAACATTTGGTTATCAATCTTATTGATATACTAAATTGATTTCAGATTAATCACTATGGAAACCACTTAGCATACACCAATCTGACAATTGGATCTCTGCGTGTATTAAGCATAATAGTGAAGAACCTGGATAAAATTTACCAAATGTCCAGCGAGCATCTGGTAAATTGTTGTTCCAAACAACCCGTCTGGTCATATGTAAGTATACCAGCCATCACCTCAAAGATGGCTGAAGCAGATAATTCGCCTAGGCTGGATAAGATAGCTAAGGGAGTGTTGACGAAGATAATGAGTTGTAAACAATTGTCATCCATCGTTGTGCTTATCAAAGGAGATTCGGAGTCAAAGCAGTATATCTTTGACGGCTATCACCTTAAGGTTCTTCGTGAATAACCTCTGGGTGTACGTGTTCTTCCTCCCCCGAGAGTTGGAGGAGATCAAGAAGTATTAGCCAACTTGATCCATTTCGAACTCGATGAATGATGTCCATTCATTTCTGTAAAGACATGATTAAACTGTTTGGATTATCAAATACAAGTTTAGCATTTCTTTCATGTCTATCTACTCTTATCTTTATATTCTTCTGATAGCATAAATCAACGTGTTTTAATTGTGTTGATCTGATATTTATTATTCATCGTATAAGTTTACTTAACATTAATTGACGATTGAAGCTTGACCATAATGGGATAATCATATAATTCTCACACAAACTCTGCTAAAACCTATCAGCAAACCTATCCTTGAAAATATGCTATATTGAGTATTTGTCCATCCTTAAAGAATACTACTTCCCTTCAAACATTTGGATAATTGCCTTTCTAAAATTGATCAAATCACCTTGATCAAAATCAAAGTCTGTTGATTCATCAAGAGTTAAGACAAGCAGACTGCAGCAACTTAAAAGATGACTTATTATGTCTACATTTCACTTTTGAGTAAAAGAAGCTGCAAACTTATTACTCACTCTCTAAATCGTCTATTTCAAACTATAAGATCTCTAGTACATCCACTTTGAACAATGTTGTCTGTTGAATAAAGTAAAGACTGCTGAAAGCTTTGTAATTCAAAAAGGGATTACCATTATCTAAATATATAGAAATACTTATGTGCTTTAAATTCAAAATTCCGGTGCTTCATATCTTAAATTCAAGGCTTTCACATTTCTTTTGTAACACAACAACTCGTGTTCTTGGTCCACACAACTATCTAATCTTGTATGACCACTGAAATTTCAGTAATAAAAGGCAAAGTTAGCTGATTTCATAATGATACTGATAACTCTTAAGTTGTCTTATTCTAAAGATATCTCGTGAGTACTAACAATTAAGATATGCATTTCCATACATATAACAATTGGTATCATCTTGACTAGCAACTAATTAGTAGACAGGATGAATTCAAGTCACTCTGTTATACTTTATCGTGTGAAGAATCGAAAGAAAGCTAGTAAACTTTAAAGGAACTAGACCTTACTCAGAAGATAGTTAGATATTTTTGGGATTCTTGGAAAAACAGATGTTTTCAAAACATAGTCTTTCCTCAGGAGTGAGTAGCTGATATAACTCTGTTGTATATTATGCCTCATTTCCATTATACATGTGAAGAACAGGTCCAGGCATGAAAATAAACTTCAGCGGACTCTCTACTCTGCTAAGGGATATAATGACTTGACTAATTACAAACAGAAGCTCGCAATTCAAGATTCCAAGTAAGTCATTACTATACACCCTGATTGTTATCTTCCCTCCCTCTCAAGACAATGAACTCCTCAAATATTTCTTATGATTGCCTTGTCTTGAATGATGACTATTTTTGTATGAGTCATCTTTAACTATTGTCATGAAACATCACTCACTTTTAAAACCAAATACCTAGATAGTGATAATTGTCTCGTGCCTACGTCATTCTTTGACTTCATTACCAACAATTAGTATTTATTTTTTATGTTTCTTTTGTTCTTCTCTAAATGCTTTATGATTATTCAGATCTTGAGTTCATTCCCACACCTGTTAATATCAGCAGCCACCCAAATCGCCCAAATATTTGCCAAACCTTTGCAATAAAACTATGTGCCAACTAATTTCTTTAAATCATCCCGTATCCATACCTCATTGGCTAAACTTAAAAGATTTCTAATATCAGCTGAAGATAAATCTCTTATATGACTTAAGAGAATAACTCAACAACCGTCCACAACCTATAGCAAAATTCTTGCACAACCCATATCAATATATCTAAATTGGCTATCCTCAAAATCAAAGTTAACAACCTCCATACCAGTAGTTCCCACATCAGCAGACCCCTTATCTGGTGAACCTACTCCAAACACATACATTTCTCCTCTAGTGTCTAATATCATTGGTATCAGGCCATAACAAACCTCTTGAATGATCCAAATCAAAATATATCTCAATTTGCTATCCTTAAATCCAGAATCATGAACCCAACAATTAAACCACACCCTACACCATTCAAGAAGAAGCCTCTTGTCAGCTATTCTGAAAGACTACCGATCAAGGAAATCATCAACTTTAATTTTATCACTTCTCCAACCGGCATCAGGATCCACATTGCTTATATATATGTGTGTGTATATATATATATATATACACACACACACACACACACACACACTGATGTGAGAAACCTTATTCACCCTTCCCCTTTTTGCTATATCCTAGCTCTGAGCCAACTCGCAAATCCAGCTAAGTAGTTCAACTGCTGACCAGAAAGAGACACTACCAATTCAAGTCTATTCTTCTCCAAATCCGGAGGAGAGTCTACTAAAGTACTATCCTTAATACATAATGCACATTCTTATTCCAAGCTAATCATCGTGTGTATTTGTCAAAACATTTGCACCTCTAGCCTACATTTTCCATCTAGCCATTATTAGCTCAACTCTTCTCCATCTCGCCATCCTCAAAATAGTCATCTTCAAACCAGTCATTTCCAAAACAATTCTTTCCAACACAGCTAATAACCTCAACTTTCATGGACCTAACATTTAAACCTATCATTTGGACGCAACAATTAGTGTTTGTGAACCTCAAATAATAGAATGGCCCCAAACATTCAACATCCATGAAATTTGCATCAATTATGTATCTTCAAAACGCCAACTTCTAACCTCAGCCATATCCAAACTACGCCACATCTTATCCTCAGCCAAATTCAATCCTTATTATCTGAATGATCTTAAGACATTTTTTGAAAAAGAACATGACAATTGTTGTTTATGTTCTCTCCTTCAAATGAATATATTGACCCTCAATATATTCAATTATTCATTGATATCCTTATGCATCCTTCGTCTCTATATCGATTGACTTACGTTTAAGTCTATTGATATTAGCTCTCTCATTCCCCTTCGTTCCTCGTGCTCCCCTTTTACTCCTATCATTTTCCTTCATGGCTTATGGCTATATAAGGAAAAGTATTAAGGTAGATATGTCACTTACTGGCTTGTGACCATTAAGTAGGAAAAGTATATAGTTTGACATATACATTAAGGAGGAGATGATGTATAATATAATATATATTAAGGAGGAGAAGTATATAATTTGACATATACATAGAAGGAAAAGTCAATATGAGTTACTTATTGTGTTACACTCGTATGGAAAAGACACATCTATTAAGGAGGAGATGTCCTACTTAATTGAAGTTGAGACTGAGACACTTGCATAAAGTCAAGGAGAAAATTGTCAGTATGTTAATTCACCCTGTCTTAGATAAGTCTTTGTGACTTATCTATAATAGATAAAACTATGTGATTTATCTAGTTCTTTGTGGCCTACTTAATGAAGGAAACAAAATCCTTTCAAAACTTGCTAACCTCTTTCTTCTTCAGCAAAACATTTCAAACTTCATTAAGAAAGCTATGTTTCCTATACTCTGATACTTAAATCATTTTCAAATATTTATATCAAAAGGAGAATTTCAAAATAGCAGTTCTTAAATCTTTTGTTCCTTTGAAAACTGCTGCTCAAACTACCTTCTTGTAAAACCTCTATACAAGAAAGGCACTCTCTTAAATTATTTACTCGCTCTGATATTTAATCAATTCAATTAAGTATTGAGAAGCTACCTCTGGTAAACATTTATATTAGGAGGAGATATTGGTATTAGCTTGTTAGAAATATGAATATCAAAACGACATTTCCTGAAAATATCTTATTCTTTTGAAAGCTGCTGTTCAAAATACTTTCTTGTAAAATCTCTAATTCCATCTTTAAAAGAAATTGCTATCAAAATCTTTCTTGCTTACTATATAAATCTTAGTGCAAGAAAAGTTCCGTTTAAAAATTGGTATCTTAGAGCAAATTCTTAAAACAAATTTACACTCAAATTCCCTCTTTAAAAGGAATTGCTATTAAAACCTTTCTTGCTTACTTTATAAATCATAGTGCAAGAAAAATGTTTTTTTTTTTAGAAACATCTTTATGACATGCTTTTCAATTATATCTCATAATTGTCTAAAAATGTTTCTACTATTGGTACGTATTTGTACTTTCTTTTATCGAGTCTGTAAATGCTTAGCAATAGGTGACTATACATACACTATCGCTTTTAAGTTCAACCTAGGGCATGTCTTGAGATAAAATGATCATTCATTAGAAGACATGTTATTACTAAGAATTGAACATCTGCTATAACAGCTTTATGTATATGTCAATTGTAGTAATGATCCCAAGCAAATATGAGGAGATTGTTAGGAATATGCCTGTGAATCAACTGATATATATATTTGTATATTCTAACAGTGATTTGCTTGTTCCCATTACAATGCATGTTTCACAAATGGCTAAAAGAGCTGCGTACCGGTTAGCATGACAACTTGCTGAAACATTGCATAGGTCATTAGACTAGGAAGTCTTTGTACATGTCCGAGTCTTTGTCCTACCATCTTGTGATGACCTTTCATATGGATTAGCTCTACTAGTACCAGCAAATGTCTCATGTCTCACCAGCAGTGTGTTATCGGCAGTCTTCACTTCAGCAGTTATACTACGGCAAATCCCAGTATCAGCCATGTTTTCTTCAAGCTTACTGCAAGAGTGCTGATAAATATAAAGAAGAACATCGGTCATTCTCCAAGCTACAAAGATTCTAAATAGATCCATTACAGATCTTCCTGACAACTTGATGATACGTATCGATAACTGAGCTCCTACACTAAACCTCTGGACACAGCACACTTTTGTACAAACAGGCATGCAAGTCATGTCCCTATCCGTCAGCCTGATTCCCGGACAAACTTTAAGACAAAGAATACATGAAAAGCTTTTTACTCAACAGTTCCTACAGTGCACTCTGCTGCATTGGAGAACCAACACACTTCAACGGGTAGAAACACTATTCAAAGCTTCCACAGCTCTATTCTCTTCTCTACTTATAAATGAAACCTCTCATCCCTCATCTTCGGTATGCAAGCGGGAAAGCAAAAATTTGTGAGAACATCAAAGAGTAGGAAAAATACAAGTGTAAGAACAAACACTTTGTGGGAGAATAATCTGAAATTCCTAAGGCAACGAAGCTCAGCTTAATCAAGAACTCCTTTCTTGATTTGAGTTCTTTCTTCCTTCAAAAGACTTAGTCTCTTCAGCAGCTATACTTCGAATCCATAGCTAAAGACTAAGCATCTAGCCTACTGTTGAAAACTGACCAAGATTGAAGATGTCCGTTGAAGAATCAGAGCTTAATAATTCATATTGCATTCATATCAGCAGACTTGTACTACATTATAAGGGATGTCGATTGTGCAATGAATTGTCATCACATTTGCCGAGTGTTTTGCACTCAGTTGTTCAAATACTAGTTATTTGAACAACCCTTAATATTTTCTTCTCACAACAAATTTATCGAGTTGATACTACAGGAAGACAACATGATAAATGTTGACTACATCTTCCAATGTATTTTCGATAAATTTGATTTCGCTTTCTTAATCTCTCCCTTTTCTTTCCAATTCACTTTCCTTCTTCCCCGGGGAGATTGCTAGGTTAGAGAGTCTAGGTTGATGTACTAAGCATGTTTACCTTATAAGAGTAAACCTCTACTGAATTTTAATATAAAAAAAATATATTTGTTTACATTAAATCTTTACTTATCTTTTTTGTAATATATGTCTTCATATATTGTGCAATCGGGTTACGGAAAGTAATCACTGCATCTAATGAAAAATTAAATTAGCTCTTGTAATGTACTTTTACAATTTTATGCACAACTAACTTAAATCTTCTATGTTATACATTTGTTGCTATTAATTCCACTGCCCAACTTCCTCATTTTAGCAAATGTTACAACTTCAATTTTCTAGCAAACCTTCAAGTATTAAGTGACTAAGTTGATAAGGTCAGCTGATGGAAAACTGCTGAGACTTGTCTGCTGCTTTCAATAGAAGACGACCCAAGCAAGACGGCTGTTTTCATATCATAAGAGTTGCATTTAAAGAAAATTGACATGACCTTTTACAATCTTCATCCCTTCTCTTTAATGTATTTCAAATTAATGGATGAATTTTTAATAAATGTCATATAGGCTATTCACCACCCCCCCCCTCTAGCCTATATTCTGAGCATATCAATATGGACCTAACAAATAACTCACTCTTTAAAACATTTACCCGATGATCATTGTGTATGGCAAGAACATTTTTCATAAGCTTATGCTTTCACATTTTTCTTTTATTAGTCTTAACATTTGTTGGAGCGATGTGGTTTCATATAACCAGCACTTGGGGATAAATGGCCATGATTCAGATAAACTGCTAGGAATATCTTGACAAGATCATGAGTTTTCAATTCTTAAAGATGGGATGAGGTGCCAAGCCAAAAAAAAAATGTGTTCGTGAGATCAGCTTATCTTGAAAATGGTCAAGACGCACACTGATTTTCAGCACAAGACTTCATTATGAGCATACAGAATCAAACCGTTTGACACACCAAAGGAAAAATCAACAACAGTTGTTCTATCATCATGAAATGTAGAAACAGCATAGCAGATCGAGAATCTGTTTGGATCTTCAAAATTGCTAGATACTATAAAAACAAAATTAAACTAATATAAGAGACTAAATTATCTTACTTGCATTGTTTCCCTATAATTTTTCAGTTTTATTTTCATTTCAATCGAAATCAACAACATGGAATCCTTCTCCATATCTTTCCTTATCAAAAATTTCTAGATCCAAACAGAGCCTAAAAAGAAGCAACACGAGAAAGAACAACAAAAACATTGACTACGCATAATTAACCATTTTCATGTGCATATTCAATCCATCTAATAACAATGAAATACTTTCACAAGCATTATGGGAATCTTTACCAGAAAAGAATCTGAAGTTGCAACCACCAACCTCAACACAACTCTCTCCAGCCACTTTCTTCAATCCTCTCATGCTCCTTCTCACAGTTGCTGCTTTCTCCCACAATCCAACCTCAGCATACTTGTTTGCAACTATCACCAAGTTCCCATGCCTCCTTGGCTCCAGTTTAAGCAATCTCTTTCTTACCTTCTCCCTGACCCCATCATAGTCATTAAAATCATGTATATTGCACGCACTTAACAATGTTCTCAATACAGTTGGGTCAGGCCTAATAGGCATGTTGATAATGAAGGTATATGCTTCTTTGAGACGACCAGCACGCCCTAACAGATCTACCATAGCACCGTAATGCAATATCATGGGTCTGATACCATGCACATGCTTCATGTCATGAAAAAATCGGTACCCATCCTCCACCAATCCAGCATGGCTACAAGCAGAAAGAACCCCAAGAAAGGTCACATAATTAGGACGTACTGAAGAATCTTCCATTTTCGTGAAAAGCTCAAGGGCCTCTTTAGCAAACCCATGCTGAGCTAACCCCAGAATCATTGCACTCCAAGTCCATACATTTCGTTCGAGCATCCTACTGAACACTAAGCTCGCAAAGTTCACCCCCCCACACTTGGCATACATGTCAATAAGGGCTGTACCCAATTGACAATTTATTTCCATTCCTTTTGAAATCGTTTGTGAATGAATCCACTTCCCCAATGTCAGATTCCCAAGCTCTGAACAGGCAGAAAGCAAAATCACCATGGTGGTCTTATCCGGCTCAAACCCATCGACTCGCATCTTAATGAAACTCTCTATTGAATCATAAACCCACGAATTATCAACAAGAGCAGACATGATAGAGTTCCAAGAAACAACAGTTCTGTAAGACATTCCATCGAACACTTTGACTGCATCAACAATCTTTTTACAACTGCCATAAAAATGAATCAAGGAATTCTGAACATAGACATCAGAATCCAAACCACGCTTAATGACGTCTGCATTGATTTGTCGCCCTTGTTCCAGGGCTGACATCGCAGCACAAGCCTTGAATAGAAAAGGATAAGTAAGCTTGTCCGGTCTACTTGCCGAACGAAGCATCCCAATAAACACAAGCACACTTTGTCTTGGAAAATCACAATTATCGGCTTTAGTTGTAGCGTAGCCCCTAATGACATTGTTCCACGATGAGGGTTTAACGTTTTTGGAGTTATCAATTACAAGTCTAGCGTAATGCAGGCTTCCAAAACGATGAGAAGTGCAAAATTGGATGATTTCTTCGACGAGATGATCGTCGGTATGTAGTCCGGAGGTTAGGATTTGAGCATGAATCTGAAAGAGTTGTTTCATAGAAGAGCATGAGTTTAAAAGAGAGAGGCATTGCTGCTTGATTGGGTTGGAAAACAAATTCAAATCACCGGTTAAATCTTTTGGCGGGCATATTCGATAAGGTAACCAAACCATGTGCTTCAACGGTTGACAAGTCCGATTGGCTTAGCGTCAAGACTCAAGTGGCAGGGCAATCCTTTGGATCCTCCAATACTTATTGAGAATTGCTATTTGCACCCATAGAATTGCTGATCTCTTAATAAAAATTATAAAAATGTTATTATAAATTTAGATTTATATACTTTTTATTTTTTTAGACTGTTCGGCACCCCTATTGAACATTACTATGGCTGTTCGGCACCCCTATCAAACACCCATAGTAATGTTCTGTAGGGGTGCTGAACACCACTATGAGCGTTCGGTAACCCAGTCCCGTATCAAATAAATTGTTTAAAAAAAAAAAAGTAAGGGAGTGGGTTGTGTGTGGGGTGGGGGAAGGAGAAGGAGAGGAGGTGTTAAAAAAAAAATCAAAGCAAAGGTAAGGCTGGGTGGATTGTGGTGCGGCGGTGGGTGGGTGGGTGGGTGGGTGGGGGGGAAGGAGGAGGAAGGAGGTGGGGTGTACCAGGAAAGAGAAGGATGGGGTGAGGTGTGTTTGGGGTGGGGTGTACTTAGTATTTTGGAAAAAATATTAGTAAGGGTAAAATAGGAAATTTGTGGTGGTGTACTTAGTATTTTGAGGGGTTGAAAATATTCAGGTGTGGTGTACTTAGTAATTGGGTGTACGAAGTAATTTTTTGGGTGTAAATAGCAATCTTCATACTTATTTCCATGGTTAAATTGGCAAATTTTCTTCTCTCTCTCTCTCTCTCTCTCTCTTTCTCTCTCTCTCTCTCCTCTCTCTCTCTCTCTCTCTCTATATATATATATATATATATATATATATATATATATATATATATATATATATATATTAACAATAACAACTATGGTTAAATCCACACTTAAACAATAAAGCCCAAAGTTCACGTGATTTTAGCTCGGTAACACACCTGTACATTTTAGGGGACATGTACTAGATTTAAACTTAGAGTGAATTACAGGTCGGTCGCTTTTTCAATATTTGTAATCGCTCTAGTCCACTCATTTTTTTTAAAATCGAATAAAGGCATTTTTGGGGCAAAAAGACGATTATGTCACTAATGAAAGAAAAACACGCGCGCATTAGTAACCCAAGGCATCGCGATGAGTAATTCAAGGTATCGCGTGGGTTAACCATCGAGATTAGGAACCAAGGCATCGCGATGAGCAACACAGGCATCACGATAAGTAACACAGGCATCGCGATAAGTAACTAAGGCATCGCGATGAGCAACCAAGGCATTGCGTTGAGCAACAAAGGCATCGTGATGAGCAACAAAAGGCATCGCGATGAGTAAACAAGACATCGGGATGAGCAACAAAAGGCATCGCGATGAGTAATCAAGGCATCAGGATGAGTAGTTAAGGCATCGCGATGAGCAACCAAGACATCACGTTGCCCAGCATACTGCGATTGGTGAATTAAAGGCATCCCGATGCCTAATTTAAGGCATCCCGTTGCCCAATTTAAGCATCCCGATGCCTAATTTAAGGTATCTCGATGCCCAATTTAATATAATATCAAATCGATCAAAATGGTTGTTTTTTATTGGAAAATTTACATACAAACATGGTATTGACTTCCTATAACAGTATGTTATTGATATTATATATAATTCAAACTCAAATCATTGATTAAAGTCCCAAAATTAGTCTAAGAACATCTCCCTCTGTTTTCGGACAGCACACTGCCAAGCTCAATTTGGATCTCGAAAATAGTATTTTTTGGTAGAAAAATTGTGCACAAATGTAGTACTAAGTTAGGATAACAATATGGGATTGATTTTAAACAAATTCGAAGCTTAAAACATAGATTAAAGTGACCAAAACAGCCCAAGAACAAAGAAAAAGGGGATGAACTCAAAAAATTCGAATTTGATCAAATTGTGATCAAATTCGAGTTCTATGCATGGAAATTGATACCCAAACATGAGGGAAGACTATATTAATGACAGGAAATCACTTATACATCAATTCGAACCTCAAATCTGAAGCAACAATGTTGTTAAGGGCATTTTAGAAAGAAAATTCTCAAAGTGTCTTTTAGCGCGCGGTTAAAAAAAAAGGTGGACTGGAGAGAAAAAAAGTTTCAAAAAGTGGACCGGCCAGCAATTTCCTGTTAAACTTATACCTTAGAATTTATAAAAGACAATTACTAAAAATTAAAGATAGCTTACATATTTTACAATATTATCATATTAAAACTATTTTCGTAGAAATGAAGTACCAAAATTTCTAAAACTCCAAACTAGTATCGAACTTTTTTTTTGAAAAGTATCATCGTTCTAAATTTCTTGAAGCAAATCTTCAATTAGGTTTTTATATTCGATTTTTTTCCAAAAAAATAAAAATAAAACTAGGCTACAAATTTCAATGAAATTAGGCCCCCTTAAATTTGGGAACACAAATTTAAGAGAAAGATTTTATAAATAAATAAATATATATATATATATATATATATGTAAGTCTCCATTTAATCTTGTCATGGTTGATGTTTTGAGCGAAAATGACAAATAAATATTTTTATGAAAATGTCAGAATTTGATCTTCGTACCTTCGTGCCAAACAAAACAAAAGAGGTTTTAATAATTATAGTACAATTCTTGAAAAAAAATACTATTGTATTATTTAATATCAAATATCAGTTTGTAGAATTCGAACCAATAAGATGAGGATGGTTAAAAATACTTACCTACAACAAGCCTTCACTTTACCATGTCACCTAATGTTTCTTTTGTCTAGAAAAAAGTACATAAAAGTCTATATATAATACATTTATATAAGAATTGGACCCTTTAAATTTTGGGGACCTGTTCAGTGGACTACTTTGCACTTGCATAGAACCGGGCCTACCTGTGGTGCACATAAAGTGGCATAGGTGATTTGAGTTCATCTTAACCGTGAAACTTCTCCACCTATCTTCTTCATCACCTATTCCATTTGAAGAACCATATAGCGTGTAAGTAAATATTAATAATTTTACATACCCCACCATCTTTATCTCTAAATTTGAAGAGAGAGAAAAGAGGAAAATTGTAAAAAAAACTAGAAAATTAATTTGATGTTCAAATGAAACAAACCAAGTCTCTGTTTATAGAGAAAAATGTGTACTTTAGTACAAAAAATTAAAATTTTATATTTTTGGGTGAAAAATAGCCAAAAATCGGAGAGAGAGAGAGAGAGTTTTGTGTCAATGGGCGATACACGGAAAGGAAACAAGCTACACATAAGCTCCCCAATCAACTTTTGCTTGAATAAGATCCCTCCAAGCTCCCCATCAAATCTCCATTGTTTGCAAAGATCTCATTAATACCAAAGAAAATCTTCATTGTACATGCTCTTCCGATTTAAAACGTCTTATTCATCAATTGGTCTGAACCCTAAAAAAGTGATTCTCCGGAAGTTTTATGTTTAGGGTGTCTTGTCTTAAAAATAATAAGTGTAACGATGATATATCGCTGTCATGGTATTACCAATTAATAACAGTACAAATACATCAATAATGTCGATGTGAACAACAAGATTGAAAACAAAGTTACTCACTAATATGTTGTGTGAAAAATGCTACATTTATAGATTCTATCAACAAAATGCATTTACAGTATACTTCAAAGTATTGTACGTTGGTTAAAAAGTACAACACTTAAAACATGCTATAAATAAAATATGTTGATAAAATCTGTATAAATAGCATTACTCATGTTGCATTGTAACAAGATCATGATCACACGTCCACGTTCTGCCTACTTTGTTGGAAAAACAGACAATCTCCCTAAATATAATAGGATGAGTTATTTCTTACAAATTAATAGATAGACAAGATTGACCCTATACCTAATAAACCACTCACTATTTAATTAAGGACAAAATAAGTAAATTTACCATGATAAAAAATAATATTTGAGCAAAAATAGCCCTAAATTTAATAAATGACTCATCATTAATTAAGATCAAACAAGTAAATTTTACATGGACTAATCAATTTCATGAAGAGTTAAAAGACCACGTTACCTCCAATAGACATCCAAAAAAATTTCGAAATGTGTAAACCTGATCATTACCTTATTACATTTTTCGGTTGGGGCATCCAAACTTTAAAAAAAAAAAAAAATTTTAATCTGATTATACATGATACTTTTTTGTCAAAAAATTTGAAAGAAAAAGAAGGAATATCAGCATGTAAAAAATATAGAAGAAACCTAAGGTGATATACGAAGGGATGAAGATCAACAGGTTGCGCTGTACAATACATATCTATCTCCATTGCATCACTTAATTATCTTAACTTCAAATACAGACTTCTTAAATGGTTCAGAGGGAGGATAATTTCTACATAGGACACGATGACTCAAAAGATTAATCGCTTCAAGTGAGAAAATACTGATTATCGAAATCAAAAAAACTTTTACTTGTATAAATTATCCAAGTACAGTGGAGTCCGATTTTCAAGTATGTAAGTCTATGAGCAAAACTAGAGCTACTTCAACGTTAAACTTGTCGAGCCATCCCTCCTAGCAATGAAATGGGAATTTCTGCTCTTAAAGAATTAGAGAAAGTGCTTTAAGCCAAAATTTTGACTGCAAGAAGAAAACTCCATGTAGTTGATGTTACACAAGCAAATATATATCCTCAAGCCGCTGAGCTCAATCTCCTTCATTTACTGTAGAAAAGTACTGCTGTTGAACTATCATCGAGTATCCCCTGGCCCCGTCAATGCTTGACAATTACACGTATGTACTATTTGTGCCATTTCAATGTGATTTTTTCTTACCAAGATTAGCTGCAGCCGGTGATTCTAGCTTCTTCAAAGCAGGCATCTTACCAGGGAAAGCCCACCTCAAGAACCTTTCCCACGTGTAGCAGCCCAAGAACATTAGAGCAGCCCAGATTAGCAATTTATCTCTCAAACCAGCCGGCAAAGGCACCAACTTCAGCCAGTCATTCAAATCCCTAAATATGTCAGAAGTGATCACGGTGAAAAATCCAACTGCACCCAAAAGGGCATACATAAATGGCTTGTTCTCCGAGATACTCTGGTTGAAAGGATGTCCCATGTAGTTAACAGCAAAGGTTGCCACTTGGATCATCATATTTACCATGTAAGAAACTGTATTCACCAGATTCTTTTCAAACTCTGCGTCGGGCTCAATACATTCATCAGGCATGTGTCTCTCAGCCTCTTTCACGGATGAAATCAGGAAAAGGAGGTGGAGAGCAAATTGTCCCAGGAGAGAAAGGAAGACGTAGAAACAAAAGACATTGGGGTGGGGCCGCTCAGCTGAAAGGGTTGGCAAGGGGCGAGCATGTGAGATAAATAGAAAGAAAGCAGCAGTAAAAACACCACTGATGGTTGCTTGAACATCACCCAGTTTTACTCCATCCAAATACATGACACTCAGTACGTAAGCAGTTGCCAGGCAGTTCAGTCCAAGAATCTTGAACATCTGGAGGGTAGTCACTAGGGTGCTACGTCCCTGCCGAATTATATCAGTGGTAGGGCAAACTGACGCATGCTTTGCAGTGAATGGTGATGCCATCGAGGCATCTCCAAGCTTAACTATTGGAGCTGAGCGACCATCACCCTCCTCATTCATCTCCGCCAAAAGCTTATCCAACTTCTGCTTCTGAATCTCTGCTGGTGTGAGACGCCGGTTACTAGATGCCTGGCTGCTCGATTCTGACCTCGAAACAGCTCTGCTGCTCCTTGAAGGTCCTTCTCCATTAATAGCTCTGCTCGATTCCAATGCAGGCTTAGGTTTCTTCGGCTTAGCAGATTTTGCTTCAGATGAGGACTTTTCATTTTGTGCAGGAGGAGGCATTGCATTAAGTAAAGCTACTCCTACATGAGCCTGAAACAGAATATGAACATTAAAGCTATGATATCAATTTTCTATATCTATCAGCACTTCAGTAGTAACTGACAACAGGGTATGCATTTTAAACTTCAGAACCATCCCAAATACAACGAATCAAACTCTAGTGCTTCATACAAACAACATACAATTACAAACACTGCAGAAAGTGCAGCAGTTGTGCAACTGTTGGAGAAGGTAGAATACCGATTGCATATCAGAAAAGGGATAAAAGGGAAGCCCAGAGGAAACATCAAAAATGGACCATCCATAATTTTAAAAACCTTATATTCGCAAATAGGCAATGAATTGTAAACCCAGTAAGATGTTTATACTTGCAACTAATGCAAGGAACCCATATCTCATTTACTAAACAATATCTACCAAGTATGCTTCAATGCACTATCAAGAAAAGTATATGGCCGTGGCTTTACTGCTACTTGTCTTGCTATGAATGCAACTACCAGTAAAACAACAATTTGTTTAAGCAAAGAATGACAATACAATGATTATAAACGCTGAAACGCACTGCACCCAAAAGAGAGAGAGTACAGAAAATATCTCAACCAACTTCTGAGCAACATTGCAGCAGGAACCAAGATCTCAACCATAGTTTCAGCAAGGGTGAAACACCAATGTTCTCACAAATGGCATGAAACGAGACACGAAAAAACCTGGATATTATGTCTGGAGTGTGTGTGCCAGCGCGCATGTGGGGAGTTAAAAAGATTTTTCTGCGTGCAAGCTTCTAAAAAATTTCTTTTTTTTTTTTTTTTTGATGAAAGAAGAAATTTTATAGATCGAGGGGAAAGACATACCAGAGGACAGACAAGGAGTCCATTAGAAAGGAAAAGGGTTAAAGTAGAGAAAACACATAACTTCACAAAAACTATTTCCTCTTATTTATTCCACATGAACACTTTCGATAACCATGTCCCCTAAAGAATAGTGGTAAAAAGCAGAAAATATCTCAACTTCTGAACAACACTACACCTGGAAACAAGATCTCAACCAGCTCTCATAGTTTGAGCAAAGGTGAAAAGACCAAGCTCTTACAAATGGCATGAAAGGAGACACAAAAAAGACGGAATCTTATGTTTAGGGTGTGTTTGCGTGTGCAGAGATTAAAACAGATTTTTCTGCCTGCAAACTTCTAAAATCTTCTTCCTCTTATCTATCGATTCTAGACAAACACTGCAATAACCACATGTGCTTGAGAGTTTTGGTAAAGAAGAAAACCACAAAGATGAGATGGACGAAGAAACCAAGGCAGAAACAGACAAAAAATAAAATAAAATTCAGACCTTTGAAAACACTGCTGAAGAACTTGTTCACCAGTCACTTGCAGATGTCAATAGGATATGCTTCACTGACACCAATCTACCGAGATCTTCTTTCTTTTTTTTTTTTTTTGGGGGGGGGGGGTTTAAGAAACGCTCATTCCAACTGTCTCATCCACATATTAAGAATCACTCATTCCAACTGTCAGGTTCCCATGCGGAATCATACTCCACATCTGGAGTCAACTCTTTGATTAATATGCTAGGAGAATCAAACAAAATGCACGAAGAAGACAGGTGGGATTTCTATAAACCGGGCCTTAAGACCATAAGTGATAGATAAAGGTTTTTCTACAAAATTTAGGAATGATCTCAGAACTTTGGGTTGCTTTCGGTATTTACAGTGTTTTCTGTTCAGTCCTACTCTCGATTTGATATAGGAATAGCATCAACGCTCTAATTAGAATCAATTAGTGACCACAATAAGTGTAACTACTCAAGTATTATTACAAAACTATTAGTATGCACCAGCATGAAACAAAGAGAAAAAATTATGTGCTTTGTGCCTTGGAAGCATGACATTACCAATCCCTCGCAAGAGAGAAGCAAGCACTTTAGTGCATATTTGTGATAACTCGTGAGGCTGAAAAAGACACCAGCATTAGAAAGGTTTTTTACCTTGACCCACAATTTTTAGACTCCAGTCAGCATTACCCGTATGATCCTAACCATGTTTTCCATTTCACTCAAGTTCTAAAATCTAAGATGCAGTGCAGAGCATACTAAAAGCTAAGAATAAAATAATCAAACAATCATCAAAAAAATATCAGAACGTTTAGAAAAAATAAAAGACACCTTCAACAATAAATTACCTGCTTCAAAGCTCCAACATCATTAGTTCCATCACCACACATTAAAGTTGTCCTTCCCACCAACTTAAAAGTGGTCATGATGAGTTCTTTTTGCTCAGGAGCTACCCTTGCAAATACCTAGCAGTTGGAATTGGCTTTGTCAAGAAAGAGGCCATCATAAAAAGCAATCACCATGATAATCTAAAGAATAACAACCTTCACATATGGAATGACTTTAAGAACAGCGGAAGTCTGCTGCAACATTTCAAAGCAGTCGCCTCCAATGCAGAGATCACAATCCTCGGATAAAGCCTTAACCTCTTCCTCACTGATAAAAAAATGTAGTGTCAAAAAGACAAATTGAAGAAAAATGAACCAAGGGAACATAGCAATTAATAGTTCACGACTCATGTCTGCAGAGTAATTATACAAACTTCTCTTACCAAGTATCAGTAAAGTTTAGTAGAATATGCAGAACATGGTGTGACCAGTACAGCTACAAAAGCAATATCAACAACGTTAAGGCCATCAGAACAGCAAGAAGTAAAATTTACCTGTAACTAACAATCTCGGACTCATCAGGTGAAATCCACTCATATCCTTGACTGTTCTTCGCTGGGCCAAGAATTAGTGCTGGGTTTGAAATAATATTAACTTGGCGAGCAACATGACAAGCTGTCAGCGCTTGATCACCAGTAATCATGACCTAACAAGAGAAAAATGTTTTTTCCCCATAAGAAACACTTTTAAGAGAGTACAGCAGCAAATATAGTCAAATTTTGCATTATTCCGTTCTCTGCTACACATACACCAGGACTCCCTTTTTTTTTAAATCAGAAATGAAGAAGATTAGATTATAATAGAAGAAACTGCAAGAAGAAGGATGAGCATTCTAAAGTATTAGACACAAAGAAATTGAAAACTAAGAACAGACACACAGGCATTCCAGTCCCGCTAAATCTCCGATATCGGAACCCCATGAAAAGCTCCCCTCGTTGACACACTCAGAGAAATGCCGAAAAACCAACTCTATCTCACAAAAGAGTCCTGGACTTATGCAGGATCTCAGAAAAATTCTGGATTTTCTCACAGTCCAAATGCAGCAAAAGACGGTGAACACCCAAACCACCACTGCAAAGCCTCAAACACGCATCTGAACTAAAGAAGATGCAGAAGGACTGACCCAAACCTCCTCAGCCACTCCAAAAAGTCTATGCCATAATAACCGAGGGCCCCCCACAATGAAGAAACAAATGGTCATGAGATTCTGAGGAGTTCTTACAAATCACACACCAGTGCAGAATAAGGCCTATGCCCTTGCAACATATCATTAGTGTTGTACTTTTTAAGAACCATCGACCAAACAAAAGCCATGATTGAGCTTTCCAAATAAAAGAAGAAAGAGGAAATGGAGCCGGATTGGGTGATCGAACCAAATGCAAAAAAAAAAATAAAGATCATGTATACCATAATCCATGAGACAAATTAAAATTTCTTCTTTTGCATACCATGGCTTGAATCCCCATAGTAATCCTTGTAGCCAATTCTCAATGGCATCACGAGAATCTCAGAAAACGGTTTTCGTCATCAATAAGAAAGGGCATATAGAGGAAGTCAAACGGCATTGTAACAATATTTTAGGCTCGATTTCACCAGTTTTTCGAATGATTTCCACATCACGCCCACCCATCAACGGATGCTCTTAGGCAGCTCCTTGATGACTTATGAGGCAGCTTGGAATCGCTTATCTCTTCCCGCTATCACATTGGATCTGATGTCTGAAAGCAAATCTTACCAATCGACCCTTTTGATTAGAATGGATTCGGTTTTATGTTGCACACCCCTATTGGCAGCCCACCATCAATAATGGAGCTATAAGTCTGAAGAAGCTGAGTCAATATTAAGCCAAGGCATGGAAGCATAAGTCCAAAATTATGTCATTTGCTTGATATATGGCTCCCTTTTAAAAATACACAAACACCACACCAGTAGTGGGAAAATTAGGTCTCCTATCTTTTTAGCCCAACTCTTAATTCCAGTCCATGTGGTATAACATGTGGTTGGCTAGACATCACATTACTTAACCTTTGGGGTCACAAACTAACCAATGACATGCTTGCCACGTAGATTGGGATGAAATTTAGACTAAAAAGTTGGGTACTTATCATTTTCCTAATGTTAGTGTGGCATTTGTGTGGTTTTAAGAGGGAACCATATATCAAATCAATGTGACATAAATTCATTTCAATTGGTGATGGTTACTTTTGGAAAAAGAATCACTTAATGTACTAACCACAGACATCATGAATTGTCGAGTAGAGCATGAGTACATGGTCATACCTTGAGGATAAAACTGAAAGCCATTTATTAAAAATAAAGGCTAAAGCCGAGAAAAACAAATTAAATTTCAAATTGTATTCGATTAAATTCTAGAGAGCTCAAATTTTTATGGCCACTTTGCACTATCTCTTTATCATTCATACTTGTCCATCAGCATATGCACTAAGGCAGATAATTGTAACTTGTATGTCCAAGAGTGCACAAGTGATACTCCAAAACCCCCAAAAAGACTATGAAAACATGCGTCATGTATTCTTTTGTAAATTTTACTGAAAGATACTGAACCAAGTAAATAAAAATAAAGAATCTGTAGAGCATCTTCCACTCTTTTCCTCGTAAAGGGAGGAACCCACTCTTAATTCTGGACTCTAAAGAGAACAAAGTTAGTGCCACACTTTCATTCAATTTCTCTTTCATCTTAATCTTAATACCCAGATCAAAACAAACGTCTAGAATAAATGAAGTCCAAGCCAACTATCAAAAGTAAAATTCAATTGATAAAAAAGTAATATCCAATGTGTATCACTCACCAAGTCATGTGATGATCCTTTTAATTCAGACAACACAGTGGCCGAATCTCCTCTGATTGGGCAATTAAATACCTGAAGAATATAAGAAGAGTGTTAACTGAAGGATGTCAAAAGGAAAAGCATCTCAGTACAACCATAAACAGAACTAAACAGAATAAAACTAGCCCCATACCGCAAACCCAGCAAAAGTAAGCTCACTCTCCACTGAATCTCGGTCCAAGCTTCTGGCTTCACTAACCTATAAGCATTTGAGAAATCAAACAGGAACAACTTAAACATGCATAAAAGCATAAGCATAAAAGAGACGGATCCAATGAAAATACCACTCATAGAAAATCCCACGTATGAAGGCATAGTGCCAAGGTATAATTACAATTTGATATACAAAGGTGAAAACTGTAATTTGCAAATTTGTTAGGTATAGGGCCAGCGTCTCAACGTGATATTTTAGGATCCCTTATAGAAAATTGGTTCTAGTTTCAACAACATAAACTTGGGGACTTAAATAACAAAAGGGAAAAGACAAATGTATTCCAACTTGAATGAATGATGCCTTCATGAACCTTGGACATACTTGAACTTTTGAATGATTGTTGTCTTTGAATGGTAAATGGAAGCTGACATGCTTAAGAAATCGTGTATATGAGAAGTATATATGGATTATCTATTGAAGTGTCTTATCACACTTCTTTTTCTTGAAAAAAAAAAATCAAATTTGTGAGTCAGTGTCATGTCAGATTGTGTGAGCGTGTCGGTGCCTACAAAATGTAGGGAAAGCTTCTTCTGCCCAACATCAAGTAACATCCATAGACATAACTATCATGGCCCAACCATAAATAGAAACAAACAATAATTGTCTCAAACATGTTCAAGGAATCCAAAAGACAGGTCCCTATTCATATATAAACATGTGAAAGAAGCAGTGTCCCAAAAGTTATAATATTGCAAAAACAAGAATCCTTACTGTCATGTCGGGAAGAGGCTTAAATGCCAGAGCCAGCACACGAGATCCTTGACGTGTATATTTCTTGTATGTCTTAACATATGATGGTGGCACATCAATTAGTCTTCCTTGAATAGTTTCTGGTGCACCCTGAAAGTACAGTGTATCAACAAAGATCTATCTGGAGGTTCATATGAGTTTATACATGCGTGTGCGTACATGCAGTTTCTATAGAAGACTATCTATAACAACCTCATGCTCCTTCAGTAGGGACGGAACAAAGTTCATTAACTAGTAACACTCACAGCAAGCATCATCATATTTTGAAATTTGGTACTAGCTTTACTGATCATATGACTAATCATCTTATAAAATGTGGCATATGGGCAAAATAGATCAAAAAAAAAAAAAAACTACTGATGATGATGATGCTCATTCTTAAAACTGTGTTAAAATAAGTATGAAAAATGCTGATCATGATTCACATTCTTTTGAACTGTGTTAATCCGAGATTGAGTGTCTTTAGTTTTTCACGAAAATTAAGAAAGTTGCATTTTGGCAATTCTACAAGCACAAATAAAGTATGCCTTTAGTGTTCACATTATAGCATTTCAAGTGAACACTAGCACCTGATAGTTGCCAAAGGTGAATATAGTAAGTTGTAGAAAAGGGGGAACACATTTTGGGACAAAAAAATGTTTAGAAGAAATACACTCATTCTGGAACGGAGGGAGTGTAAAATAACCAAACAAAAACATGTCATCTCCCCAAAATTCACAAATTTGATCAGAACAAGGCTTATTACCAATAGACATAGTTATGTGTAATTTATCCTTTCTCATTATCCAAGTTTTCAACTCTGAAAAAGAAGATGCTACTTCATACCTTCACAAAAGCAAAAAATTGCTCTTCTGTACGAACAATAACTGCCATTCTTTTTAAATGGGAAGCGAAGAAGTATCTCTGAACAATTTGAACAGCACTGCCACCTCCCCTGCAGTTGCAGAAAATGGGCAAAAACTTTGATAAATAGAGATGGCCTTGCATATTTTACAAAAACTGCATAAGCAATGGTCAGTGTGCTTAACAACAAAATTTAAACGAATTTTTAGAATAGAATAGTTGTCTACAAACTTTAGCACTCAATGAGCTTAATTGCATTCGTCTTGGGCTCTATTAACGAGTAGAGAATTAGATGCTTATATCTCTGTGACACTAACA
The DNA here is from genome assembly GCA_016624345.1 of Platycodon grandiflorus. Classification (NCBI taxonomy): domain Eukaryota; kingdom Viridiplantae; phylum Streptophyta; class Magnoliopsida; order Asterales; family Campanulaceae; genus Platycodon; species Platycodon grandiflorus. The sequence continues at coordinate 23,463,965 of CM028361.1, forward strand.
CAGTAAACTGTCTATATCTACGTCTATCCAAAAAGCAACAATTGTTGCCTTGGGGATTTAAATGCAAAGTACATAAATCACCTAAGAAGCAGATGAATGAAGAATAAAAAAAAGTCTAGCAGGATATGTAGCAAAGCAGGTTGGTCTCTGGCAAAGGCTGCTATGAACAATAGTTATTCGTATATAATACAATTAAATAGGATGGCTTTAAAGAAGGGAGACAAGAATACTTATTGACTGGCGTAGTACTTGGTCCTAATTGTAGGAGATGAGCAATGAAAAATACTTCTTTTCACAGATGAATCTCTTTCTCACACCCAACGCACCCTAACCATTTAAGAAGATAGTGACAATAGGAGTTAAGCAAAGAGTGAAACCATAGAAACATCACCCCCCAACCATATTAGTGGCCTATATGACCGAAGCTTGGCCATCACCATTTTAACTTACCTGGACTTGGTCCTTGGAATTGCCTTTCAAATAGAGCTACCACTTTCTACCGAAATCATATAGCAATCAAGAACTTCCTCACATTGAACAATGAAGAATCCTAGAATTGGCCAGCCCAGGACTGGAAATTAAATAATAGTACACTCCACACCGGAAGTTATATTCATAATGTGCGCTCTTCAATTGTTAGAACTTCAACTGTTAAGTCAGAGTTTCCCTCTATAATTCAAATCTAATTGTGAATGGGGACAATCTTAAAATTCTTTACTTCTAGAAGAATCAAACAACATTTAATAGTTGTTCAACTCATTCCACCACTTCATTTATTTAGTTTTAGTGTCCTACAACAAATAGTGAAACAAATATGATACATGACCTGAAAGAAAACTTCCACTAGTTTCTTTCTCGGTAACACCCTGACATTAGAGTGATTTTGAGCATCTGCACCACATTGAAAGGGACAAAAGCCTAGCAACAAGCAAAGCTAGCATCTATCTCTCCCCCCACCAAAGGAGAAGATTCAAGCTCAATACATGAATGATGTACCTCTAGCGATCTTTTTCACAAACATTTAGTTTTTACACAACCATTTGATTAAGTCACTTCCTTGGTTTCTGAGCTGTTCAAATCAATAGATTGTTTCTAACAGCGCACTAATCTTTTATATAAATACTCAAGGAAAATCTGTTAGAGCATAACACTGAGCACCAAAACTAAAATCAAGTGAGGATTTCTCTTAAACACTTACATTTTCCATTATTTTGCCTCGCACTATATTGGAGGAATAACAAAATTCATGTATACTTGTTCTTACAACATGCAGTCCCGTACTCTTGGCACTCATTGTTTCATTACACAGGCACATTTTTCCGCTCTTCTATAGAAGATTTCCCTCTTAACAATTTTTAGAGATTCTGGAGAGATTCATGGTGGAAAGATTTTTCTGCTCTAATCTGGGAAGGTTGACCAGAGAGGAGGAACGTGAGGGCTTTCTCATACCAGTTTCTTCTACTTCATTTGCACAATATAAAGTGGCATCCTGGCTTGTCCGTGGTTGTAGGCGTTGGGTACTCCCAAGAACTGCTTAAGTAGACCTTCAACATGAATAGTAGGTTGTGCTGTTAGTAGATCTTTTGCATTGAATCCATTCTTCATCGATATTCTTCTGTTCTAGGAGGGCTAATGCTCCTCTTATTGCTTTCTTATCCTAAGCTCTCCACTCATCCTTATATATCCATTAGCAAATTACACCAGCCATACCCGCACTTTAGGTCCACAAGACAGTTGGTCCCTACGTATTGTCTCATGTCTTAATTATTTACCTCAAGTCAATAATTTCTTCAATTCCGTCCATCTGTCTGGTTCAGCTAACAAATTAACAGGTAAATGCAGATGTTTGATGTAATTTCAAAAAGCACTAAAGCAAACAGTTCTTATAGAAAATTATGTGAACAAGAATCAAAATAAGAACCCAGATCCTTATTGGAACCAGCACCAGAATTTCCTTGGCCATTGGAACTCCAAAGCAAACAGTTCTTATAGAAAATTATGTGAACAAGAATCAAAATAAGAACCCAGATCCTTATTGGAACCAGCACCAGAATTTCCTTGGCCATTGGAACTCCAATCACCCGCCATGGCGAGTCTCCCACCAGCACCACTGCTCCCTCCAGTCTAGTGGTAGTGTCAAACCCAGTGAGAGAGAGAGAGAGAGAGAGAGAGAGAGATCACCACCGTATGCTTCCCAATTCCTGTCCATAGAACCCAAGTTATCATCCTTACTCCTAGTCAACTATTCCACCATGCTGACTTAGATCAGCAGCATCATTTGGTCCCAATTCGCCAGTCTTTTCATCAACACCACAGCTACCATTGTTGTCTACACGACAAGCGATCTCTCCAGCGCAATGCCTCTTTTCAATTGAACAATGGATCTTTTTTAGAACCCACAGATGTTTAGTTTTTGTTTCCTACATCTATTTGTCCCAGAGAGTGATGCTTTTATGTGTGTGTGGGTTTGTGCATCAATACCAAGGAATCATAGTTGCAGCATATTCTTCTGCTTTTGGAAAATCATCCTTGGCCAGGTCTGTTCGACAAGCAAACCACCCCTTTCCCTGTAGTGTTTATCAATGCCATTTTGTGATGTTTGATGAGACAGGCGCAGTGATCATAAGTTCTTGTGATGGTGACACTGGTGCCCCTTGGAGGGGATAGGAGGGTGGGCTGAGGTGGGTGGATAAAGCCTATGAGTGTTTAGGAATAGGTATTGAATGGCTTAGTAGTTGTGAAAGGATGGTTCATCCAAAGTCAAAGGTTGTTTGAACTTGGTTCAAGATAGTTCCAACTTCCATCGGATATTAGGAAAATTATGCCCTCCATAAAGCACAATGTGACTTAACATGAGCATTGAATGGATAAGTTTTTTGCAGATTTGGACAAGAGGAAGTTACTGAAGCAATTATATAAGTTCAGGTAAGAAAGTGAGACAACTCTTGGTTCAGGAACAAATTATCTGGTGCAAGTTTCCCTATATCTTATCAAAGAAAAGAAGATTTGGAAAACTTTCTTTTAAAGTAAATATTTAATATTCATTCACTCAAGTTGAAAGATAACAACATACACTTGCATTTAAGAATTTGCGGGTCATGAGAAGATTGCAGTTAAAAAACAAATATCAGAAGGAACTGTATAACTGTATTTGCCTATAGATTATAGAAGTTGACAATAACTGGAAAGCTGACTTTTTCGGCATGGCTTTCTCATCAGATTTGTACGTCCAATCGATTCCCTTAATAGCAGCCTTCTCAAGAGGATCGCCAACCTACAAGCAATAAACACAGAACAAGTTTGAAATTACAGCCTTCTAAACAATAAACTATCGATAACATATATACTCCTAGAATAAGGCCAAAACAAAGAAGTTTGAGATATCATAGCCTCAATTCTCAATAACACAAGTCAAAAACTCTTCATACATCATTGAGCTTCCATTAATGTAGTCAGAAGGACGGAAAAGAATAATGTGCATATGATGCACATTATGAGATCGGAACTGCACGGTAAGTAATATCATGTAACGAAGTGTCTCCTAATTTCCATAGCACCTGTTTTCTGAAAAGCAGACATAGGCTCTATCTCTTGCAGAAACCTCCAGGACTCTCACCAACTCAATGGCTTTTGTAGGAGTCTAGCTCTAAATTCTTACCTTTATCATCCTCACTCCTAACTGGATAAGATTGAGCCACAAATAAGATATGGCGCATTGTTTGCAAATCTTCCATTTCAAGATAAGTATGTATCTATATATGTACATGCAAAAGGAGCACTAATTTCTGGGTTCTTTCTGCCACATCTCATACCCCAAGTACTGGTCTTACCATTAGCTGACTCTATCTCCTGCTCCTGTTTCCTTAGAAGTACCATTGGTGGATTCTATACCTATTATGTTACTTATTAATATATTTTACAACAGTTATTTAAGCTTCTATGATTGCCACTTAAGTTATGGATTCATAAATTTGGTGAAGTCCATTACAGGAAGGAAACAGACAAAGTTCTACAATATACTTCTTGTGAAGTTTAATATTAACTTTTAAGTAAATTAGTAAAGCTTTTGTTCAACACAAGCTAAATAGGGCACACCTTTCCGTCGATTAAGGGAAAGGCATACTCAAAGCGTGGCAAATTGGAGACAACAATGGCAAAGGCAACCTAACAGAACACAAACTGACAATGCTTGTGGGGGCAGAAAATTTCAACACATCCACAAACGCAAGAGGAAAAAACCAAAACCACCAACTACGCAAAAGAGAAGCTACCGAAAAGTTAAAGAGCTGCCATAGACATAAACATCAAATTCAAAGATTAAGGTCAGTCGAAATTGGAAAGAAACCAACTCCTAGTTTCCCCACTCTTGGATCAGAACAGGAAGAAAAAAGCTTTGTTTATGATTTAAAACCCATTATGTCTGACCAAGGATTGTTTCCTCTTCTGAAACAATCTTTCTTTATCCATTGGCAACAAGTTCTAATGAGTTTGTTGTGCCTCTATAAGAAAGCCTTTCCTTTTTAACTTATTTTATTGTTGATCCAGCTTTTCTTCCTTCAATCATCTGGGGATGTTTCATTCCAAATGTGAAAAGAGGTAGGGCATGATTAATGCATGTCTCTAAATTACTGCAAAAAATGAAAGTTCGTCGTTTTAGCTCTTCATGCCGTCATCTAAACAGGGAGCAACGGAATGGCACTAGTTAGAGCTGTGAGGCTTAACCATTGAATGACAACAGATAATGGAAGTGGTTTTCTTCTAGAGTAACACAGTAAGGTTGATTCTTGCAGCTGATCATCTAAGCCCCTAGATATTCAGATTCCCATAGAGCTTTGAGTCAGCAGAGGGAGAAGATCAGATGCACTAAAGAAATAGATATCTGGAGGGTTCGCACCACCCTGGTGCAGAGTACGCTTTGGAACAGATAGACCTGACAAACCTATATTAATTTGTAATATGTGATTCTTCATCCAAAAAGGGGGGAAAACAACATAGCTTTCATGGGTTTATAACCAACAAACTTACCAGCTTGTTGTCCACAAAAACCAGGGCATGGCAAGTAGCAAGAATCTCCGAAGTACGGGATGGCACTTTACTCGTATCTGTTTCTAGATCCTCACTGTCCGTCAAACCACCCACTCCAGAGAACTCCTGCGGATTGGAAAAGCAAAAACACATGAACGGAAGGTCCGACTTGACTACTGGAGCAATTACAGTCGTTATTAAAATTGCAACTGACATACCATGTCATCAGATGTCAGAGTCCCAGTCTTGTCAAAACAACATATGTCAACCTGCAAAATTGTATAAAATATATGCAAGAGTAAGAAAGATACCCATAGCGAAACACGATGGTGCCCAACATAGATAGTGGCCCCAATCACTGAGAGCTTATAAATTCGGTCAGCCAATCCCCTTAGCTTTTTAAGTACTTGGTCATACTTTGGTGGTTCAAGTCACATTACTTGCATTGAGTCCAACTATGTTAACTACCTAATTTATGCTCAGCACGCCATGGTTGGTTTGACCATTTGAGCTGCACAGGGGAGTAACGCTTGATATACATTGTTGCCCTTCTCTAACAACTTAAGCTTTCAGAGCAGCTGGAGAACATAATAGTCACACAATTTCCCAACATTAAGGCTATTAATTAGCATATTTATGCGTCAAAATCTACCCAACGCATACAAATTCCTTGGACCTAACAACAATAAAGCAAAGAAGAAGAAAAATACGCTTAATTCAAGTTTAAGACGAGAAGAACATCATTCATTTGGTTAAAGGAAGGCTACTGTTCTAAGCCTAGCATCTTCCTAACATGACAGTGACATGCAAGCCAAAAATAAGCAAAAGTACACATATCAAGGCTAAGTTCAGAAAATAAGACTTATGATAAAATGCAGGGAAATAGTAAAAGCAGATGGATTCCGAAAGATAAAAACTTTGAAATGTACCAACAGCCACCAATTAACCCGTCCTTATCAAGCTAATACATGGAATATCTTAACATTCTATGCCACATGCTATGATGTGGGGACACGGCAAACTACATAAAAATAGCCATGTCCCACGCTCCAGACGTATGCACGTCCACCAGGACACACAATTATTTTACTTATGAAAGGCCAATTTATTTACCAAATTTTGTCAAAAGTTTGTTTATTTATATCAAATCAAGATGTGTTTAGAAAAGATAGTACGAAAGTATTTACCTAAGCTTTTAGAAGTACATGTAATCATCAATGTTTCGTATATCTATTTAAATATTATAAAAATGGGCATGTCCTCGTGTTTTGTATTTTGAGCGTTGTATGTCGGACACCATGAGTCTATGTCGACACTCGACATTCGTGTCCGCATCTAGAAATCATAGTATATGAGTCTAACGTGACAACAAAATAAAATAATATGTTTCCGCATTGCTCACCTTCCCAGCAAATGGAATTCGAAAAGGTTCAGTACAAAATATCCCTCGTCGAGCAAGTGCGATCAAAGATGTATTAACAGCTATTGACAACTCCATTGGCAGTTCAGGGGGGATCACAGAAGTTATAATCAATGAACAACTTAGAAGAAGCTTGTATCTACTCCTTGTTGGATCCTCAAGCCCCTGAATTAAAGCAATTTAGATATCATTAAAGCCATTCAAAATATCATAAAGAAGTGCAGGAATTTTGCTATGACCCTACACAGGAAAAGAACTGCATCTGACATTAGTTTGTTTTTTTTTTTAATGAAGCTGACATCAGGTTCAAATCAAATATGTACAGGAACCTTTAAATATACCTTTTTAAGTACATAACCGGCTGCTATTACCGCAAAAATAACTAAAAACAAAATAAAGAGTCCACTCTCCCAGCTGTTAGCAGTAACCTTCATATAAAATTAAAAATTGTCAAACCAAAGGTACTACAAGAAATGAGGACGAAGTAATATTGAAACACTGAAGAATATGCCAACAAGCAGAAAAACTTACCCTCTCTGTAGAAAATAATATAGTACGCATCAATTTTCCTTGAGTCGTCTCAAAACCAGTTCGTAGAACAACGGCTAGGCAGCCACCATCAGGGGTTTTCATATGGAAAGTCTGGATTCAGGGATAAAAATGAAAGATTAAACGCACATTGATATTATTAGCATCAGTGTGAAAATAACATATAGCGTGAACAACCTTATCTGGAGTATGCTGCAATATCTTTGTCCCACCAAAAAGAACGTGGTTTTTATCTCGTCTGGTAGATAGTTTCTCCTCAGTTCCTCTACCCATGATTGAAACCTGTGAAATATACATATTTTAAAGAAGACAGAATATGATCCTACCAACAATAAAACTCAGAATTCCTGAGTGAGGTAGAAAATACACATATATCTTATCATAATTATTCATATGGTTATCATCCATCCATTAAATTAGTGAAACTACAGATAATAAATTAACCTGTCACAAACTGAAAGAAGAATGAAAATTTGACATTTAAATTGGTTATCATTATTTCTAGAGTAAAGCTATATACACATATTTTTGGAACAGAATTGTACAGAAAATGCATTAAGGTGTTGCACTGTACAACACATTAATGCATGAAGGTGTTGTACAGTACAGTACCATAAAGAATTTTCTATAGAACTTTGTACAAAAATTCTGTGTATAAATCATTTTCCTATTTTATAATGAGAAGTGGGAATGTATTTCATAAATACATGGTTCTTACAATTGTGCACTCCGCAGTTCTAATCATATGTTGGACTTGATTGAGGGCTTTGCCCAGCCTATAATGCAACTGAATTGACTGGGCACTGAACCGGAAGTAATCAGTGAACGGGTCCCAAATCGTATGAATCATACCAATCACTCAACTTCACATCAACTTGAAAAATTGCCCATTTTTTCATTATGTAGTGGGGATACCTTAATCAAACCCATGTCAACCCCACATAACCAAGTACACACGAAGTATTAGGTGTTATCTCCTATAAATCTCCATTAAAAATCCTATGGACCTCTATGAATTTCTCCCATCACTATGTGGCAGAAACCCTGAGAAACCAACCTCACCTATATTTGGGAATCACCCCCGCTAGGGATCTCTACGCCTATCAATTGGGTATCAATTCCCTGGGATTCACTCTCACCAATTAGTTCAGGATCTAAATCCGCCAATATATGGGTGCAACACTCACCCAACCACGCCCCCACCCCAAAAAAAATAAATAAATAAAAAATAATCCCCTGGCATACAGATCCCTTTCCATTGACCTTACCTAGTTGTCCAGCTTAAGTAATGGGAAAATTTTCGGATTTCATTCTGGCAATCAGTATCATTCAGCATTAGACATCCTAGCAGTTTTCACCTCAGGATATCTCCATTATACAATTCTCCTAGAGCAGTTGAAGACTTGAAGTGCTCCAAATCAGTGTACATCCCACAGGAAAGCTCCATTCTTGACTGGAAAATGTTTTACACGTTGAATTGTTCCCAGTTTCTATATTGATCCCATAGTATGAAGACTATTATTTGCTGTATGTCCCCTGGGATGGCCTAGAGCAGGGCATGACTTGGGATTTGGGAAGCATTTAGATTGGAAACACCGCCTATTTGCGTTTGGTAGCTGGAAACCAAGGTTCATTGCACATGCTCCTGCAAGGGACAAGTGTAAGGCACCTAAATTCACCCCATATAGATGATGCCACACGTCCCAGACAACGGCACTCAGTATTGCCGCCGACATGGTCACATGTCCCACGACTTGTCACGTTGCCCATTTTGAGTATAAATACTCGACACATGATTTAAACAGTAATCTTTACTTACTTTGGTGAAAGTCACTACACTCTTACCCTCTCTACTCTGTCTGAAGAGATTAACTGTCTCTCACCTTTTTTTCACCCAATAAAAAAGATGCCACGCATCCCCGAGGACCCCGACAACATACTGAACAATGCTCACATGGTCATGTGTACCACATCCATTTCTACTACATGATCCCACTAATATACATAACCCCCCCCCACTTAGACTCTCACTCCCTAGACAAGTCCTAGTCCTTCCCCATATTTTGCAAGATCTCTACCCGGATCGGTAGCCTACGGATCCCACAAGGTGGCAAGAAACCTCCTACATATTCTTTTAAATTATTTATTTATTTATTTATTTTGTAGTTAGGAAGTTATCATATGTTTTTTACGGGTATTTAGGCTTGGAAATAAGCAAACCCAAATTTGCTCTCCCTTATCCATCCTAATTGAGGTTTCTATTGACACAAGAATGGAGATGATCTGCTGAGAGCGGGAAGTGCGTAAAAGGGAAAGCTTACGTCATCCAAAAATCTAAGAAAAGGAATTTGGCAAGAAAAAATGTAAGACCAGTGTTCTAGCCTACAAACTATGCCTTGAAGGCACAAGCCTTATGTTTTGGTGTCGTGAATGTGCTTTTAAACTAGTTTTACACGGCAGTGTGTTTTTTTGTTATTGTGCTCTTCAGTTTATACATAAATAGATCCAATTGACTATCTTTTTTGCAGTCTGTCCAGAATCTTACAACTCACTGGTGATTTATTTTGAGATTCATAGGATTCTATTCAGAATAGGATTTTTTGATTTGGCAAACATGCATAAATAAAACTTAAGTCAGAATAGGAAGTGATGAATGAGAACCAATAGCACTTTATCAATCATACTCGAGCCTTGAGGTGGTGCTACAGCTTTGTTTTAAGTGACAAGGGAGACTGATGGAGCATGATTAGGTAGCCGATGTTATTTACTTCACTCGTTTCAGCAATCATTACTGTAGTACTGTGGTTCTACTTCAGTTGTACTTTCCCCCCAAAACTGTAGCAGGAAAGAAAGAAGAAGACACGTAACATAAAAGGGCTGAGAAGTAAGTGAGAACTGCGTGGACTCAATAACCATCCAAAAAGCCATCATAAGGCTCGTTAATATGCACTAAACTGAAGAAGAGAACTGAGAGCATTTACCAAAGCCATATATAGAAAAGTAAGTCAAAATTCATAATGCACACCCCAAGAGTCTTGAAGATCTTAAGCATATTAAATCTAGTTAATATTTTCATCTGGAAGACAGAAAGTTGAATTTTTGCAGAAACAAGGAGCAATCGGAATCCAATTTCTGAAGAACAGGCCTGTCTCAGCGATGTTCAGAATTCTAGCCCCTTGGATTGGCTCCCAAAATTTTATACCAATTTCACATTCTCTTCTGTTTCACTCTACACGCATCATGTCTAGGGAAGCTGCATCCTCATAGATTTACCTCTTATATCATGTTATGTTATTAAGAAACAAAAGGATTCGGCTTGAACATCTGAATAGTTGGCATTACATTCCATTTCAATTAATGATCAATCCTGCATTTGATTATACTCAAGGTACTAGACCTAGAAATACAGTTCTCAATTCTGAAAAGGACTCAAATTCCCACCCAAAACTTTTGGACTAAGAATGAATTGATGAAAGCAACTCAGAAAACGGTCAGATATCATAGTCCCAAAGAGTTATGCATGATATAGATTGAGTAAGCAGAAAGAGAGAACCACCTTCCATTGGGGGGTAGACTCGCCTGTCAGAATTGCCTCATTCACAATAGCAGTCCCAGCTAATATAAGCATGTCTGCTGGGACAGACTTCTCCTCTCCATCCTGACCAGCTGAGCGTCCAACAGATACAACATCCCCAGGCAGAAGATCTGTACCAGAGATTTTCGTCCACCTGTGGTACCCCGATATAATGTCAGCGTATAAATCTGAAAACAGCTATATTGTATTATTGATTACTGTTAAACATAATCGTTAGGGGGACAAAAAAGGTATTACAATTGTTCTCGATTGATAACTTACTTCCCACAACGATACACCATTATAGTCTGGGCATCCACTCGTACACGTCTAAGCTCAGATAACGTCTTCAACCGGCTTTTTGCCATTGTTGACTCAAACATGAAAAGCATGAATAAGGTGAACAGACTGTAATACCAGTACTCATCTAAACACCATAGTCCCACACAAAAGACCTACATTGAGAAAAGGTAATATAAGAACGAAGATATACAACACAATTTTTTCTATAGGGGGGGGGGCAGGAATTGAAAACAAGTATAGATCACAACAAACCTGAAATACAAAGAAGGGCTCCATGCAGTGCTCTTTCATCAATTTCTTGAATGTGGGCTGCGGATATTCGAATCTACATGGGCGGAAAAATCCACATAAGGTAAGGAGAAGTAACCGAGCAACTTAGATTACAAACAAACACATACACAACACACTATGAAGTAACAATTTTGGAGCATGTGTGGTTAACTAGTATGTGAAAAGTAACCAGAGTTTTAAGGAAAATAAAGTAGCAGCAATCAACCAATAAAGCAAAAAAAAATTTGATAAATAGCTAGAGGATTATATTAATCACAGCGCCAAAACAGGTGGCGTGTCCTTTGTATACAGGGAGTATACTACACAAAAGAGCTATACAAAATATAACCAATAAAGCAATATGAAATCTGAAAAACAAACTAGTAGTAAGAAATGCATGCAAATAAATCTTAACGGGATATGAAGTGGCCATATATCAAATCCGGGTGACATAAACGTCATGCATGCTTAAAACACAATGATGTAACAGTATATACTATGATAAGGAGGCAAATGTTCAGGTATGTTAGTTTTACATAACCTGTTCAGATGTTATGCTCCAGAATTACCATAACATACATTACTGGCACAAATCAAACGAATGGAGCAAAAACAATTCCCTCACCAGTCACCATCGTAAATAAAAAAAAAATAAGTCTATTAGTTGTTTATGTCTAGACAAAGCTAAATGGAGAGAAATATCCCTATTTCTCCTTCTTTTGTGTGTGAATAATAGCGAACGCTGTGAAATATGGTGCTTTGGTTTAAATTACAGAAGTCATGTGTAGAAAAAGAATAAGTGAAGATCAGATAGACATTGAATAAAGGGAGGGGCAACAATCTCTTATCATTACTAAGGGTTTCACATCAGAAATATACACGTATCAATCAGCACAATGCAACAGAAGAAGGTTAAGGAAACCCACACATTGCGACCCCACTTTTCAGCTGCAGCAACAACTTTAGCCTCGGTGCCGTGTCCAGTACTTTTGAGATAGTAGCCAAACGATTCCTTGGAAGGGTAAGGAAGCTTACAGAAGGTTTCCTTCTCTTTCGAATAGATGAAGCATTGCTTTCTGAAATCAAAATATATTTCTTCCAAAGGTTCTGAGCTTGAAGATCCTGCCAGCTGAGCTAGCAAAAGTTGATGCTGTCAACATATGAAAGAAATGAAACACAAGCACCCAAGAAAAAGACAGCATACACCCAAGAAAAAGACAGCATACACTTTCATGTTTGTTTCTTTTCTTTTCTTTTCTTTTCTTTTCTTTTTTCTTTTTTTTTTTTTGTTGGGTACATTTTCTGCTTCTCCATAGGATTGTTCTTTTATTTACTTTTCTTTTCTTTTCATTTTCTTTTTCTAAACAATAAAAATAACATCAATACCCCAACTTGATGTAGTAGTCATGTAATGTAAAACTAGTAATGGAACCATCTAGACTCAGACTATCGTGGACTTGGGTAAGAAAAAGCGCCTTCATCGAAGTAAGTCTACAATTGGTTAACAAAGATAGATAGAACTCCAACCAATGAGTGAAGATAATCATTCAACAAAGTACAGCTTGCTTGGGGGCACAACCCATTTTGATTACAAATTCATTGACATTCTTCTAATATTATTTCTAGCCTTCATTGACCTTTTCCACATCTAGACAACATCAAATGATTCTTCATCAAGTGTGATAACAATCCATAGGGTTCTCAATTCAGTAATAATTAACTTTGTCTACCCATCACTTGTTCAAAATGTTTGACAATAGGCATATCATGGCATTACTCAAAAACATGCATAATACTTGTAGTTATTGGAACAGAAAAGTACACACTCATTCCAGATACAGAATAATATATCAACTTACAACCTTTCGAAAACGAAGCGGAACAACTTCTTTGGAACCTGAGAATTTAGCTGGAGTAATTTTGCATGCATTTGCATGGTGAATGTCATTAACCTGCCACATCAAACATAAATCACAACATACACAATAGTAGAGCTATGAGCATTTTAGTGCTTTCTTTCAAAAGGCAACATTAAGTTGTTTATAACCTGAAGCATCATGGCATCAATCTAAAGGTGAAACAGTCCCTGTGTTACCTCCATAATTCATTTTAGCCAAAGTACCCATGGCTACACGACACAACATGGGTGTGAGTGGGGCAGTTTTAAACTAAATTAGTGCAAAATCTTAAAACTTTGGCCAACACCCGGCTCCGATCCTCGTAGCTTAGTCCAAGTAACACAGGTGGAAACAGAAACCAGAAAAATAAACGAACCAAGAATGTCAAATGCGACGTGCATTGTATATTAGATTAGAATCAACAATCCTTGTCGTCTTCTTTTTTCCAGTATGTTAAGGTTCAAAATCTCTGACATAATGTCTCCAATATATTCTATTGGAATAAAGTACTTTGTGGCCTACAGTTGCCTCACGTAGTCAAATATTTCCTAGTTCCGGTCACTGTTTCAAAACTTCATGCTCTAAGTTTCCACTAAAAATTTATGCCTTGATTCACACTAAAAAGTACACAAAACCTACTGTACAGGTAATGTGTAAGTAAATATGAAACAAGAACTTAAGCGAACAAGGAATTAGGGGTTTATGCAAACCTTGGAGTATTGGACAAAACATCTGAAATCGACGGACCAAACTGTGAAGAGGAACACCAGTATGTGAAATGCTACAAGACCGCCGAGAACTATCAAGGCATCGGTAAAGTCTAAACTAGGAACAACCAGTATCATCCACATAGCATAGATAACGGTAAACGGCAAAACGTCTAACCGCCATGGCCAGTGCCTCTTCTTCCGTAAATCAACAGTGTCCACCACTTTGCCTCGAACAAGGAACCTTGTCATCTCGCTCAATTAATTCGTGATGGGATTTGGATGTGGTGGTGGTGGTGCCACCTTGATGGATTGGGGGGTAAGGGGGCTGCGATTGGTTCGTGTTGGTGGATTTCAGCAGATCTGATTCGGAAGAATCGCGTTCGTGGGTTTGAATTGGCTTTGACGCGAAGGGGTGGTCGGAGGGGTGGGGTTGGACAGAGATGGCGCCCGCGGTCCGAGTGATGAGTTTTAAGAAGACGCAGGGGACGGGTTTTAGACGGAGTCCGTCTATAACAGTTAGTGTGACGATGAAGTTGTACTTACTTTTTCTTTCTCTTTTTACTTTTCCTTTTTCGTTCGAGGACTGCAACCTACCTGATCAAATTCGCACCATGTGAACTAGGTGCGTCGATTCGAGCAGCTAAGTTGCCAAATCGACTCGAAGCAAGTGGTTTGGTTCAATTTTGTACATACTCACATTTAATTAATTATTAACTATTCGTCAATCATGAGCAATGACATTTAATTAATTAATCGTCAGCTATCCGCTGATCATATAAACATTGGTACTACATATACACGAACATTAAATGTTAATGTACAAATTTAAGCCAATTAAATTAGAGTCCGGAGGTGGATTACAATCTTAAGTTATTTTTAGAAATCAGTTACAAAGTCGGCCATAAACATTATAGGAAGCTGGGGACTGAGCATGATAGTGATTGACAGCATTGTGAATTTGAAAAAGTTGTAACAAATCAATTAGAGTAACCACCGCGAGTGATCAATTTTAAGAGTCCGTTTGGTCGAGTGTTTTGGTCAAAATACAGGGATAAAACGCAGCTTATTTGCAAAAACTGTGTTTCAATACTGTGGCAGAAAACACAGCATTTTCAAAACGCAGCTGCGTTTTAAAACGCTGGAATTCCCAACTTTTTTCCAAAACGCAGGTTCTAGGAAACAAAAGCTGTGTATTGAAGTGATATCCCAAACGTATTTATAAGAAAAGACCTGCGTTTTTAAAACATTGTATTTTTTAAAACGCTGCATTTTTAAAACACTGCGTTTTATAAACACTGTACCAAACGGGGTCTACGTTGAAATAACAGGTTACAAGCTTTCAGCTACATAACAATGGCATAGAGAGAAATAGGAATTGTTTCAAATAATACTCATTCCGTTTCATCCAAAGAGTCTATATTTAAAAAATCTAATAATAAATAGATATATAAGCAGTATTAGTATTGGTCATAATTATAAAAATATTTTAGCATAGTTAATATGTTTGTACTGCATGTAAATAATAAAATTAAAAATTTTATAAAAATTATAGACATAATTTTTTAAAATAAATATTTTAAATTAAATATCTAAAAATATTATAGTTGGCTCGTTGCATGAACCTTAAATTTAGATGCTAAGAGCGTCCACAGTGGTGGAGTATTAGCACTCCCTAAAAACCACTTTTAGAAATTTTTAGAGATTTCTACCCTCCCTTGATCATACAGTGGTTCTTCTAGTCCACCATCTATCTCTAAAATCAACTAAATCACCCTCTAAATATAGGGGGAGTTTTAACATAAATAGTGACTCAAATCCTCTACATTTTCCTCACTTTATTTGAGCACAATATACTTTTGTTTAATATTTTAGAATGGAAATTATTAACATATACTCTCTCTGTCATTAAATTATTGTTTTATTTTTTTTATCCGTTCCAAAATAATTGTTTTATTTTTTTTATCCGTCCTTAAATAATTGTCTTGTTTGAAATTTTCATAATTTAGGAGATCATTTTTACCATTTACCCTTACTTTTCTCTCTACTTTAATTATGCGCCATATACACATGGGTATTAAAAGAAACTATACATTATACCAATATTAATAATTAAGTCAGTTATTTTTGTTAATCCGTGTGCCGAGTCAAATAAGACAATAATTTAGGGACGGAGAGAGTACAATATATTTTTTATAGTATATAAAATTTAAAATTTAAAATATTTTATTTTAATTGTGGTAGAAAAATATAAATAAAAGAGAAAAAATATAATAGTTTGTTAGTTGAGATGAGAGATATTTAATTTTTAGAGGGTTGTATAGAGAGTGCTTGTTGGAGTGAATTTATTTTTAGAGTGTTAAAAAAGTGAAACTTGAACGGAAAACGAGGTGTTTAGAGTGTGATATAGAGATATATTGGGGGTTATTGTTGTGGACGCCCTAACTATGACCTCATCCCGCGAGAAATGAAGGGGCCCTACGAATTAGCCTGAAAATTGTCCAAAATGACCCTATTGTAGCTTTCCAAAGTCCAAACATCTTCATGTGGAAATATACGCTAAATTTAAGGGTTAATTACGGGCCGGTCCCTTTTTAAAAGTTTGTAATCGCTCCAGTCCACTCATTTTTTTTAAAAACCGAAAAAAGACATTTTTGGGGCGAAAAGACAATTATGCCATTAATGAAAGAAAAACACGCGCGCTTCAGTAACCCAAGGCATCGCGATGAATGATGTCTGCATCGTGATTCATGATGTCTGCATCGCGATGCAACAATTGGTGCATCGCGATGAATGACTTCTGCATCGCGATGAATGATTTTGTTTACCGGGCGTTGCCCCGAGAGGGACGCCGTCCTCGACCCTGCGACCGACCGGTGTCGAACCCCGTGCGTTGCCCAAAGATATCGCGATTGACGAATTAAATCGGTTCAAGAACATCTTTCTCTGTTGAACAAAGACTGTCAAGCTTGATTTGAAGCTCAAAAATAGTATTTTTTTGGTAGAAAAATTGTGCACAAATATAGTACTAAGTTAGGATAATAATATAAAATTGATTTTAAACAAATTTGAAGCTTAAAACAGAGATTTAAGTGGCCAAAACAGCTCAAGAACAAAGAAAAACGGGATGAACTCAAAAAATTTGAATTTGATCAAATTCGTGTCTTATGCATGAAAATTGATACCCAAACATGAGAAAAGACTATATTAACAACATGAAATCATTTATACATCAATTTGAATCTCAAATCTGAAGCAACGATGTTGTTGAGGGTATTTTAGGAAGAAAATTAGTGAAAAAAAGTTTGAAAAAGTGGACCAGCCAGCAATTTATCCTAAATTAAAATGGATGTTCTTAGTTCTGGAGCTGGCAATGGACTATGTTGGGTCGGTCCAGTGCAAGTTTATCGGATCAACACTTAATATCGGGTCAGGTTGGGCCGGCCTCAATTTTACTAGGACCGAAGAAAAGTCAAGCTCAGCCCAACCCATCAAAGCCCATCGGGCCAAAAAAACCCTTATTAAAAAAATAAATAAACTAAAAGGAACAATGGTGATGCCAATTGCCAAATTAAATTATAAGTTTTTACTAAACAAAAGCAATACTATAATTTATTGTTTGTCCTAACTGCTAACTACTAAAGGTAAAATAATGCAATCACCATATCAAACATTAATTAAAATGGAAATAAATATGATACTAGAATGGTCCGGGGCTTTAATTATTTAAGAAGTTAACTTTATTGGTCAGTTAAAGCAATAATTAAAAAAAAGTTAAAGCAATAATTAAACAATAAAGCAATAATCAAATTGGAACATGTTGCTTCAATGTCTGAGATTGCATTACAGCATGTATAAATCATAGTATCAAATAATAAAGCTAACTGAATCATTCTAGTTAGCTTTAAAATAAAATTGGCTTTAATTATTGCTTTAATTATTTAAGAAGTTAGAATTATTTTTTGAGTGAAAATAAATAAATAATAAGAAAATAGTGTGGGCCGGGCTTAGCCCAAAAGCCCTGAGCTTTTTTTATGTAAGCCCAATTGAACCGTCGGGCCTACTAGACCGGGCCAAAAAAGCCCGCGTTTTTTTAAGCCTCTAAAAATTAAATTTAGTCCATGCAAATATCGGGTTGACTGGGCCGGCCCATTGGGCTGGACTAATTTTGTCGACTCTAGTAGACAAAATGTCCCATCGCACACAAAAAAATTAAAAATAAATTGGTATTCAATAGTTTTGAAGTATTATATTGCTTTACTAATTAGTCGGACTTCTTTTCTTTTTAAGTTTTTAAATATTTTACTGATAATGTGGTATTCTAAGATGTTTATAGCATATGTGGATGATAAAATAAAAAAGTTAATAATGATTGTAAACATAATTTTTTAAATAAAATAATGAACTCTTTAACTGAAACGGTGCCGGTATGGAGCAGCCTCGTAATAATTGGCTATTAGACCAACAATAGCAATACGAACGATTTTGCGCTCATCAGTTGTTAGGGTAATTAATGGCTTGCTGCGAAAGTTAGACAGTAAAAGTGTTAGTTTGTTTGACATGCTATCATGTAGAGGTAAAAAATATTTGTTCAATATTTGGGATGACGCACATGTCAAATTTTTTTCACCATCTCTTTTGTGGTGAAAAAAAGATGAAGGTAAAGCAGCATATTTAGCGTAACAGCAAATTAATTATCATGAAAATTAATTTGATGACAGTTACTGATAGTCAAACAGTAACTAATTATCATGAAAATTAATTTAATTCAACAACCCACCAAGGGATCACAATTTGATCTCGGGTCATATATAGCCTTCAAACAAAAAGAATGAAAGAAAATTAGAAAAGATATACTGAACACTCCACCTTATTTTCATTTGTTCTTCAAATGTGAAGCCATGTTCTTTATTTATTGATTGTTCTTCAAATATGAAAAATAAACAAGATCATAAACTGTGTTTAGCATTGTACTATACCATCTCAAAATCCTCGAGTTTCCTGGTTATAGGAGGCGGCGCAACTTGGTTAGCACAATGGTCCTTGATTAAATCAGAAAACTCATCATCATCATCGAATGATCCAATCGTTTCGGAAAAACAACCAGGACCAACAGTGCTAACAACAGAGCAACATTCCCAACTCAAATTAATCTTTTTTCGCGACCCAAAAGCCTCATAAATCTCTTCAACGCAATTTTTCACCTCAGTAAATCGTTTCCAACTTTTGTCAATATAATCACCGACGTCGCTAGCTCTATAACTGCCAGTTTCCATCGTATGATCACCACCTTGGTACCACTGATAATGAGGATAGTCGGGGAACAAGCTTGGTTGTGCCCATGGATATTGAGGAAAGTTAGTATCTGTTGATGGTAATTCGTTAAATTCATCGATGGCTAGACTGTGATTAAAGCATAAACCTAAGAGAAGTACAAGGTGAAGAAGAAGAGGAAGTAGGGTTTTGTTCATCGTCTGTAAAAAAAATAAAAATAAAATAAAATGATACTGATCTGAACATGTTATGGAATGAATTAATTCAAGGGTTAGGAGCTGTTTAGAAAACTGGGTTGTTGTTTTCAGATAGGGAACAATCAGATTATGGAAGATCTTTTTACTCCATTATCCATATCTACAATCCCTTATCATGCATGCAGTATTAGGGGAATATGTTTCAAGTAAAAAAGAAATAATAAGAAGAAATGGACAATGTTAAACTTACACAAATTAATGAATAATATATGAGTGCATTAATATATGTTATACGTATATAATTTAAGGGGATAAAAAGCTTCAAGGCTATATATATAGGCATTAATTAGTTCTGAAATTGTACATATTTAATTTCCCAACTTGGCTACTTATTTCTCTGTATTCATGGGTCGTTTCAAATTGAATAATGCGTAGATATCCCAATAGCTCATCTAATTAAGTTGGGATTAAATGTGGGCTTCCTAGTATATTTTTCATTCAAACTTGATGATGTCAATTTTTGCACCGTGGTCCTAATGAAAAATTGCTCCAGTGAAGTGACATGTAACTGACCTGAAAATAAGAAAAGAGTTACTGCGCAGCAAAGCCCCTCCGGTGTGATAATTAGCAATATTTCAGAGAGAGAATAATGCTTAACGGAGAGTGTAATTTTGGATATATTTGGGCATACCTTTAGCCCAAATATATCCAAAATTGGAAACGATTTACTGAGGTGAAAGTTTCCAAAAAGTGAAACTTAAACGAAAAACGAGATGTTTAGAGTGTGATATAGGGAGTATTGTTGTGGTTGCTTTTAGTACATAAGGTAAGATAAGGGCATGATCAGCCATGACGGAACCATCATTTCTTGCGGCCTCCGATCGTCTTGCGCAACATCTACCTAACATGAAACAAAAAGATTAAAAAAAAAGGAAGGAAGAATATTTCAATTTTCTGATCATTAATTAATCTAATTAATTAAAGACCTCAACTATTTATAGTAGTAAATAAGTTAATTAATCTAAAGATATAAAAGTGCAACGTCAACATTATGTGGATAGCTAGGCATTCCCATTCATTCAACTAGCCAATAGCTATAAGTCTAAGCCATTGTCTTTCTTGAAAAGAAATTGAAATTTTAATTAACAACTCTCGATCGTGATGCAATACTAACAACTATGCTTAATTAAATTACAAGTCTTTCAATCCAATCCAATCCAATCCAATCCTTTAAGTGGCTAAACAACCTTTCATATATATTTTTGTGAATAACTAATTACATCTAGCTAGCCGCTAACATCAATCTATTTCATTTTCTTTTTTTGTACATAAAAAATATGGAGTAGAAAAAAAGAGCGACATCTTGTTTTTTCCTTCTCATTTCTTGCTGAGTGTCCAACACTTCACCTCGACGTAGACGTTGGTTCGTACGTATAAGCTAAAACATGTCTCACTCTAGTCTAAGGTCGCAAAAAGATTTGAATTTCCTTTCGACAAAATATTATCGGACACACGAAAGCACCTCACTATTTGCCTGAGATAACCTTCCTCTCACTTTTATATATAGAACAATATGCGAGGCGGCTAGCTACTATACTACTACCTATACAGTTATGATTATATTGGGAGATTAATGGCTTTGCTATCTTCTTGTTGGCTTATCACTGAATATTTCATCATACCAGATGGATATATAAAGTGGTTTTATTTGAGCTTCTATATCCATTCCTTTTTTCTCTTCTTCTGTCAACTTTTTCTATGGCTTAGATGGCCTACATACATTATTGTCGTCCTCCCTTGCAAACTCACTTCCTATTTATATTCACGGGTTAGCATTTCTTGTAGACGTTTCATCGTAATTATATGCTCTTACGCTTGCTGTAGAATAATGAGGGATACTGAAGTAGCATATGATGTCCCGGAATATGAGAATATTCCACAATTAATCGTAAGGAATGATCAAAATCAGATCGTGGATACGTATAGTACAGCTAGAAGTATTGCTGTATTTGTACAATCTAATTATGAGGTTAGTTTACTGAGTGAAATTTCAAAAATAGGTTTTGTCGAAGTACATTATGAATCCTCCGAAGAACTGGGGAACGTGGATGTTGATGAAGATTCAAGCTCAGGCAAGGAGGAGGGTTTATCTTTCGGCGATGGGTTCAGTACTTCACCAAGTTTTATTTCACCACCTAGAGATGTTGAAATGAATTTGTATCTTCCATCACTATCAGATTGTAGTTCAAATTCGGTCATGGAACAAGAGTTGATTGACAATGGGGAGGACGCAGAGGAAGAAATAGATGCATTTTACAAGAATTACACGGAAAGAATGAGATGGTTTGATCTTCTCAATCATGATCGAGCATTTGCATTAAGTGAGTATACATTTTCTTTGTTACACAAACACACTAATTATTAAGTTACGATCAAATGGTATCATCTAATCTATTCTCGTTGATTGTATATCATTTGGTCGTATCTTCTCATAAACTTATACATACAGTACGTTCTTATTTATACGTGATTGTTCAGGCACAATTCTGAGCAAGCAATCGAGCAACGATATTATGTCAATTGAGAGCGGAGAAGCAGGGGATATGTCATGGGCCAAAATGGCTAAAAAGAGAATGGTAAATAGCTTGGAAAATGACTTTGAAATGGTTTATGTGGCTCAGTCATGCTTGACATGGGAGGCACTGTTTTATCAACACCAAAAGGTTGAGTCTCTAATTGAATGCTCTTCTTCTACTAGTGCATTTCACTACAATAGTAGTGTTGCAGGAGAATTCCAAAAGTTTAAGATATTACTGGAGAGATTCATGGAAGATGAAAGGTTAATGGTTAAGGGCAAAAGGTATTGGAATTATGTCGAAAAGAGGTCCTCTGTCAAGAGTCTACTCCAAGTTCCTGATATTTCTGCAGGTATTATTCGTACCCTTTTGACTAACACTGTATATATAGTTTTCTTATTTAAGAAAGATAGAAAATCAAGGCTTGCAAGCGATTTTAATCTGTTTGTATACTTAGTTGAGTTTATTGTTGAACTCAATGTTTTGACTCTTCGGATAAAGGCTAAACTCCAATTTCACTTGCACCCGGTAGCAACTAGCTACGAGTGGTTGCTTAGCGAACCAAGCACTCGAACTTGACATGAATTTGCGCGGGTTGCTAATAGCTCGTTTGAGATTGGGTTCATGAAGACAATCAAAAAAGATTGAACAAGTTTTCCAGCTTGTTAGATTATCAAGCTCGGCTAGATAAGCTCAAAACAAGCTTTTTTTCTATTGAAAAAAATCAAGCTACTTGAGCTTAATTGATTCAATTAAAGCCCATTTAAGATTGACTAGAGAACTATTGAATAATTTTACAAACTCAATAAAGTGATAAAACCAAGTGAGCATGAAAGTGTTAATTCACTCGGCTCATTTTCAACCCTATCCACTTGACAAAATTTTCCCATATAATTGGGTTTTCTGCCTTTTTTTATTTATTTATAAATTATATATATATATATATATATATATTTCATGCATTTCTAACTTATCCATGAAGCAAGTTGGTTATAAATATATATAGTAGTAATATTCTCTTCGTTACAAAATGAGCGTTTATTTTTTAAAAGATCAATTTTGTCTCAAAATAAGTGTCTATATATTTTGTAATGAAGTTACTAAATTCACATTTGTCAACTATCATGTCCTAATACACACTTATAATATGGATAATAAAGATATTTATGTATATGTACGGAGTACTAAAAAGACTTAAACATCAAATTTCTTAATTCTCTTAATTAAAAAACCACAAAAAAATATTTATTTTAAGATGGAGAGAATAGTAAATACTAAAAACGGTCGATAATTATCTTTGTTCAACCTATATATTGAGCACAAGGAGTTCGTTGTTTAATCAAGTTGAAAATGTACATGTACATATTAATTTATTGGAGGGAGGCGGCCGGCGGGCCGGCAATCTTGTTCGATTTCTTTCCCTTTTAGTCTTAGATAATTTTTTTAAATATTTTTCAAATTGAGATTAGATATTTATTCACTCATTAATTTTAGTGAATTACAAGCAATCACATAATTTATTTTAAATTAATGTCCATTTATTCAAAAATGGTTTTAAGTTTATCTTATGAAGGCGAACTAAAAAAACAGTGTGACTGAGAGGCCTATAATAATAATAATAATATGTATCATTAAGCCAAATATTTTAAAAATAGCTAGTACTATACGTACTCATTTTGCTCCTTGATGCGCGGGTGTATGATATATAGACACTTTAATTTGAACCGAAAATTGTTTTACATCAAAACTAGTCCATGTTTAAATTCTCCATTAATTATATTATGCATGCATGCCCGGCCATTTATAAGGATCTAACTAACATAGAGGAAGCAGAGAAAGAAGGAAGGAAGGGAGAAGCCATTAGAGCAACAGAAATGTTGAAGGCAATAGAAAAGTGCATAAAGACTTTCTGGTTATTCCTTCAAATTGAGAAAAGGAAACAATGGTGGAAAGCGAATAGTCTATTATGGACTCGTCCCCCCTTGCCCTTGGAAGACCCCAGAGACTTGCAACTCCTCCATGAACTCATCAAGACCCTCCAAAAGGTGAAATTCCAATATTCCACTCCATAATTATACATGCATCATTACATATATAAAAAAAATTATTACTGATAGTAAATACTTCATTAACCAGCTAATTAATTAAAATTCGAAGCATCAACTCTTCTACGACTTTTCAAGTACTACATGCATTTTCATATAGCCCTGTTAAACTAGGCTTGGCACCGATTGTTAATTAGAAATGATACGTAGTACACTTCTAAGTCTGACTTATAAAACCATCGACTTTTTTTATGTTAATAAGATCATCATTTATTTTATGTGAGTGTGCTTATAGTTTTCGACACAATTGATTGACAATTTGATCACATACAACTAATTAGATATTTGTGACTTGATTTTTGTTTTTCAAGAAAGAGCTACGGTTGAAAGATTTGAAGGGAAAGAAGAGGCGTAATTGGTTGAGAAGAACGGTGAACGCTTTAGAAGAGACTCAGAAAAAAGAAATATTATTCACGATGATTGATATGAAGCTAGTGACGAGAGTGTTGTCAATGTCTATGATTTCCACTTTGCAACTCAATTGGTGCCAAGAGAAGCTTAACAATTTAGACTTTAAAGAAGGGAAGGTTATACGCTCATGCAGTATCGATCCCTTGTTCCCATCTTCCTAATATTTTCTCTCAATAAATCCGTTCATTAAAAGTATTGAAATGCATTTGATACTCAACTCGTATCAATGCATTCATGACTTATTAGAGAATAAAATTATGTAAATTGACCAGTATACGATTATATGTAATGCCAATTGAACAAACTCACTCGCTTGTGTTCATGTGTGAAAGATATCCACCGGAAGTTTTAGGGTAAAATGCACCAAGTCCCTATATTATACCCTAGCTGCAATTTTAGTCCCTTTACTTTGCTATTGCGTTTTTTCGTTACTATACAATTTTTTTTGCCCTAGGATTGTCCTTCTGTCCAGTTTTTTCGTTAAACAGGTGTTATCTCCTCCATGTGCGTTTCACATGACCTTTTAAAAGTAAGTTGTCAATTTGATAAATTCAGGGGTCATATTGACAACATAAAAAAACTACGATATTTGTCTACCACCGCCGGCCCTCTGCCTCACCGAAGGCTGCTATGTCTCGATTCTCGTCTCATCCACCCCCTTCAATATGGCAGACCACAACACTGTGGTCAACATCTCCCTTCTCAGTAACGGTTTTGACGATGTCTTCCGCACCAAGAGTACCGCCCTAGAGCTCTCCTGCCCAACACTCGTCTCTTGTGCTGAAATGTTGGTAGTTATCTTGATCACGCCAAAAACTGTTCAGGTGACCATGTCAAGTCCACATGTGTAGAGAGTTGATTGTTAGGATGCCCCGGCTCTCAATAGGTAAGTGTTGATTGGAACTTGTCCACCAGATGATACCTGAGATGATAAGAAAGTTACCTTAGGGAGCTGGACATGGTCCAGCTAAAGCCCTTTGGTGAGAGAATGTGTATAAAGGGAGAGAAATATAGTCTTTGGTCAATCTTCAGGCTACTCTTATGAGTAATTACTCTAGAGGCTTTTAGAGATTTGGTAGTTGAAGAGTAATAAATGGAACTTAGGCTATAAGTGAGGGCAATCACCTTATATTTATACTAAAGGAATGTTGGCTTGATGCAAGTGGGGCTGCCACATGTCAGCTCGGGACTGGTCAAAAGAAATGTTCATTTATGACAATTTATGAGCGCCGTCAAATCCATTGATGCGCATTTATAAAAAGGTGATGCCTTGTAGGGGAAGATTTGTCCCTCCCTTGGAACCTGTGTAGATCTTGTAACCATACGTCCAACTAGGAGGTGGGTTATTATAAACTAATGAGAAGCCTATCAGTGGTCCCTGGTGACGTCAGAGCAAGTTGACATTAAATGCGGCAGCTATTGTTGACTTTCAACTTTTCTCGGGGTCACTGCCCAGTAGCTCGGGTCACAGTCTCTGCGAGCTAGGAATTGGGAAGGCATCGTGCTGGCAAGTCTCGAGTTCGTGGGAAAGCTCGAGATGCTGTAGTGGTCGCGTGGGTACGATTCCCTAGCTCTCGACGACGAAGCTCGGGACATGGCTAGATGGCTCTGAGATCCAGGTCAGCATAATTATTGGCGCAAAATTTCTAAGCGGCTCATTAAATGAACGTCTCTTCACTTTTGAATTTTAACCATCACTTTTGAGCAAAACAACATCGTCTTGTGATTATACAGGAAAAACACGCGGATTAGCCATTTGGTATCGATTTCAACTTTGGATTCGGGCTCAAAGCGACGTCAGTTTTGAAGGGTATAAATAGAGTTTTTCATTGTTTTGTCTTCGCTTTGCGTAAAACCCTAAAATTCCCAAATTTCTCTGGTAAGCTTCTGCGATTTTCGGGGATATATAGCTTTGTTTGATCTCTAATTTCTAACTCTTTCCACCGTTATTTGCCACTTTCGATCCGTAGGTTAGTGCCAAACACCACTTATTTCATGTTTTAGTAACTTTTTAAGACGTTTTTGCCCTTCCTTTGGGCTTTTTGAGTCCTTCGTCTTTTCCTCCGATGACTACCCTAGAAACTAGTACTGACACCGACTATACGTGCCTTACAGGTTGCTACCGTAAGGTGACATCATTCTAGATCAGTTTTTATTCGTTTTGTATCCGAGTTCCTTTCTCGCGTCAGATACTTCTACTGTTTCCTTTCTTAACACTTCAGTTTTTTAAATATGTTCACAGGGAGGAGAGGGAATCTTAGAATAGTCCCTGAGCTTAGCTCGTCTTCGGAGTCTTCGTCGTCCTCGGGGTACTCCCCGAGCTTGAATGGTGGAAGCCCTTTACCACCTCGCGAGCCTTTAAACTTGGGTGAGTCCCCTTCCCAGTCTATATACACCCGCTCGCCCATGGGTAAGAACGTATATAGGTTAGCCGGGGACCATTGGGTGATCGTTGTCCCTAGCGAAGCTCGGGACATCTTAGCCAAGTGGAGAGTCGATTTCACTGATAGAGTGGTTCCCGATGAACCCCACTCGATCCCATTTTCCACTCCCATGGAAGCCTTAGAAAGTAGGAGGGAAATCAAAAGTGCCCTGATCTCTAGAGCATTTAGCGCGGGCTGGTCACTCTAGCTCTCCTGCCCAGCACTCGTCTCCTGAAAATGTTGGTAGTCGTCTCAAGCCAACAATCAGGAGAAATAGAACTAATCAATGATATCACAGCAATATCCATCTCCAATCAAGAACATCCAATTTGAATCATCAACAATGTATCAATTAAGTTGGCAAAGGTACGATTTTTCACGAAAATTAGATAATTGAACAAAAAATTGAAGAAAGTATAAGTGATCAAGTAACTGAATTTACTCATCTGAAACAAATTTCCAAGAGCAATCTAATCACAAGTGACCAAATTATCCCAATCAGGAATCTGCTGGGTGTAAGAATTCAAAAGTCAAGGTCCTTGATTTTGATGGTCATGGTAAGAGACAACTCTATCACAAACCTATTCGCATCTTGTACGCACATGGTGGTGCTAGTGGCTTCAGTTTGTAAGCAAGAGTGAGGTACGAACAGAGAGAGAGAGAGAGACATTAATCGGCGTAAACTGTTAAGTAATCAACTACTCTAAAAGCTTAAGCTATTAAAGAGAGGCACAATAATGTATATCATGCTTTATACTTTAACACTCCCCTTACATTAACACTCCCCATGTTTTATACTTTTACACTCCCCCTCACATGCATACGTGGAGAGGCACCACAATGTATATCATGTTTTATACTTTAACACTCCCCTTCACGCCATGCTTTCTACTTTAACACTCTCACTCACGTGCATACGTGGAGATGTGCACTTTATATAGGGCCAATATGTACCCTTTGTATATTTTTTTAGGATAAATGCAAGCTATTTGAACCCTTGTCCTTGCCAAACCTGTAGCTCTAATACCATGTTAAGTAACCAATTACTCTAAAACCTTAAGCTATTAGAGAGAGACACTACAATGTATATCATGCTTTATACTTTAACACAAACACAATAGGCTTCGCCCATTGCAGCGAATTTAGCTCGGATATTGAGGCCAAAGTAGTGGCACTTTAAGCGAAATTGACGTATTAGATTCCAAGAAGTTGATTCCCCTATTATTTGATGACAACAACTTCGATCTGGTACTCTCTGGCAATGCCTTCGATTTGTACAATCTCAATTCGTTGCTTGAGTTGTTCAAATTATGCAGATTGATTAGTGAAGTGTTTGAGTTCTCTGCAATTTGAAACCATTTGATTTCAGGCCCATCGATTTTTTTGTATTGTCAAGCTGATCTCTAGCTTTATCAAATTGACAACTTCCCTTTAAAAAGGTCACATGAAACACACATGGGAAAAAATGCCTATTTAACCAAAAAACTGAACGAAAGGATGGCTCGAGGGCAATAAAATTTTTACAGAGATGAAAAACGCGATTACAAAGTGAAGGAACCAAAATCGCAATTAAGGTATAGTACGAGACATTTGGTGCATTTTATCCATTCTTTTATTTGTTTTTTAATATTTTTTTTTAATTCCAATAAAACTTTGATTTACAAGAAGTAAATAAATCATCTTGGATAAAGAGTTCATTACCTAAGGAGTACCAAATTAAAATGGGCCGAGATTGGGCTAAATGAAAAAAAAAATTGTTTATCAGGGATCAATTTTCCTCGACAATAAAGATTACATAGTACATTACATTAAAAGGTACCTCAACTCCTTAATACACTTTAAAGAATACCTTGAGATTTTCAATTTGAGTCTTTTTGTGGTCAGTTCATGAAAAATTTATTTTCATATTCTCTTTGGTCCAATGTGAATAGACTGGCTCAAAAATGTGAACTAGTCGAGGTGCGCACAAGTTGACTCGAACCCCTACCTCACTACTAAATCATACACACACACAAAACAAACAAAAGACTACATAGTACAAACAAATATATTCTGAAGTATGAATAATCCTTTTCTTTTTCTACGAGAGCTTACTAACTTTCTTTCTTTTTTAATTTTAAATTGACTATAAACTAAGATGATACACATAAGCAAAATATATATTAGTGTGAAATTCCGATGTTATATGTAGACATTGAGAACATTAAGAGAGAACACAACTTCGCCTAGTTGTATTCATTGTCATAACAGTTGTACACCTCCTTAAATCAAATTATCCATTATAAAGCCTCTTGTAACTAATTAAGAGAGAACACCTTGTGGTATTTCCTAGATTTTAACTTGGACCTTATCTTTATATTTTCAACTTAAAAAGCCTTGTACCAAATTTTTCATTGCAATTCATACCTTCCATCCATCGGCTGTTAAAAACTTAAGCGGATTAAATATGTTGCCACCCTTTACATTTTGATAAAATTCCAATGTACCCCATCTATTTTGGCTCTGACACCCATTCTATTAAATTTTGTTAGAAAATGACTTTAAAACCCATACCTTTATATGTAAAAAGACTTTTATACTCCGATTAACCTAGCATGAATTTCAATAATCATCTTCCAATAACTTGCACAACAAATAAATAAATTAATAAAAGTGATTATAAGATGTTAATTATTATTGGCCTATTGTATTAACAATTGAATCC
Organism: Platycodon grandiflorus; assembly: GCA_016624345.1. NCBI lineage: Eukaryota > Viridiplantae > Streptophyta > Magnoliopsida > Asterales > Campanulaceae > Platycodon > Platycodon grandiflorus. The sequence goes on from CM028361.1 coordinate 23,493,401, forward strand.
TTAAAGTTTGGCTCACTGATAAAAATAGAGATCTCACAAATGTTTGAAGTAAAATTAATAAAAAAAAAGATAAATTTAAAATTCAGGGTATTAACAATTGAACCAATGTAATCAGTTAATACATTAAGTCGTTTATTATCAACTTATTTAGTGGAGTACAATATAATACTCCCTCCGTCCCGGATAAATATTTCTAGATTACAGGAATTAAAAAACATAAATAATGATGTGCTGTAAAATGTGTTCTGATGATAATACCCATGAACATTGAGTTCAACTATTCTAAATAATTGAATTTCTTTGGGATGTGTTTTATGAAATGAAGTTTTAAGAGTATATTAGGAAGAATGATACTAGATAATATGTAGATCAAAAGTTTTAGGAACATTAGTTCGGACATCCCAAAATAAAAAGTAGGAATATTTATCTGGGACAGAGGGAGTATAATTTTTCAATTCTATAGTTTGAAAAATAATATATAAAAACCACTACAAATTTTAATCAACTTTTAATCAAAATTACAGACCATTAGTCTGTGAATTTACAAACTCTATATCTTTGTTGGAATATTGACACACTTTTTTTAGAAACATCTGCCAAAAACATTATTGCTATTTTAGGTTGTGAATTTTTTGTAGTGAACGCCTCAAAAATGAAAAGTAAGTAATAATACCGCGGCATACTTTCAATTTTAATGCATACATTTTTCGAGTGCTATAATTCATAGTTAGTAAAATACGGGATGTGTATAATTTGTTTAAAAAAATATACATGCAAGTTTTATACGTTTTTTTTTTCAATATTATGGCAAAAAAATTCGGCATAATAATACGTAAACGGTAAAAATTCTTTTATATGTTTGTACAAATATAATATGAATATGATTGAAGTTTAGGGGACTAAAAATATGTCTTATTCTGTATGAAATTCTTTATATTTTTATCATTTTTATGTTTAAATATCTTAATATTTTTACATTTATACACTCTCAAAGCTATGATTTTCATATTATTACATATTTATGACAAAATAACTATGTATTAATAGCTAAATAAAAGCATGATTAAACATATATATTCTTATGTGTGTACTTCAACCAGTATGCGTAGTAACAAATAATATTTCTTAGACTTCATAATTATTATTTTCATAATTTGATCAATTCGAACAAGATTAATAAAATAAATTGAATAATTTTAATAATAAAATTATATCAAAATTCGGTATATATCAAGTTCTATATGTGAAGTATAATACGTTTAAAATTTTATATATGTACTATACGATTCAACCCAAAAGTACGAGTATTTTTAATTAAGTTTGGTTTGAGTACAGTAAACGAAAGTATTTTTTAATTATTCATATGTATGTATATTATGCGTATATTATATGCAAATTTATTAACTATGCTATAATTAGCTATCATCCAACCACTTGCCTAAAGTTTATTTATTAAAAAAATACAAAATAATTATCAAAATGTGAACTACCCAAAAATAATATTGAAGATAAAAATGACAAATAGTAAAATACCGCTTAAAAGGACAGTAGAAATTTGATGAGCTGCCTCACTTGGGCGAGTTGCTCACTATCTCCTATTTAATTATAAGTTCAGAACGGATACATTACCTCTACCCGTAAACTACGAGATTTAATCGCATCAGTCACAACCCGAAACTATCTAGGGAAATACTATTCTCTTATAAATAATACCATTAGACATAGTACAAGGTACGTGCAACTATACACTTTTTGCTCCCTGAATTAGCATTATTCTTTATCTGATAAACAATGTTAATTCTCATACCGGAGGGACTTTACAGAGATCCCCTGCACAATAAATCTTTTCTTATTTTCAGGCCAGCTACAAGTCAGTTTACCGGAGCAAATTTTTATTAGGACCACGGTACAAAATTGACATCATCAAAATGTATTAAAATTGTTAAATAATTAATATTTTGGTGCATATTTTAATACTTTAAACTTTGATTTCTAAATATAGTAATTATTTTGTGTTTCTTTAACTTTGAATCGTTTGACAAGCTTTTTACATCTCACTAAAGTCAGGGACATAAGCGTAAAATAAGCAATAAGATGATGCATGATTTCTATACATATTTTAGTGGGATACTTTTTTCATTTCTAAATTATCAACTTAACAAGATAAATGATAACTTTTACTCCCTTCGTTTTTGGCAAAGAGTCCACTATATTATTTTTTGAATATTTTACTTAGAGAGTCTACTTTAAAAAAATTATGGTTACAATTTTCATAATTTTTTGTGCTTAAGTAATTTTGTAATTATGATCAAATTCATTGTAATATATCTCTTAATAATTAAAATTTTCAAACGTGGACTCTTTGAGTAGAATGGAGGGAGTATCTACTTAGATAACAGATTCTTTTTTTTCATTCCAAGGGATTTTAGCCTCAGTGCACTAGTAGTACATGTTATAGTTATCGGCATATAAAAGTATTTTTCTACGTTAAGAGTCTTGGTAATGAGGTTTTTTTTTTCAAATATATATCATGTCAGCTATCTGGCTAAGAGCTAGACTCAAACTTTCAAATCTTTGATACCATAAATTGGTACATAAATGACTCATATAGCTCTTGTGGTAAATTACAAAGTTAACTACGAACAACTTTATTATTATTTTTTTTTCTCTTGGAGCTACGGGAAAATGTTGTTTTGTTTGGTCAACGGATTGATGGTTTGTTTTAGACAGTTTCAGGCAACTCAACTTAATTTATTCTCTCTTCGTTACATGCAAAAGAGTCATTGTACTATTTTGAGATATTTTTTCTTAAAAAGTTAATTTTTAAAAATTATGTTCATAACCTTTCAACTTTACTAAAACATATATTATAAATATCTTGACAATGCTCAAATATTTTTATAATTTTGACCTACTCCAAGGAAACCAATATATATATGTTAATTATTAGTCTTTTCAAACGTGAACTCTTTAAATGAAAACAAATTAAGTATTTGTTAATGAGTTCAAAAATGAACACTCGTACTTGACCAATACGCTTTAAAATAACCTCTCTAATATCCCCCCTAAGAAATACTCTCTCCATTTCAGTCAAAGAGTCCACTTTTAATTTTTAAAAGTCAACATACGACTAAATCAAATCAAAATTATACATACTTTACTTATGTTATAGAAAATAAAATTTTATTTATTAAAAATTACATTAAAAATATTATGAATTACATCCTTCATAACTTTGTAAAAACAAATAGATCTATGTAAACGTTCGGTCAAACTTTAATTAAATTGACCCAAAAAGACAAAAGTGAACTATTAACCTGAAACAGATCGAGTAGCTCGTTGAACAAATCTATCTATAAGTTTACTCTTTAACAATTGGCAAAACCCACATTTGGGTCACTCAACTATTCACAAAGTTGCAATCAGGTCACAACTTCAAAAACGTTATTTGGGCCACTAAATTATCATTTTCTTGCAAGTGAGCCCATTTTTTTGATGAACGTTAGTTCAGCTGTTAAATTTATATGAAATACTCATTTTACCTCTGCCTTCTTCTTCTTCATCTTCCCTAATTAAGAAAAAACAAACTCTAACCCTAACACAAATATACCCCCGCTGGCTTGTACCACTTTATGAACTTTAAATTGAAACCCTAATTTTCTCTCTCTCCTAAACACGCACGCCCCCTCCCCCCAACCCAGCAAACTACCGCAGCAGCCTCCAACCCACGCAATTCTCTCTCTCTCTTGCACAACAACAGCAACTCATCTCCATTCGTTTTCTCCAGTGTCGGCGAACCCCTCTACAGCAATAACCCCATCAGCTTCTAGACAAGCGCGTCATTTCCGAGCACTGCCATCAGCGCCGGCATCTCCCTATTACAGCAGGCGGTGCCTCACAGCAGAAGTAATCACAGCAGCAGGCCCTTAGAATCCCCATCGCTCTCAATTTCGGCCGACATCTCGACATTTAAATTTTATATTTCTCTATCCGCGAACAACAAATCTGACCTAAGGTTTGAAGTTTGGGGCGAATTGAAGTTTATAGCTTGGGATTCTGGCCGGCGTCCTGATTTTTGTTGGATTATTTGCTGAGATTTGTGAAAATAATTGCTTAGAAGTTGTTTCAATTTGGGGTTTCTCCGCCTAATAACCTTTACCCAGCTCTGGCCAGCGCCACCTGCACTATCGCCTCACACTGGTTTGTACCAATTTATGAACTAAATGTCTCAGTAATCCCTCCCCTCCGCTCAGCAATTCATTCTCAAATTTCTTAAGCAGTATTTGTCTTAGAGAAAGAGATACGACTATGGTGAAGATGAAGAAGCACACACACACGACTGTGATGACCAAATTATAACTTTGTGGATAGTTGAGTGACCCAAATATGAGTTTTGCCTTAACAATTTTTACGTACTTCAATTTAATTGACAATACATTTGTGAAAGAGAAAAAAAAAAAGAGGAAGTAACTAGAGAAGAGTGCCTTCTTTGATAGAAAGAGTAACACTATTAACTAAGCGTTCGAAAATCACCTCCCAATCGTAAATAAATTAATACTTCCTCCGTTCCATGTTTCACCCAAAGAGTTCATATTTAAAATTTTTAATAATTAAGAGATATATAAGTAGCATTGAAGTTGATCATAATTACAAAAATATTTTAGCATATTTAAAATATTTATAGCATATATGAAGGGTAAAGTTGAAAGTTTTATGGAGGTTGTAGGTATAATTTTTTAAAGTGAACTCTTTTAGTAAAATATCTCAAAATAATATAGTAGACTATTTGCCTGAAACGAAGAAAGTAAGTCTTTAACTTGTTGACCCCAAGGAACTCTCACCTTTATTGAAGGAGTGGGGCTATTAGCACCACATTTTTCTATTAATACACCCCTCAAATTAAATTATAAAAATGTCATTATATTGTTAGACATAAATACTCTTTCCCTACTAAATACACCCACCCTTATATTAAGACATCTCATAAACCTATAAATACACCACCTAACAATTTATCAATGCACCCTCCTCCAGTTACATACGCCATTGCCAGGGATTATACGTCATTGTCAAGGGACAATCTCCTCACTTCATTCCTCTCCTCTACTCACTTCAATTCTTTCCTACGTTAACTTTATTATACTACAAATTTTTTACTTCACTTCAATTTTTTTTTCATGCATTTACGTATGTTTGGGTCGGGATTTGTTCGGCACTGGTCTGCAGAACACTACAGTGATGTTCGGGAAGCACCTGCAGAACATACAAGTGGTGTTCGGAAAGCACCTGCAAAACACTACAGTGGTGTTCGGGAAGCACCTGCAGAACAGTTGGGGTTGCAGAACATCACAGGGATGTTCAGTAAGCCCTTGCCGAGCACCACTATGGTGTTTCTCAAATCAGTCCCGAACCGAAAATGAGAAGAACCCCAATATATCACATATACATTGCAACTAAAATAAAATTTAACATAAAACTATTTAAACATAAAAATAGAATACATTTCATACTTAGGGCCTTCCTTATCTCGAATCAAAGTTGCTATTTTTCTTCTTCTTCTTTCTTCTTCCTTGTCTGCTGGGGGATTTGCGAATTGGGGGGTTTGCAAATTGTTGAGTTTGAAATTGGGGGGTTTTGCGAAGCAATAGAAGTTGAACCTTGGTTCTCGCGATATTTCTGCTGGCGACAATGTTGTGTTTTGGTTGTTGTATGTATGGTTGGTGTATTAAGAAATTGGGGTGAGTGTGATGATATTGAGTATGTGTATTGGAAAAAAAATAATGAGTTAATTAAGAGGGGTAAAATAGAAAATATTAGGTGATATATTTAAAAATTATATTGATACTCCCTCCGTTTCAAAAAGATTGACGTTTTTTAGTTGTGCACACATATTAAGAAATTTTATAAGTTGACAAATATACCCTTATTAAATATCTTTAATTTTTGTACTAGGGGTAGTTGAAAAGATAAATTAGAAGGAAATAGCCTGAGAGAAGATAAAATATTTAATGAAGAGATGATCAATTATTGGAACTTGTGAGAAGACAAGGGTAAATTAGGTTAAACATGCATTGAAAACCTAAAACGACAATCTTTTTGAAATAAATTTTTAGAGCTAAAACGACAAATATTTTGAAACAAATGGAGTATAAAATTAGTAAAGAAGGTGTATTAAAAAAAATGATGTACTCCCTCTGTTTCAAAATATTTGTCGTTTTAGCTTTAAAAATTTGTTTCAAAAAGATTGTCATTTTAGATTTTCAAGGTATGTTTTACCCAATTTACCCTTGTCTTTTCACAAGTTCCAATAATTAATCATCTCTTCATTAAATACATTATTTTCTCCCAATGGCTATCTCCTTCTAATTTATCTTTTCAACTATTCCTAGCACAAAAATTAAAGATATTTAATAAGGGTATATTTGTCAACTTATAAAATTTCTTAATATGCGTGCACAACTCTAAAACGTCAATCTTTTTAAAACGGAGGGAGTATTAATAAAAGAAGGTGGTGCTACACTCTTATCGAAGAAGCACGGAAATTAACTTATACTCATAAAATTTAAAAGAACAAATGGCGATTACCCATTAGTTTCACGTGTGGTTTCGCGACCCCATAATAAAGTCTAAAAGCTTTTAGTCCAAAAAATCTGTAGGTCCATTTTCCGGCATCAATAGATGATACATTTCTGGTTCCTGGCTCTCGAGTTCGTTCGTAATCCCCAACTAACCATTCGTAATCCCCAACTAACCAGATCCTCACAAAACTCTCCCCCGATTTCCAAATTCACCGGGACCCACTTCAATGTTCTCTCCTCCTTCATTTCCATTTCAAATTCCAACAGCTCTTCCTGAACCCCATCCTTAAATCTTTACTTGTTAATTTTTTTTTTTCATACTCTCTAAAGCGGCATTACATCGACATTTTAATGGCGTCAATGGGTTCGTTCCCCTTTATGATTGATACTGCTATGGAGAGTATTAGCGCTGTTCAGCTTCAGACATGGAATTATCGGCGACCGAAGTTGCCGTTGTTCGCGTTCCGGCCGAGAAAGTCTGTTATTGAGTGTGGGGGGTTTAACGATTTGGCACTCGGGTGTATCAGAGTTGAAGATGTTACCGTTGGGTGCGGTGGAGTAGGGCGGACATGGAGGATCAAACATTTGAAAGCAATGGGTGGAAATGGGGCCGGGACCGGGACCGCTTCTGACGACGCTGACGATAGTCTTCAGGTGGCTATTGAAAAGAGTAAGAAGGTTTTAGCCATGCAAAGAGATCTACTTGAACAGGTATATTCTGCCTTTCACATTATTAAGTTCTTTCCATTTCCGGCGTTTTAGTTAGTGAGACTGTTTTACTTGTTCTTCGTCAATTCAAAAGATTATTCTTTTAAGAGTGTTTTAATTGCCTTTCTGTTATCATCGGGAATCAAGCTCTTAGTGGGGGCTGAAATATTAAGATTAAATTCCTTGGGCATAAACCCAAATTTGCATTGTGGATTGCACCATTTTACTGGCATACTATGAATAATGGCATTGTCCCGGAATTTGTATTAGTTGTAATAGTTATTCTGTTAAAGAGTAAGCAGTCATGACTTTCTCTTGGCTAAGTTGGGCTTCATACTTTACCACCCTGACGATAGCCACCAGTTTAAGATATTTAGCTGTAAATCAGTCTATGCTTCGAGAGAGTGACCTGGTTGATGTGTATTCCCATGTAAATCCTTTTAAGTTCATTTCATTCTGAGCTTTGGAATTCATAGAGTCCATTCAAAAATATATAAATACTTGAGAGCTAAAGTAAAAACTACTTAAGAGAGAAAGAGGACAAAAGTTGATGAGAGTGAAATCTATTCAAGAGAGTGACCTGGTTGATGTGTATTCCCATGTAAATCCTTTTAAGTTCATTTCATTCTGAGCTTTGGAATTCATAGAGTCCATTCAAAAATATATAAATACTTGAGAGCTAAAGTAAAAACTACTTAAGAGAGAAAGAGGACAAAAGTTGATGAGAGTGAAATCTATTCAAGTTGCTCTCTGTTACATACTATTCCAAGTCTTAGCATATGCACCCATGAAATACAAATGAGGCAGTAGTGGATGAAACAAGGATTATTCCAAGATTCTCTGCCGGGTGTCATCATGCTAGTGATCCCTTCAAGGATCATAGGACAAGTGTCCCATGAGCTGGTATTAACATTAGCACTAAAATTAAGGAAGTTTGACTCTTAAGCAATTTTAGTTGCATATCATGAATTCCCTTAGTGTCCACATTATATCATTGCAATTGCACGTTGGGGCATGATATTGGACAAATGTAAATATAGTACTCAACTCAACTCAACCTTTTTCCCAATCACAAATGTGAATATAGTACATTCACTAAAGAAGGGCACTCATTTTGGGGCGGAGGGACTTATTTTTTCGCCAACTCCATAGTTAACATTTATTCTTATAATTAATGTTGGGTCACTAAAGGCTGAAAAATTCTTCTAATCTTCTAATCTGGCAGTTGCTTCATAAATTGCTATGGGGTCCATCCCTTCCTGGTGATATTATCCTCCCTCCATCTCACTTACGGTCACACTCTAAAAAGTCAAACAATATAAAGAATGCCTTATTGCCCTTGGCAGTGATCACATTCACAAAATTTTCTATTGTAAGATGGAAGTTAGAGTATCATGGAAGTTGTAAGCTTAAATTTGGATGAGGGACTCCCTAAATGGGACATCATGGAAGGAAAAGGAATTTTTAAATGCGCAGAAGGAATACTTTTCATTCTCAACAGTGAATTTCCCTCAGTGAACTCAACTGCATTCTGCATTGCAGATTGCTGAAAGAAGGAAACTGGTTTCAACTATCAAAGGTACTACGCTCAACCCAGAGGTAGAGGAACTTTCTCCTGAAGAGGATGACAGCTCCTTTTCGAATCGGGAGACTACTTCAATAGATGAAGGTAACAATCCAAGCATTTCATCTAGTAGCAGTGTTCTTCCAGTACCAAATCAGTTACCAGATAAACCCGCTGCGGCCACTGATAAAAAGAAACCTCAAAATGACTTGCCTCCTAAAAGTTCTTTGGGTGTAGATGTCCAGAAGCATCTTGCACACAACACTTCAGGGACAGTTCGGTCATATGAGCTGCCACCCTTCGTTTCTGAAGTCTCAGCAACATCTAGTCCAATATATGAAAAGCTTGAAGATTCCAAAAAATGGAGTTTACAGAATGCAAATGATGTTGTAAATGCTCCTATAAGTGACAATGTAAAACCACCTCCTTTAGCAGGGGCCAACGTAATGAACGTTATCTTGGTTGCTGCAGAATGTGCTCCTTGGTCTAAAACAGGTAAGTAACCTTTAATTCTCTTTCCCACTGTATAATTTTCTTCTGCGTATAGCAGATTTCTCTATGACATATACAAACTTTTGGTTTTCACTCATGTTTCACATATACTACTAAATGCAATCCATTCATAATTTCATTGTTTCAAAACTATTAATTACAAGGGAGGTGGGTGTGGGTGTGTTTGGGAATTGAAGATTTTATTTACTGATATAAATGAAAAGGAAAATCCAAATGCAGGGAGAGCAAGGAGAAAGGCGTATGGATGCGTATGTCGGTGTCTAGTAGGACTGACTCTAGATCCTTCACCTTCAAGAGATGAGCATTATTCTATTGAATTGAAAAACTACCAACATTTTCTTTTCTAGTTTTCATCTCTTTTCCCTCAGAAAAGAACTGAAGGATGGACTGTGGGTTGACTTTCTTCATAAAATGAGAAGATTTAGAGACACCTGGAAGTGAAAAAGAGGATAACAGTGAAAGCACATCTATTTCGGATTAAGATAAGTTAAATTTAACTAAAAATAGAAGAAAAATATCCTGATGTGTTATTATCTTACCTTGAAGAGGACTTGATTGTCACGAAGCAAGTCTGGTTCTTGAAGGTCTCAGTCCCTTTTGTAGTTTCTCTTACTATCTGGCTTAATGCTCTATCTGAATTTTCGTTGTTACGTATCCTCTTTTTCCTTGTCAACCTAGTGATCATAATTTCTGGATTCTGTGAAGCAATCAAATGCAGATATGTTTAAGCGTATACTCTGTGTGTTTGAATATTCTTATATATACGTAGTAAGTTTGGATTGATATTGGAGAGTAATCTGTGAAGAGTTCTCTTAGGTGGCCTTGGAGATGTTGCTGGTGCTCTACCAAAGGCTTTGGCGCGGCGAGGGCACAGAGTTATGGTAATCGTTCTATATCTCGAGAATAGTAACATGATGATGTGCCAAAGTAATTTTTCTTGAAGAAATGTGGCCAAAAGTTCAATTATGTAGTCCAACTGAATGGGACGTTTTGGTCCTTTGATAAGCCAAACAGTTAAAGTAGTCACTATATTATACCACTTCTTCTATTGTGGTTCAGGTGATAAATATCTTTCTCCGATCACTAACATTTTATTTTATTTTAGATTTTACAAGTTACTCGCTTTCGCAACTTCAATTGTTCCATTAGTAATCTTGAACCTAAGAGAATCAAGTGAAGTCATGTGTCTATTGAAATTAAAAATCAGCAGCTTAGTGGTTGTGTGGAAATAATTAGAAAGGTGATCAATAAAAGGCAAGAAGATTCTATATATGGCTTTACGTTTCAAAATATCTTCTTTCCTTCATTTCAACTTCTCGACCCCACACCTCATCTCCACTTCTACCAGCTACTGCCATGACATCGCCAACAAAGAGCAAGCTATCACCCACGGCTTCCATGGTGGTGGAGGTGGTGGTGGTGGTGGCCATCGAGGTGTACTGATTTTGGTCACCAAATTGATAAATTGAACCTGATCCCAACGTACTGGATTAATAAACAAACACACACACACACACACGTATTAAACCTAATTAATTCAATTCCCAACGCTGCATTTTGCGTCCCAGTTTCTAATCAATGTTGGGAAAGTGAATTGACTTTTTATTTTTTAGCGCTGTGACCACGTCAGAAAGCTGTCATAACACAATTACCGCTTCGGTAGTTTGGCCTTCGTTATCATGATTTAGAGGTTGTACCTGATGGCTTTCTTGTTTCAGCTATGATTATCTGATTAGTACTAATCTATTTTTTGCTGTTGCAAAACTACAGGTAGTGGCACCTCGCTACGGTAATTATGCCGAACCTCAAGATACAGGAATTAGGAGAAGGTATAAGGTTGATGGTCAGGTATTCAACTACAGCACCAGTTAACATATCTCATGTGGTTTGATTTAAAATATTGCAAGTTAATGACAATGTGTAACTTTACAGGATATGGAGGTGTCCTACTTCCAAGCCTATATTGACGGTGTAGATTTTGTTTTTATCGAAAGTCCTGTGTTTCGGAACATAGAAAATAATATTTATGGAGGAAACCGTATGGTAAGATATTTTCTTTTTGCATAAACTGTAGTTAGTTGCCAAGGGGGATATCAGACCCCGAGATTCCGAGTGACTGATATATCAAATTGTATATGATCATTCTATTTCCATAATAATTCTATGTGGTCTACACATTCTTTTTTATCAATTTGATGCTACCTCATATAATATTTCTAAAGTTAGAAAAATGGCATTTTTCTATCAGTCAATATTTTATTCGTTTTTCTCCTTACCTTTTCTTCGCAACTTTCCACTGTGATCAAATTGCTATAACCAATTACTGATGTTTCTTGATAGTTGATTTGGATATTCTATGTCTTTTCTTTTTGCTGGTAGGCAATCACCATTTAAAATATATATATATATATATATGTGTGTGTGTGTGTGTGTGTGTGTGTGTCCTACGTCATATCTTAATCCTCTATCTTGTCTAAGTCATGCATTCCTATTAACAGCTTTTGAGTTTTTGCATTCCTACGCCAGTAATTTAAGCTTCTAAATTTTGATGCCTTGTGTTGCTCGTTGCAGGATATTTTAAAACGCATGGTCTTATTCTGCAAAGCAGCAGTTGAGGTATGAGTGCAGATCAGCAATATAGGATCTAACTCAGGAAATTTTAGATGTGCTTGCAGCATGCCAACATTTACATTTCCTTGGATAAAACCTATGCATATCTGAAGCAGTAGGGCACAAAGTGAAAAGCAAATGGAATTGTTTTTTAATTAAATCAATGAAAGTTCCAATTTCCGTTTGGCAGTCTGACTCAGGATGCAGTTCCTGTTCATTTTCAGTTTACTATTAACCTTTTCTATCAACCATATGTCGTATAAAAGGGAGAAATGGTTACTTTCAGGTACCTTGGTATGTACCATGTGGTGGGATCTGCTATGGAGATGGAAATTTGGTTTTCATTGCAAATGATTGGCACACTGCATTACTTCCTGTTTACTTGAAAGCTTATTATCGTGACAATGGATTAATGCAATACACGAGATCTGTCCTTGTAATTCATAACATAGCCCACCAGGTTTGTTCTATATGCTATGTTATGGTTGTTACCTCTCTTTCACGTAGTTAATTGCTCGTAGAGATGTTGGGGCAGAACTCTCTCCAAGTGCCTGTCCTTAATCAACTCAACTTTTGGTTATCTATCTGCTTTTTTACTATTTCGATGGTCGAAGGCCAATTGAAGAAAAAACCTGGAAAGAAGCATGAATCAGTATACATGTATATATGCAGTATCCTTCTTCAGTTAACTGCTTTTCTTTTTCTTTCTTTCTTTCCTTACTTTTCATGAGCAATGAGAGTAGGCTACCGAATGATTCATGAGCATTGCCCTTCCCCGTGAAATCCCCTCCCCTCCCTGGTGATGGTTGGGAATGCAACCACATTTTCACACACTGTGAGACCTATCTATGTTTACTATTTCAAGTAAGCTTTTTCCAGTTCTCTCCACCATAATAACTCTTAACGTAAACGGACATATTGGTGAGTCCAACTTGAGAATGGGGCATACAATTGATTTATATTTCCAGTTCAAATAATTTCCTTACAATTTTGAGTTGTGTTACCCTATTATTATTCAGCAGTGATATCAAAAGACTGAACAATTTCAGTCTTGCTTTTGCCAATTTATGGAACCCATCAAGGAAAAATTAGTTAACACAAAGTAGCCCCACGCATGAGGCCTTTGCTACTGCAGGGCCCAGTGAAAGTCTACTTACAACCACCACAATTAAAACGGCTTAAATGGCTGGCATGATTTGGGCTTATATCTAAGACAATGAATTAGGTCTCTTGGTTACGTGGTGATGATCACACTTCCAATCATGATTATTATTTTTCAGAGTTTCCAACAACTCTGTTTTCAGGATTAATATGTTCTGTAATATTTGTCTTTCTCGTAATACTTGGTCATCCATTGATTTCAGGGCCGCGGTCCGGTGGATGATTTTTCTTATGTAGATCTACCACCACACTACTTGGACATATTTAGAATGTACGATCCAGTAGGAGGCGAGCACTTCAATATTTTTGCAGCAGGTTTAAAAACAGCAGATCGTGTCGTTACAGTTAGTCATGGATATGCCTGGGAGTTAAAAACTACCGAGGGTGGTTGGGGTCTGCACAATGTAATCAATGAGAATGATTGGAAACTAAAGGGGATTGTCAACGGAATCGATACTGCGGATTGGAACCCACTTGTGGATATTCACTTGAAATCTGATGGATACACTAATTACTCCTTGGAGAACCTCCATATTGGCAAGCCAAAATGCAAGACTGCACTACAGAAGGAGCTCGGTTTGCCCATTCGGGAAGATGTCCCATTAATTGGTTTCATTGGAAGGCTCGATCATCAGAAGGGCGTCGATCTAATAGCTGAGGCAGTTCCTTGGATGATGGGTCAGGATGTACAGCTTGTCATGTTAGGCACAGGTAGGCCCGACCTTGAGCAGATGCTCAGGCAAATTGAGAGTCAGCACCATGACAAAATCAGAGGTTGGGTAGGTTTCTCTGTAAAGACAGCTCACCGTATAACTGCTGGGGCAGACATATTGCTAATGCCTTCGAGATTTGAGCCGTGTGGACTTAATCAGCTCTATGCTATGTCTTATGGGACAGTTCCGGTTGTACATGCTGTGGGTGGATTGAGAGATACGGTGCAGCCCTTTGATCCGTATAATGAGTCTGGGCTTGGATGGACATTTGATAGGGCCGAGGCCAGTCAGCTGATTCATGCGTTAGGGAACTGCTTATACACTTACAGGGAGTACAAGCAGAGTTGGGAAGGCATTCAGAGACGTGGCATGAGTCAAGATCTCAGTTGGGACAATGCTGCTCATAATTATGAGGAAGTTCTTGTTGCTGCCAAGTACCAGTGGTGAGCTTTGGTTACCCGCATTAAAGAACCTGCAGTTATGTTTCCTCGGTAACATTCTCTAGTATTGGATACAGAGTAACGAGGAATTCCGAGATACATACCTGGATCTTTTTCCAACTTCTAACATGCATATAACGTTGCTTTATTTAAGTTCTAGCTGAGCTGACCCAAGTATAGTTTCCAAGTCTATTTTTCTCCATTTCTGACACGAGATAGGATGTTTAGTTGGCGGTCATGGGGTAATTCCCCCTTTCCCTTGTTCTCTGGATGTGTGCCTGCCTTGTACCTTGCCACATATCACCCTTGTACCTTGCCATACCACTGAGTGGTTAACTTTTAGTTTTAACAGTGTGCATAAGATGATACTCATTAGCTTTTGTACAATTACTAAATATAAGACTTATGGATGGATAATAACATATATTTGGATATTATGTTTTTCCATAAAAAAGTTTACCCGTGAGAACCACTTTTCTTTTTGTTTTCTTCTTTTTTCATTTGGAGCCTGGGAGGAGGGGGAAATCACATTTCCGGTTATGGGGTTTTCCCTCAAATTTTTTATCCCCATCGGAACCAAACGATGCAGATATTCTGGATAACTCAACGCATGAAGATGAAAATTGAAAAGTAAAAATATTGCTGTAGCCACGAACTGAAACTGGTCGGCCCTTCAAAGGCCAGTAAACTCGGCTCAACTTGGTCTTAATCATTAATTATTTGGGGTTATTTGTCGACAATTGCATTATTTGATTTGTCAAAATGACAATTGTACTAACAAACACGCAATAAATTAAACTTAATTTGTTAGTCCTCGTTAAAAACTTAATGGGAGGTGTCAAAATTATTCCCTTTATCGGATCAAACTTGTCCTAACTTTGTCTTCACCACCAGTACTTCTTCTATCACTAAAATTATATTTCATACACTCCATTTCACTACGTAAGGATTTAACTTGTTTTAGTTTTTGTTTACTTTCGAAGTTATCATTTACCTCATTCTTCAGTCTTATAGATTAGAACAATGTTATCAGCAAATAATGTGTACCATGACAAATCCATAGGCAAAAAGATGAGAACTTAAGCCCAAATATACGAACAAAACGTTTACTCTTTTTCTTTCTATCAGAATCAGATAAAAAGGGGCCGATGCTCATCTACATAGATAGATAGCACCATCTTTCCCCACTGACTCTGGTAAACTTACCTTAAATTACTAGTAGTAAGTGTGGGAGGGAGAGTAAAGAACTTCCGAAGCCTAAAGGGAGTCTTTGTTTTTGGTAAACAGTCGCCCCGGCCTGGTCACCGCAACCCCCTTTCTGACCTTCTCAATTTCAATTATTAGTATACATAAACCCCAGAACGAAAATTGTTTTTCGGTGGAATCTCTCTTTTCAACTTTCAAGTCCGCAGTGTATAATTTAATGGTATAATTACAAATATCCACGATCCTACGCAATACTCTTCTTGTAGAAATCGAAAGCCAAAGACAACTTAAACACCAACACCAAAAGCCAAACGAGACCAAACAATTTTATTGAAATTTTCAATCATAACAATCCACTCATTAAAGCACAACACTGGATCAATGGCAAGAAAACTGTGGTACATTGATACAAATGACTTACAAATGCAACAAAAGAGCATATATTACCAAATCACAACAATTTAATGGATTATCTATGTATAGCTAACTCTCCTTTCGTGGTCAAACTGCAAACATGATCGGCCCGAGAAGAGTCCAGCAAAACCTTTGGAGAGACAGCCTTCGACGCCACATGGAGACGTGGAGCAACCCAACGGGCTACTACTGTGTTTAACAATTTCCATGCTATCATCTGCAGCATTTCCCGGTGGATCCTCCACACAGTTAACGGAGTTCTCAGCAAAATTGATGTGCCTTCTTTTAGATATCAAAATGTTACTAAAATTTGCATGCCTATTCGAGGCTTCAAACTCTTCTTGTTCGAAATCCTCACTTAACTTTCTCTTTAAACCTGGAAGGATTTTCAATCCTGCAAATGAGCAGCAGTAATGGTCAACAATGACGTATGGACCAGAACTACTTTCGCTTGTGTTCCTTTTTTTTTTTTTTTTGAGGGGTGGGGGGGGGGTGCGTGGGGAGAAGTAATTGCTTGGGTAGTAAAAAAGCCAGTGCCAAGCTTTGTCTGTTCAAAGCTCGGCTCTTTCATTTCTACTCAGGCTTGATTTTGAGCTTTTATTCAAGCCACCAAACCTATGTTCAACCCCGACTCGGTTACTTAATAGAATGATCTGAACTCCTGCTTTACTCGAGTCTAAGTCAAGACTTAAACCATAAATAATATGCCCTGTGCTTTCCAAAATGAGTGTCCCTTTTAGTTTTCTATGAAAAATTAAGGAAGTTGACTTTCAGGCAATTTTACTAGTGTATATACATGAATACCGTTAATGTCTACACCATAGTAGTGCAAGTGCACATTGGCAAAGGTGAATTTATTAACTTCATAGAGCGACAGTCATTTTGGGACAAAAATTTACAAAAAGGGACACTCTTTTGGGGACGGAGGGAGTATAAAACATGTAAATTGTTCATCTAAGTCATTACACTCATTACAGAACCTATACGAGCTGAGCTGGGCTGTTTATACCTCAAGCCTAATCATGTTTTAGCTTGACTCGAACTTAACATGAGTCTAAGATTTAACCAATTCGAGCTCAGCACAGCTTGGTGTATAAAACAGCTCTAGTGACAGCATACCTGGGAAGGAGTCATCAATAAGCTGGGCTTCTGAATCACAACAGTTGCACAATAAATTAAGAGTATCACTGGACCCCATGCTCCTGCAGCACCATGATAAAATAGACTCCATTATGTTAATGTCAAACAAATGCAGGAAAGTGGGTGCTGAAAAGATGCCACTGAGATTCAGTACAGTACAACCTGAAGATTTGGAAAACCCTTTACAAAATTAACACCAAGTCAATCCTATCGGACCCAGCGTGTTTCTAAGTGTTAACCCTTCATAAACAGATTGTTTTTCTTTTTTATGTCAACAATGTAATAAATGCTTGAGATCACTCCTCATATGGATGATATTGACTGGTTCCGTTGTCAGCTCTGACAAGTTGATGCAGATGATTAGACCAGTCAAAGTCACCCAAGGTGACAGAGAATTTGGGGATTACAAGCATAGCTGCAATGATCAATGATAAAACAAAGACCTTTGAATCTCATGAGAAAATTCCTTGGAATAAAGGTTGTACCTATACATATGCTCGACAAATTCATCAATTAGTACAGGCCAAGCTCCTGCGGGAAATAATTATCAGAAATTAACAGTCAGAAGAGAATACACACCTTTAACATGTACACAATTAAATGTAGGTAGAGAAAAAGATAAAGCAGTAGTTGGGGAACATAGTACAGAACTGCCAACACAGTTAACAGAGAATACATCTTCAACATGTCCTAGTGAGCCTTAACAAGAAGGTAAGAAGAAGTACATATTAAATACCTTCAGGATCATACCCTTCAAGATTTTCGTGCACACACCGACTAAAGGCCAAAACTTGCCGCCATGTATCCTCCGAGATGTTGTGTTGCTGATTTTTCTAGATGAGAATTCTACAATTAGTTGCTTCAAAAAGGATAGAATTAAGAACAAAAAAAGGAAAAGTTGGAATAAATCCGTATGCCATTTGGAGGCACATTAACAACTACTAAAAAGATTTAACAAATTTCGCAAATTTATAGAAGATAATTAATTTACAAACTGATCTTTGAGAATCAACTATTAGATCTAGACTGCACTAGAAGAGTATGGACCCTGCATCCCACCCCTCTTTGCTTAGGAACAGAGGAATTATATATATTCCAAAATTTTCAAATCCAAGAAACGCCGAGTAAAATACAAAAAGCTATTTCACATGAAGCTGGGATAAATTACATCATATCACTGTCCTAGCTAGTTGGAACACTCGAAGTCGAGAGAGGATGATTATCACGATCTCAACACTAGTACAAGTGTAATACTAAATATTACAGCTTGGATGAGTACGTATGCATTATGCGATGCAGACACATAAACAGCCAAGCAAGCATCATCCTAATTTACTTTTTGCAGGAAAAAAAGAAAGAATTCTCTATTGAAAACAAATAAGAAAAACATGAAGTTTTGAAAATCAAATACATAAATTTAATCTAAACATAACTAAACATCGTCTAAGAAGCACCTCAACAAAGTTGCACCATTGGGTAAGCAGTCGAAACCTTCCTGACAACACTAATCTCCAAGCTGTAACTGCCCTAGTCACTGCTGCAAGTCATTTAGAAGAAGGGTGAATCTTGTGAAGTATCTAACAATATTATAAGGTTACCCTTTTTTTAAGCTTAGACTCAAAGGGGGAAGGACCATTTGTTACCAATGGAGAATTCTTAAATTAACAGAAATAGGAGAATAGATATTGTCACAAGTCACAACATTTTACTAGTATCATCAACTTACTGATGCTTTTTTGACCATTCTCACGGCAAATGAAAAATACAAAATTATAGAAGCGGGAGAACTCATAAGAATCTACCTGAAAGGAAGAACAGAAAACAGTTAATTGTAATGTAAGAAACCTTGAAGTGAAATCCACGTCAAATGATTAAGACAATAAATGCTTAACAGGTGATCCAAAATTTGGAAGCTGTCCTTGGACGTGAAAGGGACTATATCTCACCATCAGGTTAAGCCTCGACATAAGCTTAGAAACTTCATCAAAAATATGAATCCTGTAACAGGTCAAATCATAAATTTCATGGATATCAGATTATCTTAAGTTGTATAAACTTTTCATTAACTGATTGACAACAAAAGAAAATGGAAAACTGGGTGTTTCTAAAACTTCCATATATATGAATAAGATACAAACTACCGAGTAGCATTTTTTGGTAAGAATAACAACTAGAAATTTGAATGACAGCATGTCCACAACTCAAACTGGGGAGGACTCAACACAAACACAATCCAAAGTGTTTCAAGGTTTGGAGTTAAGAACTTAGGCAACCATAAAAATACTTAGCGAATGTTCTTGGACATTTTCCAAAAAGACAAAGTTAGAGTCAGAATCTTTAATACGTTCGATTTCCGCAATGAACTCTTTCTATCCCAGCCATCACCTCTTATAAGTTCCAATTACATGCTTGGTAGGAGAGGCAGGCACATGGTTAAGGTAAGCACTAGGGGGTCTAGCACTTCCCTTTCGTTCCCTGGAGGAAGTGACAACGGGCATGCCCATGCATTTCACCATCATCCTTGTCCATAAGCAATAGTATCATTTGAAGTGCAAACATACAATGCCCCTATCCCACATCCTTTCCTTCTACATTTCAGAGGAAAAGAATTGTAAAAAGTATAAAGAAGCTTTCTTTTCTTTCCATTTCCATTGCCAGTCAACATACAATAGGAGCCATGTCATTCAGTTTCCTTCCATTGTACTTTCTGTTTCCTTTTCCAGGTCCTACCTTGTGTCTGATATGGCTAGGGAGAGCAAGAACATGTAACCTATTCATCAAGTATCCATTAATCTTCTACAAGTACTTTAGGACTTCATTTGCTCTTGCATCTAAGTGAAGTTGGAATATTGACAAATTGTCATACAGCTATTACCATTTAAGCAAATTGTAGCCTTTTCAAGGCAAGAGACCAGTGAAAATGATAAATAAAACCTTACTAGAATCTTACTGAAGATCAATTTCTGCTCTTTCATTTTGACCTAGAAAGGATGTCACAATTTTAAAAGTTAAAGCTTCAAAAGTATAAATCAATTAATTGGAAAACTACCATTAAGGCAATAACATTGAATACCAAGAAGACAGCCTAAAGATGCCGATATAGGGCAAATTTCTCCCCTTCTCCATAGTGACAAGAATTCCGGTAACACAAATTCACACACATATGCAACACAATCCTAGCATTTTTAGATCCATGCCATTCTGAAGGTAGAAAGATAGAGACACGTATGCACAAGAAGCAAAGAGATAGAAGAAAAGAAGAAAGTGACCAATAAGATACCTACCCTGGTAAGGTTTCATTGAATGAAACTCAACCTCAACAATCAATTTAGTTCTTTAACTCAATTTTTTTCTTGCACTTAAATTAATATGTAGGCCTCCATTGAGTACGCAACACTGTGATGAAGGCCAACAATAACAAGGAGGATTTAAGTTATTGACTGTTGTTGGATCTTGAGGGCTGAAGGGGAATAAAAGTAACCGGGATTAGGATTTTGAGGATTAAAATTTCAACGAGGGATTGTAAACGCTGATATGGGCTTGAAATGAAAACGAATTCAGGTCTGATCTGATTAGAACTGAAGGGGAATAAGGAGAACAGTAGGAGATAGGATATGAACTCACATAAACTAGACGATAAGCATAGGCGTTGCATCTAGGTTCCCTTAGGCATCACATCCATGGTTCTTGAGCATCACGCCCGAAAGAAAGATGAATCAGACATCAAACATCAAATAATAGACTGAAATCTTCTGTATTCCGTGCTTAATCTGAATCAATACAAGATATAAATAGGGCCAAGGCTTGGGGCCAGGACAAATTGGAGCCCAAGCATTAATTAACTTCAGCCAAAAGCATCACACAGCACACACAAACTTTGGCTTAAGTACTAATAGCAAATATGGCAACCCACACTCCTAGTCCTAAGACATAATACAGAACCGCCCTCATGAAGAACTCAGAAAACAGCAATAAGACCCCAAAGGTAAATTATAAAGACACGATGACTCTAGGACCACTTAAATACTAGAAACCTCCTAAACTCCAAACTGGATGGAATAACCCATAAATTGCATTTACCCAGTGTTTCTTGGGCTTCCTCTAACTGCATCACACTGCTAGGACTATGATAATAATCTTAGGTACCCAAAATTCAAGATGACCTAACATTAGAGTCTAGACCGGGTTAAACAAACCCTAGGCACCTAGAATATTCCCCGGTATTAACAATTTACAACTTAATTTGAATCTAAAAAATACATTTCACTCCCTTCATATCATCTGCTAATTTTTGCATTTTGTTTTTCCATCGTTGATCAGCCAAATTACATTTTGAAGACGCCTTTCTAGCTTCTAACCATATGTTGGCCCAAAAACACTTTATTTCCTATAAATAAATAAGTTAAGTTAACCAAATACATGCCAAAAGAGGGCAGAACCCAAAGTTCAATACAAGTATACAGAAAATACCCCAGCTATATAAAACTCAATAATCCATCGAAACTCCTTAGAGATATCTACCAAAAACTTCAAAAAGGACCCTCAGAAAATGGTTTCGGCAACTGTTATATGCTAGATTCTACATTTCCAATAGTTCAAATGTTCAGTGACCGAATAAATCAATATTCCACACTGCCTTTTGTCATGACCCACTTTTTTCATATACATAACTGAAGCTTATTTCAAAGTTCTTTCACAACGGTGCATAAGTAAGCGGATGACACTTTCTAAAGGACATATGTGCCAATCACCTACAATAAGTCTGTTTGAGACGAACAGAATTCTTCTGCTCCGAAACTATATAATGGTAGTTTACATACTTTCATGAAGTTGAACATAAATTGTGCATACCTTGCATGCATCTTTGACTCGACGAATTTTAAGAGCTGTGATAATGCCTTCCTAGACATTTCAGATTTTTTTGACACCTCATCCTGTCTATAACCATCTTCCCCACAACCAAATGCCCCTGATGTGGATTCTGCAAGAAAGTAAACAAATTATAAATGACAACAGCCATTTATATAGAATAACACGAGTTTTTAGTATTATTATTTTGATCAGAAAAATAACATGAGAAATGAAACATTAAGATTTTGTAGTGAAAAGATGCATTTTATACCAATGCACTCGAGCTTTTTACTTCAATGTAACCATTGTACTTGTTTCTTTTTACGAAATAACCATTTGGGATTTTAATTTCAACCATTCCATCTATGTTCTATTAACGGACTTGCTTATGTTACCTCCTTTTATTATGCCATGTAGCTGTATTTATGCTCAGATGCATTAAGCCATGAAAGACTCTAGAGAGAGAGGGAGAGAGACTATAGCCCAGAATTAAGTTTCTCCCCTAAATTACTACCTACCATTTACAGTACTCAAGTCACCAGTTATCCCTACAATTTAGACTAAATAAACCTGATAATCAACCTGTTTCGTTTCATGAATTCTAGAAAGGATCTCAACTCCATCAAACCTGTTTGCTAATATCCTCAAAGCAGCTACTTTGTTGCTCTTAGGTATAGATCCTCACCCTAAAAATGCATGACATTGTCCAAGATGTCGCCATTTCAATTGCTTCAACGAACAAGAATATGCATTTCTTGTAAGAAACAGTGTCTCCACGTGGCAAGAGATAGACACGTTAGCATGTACAAAGTGATTTCATAAGATCGACACATGTAGTGATGTCTAAAACACCACACATTAGTGTTCAAAGGCAGCTATAGTTACCATCTGAAATATCTATACACCATTTTCAATGGACTGGAGAAAGAACTTAAAGTCTTGAATTTGAGAAGCGTATCACAGCTCACGAGGATGACTAACCATCGGATGACATAACCAATTACAAGTTAATAAACATATTTATAATCAAAGGATTTGTAGAGCTTGAGATACTTCGCCTAAGAGGCGGCCTTGATAGCTTCCACGTGAAGTGGTCCAATTGAAACGGCACTAGTCGTTGCAATTACCGCAATTCTTGTGGAAGCTCTTCAAACCCAAGCCCAAGGCAAAGTATCTCAAGTCGTTATAATCCCTTACTTATAGATATGTCTACTAACTTGCAATTGATTAGACATTTCATCCAAAGTTTAGTCAGCTTCAGTGCGATGCAGCATTGACACACTTCTTGTCACTTCATAGATTCAAGATTTTAAGTTCTTTCTCCAACCGGTTGAAGAAGGTATCCAAAAATTCCAGATGACAATTGTAGCTGCCTTCAAACAATAACAGAGTTTGGACATATCATCAGGACAGTTGTCAATCTTCTACAGTCTTGATGAAATCTCTTTGTAAGATACTAATATGACTATCTATGGCCAGATGAAGCACCACCCGTCTTACAATAAATGCTACTTCTTGTCCGTAGAAGCATTTGATATGGCAACATTTCTCAGAATAACATGCACTTTTTACAAGGGAAAATCTTCTACTTTTCTATACCAAGGAGTCTTCAAACTTCCACTTTGGATTTCATTTTATTCCAAAATGGCTACTTTGTCGATATTTCTCTGTTTATAATAATTTCTATTGAAGAATAAAAAAATTCCATATATTGTACCTACCTATGTAACATGAACTCTCTGTTTCACCCGATGTACCTGAGTCGAAACAAAATGATATAGACATGGGTGTCGTAGCTGGACACCTACAATGATGTGAAATCCTACATTTTTTGCGAGTGAGCTGGCCCCCATATCCGACACACTGGTACATGAGACCTTGTACATCGCAACATTAACGAATTTTTATGGGTAACTTCTACTATATGTTTTTGTGAGATTCTTTGGAGTAACTTTAGTTATTTGGATGAACTATTACAACTCAAAATATTATATGTAACAATTTTATGTCGAGAGAGTAGTGAAAAGGCATAATAGATGTGGTTTGTCGAGAAATCTTATTTTTAATATTTTCATATACTCCCTCCATTCCAGAATGAGTGCCTTTTCTTCTATGAATTTACTAAATTCACATTATCAACTGTCATGTCACATTGTGTACTTGCAATGCTTACAATGTGGACATTAAGAGCATTCACGCATATGTGCTAGTAAAATTGCTTAAAAGTCAACTTCCTTTAATTTCTGCAAAAACTAAAAATGGACACCCATTTGTGACAAAGGGGGTACTTAAAATCAAGTGGCACATGTAAAAAACTATTGCGAAGCAAATAGCAATAACTTATGATAAAGAAACAAATATTTTTTTCTCCCTTTAAACAACCCTAACATAAATTTTAACCAATGAAATGAATTAGATAATAAAAGATTATGCAATATTATATATAGAATGTCATTTGTATTCTCTAAATCATTTAATAGTTTTGTACTTATTAGCTATATATAAAACACTATGGGTTATAGGTGATTTTCTAAACTACATATGCATTTTCTGAAGTTATGAAAATTTCTTATATCAATTATTATTTATTACAAATTATGAACTTTTCAAGCTAAAAGAAAAAAGACATCTATAATTGTTTCATTATATATAAGTCCTTTGAAAAACAAAGATGATCCTTGCTAGTGGTCAAGATACCCTTGCTAAGCCTCCAGGTCCAATGTTCGAGCTCTCGTGTTCGCATTTTAAAGCTTTCTACACACAAAAGTGGCTTACGTGTGGCAACATAAGTGATAAAATATCACATTAATTGGAATTAATGGTCATATCTGCCACATATCCCTATATTGCGAAACTAGTGGGATAAATGAAGATCCACGGAATTTCCATGTAGCCAGGTTGGGAAGTGCAAGATATCATGTGATATTTCGCAAATAAGACATCAATTGTAACCAAAACACCTTCCTGGAACAAAAACTAGAGTACCTATGTTCACATTGTTTAAGAAAATCCCTTGATATCAAAACTGCAAACCCACTTCTAAAATCCAGCTTTTCTCTCTCTCTCTCTCTCTCTCTCTCTCTCTCTCTATATATATATATATATATATATATATATATATATATATACATACATATATTTATATGTTTATAGTTGGTGGTGACAAAGGGAAAAAGGAAGATATGCTCAAGAAGAGAGGTTTGACATGGTCAGTCTCTCTAATGTTTCCTTCAAATTTTGCTTTTATAGTAAAAAATATTTAAATCCCATCATTCTAGACAACAAGATTAGCCATGGCACAAACAATTGCCATGCCAACTTACCTTGTTCAAGTATTTTATGGTTGTTGGAAGGAATAGTCTAATTGAAAACTGTATAAGAGTGCAATGGTGATATCCTACAAAAGTGCAATGGCCAAAGTGAAACAAAAGGTCAAAGTTCAACGATCAACAAAGCTTTTTTTCCTTCCTCATTCAAGGAACTTTTTTCCACGACTATAATTCCTCTTTCCTACAATAACTAGCCATGAGATAACATTACTATATGTCATTATTATTTGGGTTAATGACACTACTAGTCCCTCGACTATGGCTGATTCCACCATTAGTCTCTTAACAAATTTTTTTCAAATTTTTGTTCCTTGACTATGAAAATTAGACACGGTTGGTCCTTTTGGTGGATGCCGTTAGTATTTTTCCGTTAAGTCTGTCATGTGCCTAACACGTGATTTTGATTAAGGGCATTTTTAGAATTTTAACTTCATCTTCAACCTCTATCTTTCCTTCAAACCAATATTACAACCCATTCATCAAAAACCCAGTTCATTATCTCAATTTCGAGATTTCAAACCCAGTTCACCTTCTGAATTCAAACCTAAATTAGTGTGTGTGTGTGTGTGATTGATTTGCAGAGAGGTCCAGAAGTGTCAGATTGGTCAAAGAACCAAGAGTCGACGGGATGGAACCTTTAAGGTGGTTAGATGCTAGGCTTAAATTCTGCAAATCGGTCAAAGAACCCACGTATGAAGGGATTGAACCCGTAAGAAATGTCCCCATGGTTTGCTTCTTTAGAAAAATTAATTCGTACCAGCACTCTAATATTCAATCTTTCTTACTTTCCATGGAAATGACAAAAACCCAATTCGCGAAAAGCCCCCCCACTTCCACTTCACAAACTGAATTCTCCCCCAAAATTATGAGGAAAACCAAATTGAAAAAAAAAACCCAATCACCAACGAACCACCTCCCCCCACCCCCTTCCTTTTCAACCCAATCATCAACATTTTGTTTGTCAGTAGCTAAGTTGCAGAGCACAGTAGCGGCGGCGATTTGAGCTTCCGGCGAAGTTCCTTCTTTTAATAGTTTGAGTAAAGGGGCGACTCCGTCTTCTTCTACGATCATTTTCTTGTATCTATCGTTGTCGCGAGCCAAGGAAGCGAGTGAGTTTGCTGCCTCGACTCGGTATTTGAGTTGACTCATTTGGACTGCTGCGATGTTGGACCATACCCAAGCGAGGATAGGGTCTTTGCTGGTTATGGGAGGGAGGGTGATGTCGGTACTGGCGCCGGAGTCGAAGATGGAGAGGAGCCACTTGATATCGGCGATGGAAGATTCGAGAAGGTTGGAGACTTTTCGGAAGTCGGCCGTGGTGGAATTTGGATCTCACAAGAACTGGGCGAATTTGATGAGGCGTAGGACCCCAGAATTTGCTTTGGATTGTGCGATTCACCTCACTTCCCTCTTGAGTCAAGGATTTGGGGCTTTCCATGGATTAGCTTTGTTGGATCTCACAAGAACTAGGGATGTGTGGAGGGGGGGAGGAGAGAGAGAGAAAAAAAGAATAAATTGTTTTAAGTATTAAAAAATATCTTTATACGTGAAATTCCTTAAATGCCCTTAACCAAAGTCACGTGTTAGGCACAAGACAAACTTAACGGAAAAATTCTAACGACATCCAACAAAAGGACCAACCGTGTCTAATTTTCATAGTCAAGGGACTAAATTTTGAAAAAAAATTGTTAAGGGACTACTTGTGTAATCGGCCATAGTCGAGAGACTAATGGTGTCATTAACCCTTATTATTTTAATGAATCAACTATGTTGGCAAGTTCATTGCTATTCTAGAGTATCACATTCAACCAAAAAAAATTTGGAATATTTGTTGAGCAGGATACAAAACAAAGATGACCAAGTCATTCAAGGTTCACACTTCTGATGCCAAGCTCTGAACTGTACATCCTAGTCAATGGATTGTCTTAAGCATCTAGATTAGACAAAGAGGGGGAAAATACAGCTCTAAATGGGCACCTGCTGTCAGACACGAAAAGTGTAGTAACCAAGTCATTCAAAGCTCTTAAGTGAGATATCAAGCTCTGATTGACCAGCTTAGGCACCTAGATTAGACGAAACCTCTTCCAAATATGAGATTCTCTAGAATATGTACCTTTCACCTCAGTCAAGTCAATCTAGCATAATTTTGCAGACAAATATAAACAATAACCATCGAATAGCTCTATTCCTAACCACATCTTCCTTAACATAAAATTTAGTCCTTTAAGAGATGAGATTCTCAAACCCAAACTTATGGCCCATACTCAATTTAAAGTCATGCCATCTGCTGTCAATTTACTTAATTCACTATGTTCTCTTACTGTTCTCCCTGTTTAATGCCTACTAAAATACAATTTCATATTTTGAGGTGAAATGCCTAGGAAGAAAAATCGTGGTCAGGGTAGCCAAAGCCATTGGAATTCTGAATTTATAAAGTGGAAAACCCGTTTTGACTAGGAGGGGGAAAAGGAATAATTGAAAGAAAGGAAATTGAATTAGTTATTCGGCAAAGTTTCATTTATGCAATTCAATCACCAGAATTAGACAGGGATATAAAGCTCAAAGATGCAGAATAAAAACGTGCTTATTGGTATCAAGCTTTCCGGGAGTTCTTTCAAAGCTGACTCAAACTACAGAGTTTTACTCAACAAGAAAATAAGAGCTTTGGCTTTGTCTGATTCCCTCTCCATAGACAATTCTCCTTCATTCTTCAATAAATGCAAATCCCATACAGTTTTTAATAATGAATTATTGAGCTACAATTCTATTAATATTCTATATAGCTAATCAAAGTAATTCTTTTGAATCCGGGCCAACGTATGCTCTTACATAACAAGAAAAATTGGACTTCTTATTTCGTGAATCCATCGAATAATTACAACAAGAGGCATACATAAACACCAACGAGCACAGAGCTGATAGCAACTTGTACACCGATTCCTGGTATAGCATTGATTAAGAAAACAATTTAGCTACGATTGAAAAGTTAAAGAAATGAGAGATTACCACAATATCGCCGGTAAATCTCAAAGATGTCAAATCGATTTGAAGCGGAAAAGTCCATCCCAGTTAGAAATTAGCTACCGGCTTCTGAGAAAATGAATGGGATTGGCTTCGGGTTCGTGGAGAACGAAACCCTAGACCGAATTCATCCAAACGTACTGTCACTATGTGCTGCTGCTGTGTGTCTCTCCCTCTGTAAAATCAAAAATCGAATTCAGCAGTGTTACGCAATCTCGCCCCCAAAATTGTGTTTTGATGGAGTATGTTATGAGTACTATATGGGATTTTCTCCACTGCCAAATTTTTGTACGTTGTATTTTATACTCCCAGCTGTTTTGAAAAGGAAAAAAAAAAATAGAGAGAATCGTTATTCGCACACCCCCCCCATTTACTAAGTACACTCCTTCGATTATTACGAAAATATTATTATAAAATTTGACATATTTTTTCTTCTAAATTTTAACCATAATTGTGTTCTATCACTACTGAACGAATACTTTTAGAGATGTTCGGTATCAACCGAACACCTCTAAAGGTGTTCAGTTGGTACCGACTGACCACCACTAATGGTGTTCGGTTAACCATGTCTGAACACCCCTTACTTTCTTCGTTTGTTCTCTTCAGTGTGATAAGTTAGGTGGGGGGGGGGAGAAATTGACATTATTTCTAGACATATCAATTTAGGGTCTATGTTCGCCTTTCAATTTTTTTTTTTTTTTTTTGAAAGATTTGGGGTTGAAATTTGACATGAGAAGGGTTGTGGTTTGTGTGTGTGTGTTGCAAGGGGTTGCTGGGAATGAGGAAGGGGGGAGGGGGGTTGCTGGGGAGGAGGAAAGGGTTGCTGGGGAGGCGGAAGGGGAGATGGGGGCTGCTAGGGTTGCTGGGAAGAAGAATGAAGGGAGGGCTAAAATGAAAAATTAAAGGGGTGTACTTAATATTTGAGGGATTTACCATTTAGGGAGGGGGTGTACTTAGTAGATTAAGGGTGTGAATAGCTATTCTCAAAAAATAATTAATTATTTAGATTAATGACACTAGTCCCTTGATTATAGTCTATTTCACCAGTAGTCCCTTAATAAATATTTTTCAAATTCAGTCCCAATAGTATCAAAATTAGACACGTTTAGTCCTTTTGATAGATGTCGTTAATAAAATCTCCGTTAAATCCCCATGTACCTTGCATGTGCAATTAGTTAAGGGCATGAATGGAATTTCAAGGCCACCCTTTTATTAAAATTTGTTATAATTCGTCATTAAGTGGGGTTATGCTGTAATTTCACAATTTTTACAGGAGAAAGATGGTAAAATAGAAAAAATCTAACCAGCAGTCCAGCACGTTTCCTTTTTCTTCCCCTTTGCCGGCGAGTGGCGACCAAAAAAGTTTCAGTTGAAAGGAGAAGTTTAATATCCAAACCCAGATTATTCAATTTCGAATCAGAAAATATAGGACTCAACCCGAATTAAAAACAAGATCAAAAAGTAATTTAAACAAGATCCAAAAGTAATTTTCGTTTGGCCCTTGCTCCAATTCCCCTAGCCTCCATGTTGCGCCGATTAACGCCTCCGTACCTCGCTCGTATCTGTTTCTCTCCCTTTTTGTTGAAGGAATCAGTTTGCTACTGTCGATTCGAAAGGCCTCTTTTACAGTCCTTTTACGGGCGATTCATCAGATTTAGGGACGAAAAAAAAAGCCTGTGTCCTTCCTTTTTGAAACTACCCTTTGACATTTGAGCTATGAAACACAGGTTTTGATGACTCATGAGGTATCGGCTGGAGGAGTTTTGAAAAGTGTCGATGAAGGCTTTGAGGGTGGCGAGATGGTGGGAGAGGTTGGAGAGGTGAGGGTCGTTGGAGAGGATGGAGCCGACTTTAGTTTCGAGGTCAAGAAGGGCTTTAATGGCGGGCAAGTTGGACTCAGACGATTTGGAATGCGGGTGGTTTGGAGCTCGTGGGAAGCTTGATTGAGTGCTTCCAATACTTTGAGAACTTGTTGGGTCTCATATTTGACAGCTTTAAATTCGGCTTTCATGGAAGCCTTCAGCCACAGAAATAGAGAGTTTTAGAGAGAGAGAGGGGGGGTTATAGTAAACCAAGTTCATCAATTAACCCTCAAACCCATCCTTCTTAGTTTCCGACACCGACCGTTTCGCTCGGAGCTAGGGGGAAAGTGATGGGTGGTGGTTTGATTGTATAAGTTTATTTTTTTAATTTGACCAATTAGTGTAATAATTACTAATTTTAATTTTGTTTGAACACTATTACTAATCATAATTAAGTTAACATTAATAATTAATATTATAATTACATTGAGATAAATGACTATTATTTTAATTAGATTAAGATAAAATTTTGTTTATTCAAACGACATCCATCAAAAGGACTAGCCGCGTGACTTTTTGAAACTCTTGGAACTGAAATTTGAAAAAAAAATTGTTAAGTGACTACTGATAGAATCGGTCATAGTAAAGGGACTAGTAGTGTCATTAACCCTAATTATTTATTATTTCACGACAATATTTATTGTTTATCCATACATTCATTAATATTACATTTATTTGATCGATATTATAACAAAATTACACTTTAATATCCATCAATTGAATGATACAATAGATATTGCTAAGTAGCTTTTAAGTTTTAACACTAACTAGTTATTTCTTATTTTTCTAATCTACAAATGAATTAAGTAATTTTTTCTCATGTTTTTTCTTGAAAAAATATATTTAGTCAGTTAGGCTTGTATTTTATTTTTTTCACATGAATGGTATCATACAGTTATCAAATTACATTCCTACACAATTTTTAATTCTTTTCAGATTAATAATCCAAGAAGTTATTTTATTTCTCTTACTAATTCCCTAAAGAATTACTCTTTCCGTCCCGGATAAATATTCCTAGTTAATAAAGCACAGGAATTAAGAAACGTAATTAATGATGTGCTGTAAAATGTGTTCTGACGATAATACCCATGAATATTAATTGAGTTCAACTATTCTAAATAATTGAGTTTCTTTGTGATGTGTTATATTAAATAAAAATTTAAGGTTATATTAGAAAAAATAGTAGATAATAGGTAGATTAAAAGTCTTTAGTAACATTAATTGAGACATTTCAAATTAGAAAATGAAAATATTTATCCAGGACGTAGGGAGCACATTTAGATTCATTCCTAGATTTGTATTTTGTGGCAAAAATAAAACATGAAAAGAAAGTAAAAGAAAATAAAGTAATAAAATCTGTACACAAATAAAAGAAAACATGTTCTAATTAAGAAATTTAAATGCTAAAATAATATTAGATTTGAATGACGTTGTTCTCACAAAAATATTGTACTACTACAAAAGCATATATAAATACCTTTTATAAAAATTTATAGTACCAAAGTGAAGCTCACTTTTTTTTGATCACTTTAACACTTTAATGTTCCACTATTAACTATAGTGCACTATGTAAGAATGCTACATAGAACTCTAGGACCATCGAATATTTTCTCGTTAAAGCAGACTCTCCAAAAAAATAATTCCTATACTTTTTATTTTAGTTTGTGTCGAAAAATATGTAATAGTATATTCTTGAATTTTAAGTTACAAATCTTTTCAGTAACTCTTTTAGATCTTTCTTCTTTTTTAAAAAAAACACCATACTCTAGATTAATCACATGTGTCATAAAAATATATTTATCACTTTAATGTAATATAAAAGAAATATATTTATGTAAAAGTACATATTAACAAGCTACTTTTTTAATGAGACTTTTCTTTTGGGAGAGAGGAAGCATTAAAACTCTGTAGATATAGTTGTACTCGTCTCATATTATAAAGAGTCCATGTTTAAAAAATACAATAATTAAACGATATTTTGGTGTCCTTAAAGTTGATTTATAATTGCAACAAGAAAACTAATAATAAAAAATTGAACATGTTCAACATAGTTATATTAAATTTGGAGGGTAACGTTGAGAGCTTATAAAAAATGTAAACATAATATTTAAAAGTGAACCTTTTACATGAAATATACTATTAAAATATAATAGTGAATTTTTTGCTCCTACAGGAATGAGTAAGTTAAATTAATATTGATTAAGAACACTTTATATGAGAGTGTCTTAACCCTTAACCCTTAAAAGAATGTTTTAACTATGTCTGACAATGAATCGGATATGCATCGGATATATGTATATTCGAATTCGAACCGAAATTTTATTTTGTCAATTACCCGATCTGATCCCTGACAGATCATATGTATGTCAGTCAATTTATATCCGAATCTGTTACTAGTTGATATATCCGAAAAAATATCAAATTCGATCCAAAATTATCGTTAATGAAATTTTATAAAAATAAAATAAAATTTATACCAATACCAATATATATTCATGATTAGTGTATATATTATGCATATGTATAATAATAAATACGTATTTTTGAATCGGATCGGGTTCTTAACAGATTAAATAAATGTAAATTCATAACCAATTTACTAAATAAACAGATTATCGAATTCGGATTGAATTCGGGTTATTAGACCATAATACAAATTCATATCCAAAAAGTTTCATCTGAATCGAATCATATCCGGACCAAAATCCGATCCATTGACAAGCCTAGTTTTAACCCTTTTTGCCTAATAAAGATCATTTATTTGATAAATGTTTGAATGTTCCAAATGAGTATGTCTAAGTTGAAGTACCAAATTATATACATCATCCGTTCCATGCAAAGAGACCACTATTCTCTTTTGAATGTTTCATTTAAAGAGTTCATTTTCAAAAATTGATGCTTACAAGTTTCATAATATTTTATCTTTATCCTACACTTGTGTTGTAAGCATTTTGGTTGTGTTTAAGTATTTTTTTAATTATGACCAACTCCAATGATACTACATATCCCTTAATTATTAAACTTTTTAAACGTGGACTCTTTGAGTGGAACGGAGGGGAGCATTAATTAGCATTAAAGTTGGGGGGTCGAGGTGGCTCAGTGCTTGATTGCATTAATTGGCATTCAAGGTCATAGGTTCGAATTCTCAAGTGGATTTCGAATGTGAGGAAGAGTACAAACTCATTACCATGAAGTGGGTAGACCCCTGTGGCCGTAGCTCCGCAGCCCGACGATCTGGTCGCCGTTGAGGCACAGACCAACTCGCAGTGTAACGGGTTATGCGTCATCAGGGGTTAACTCAAAATTGTTTTCTTTGTTGCATCCATGGAGGAGGCGTGCCATTGCACTGCTCATTAAGGATTTTTACATTTTTCGCTTAATTAGTACTCCCTCCGTCCCTTAATTATTATCTTGTTGACGTGACACACTGATTAAGAAAAAAAAATTGGTTTGATTATTAATATTGATGTAATGTGTAATTTTTTTTAATGTCCATATGTATGTGGTCCGTAATTAAATTAGTGAAAAAATAAGGGTAAAATGGTAAAAGTGTGATGTCATAAAAAGGAAAGTTTTCAAACAAAACAATTATTTTGAGACGAATAAAAAAGGAAAGGAAGACAATAATTTAGGGACGGGTGTAGTAATAAATATTCTCTTTGTTCCTCAATGAATATTGATCATTTTTAAATTATTTTTTTATCCCTAAATGAGTGTATATTTTTGTACTATAAATTTACTAATTTTACCATCAATACATATCATATTCTAATGTGGGCATTTAATGTTATATGTGAACATTAATATTGTATACATGCTACTAAAATGTTTTAAAAATTAACTTCCTTAACTTTTAGTGAAAAACTAAAAATGAACATGTATTTAAGGACGGAAGCCCGGAGAGAGTAAATGGTTCAGGAAATTGTTGGCCGGTACACTTTAAATTTTTTTTATTCTCTCCAGTCCACTGTTTTTTTTTAAACCGAAAAAAGGTACTTTGATAATTTTCTTCCTAAAATGTCGCCGTCTCTTTGATGATGAAGATTGGCTTTCACAGCCCATCTCCCACGTTTGAAAGCTTCATAGCATTTAAATCTGAGAAATATAAAAACCTTTGAATGAGATGCCCAATTCGGGAGAGGAATTTGGAAAGAAACCTTTGAATGAAATGGCAACAAAGGTTGTTTGCAAGTGAAAGTTAGAAAACCCAACTCAATGAAGAAAGGGTAGGCGAACAAGACAGATATGAAGAAATATTTTCAATTCCATTAATAGCACATGTTAGACAATTCAAATACTGGGTAATGTAGTATGCTGGGCAACGCAACGGGGATCGACCTGCCCGGTCAGGTCGCAGGGATTGAGGGGACAGCGTCTCTCGTGAGGGTTCGGGGGAAACGCCCCCGAAAGGAAAACGAAAATCAAGTCCCCTTCAGCGGTTGAAATTCAAACCGAGCATCGCGATGCACAAAGTGAAGCATCGCTTTTTTTCTCTGTGAATAAACTGAAATGAATGGCTTGAGCAATAGCTCGCCCTAGCGAGCAATGACAATTTAATTTTTTCAGTTGACCCCCTGCTCGTTAAGGCGTGCACCGATTGATTCCCTAAGACGCGCTGCGATGATCGCGATGCACCAATTGTTGCATTGTGATGCCCCAATTTGTAAAAGTGGTGCATCGCGATACAAAAGTGGTGCATCGCAATGCATTGGTTGCTCATCGCGATGCCTTGGTTACTCATCGCGATGCCTTGATTTCTCATCGCGATGCCTTTGTTTCTCATTGCGATGTCTTGATTGCTCATTGCGATGCCTTGGTTGCTCATCACGATGATTAACTCACGCGATGCCTTGAATTATTAATCGCGATGCATTAGGTTACTGATGTGCGTGTATTTTTCTTTTATTAATATCATAATCGTCTTTTTGCCCCAAAAATACATTTTTTCAATTTTTTTAAAAAATAAGTGGATTGAAACGATTACAAATGTTTAAAATGGAATCGACACATGGCTTTCAAGAAAAAAATACTAAAAACAAAACCAAAACCCACCCACCTAATTTAGATGTCACGTCCTTCCTTGAAAAGAACTTCAATTAACGTCAAACAGTTCGTCATAAATCAGCAGCAATGTCAAAATTTTGTTGGAAATGGTCAAATCATTTTAAGAGTAGAAAATTATATAAGAACATTTGAATTTGGCTCAAATGGACATCAAAATTATACTTCTTCTTTTCTGACAAAAGAATTTGCGTTTGAGAAATTCAATACTAAATGAGTATCCTTAGATTTCGTGATAACTACAAAAAAGTTGAGCATACACAGAATGATTATATCATATGTAAAAAGTAAAGTTAAAAAATTATAAAAATGATAGACATAATTTTTAAAAATAAATTTTTACATAATGCATCTCAAAATATTAGGATGAATGATTTTTTGTTAAAGGTTTTATCAATTTAATTAATGAAAGTCAAAGTATGATTATTTTTTACGACGGAGAGTACACAACTTTTTTTATTTTTTTAATATAAAGAGTACACAACTTTTTCCTATAACAAAGGGGGGGGGATTAAAGGTTAATATTGTTAAATTTATTCATTTATTTAACGAGTCAAACTTTTTAAAATTATAACTTTACTTGTATGTATTTTCTTTAAATTTTACTAGTATTATATCTTTTATTAGAAATGACATTTTTTGTATAGGAGAAATGGAAGAAGTGAATGAAACTATTTTCTTGAGGAGAATAAAATATTATTGTAATAAAAAAAGAATAATGACAACACAAGTTCCTTGACTATGAGCTTATCCACGATTAGTCCCTTAACAAAATTTTACATCATTTTCGTCCCTAACACTTTAAATTTTCATGGCTGCAGTCCTTTTGATGGATGCATTGCCGTTAAGTTACCCATGTGCCTTCCACATGTGTATGACTAAAGGCGAAAATGAAATTTTCCTTATCATCTTCTTCATCTTCTTCACCTTCTTCAAACCCCAATCCCAAAACACACACACACATACTAGTTCATTGATAATCATTCCCAGACAACGAAATCGATATCTAAACTTAACCAAAAATTAACCAAGAAAATTTTTAAAACTTTTTCGTTAACCCAATTGGGTTTAAAGGAGTCGATAAATTCTCAAACTAGCTTCCTTCATTGGTACGGAAATTTCAAATGGTGACCACACAATCGATTAAACAATGGAGAGATAGATAATTTTTATCGCTCGATCTCACTTAATTTCTACAGCTGTGGAATCGTTAGTTATGTACAACACAGATCTAAACTAGTTTAAATGAACTTTAGGGGCTGAAAGTCATGGATGTGAATGATATATATATATTGAAAGAGAGAGATCTAGAGAGAGCACAGGAGGGTGGAAGTGGTAATTATTGGTGGCGGCTGATATTAACATAGAAATTGCTTCATTAAATAGCTTGCAGATCAAGAATTGAAGCATAAATTGTCAAACTACAAACTCAAAGATGCAGTCGAAGGCAATTATAAAGAATCTGGTCATTTTTGGCGTCAGTATAGCCATGGTGAGATCGGTGGCGGAGCCTTCGCCTAGGGCTGAGGGATGTGAAAATTAAGCTTCGGCGGCCGTTGCTGCCCTGTTGATGTTGGTGGTATTGCTGGTGCTGGTGCTGCTATTGCTGTAGCTGATAGTGGAGGGCGAAATGGGGATGAAATTTGAGGGTGGGGATTCTGAAAATAAAAAACAAACCCTAACCCTAATCCTGACCCTAATTTCCCAAAATTGCAGTATTTCTATAAAAGCCCTAAAAGCCAATCCCAAATCTCTCATCTCCTTTCTTCGCCCTTCGGCACAGTTGCCCTGCCCCATTAATCTCTTGATTTATCTCTTTTCTGTACAATCCCACCGGCTATCGTTCTTTCTCTCTCTTACTGTAAACACGCTCCGAATTTTCTCCCTTTTGTTCTTGGTTAATTTTTGGGTTAACAAAAAAGGATTAAATGTTCTTGGTTAATTTTTGGTTAAGTTTGGATATTGATTTTGTTTTCTGGGAATGATCATCAATGAACTAGTGCGTGTGTGTTTTTTTTGCGATTGGGGTCTGAAGAAGGTGAAGAAGATGATAAGAGAAATTTTATTTTTGCCCTTGGTCAAACGCATGTGGGAGGCACATGGGCAACTTACGGCAAATCACTAACGTCATCTATCAAAAGGACAATTTGAAGTATTAGGGATGAAAACGATGCAAAATTTTGTTGAAGGATTAATCGTGGATAAGTTCATAGTTGATGGACTTGTGGTATCATTATCCACAAAAAAAAAAAAATTTAGTATTCCCCAAATTTAAAGGTAGTACTAACTAAGGGTGTTCATCAGTTCGGTTTTTGGGCTGTTTGGTTCGGTTTGTTCGATTTTTGTTATTTCAACCTTAAAATCAAAAACCAAACTAAACCAAATAAAAAATCAAGAAACCAAACCAAATTCGAATTTGATTTTCGGTTTTAGCCAAACAAATGTTAAAACTATAATCGAATTCAAAGTTTAAATATTTATTATTTAAAAAACATACAAAACAAAGATTGAAACTTTAACAAAATTACATAATATTCCTAAAAATGTAAGATTACATATACTTAATGACTCAAACTTGAAGGACGTCTTGGACTTCGCACATTAGTTTGGACTTTCTTGTCACTAAACATTCACGAAATTTGTTTGAGTTGTCACTTGTGTTATTTCTGCGACACATTACAAAAAAAAATATTTAAATCAACCGGCAAATGTTAAACACATATTGAAAAAGAACATTTATATAACTAATAATTATTTATATAACTAATAATAATGTATTTAATTTTATTATATTTTTTTCTAATTCAATTTTTGATTTGAAAGACAAAGCTAAAAACCAAAAAAATAACTAAATTATATTAGAACTCGGTTTTGACAACCAAATCAAACTAAAAACTAAATTCAAATTTAATTTTGAATTATTCGATTCACTGATCAATTTTTCGATTTAATTTTCGAACAAAACCAAATACTCGGTACCCCCGGTACTAACGACTAATAAGTGACATATTCTCCAAGAGCGTCAAGTAAACTAACCTAAACTAAACTAGTATGCTAGCTCTCAGATAACTGCTTAAAGTAAACCATTTCCTCTGAGTTCAGGAATTCGGACTTATATACAGATGAAATCATTCTAGAACCTTCCACTATATTCTCCCCAGTCACCGCCCTCTCTCTTATGTCTCTAATATGTATATCTACTCGTATTCCCGTCAAAAAATATTCAGTCTCTTCGATAGTTTGTTCATAATTACAGTATTCTTTAGCATCTCGCTTCCTAATTTCTTCAAGATTAAGCTATGTCGTCGTTGTCGGCTCCAACGGATTCAGAGCTACGAGAGCTCATTCAGCAACAGATGAGAAGCATGGCAGTCCTATTGATGTCGACTTTAGCCCGCAGAGGGGATCGGTTTCGGCGAGACGGCGAAACAGTAAGGTTGATAATTCCTTCACCGTTCGGTATTTTATTTAAAAATTTTTTTTGGGTGATTTGTTTGCAGTTGATGGATGCAAGATATAGTGAAGATGGATGGATGGATGGATTGTATAGAAAAGTATATTTACTTGCTTGTTGGTTTCAAACAAATTCTATCTATGTATAGTAGCTAATGAAATTCTTTGCACTGGTTTGTTGATGGAGTGTAATTATTAGCTTATATATAATATATATATATATATATATATATACATGTGTTTTTCAATCAAGAATTGCTATGATACAAAATACTACTAGGAGTACTACTACTACTACTA
Organism: Platycodon grandiflorus; assembly: GCA_016624345.1. Taxonomy (NCBI): domain Eukaryota; kingdom Viridiplantae; phylum Streptophyta; class Magnoliopsida; order Asterales; family Campanulaceae; genus Platycodon; species Platycodon grandiflorus. Next base: position 23,532,325 of record CM028361.1, read on the forward strand.
CTAGTAGTACAAAATATATATATATATATACGGTAGAAAAATCAAACAAATACTCATATGACTCTAGTTGCAACCATGCATAATGCAATTATTAGACTACAATTACAAAGAGATAATAGTCAAATTATAATACAAATACAATTTGGAGATTTTTTGTTCACCATAAAGTTCTTGTGCACGTAGATCAGTCACAATATATAGCGATCCGTTTCTTAATTAATAATAGTCTTCTGTCTTTCTTTGTGTTCAATTCTCTTCTCTTGATCTGATCAATACCACTTAGTAAGATGTCTTGTCCTCCACCACCACCACCTTTCACTACTAATTAATTTCTTCATTAGGTGAGGCCACGACACAAAACAAAGACAAGTTCAAGGCCAGTGCCTAGCTACACTCGCTACTACACACAGACAGATATAAGTTCATTATTCATTATGAACCACTTAATATTAATTGATTGACTAGCTGTAGCACCAACAACACTACTGCTACACTAGTCGATCTGCCTACATACAGTATATTACTAGTATCAAATAACAATGTACTAATTAATAAATAAATAAATAATTTTTTTAATCTATCTTTGGTTTTCACACTAACAAATGTTATAAGTTGTTGATCTAGCTAGCTAGCTAGTGCAATTGATATCTAACACCATCACCAAATACAATATTGAGTAGCACCAACAACAGTGCTACACTAGTCTGCATGCCTACTACATACAGTATTAATTAATACTACCTAATAACAATGTACTAATACATACATAAATAAATATATATATAATTTTTTTTTTAATATTTTGGTTTTAACACTTAACAAATGTTAATTGTTGATCCAGCTTAGCTAGTGCAATTTAAGGTGGTAGTGGTGGTGGTGGTGTTAGATATCAATTACGATATAAATGCTAGCTTTAACTGACATTCACTTGAAAAAAATATTTAGTGGTTTAAAATGACCACATCAACTACTTGTGGGTAGTTAGATACCAATACTAAAAAAGTAATCACTCAAATATCTAATTAAGGTAGCTAGATAACTTTTAAACAAAAACATGGTTTGAAGATGAACCCGCTTTCTTTCGTTTATACCAACTTATCCACATTATTGGTACTTGACCACCACAGTAATAGTAGTAGTTGTTGATGTGGTGATGTGAAATTACCAAATATTCACTCCATATCAGAGAAAAATTGGGTCTCAAAATATTTTCACCTTTGATATTTTTTAATTATTTATGTGCCTAATTTAATTAAAATAATTATTTTGAGGTAAACAATTTGTATAAAATGTTATTTTTTAATTGATAATATTCAGGTGTAGTGTCCAAAGCGATTGGAGAGACCATAAGGCCTATCCCTTTTAAGTCCCAAGAAAATAATCTCACCTTTTCCTTTAATTTGTTTTTTTTTTTTTTTAAAAAAACATTTTCAGGAAAAGTATGATTTTATTGCAATTTTAAAAAGGTACAAGTAAAAGTTACTAGTACAATATTAAAAAAATTAATTTGTCAAATAAAACAATTTTTTTGGGGAAAAAAAAATTAGTGTAAACAGATAAGTAAATTTGAGTAGAAGAAACAATTTCTCCTGCGGAGCCTCGAATTTTCTTCCTCCCATAAATGAATTGACTCATTATCCCATCAGGACCATCCCTACTATAATGTAGGACCATAATAGGCATTTATGTATATGCATGACTCAAATTTAAATTTTGTATTTTTTGCAAAGAAACTAAAATAGTAGGTTTCAGACTATCTTGCAAATTTTAATTCGTAAGACGAATTCTTTCTCTCTTATAGCTCAGTTCACCAATACACGGTGGGTCGGATAAAAAGATATCCTTGTCTTACAAAAAATATCTGTAAGATGATATTTTTCAAATTTTTACCAAATTAAAAGGAATTTCTCGTTTTAAGGGAGGAAACATAAATTTTCAGATTCAAAGATGGAGGATATGTACCCACTTGAATTGAGTGCCTAATATGTTATTCACGAAAACGAAATTGGACAGTACATGTACATACACCGAGTTTACGTTCTTTGAGTTTATGTTGTTTTTCTTTTGACTAGATAACCTATCTGAGATTCGCATTACTTGATGGGAATTCTTTGTTTAATACTCTGTAGATCTTCAGAATCTTGGTTTTGGTACACACCATTGATAATCTTCTTTGTAATTGGATATTGACTTGGGGATCTTAGTACTCTTAGTTTTGAGAGGTCCTAAATACAACACCTATTTTATGTTAAATACAATACCTTCGAAAAATTTACTATTTTACCCATGTTATAAATAAATTTTTTTTTTTAACAAAACCGCCACCTCTAGACGGTCCTATTCCAAACAACCACCTAGACTAGGCGATCCTATTCCAAACAATCACCCAAACTAGGCAGTCCTCCATTTCCATCCATTATTCCGTCAAATTTTTTTATTACACTTTAATACCCTAAATTAACATTTCCGATAAAAAGTTAACAAAATTGTTATGTTTTAACGGAACTTGGTATAACTTCCATGAGAACCACCACCCCGAGGTGGGTTTCTTCCTAGAGAACTGTCACCCCGAGGTGGGTTTCTTCCCAGAGGACCACCACCCCGAGGTGGTCTTCTTCTATGAGAACCTCCACCCCGAGGTTGGTCTTCCTTTTTTTTAAATAATTAAATGATGGGCAAAATAGTATTTTTTCTATGGGGGAGTTGTATTTCGCACTTTTGGGGTGTTGTATTTAGCACCCATGTATAACATTACAAGTACATGTTCGGGCATGATAGGTAATAAAATCTAATATAAGTAACCTCACCAAAAAAAAATGTGACTCATTATCATGAGTAATTTGTTCACCAAAGAAAATTGTAAAGTCAGCCATATAGAGTTAATTGACGGAACTAGCTTAATCCAGTTGAAACTGAAAATGACACAGTAAAGGGTAAACATAGCAGTTAAAATGATCACACTAATAATAGCCATCATAATACTCATTTCATAAGCAGCGTTTTACAACACACAATGCATTGGCGTAAATTCAGTTATGCCACCAAATGCATCAGAACCCACCGTTGGTATACAAACATAAAGGTAGACAAATAAATCTGAGTTATGATTAGAAATGATGCGTGCTTCTTCCCAAAGAGGTAATCGAGAAATAGATGGAGCGAGCATGTGCTAAATCTTGAAAATCGGGGATGAGAAAACTAGCACAGTGTACGTAGTATTACTCTCTAGTAGTTGTTATAAGTAAATTTGAGCAAAGAATTACACTCTTCCTATGGAGCTTCCAATGTTTTGGCTCCCCTAGAAATGAGTTCCCCCATTATCCTCATCTCTCTCAATCAGGAAAATCACTATCAATGATCCTCAACTAAATATTCACAAGATCCATTATCAATAGGGAGAGAAGCAGCAAGCAACGTATCAACCTATCGTACAAATCCAAATAACACTCTTTCAACTTCAGCCGAAACGCTGAGAAAACTAAAACCTCACAATGTACTCTCAAATTTCTTTCCTTTCGAGGGACAATATAAGAGATTATGCACATGTACTCTCTCTCTATTTAATGAATGACACGAGAGAGAATATAAGAATTTATGTACATGCACTCTCTATTTCATGAATGGCATCAATCGGTGACTTTGGCACATTTCCATCTCTCTAAAGTCAAAAGATTATAATTTTTTTACGAGCCACCAGGAAAGTTGTAAAGTCAAGCCACAGAGTTAACAGGATTACCTTAATCCATTTGAAGCTGAAAATGATACACAATAAAAATAGCAATTAAAATGATGACACTAACTATGGCCATCGTCATACCCATTTCATAAGCTTTTTAGAACTAAATGCAAAGGGGTAAATTAGGTTCTGCCACCAAATACTTCAGGATCCGTTGTTACTATACAAACATAAAGGTAGACATAAATGTAAGTTACGATCAGAATGGTGCATGCTTCTTCCCAAAGTGGTAATTGAGATAGATGGAGCACATGCAAATCTTGAAATCATGGCTGAGAATGCACACCATGTAGATATACCATAAATTATATTAAGTACGAATGAGAATGCAAGAATTTAATCAAGAAGCAATTGTGTAATGGCGTTAGTCACACATTAATGAAAATTCATTCACAAGGGACAGAGGATCAATACAGAGCAGCATTCAAAAGCTCCACAAGCATAATAACTACTCCTTCCGTCCCAACAAAAATAGTCCCTCTTTCCTTTTTGGTTAGTCCCAAAAAAAAAATAGTCCCATTTATAAAAAAGGATAAAATTACAATGAAAATTTTTGAAGGTACAAACATGTAAAGCAACATCCTTATAAAGTTTAACTTGTCAAATAAGACTATTTATTGGGACGGAGGGAGTATAAGAAATCAATTCCACTGCATAAGCTCAATTAAGTTATATAAACACTAGATTCTATACATACAAAATTTCACATGGAAGATCAAAGAAAGAGCTACTTGCAAGAGATATGAAATCTTTGGTTACTAAAAAACCATGGGCACTCAACAAATATGTCCAATTTGCAAATTGAATGATATCAAAAGTGTAAACAAAAGGTCCTAGCAAGTGGTCCCTGGCACTAAAGGGTGGGAAGGGATTGACCCGAGCTGAGGGATCACAGCAATGCATACAAGGGAAACAGAAATATGAGGGGAAGTGGGGAGCCATGACCTCTACCGTACATATTAAACAAATAATAATAATAAAACCACTATCCTGCTGAAATAGGTGGGCTATAAAGTTTCACTTTTCAGCAATCCAATTTTTAAGATCCAGGCCTTAAAAGCTGATTTTTCCAGCTTAAATATAAATATTAAACTACCAAAGGTTCAAGAATAACATCAGAAACAAGTTGGAACATATAGAAAATTCTTAACCAGAACAGCAAACTGATCAACCAAATAGGCAAATTGTGATCATGATTAAAATGATTTCAACTTCGAATCAGGAATCAGAATAGACCTATCCAGAACATAGTTTATAGTTGATGAAAAAAAAGATTCTTTGTATTCCAAAACAAAGGTAGTGCAGGATATGAATATCCTTACAAACTTATTTGTAGTATATACGAAAAGAAAATATAGTTGCATTGAGAAAAAGGTAAAGTCTCTCTTTACCGTGTCTACTTCTTAATCTTTCGAGACTTCTTTGGACCCGGGACTTCCATTCTACCAACAGAACATCCGCATCTTGCTCGAAACACAAGAACAGCTCTTCCATTGATTGGTGCCATCTTCTTAAGCTCTGATTCTAATTCCCTATGGTAATCTCGAGGCAATTCAAACAATCCCAACTTTAATCCATCTTTTCCCATACTATTACTTGAAGAATTCTTCACACACTCCTCAGTCTCAAGCTGAATATCAAATTCAGCCGCCTTGTGTAGCCCACGACACCCTGGTTTCCCACATTTCTTGCTCGTACAGATCATAATTGCCAACAAAGATAAGAAAGCACAGAAAATGCTAATCCCTAAACACCAATAAATCATCGGAGCACTAGAAACCTCTTCTTTAAACACATCCGCAATCGCTCCAAAAATTTCAACAACTTTAAACAGTAATAGCTTTAAATAGGGATATAGCAAAAATCCGGAGGCGCTAACCACAGCAATCAGGATAATCAAATCAATCACGGCAGATTGATATTGCTCGCAGGCTGGAATATTCAATTGATTAGCCGAATTGGGTGATTTTCTGGCCTTGTGCAGTTGATTAATCTGTTTCAGTTTCATAGTTTGGTCGGTTGAGGTGAGCGATTTAGCCATATCTATTGGGTTGTCAACCGAAATTGAGCTATGGAAACAGACCATTTGAAGATATATAAAAACTGAAATTCGACAAAATTAGATCAAACCCACGAATTAAGAATCAAAAAATCAGATCGACCCAACTTGAGAAAATCGAAAAAAGAACCGAGTTTGAGTGCACCTGTCCTGATGATCAGAAATTGGCCGGCGGAGATGAGATATTATTGGGAATTGAATCAAAATTCAAAGGATTGAAGCTATAGAGTTTGGTATATGGCCGGCTGGGTTGAGGTTTGAAAGGCCAAGAGAGCTCTAGATGAAAGTCATTAGTGACTAAAATATGATTTGATATCGTCAGAGAGTCATTTATCATCTCTCTTTTTCTTTCCACATGGAAATGGAAAATGGTTGTTTATAGGAAGAGAGACACACACGTCAAGCAAAAAAATGTGACTTATTCGCAGTATCATCTGCCTGCGTGTGTTGGAGCACTGTGGGCTTATAAAGGTAGCCCCTATTAGGACTGGACCTTGAATAATTTTTGAATGATTAGTCGTTTGGTTGGTAGGTTTATTTTGGGCCTACATTCGGGCTTTAAATTATTTTATTCACTTTCTTCGCCTTTTGTCTTTAGTTTCTGTCTTCTTTTTCTTTTTTTTTTTTAATTATTTTTTATTTTAGCTTTTGTTATTTTCTTCCTCTGTGTGGCCTTTGTAAGAACCATCCATATGGATTGGAGAGAAAATATTTGGTTGTTTAATAGTATTATGTGGTGTTTTATTGATTATGCCAAAATGTGTTGATCTTTTTGTTTGTCAGAATGATATACATTATATGATTTATATCTAGACGATTGTGGGAAGTTGTAAAACTCAATAGCATATTTTCTCAAAAAATAAATAAAAATTCAATAGCATGCTTTTCCAAAAAACAAAAAATAGAGAATGTCGCAACATAGGTTGCTTCTTTCAAGGTAAGGGCATATCACCGGTCTCTATGAGAGCTTAAAGTGATATTTATAGATCGCCTATTCCCTTGAAATTGTTAGCAAAATTTAAAGTTTGAACCTAAAATATGAGGTGATCGATCAAAAGCAACAATCCTTGTTTTGTTAGGGTTAGAAAAGGTTCCATATCAAATGTATTATCCCGGTTGAACATCAGTGCATGATAGGAGCAACTTCATTTTGCAAAATTGCAAGTCTATTTACGAAAATGACCTACTATTATAGGAGCAACTTCATCATGTGAATATATTGCTTTCTTCTTTTTGTGTGTGTGTGTGTGTGGCTCCTTGTGGGCAAAACACAACACATCAACTAACCACTAGCCCATCTACTTGGCTTCTTTTCCGCTAAGTCCGATCGACATCCACGCCATAACCTCCGCCGGTGGGTCTTCATGCATGCGGCACCTCTTGATCAATGCACATTAACCTGATCCACATCCATGGCAATCATCTCATCTCTTTCTTAGCCTTCCAGTCCGTTTCCATAACCACTTAATTCTGGTAATTATGGAGCACAAAATATTTCACTATAAATGATTTTCAAGCTACAATATACTATTTTGTACTTGTCTTTTGTGAATGATATCATTTGGCATTCAATAAATGAAATTAATTTTTTCGAGCCAACTTTCTTTTTTAGAACATCATTTTACTATTTTATCCTTATTTTTTCTCTACTTTAATTATGGGCCACATATACATAGGTATTAAAAAAAATTATACATTATATCGATATTAATAATTAAGTCAATTTTTTTTTTTAATTTGTATGACAAATCAGTTAAGACAATAATTAAGTAACGAAGGGAGTACTACAAAATTGTAAATGTGGTTAATTAAATTATTAATACATGTACTAATATGTACTTAACTTCTTGTGAGGGAAAAGGATCAACAGAAAGTCAACACGCGCAGACTAAAAAATTGATGTACATGGATCTGACCAACTCGTTGACGGAAACTAGTAGATTTCAAAGTTAAAAATCATTATTACCTGTGGAAGAAATTAAAGACCGCAATTAGTACGTTGACAACTTCCAACTCGGTCTATGGATGAGCCTTCTCAGAAAGAAAAATAACGGTACGAGTACTTAAAGAGTACAATTTTTGTGCATAACGTATCTGTTGATGTGATATAAAAGATAAAATTAAAAATTAAAATTAATATATTATATTAATTATTACATTATTTGGTACAAAAAAATTTGGTACTTTTTAGATATCCATTCTGAAAGCAGAAGTCTTAAAATTCAATAATAGATGAGTAATGCTATGGTACCTAAAAAATACTAAATTTTTTGTACTAAATAATGTGTTAGCTAATGTGTTATAAAAAATAAAATTAAAAAATATAATTAATACTTCATATCAGCTATTACATCAATTAATATATTTTTATAATTAATACTTCATATAAAAAATTTAATATTCTTCGAGTACCCGTAACATTACTCATAATAGATATCACGATGGCCTAAGCCTAATCCTAATCACTAAAGAGCCTGGTGTGACTTGCAATCTAATAGTGGACGCACTCTAAGTTATTCGTTCTAGATAAATGTTCTGATTTTTTATTTTAAAATGTCTCAACTAATGTTTTTAAATATTTTTAATTTACCTATATTTTATCTTTTTATCCTTAAGATTTTATTTAATATAAAATATTTTTAAAAAATTTAATTATTTAGAATAGTTTAACTCAATTAATGTTTATGGGTATTATCGTTAGTACATATTTTACAGCACATCATTAATTACGTTTCTTAATTCCTTTATTTTATCAACTATGAACATTTATCCAGGACAGAAAGAGTATTCCAAAACTTTAGGTAGTGTTTGGTAACATTTCTGTTTCTTTATTCTATTTCACATGTTTCTATTTCAATTTGTTTCGTTTCTTGAAACATGTCGTATTTGATAAACATTTCTATTTTCTTTCACAAAGTTAAACTCTTTTCCCAAAACTATTAACATATTACAACTTCATCATATATTATATCCAACTTAAAAGGTGTAGAATAATAATTCACATTTCATCTATTATTAAAAAAATTGTGAATAAAAAATAAAAAATAAAAATTAATATTCATATATACATACATACATACATACATAGACTTAGGAATTGATTTGATTTCCAAAAAATGAATTAATTAATTCATAGCAACAATATTTAGAGGAAGAATTATAGGTTAACCGTTAATTGATTTCATGATTCTTGTATTGACTTTGAAATGGAGACCCACGACCATTAGCTGCTTGCCTATCATAAATTCATCATCATCATCCTCTTCAAAATCATTTCTTATTACTGTGAGTGTAATATTTTCATCGTGCTCAGCATCCACCACCAACAAAAACAACCACTGTAGGCGGCTGCCGGTGCTACTGTTTGATGTCATGGACACCACTGTTCGAGACCCTTTTTGCCATGATATCCCTCACTTCTTCGGGTCTATATTTTCTATTTGTCCAACTCTATTTTATTATTGTTCAAGTACCCATCATCTTTCAATTGCTGTTTCTATTTTTTGATTATTTAATTTCAGTATTAAACTTTTTATTTATTTTTCTTTTGAAAACCCAATTCTATATATATATATATATACATGGAGGGAAAAAATTAGGGTTGAGAATTTCTCGTGTCAAAGTTCAAAGACCCAACCTAATTGATCTTAGCCCTTCTGTATTTTGGATGAGAAATGTTTTTTTTCGGTGAGAAACAAAATTTTTTTATTTCTAGAATTTAGGGAAAAGTGAAAAACGTTTTTTGTTTCTCAGAAATAGAAATGGTTGTCAAACACATTTCTATTTTTATTTTTCACCAAAAATTAGAAACAGAAAAAAAAATATGAAATAGAAATGGTTAACAAACAAGCCTTTAGTTTCTCTCTTTGAAAAAAATTTTTGGGCGAAATTCGGGCGGTCCCTTTTGCACAATTTTCAACCGCTTTAGTTCACTATAATTATTTCAAATTGAAAAAGGACACTTTTGTTACGAAATGTCATTTATGCCCTTAAAAAATACGGAACGACACACTATGCATCACAAACCAAATCGATGCATCTCAAAATATCGTGATGCATAACATTACACTTGTGATACACAAAAAGTGTGCATCGCGATGTACAAAATCGTATTAAAAAATATTGTTACTGTGCATCGTGATGCACAACTTTTATTCCTGATGCATAATATTGTATTTAATCAACATTACACTTACGATGCATAAAAAAGTGCGCATCACGATGCACAAAAAATTATGTATTGCGATTTACAAAATAATAATTAAAAGTTTAAAAGCTCTCTCAGATTCTATTAGGCGGCTCATTTAAATACAAAAAAAAATTTTGATGCACAATATTCTACTGAATTAATAACATAATATTTGTGATGCATAACTGTGTCTATCACGATGCACAAAAAGTGTAATACAAAGTACTGTTTTTATACATCGCGATGCACAACTTTTTTTTTTCGATGCACACAACTGTACTGAATGTATTCTCTTATTAAATACAACCCGAATGACTATTCTGGTTCTTAATGAAATAAAATAAAATAAAATCTAAATCTTGAATGAATACTTTATAAGCTGCATACGAAAATCTTCTATTCCACCTTTAAACTTTTGAAACAATTATATCTCATTTGAATTTCAACAACAAACATGACAACAGTTTCTATTGAATCAATTAATTTCGATTTTACAGTCAACACGATTATAGTTACTTGAAGAAACTCAAAAAATAAATTCAAATGAGTAGAAAATTTCGAATGTGATATAGAACAATTGTGATATGAAAGAAATACACAAGACGCAACTATTAAAATGTTATAGGTTGTTACGTGGCAGTTTTAGAATAATTAGTCAATTTATCACTTAAAATTGATTTAAGCTGCTGGAAACAAAAAAGAGGCACTCAGAAGGTTGAAAATCTCAAAAAAGGGGACTGATCCGCAATTATTCTAAAAATATATAAATAAATTTATACTCCACTATTTGAATCGTCAACTCATGGAACTCTTTTCATTGTAAAAACTGGAAATCTTATAAACATTTTCCGTGTCAAAATAAATATATTTTCATTGTGAAAATTGAAAACCTTATTATAAACGTTTTCTATGTCAAAATAAATACTCCCTCAATCACTAAATTATTGTCTTGTTTAATCCGGTACATGGATTAAACAAGAAACAGAAATAAAAAATTGAACTTAACCGATCAACATAAGACTAAATCAAATAGAAGTCAATAAGGTTTATAATAAAACCTTATTATAAACGTTTTCTATGTTGACTTTTTTTTTATAGAAGTCAACATAAGACTAAATCAAATAAAAAATTTACATACTTTACTTATGTTTTAAGAAATAAAATTTCATTAATTAAAAACTATCTTAATAATACTATGGATTACAACTTTAATAACTTTGTGAAAATCACTAGATTTATGTTAATTATTGGTCAAACTTTAGCTTAGTTGACCAAAAAAAGTCAAAAGTGAACTCTTTGCCTGTAACGGAGGGAGTATATTTTCATTGTGAAAATTGAAAACCTTATTATAAACGTTTTCTGTGTCAAAATAAATACTCCCTCAATCCCTAAATTATTGTTTTGTTTAATCCGGTACATGGATTAAGAAAAAATTATTGACATAATTATTAATATTAGTATAGTGTGTAGTTTCTTTTAATGTTTATGTGTATGTAGTCCATAATTAAAGTATAGAGAAAAAGTAAGGATAAAATGATAAAAGTGATGTACCAAAAAGAAAAAAATAAACAAAATAATTATTTAAAAAAGAATAAAAAAAAATAATGTAAGGACCGAGGAAGTATATAATTGAAAATATTGCGTTCGCGAGAAGTAAAGTATGAAAACAGAGAAAATGACATTAGAAGATGAAAACAAAGCAAAGAGTAGACTCGTTTTTAGATGTCTAACTCTTGATCAATTTGCATGACTCAAATTTCAGACGCTATTAGCTAACCAACCGTCTCAAGTGCACACCTCAACCTTGACCGAGTGCCCTGCATTGACCACAAATTATCATGGGTCCCATGGGCCAACGTCAAGTGCACCGATCAAAGTAGAGTTTTTTACCAAAACAATTGAACTTAACCGATCTTCAATAAAAGTTAGTACTCCTGCGTTTCTAAATTATTGTATTTTTTTTTATATATTTTAAAATAATTATTTTATTTAAAAATTTTATTTTTAGCGTAACACTTTTACTATTTAATCTTTATTTTTTTATTTTAATTATGAATTACATATATATGAGTATTAAATAAAACTACACACTATATTAATATTAATAATTAAATTAATTTTTAATTCGTGTACCAGGTCAAATACAAAAATAATTTAGGAACGGAGGGAGTATTATTTTTCAAACTTTTCAAAACTTACCAAGTTCGACAGTATCTGTTCTTTAATAATGAAAATCACCAAACATTTTCGTTAACTAATACGTACTATATTAAATAGTATTTACAACTAATATTAAATAGTATTTACTAATCATTTATTAAATAAAGTATTTACACAAATAGACAGTTACGGTTACATTCTTCTCTCTTTAAAAATAATTTGTCATTGAATTTGAAACAAAAGTTCTTCTACGCTTACGTTGCGCAATACTACTATAATAAAAAATATGTAATTTTTCAAAAATAGTAAAATACAGTTATAAATTACATCTTACTCTCACCATCAATTAATTATTGTCTTGTTTGACCAGACACACAGATTAAAAAAAATAATTGACTTGATTATTAATATTGGTATAATGTATAATTTTCTTTAATGACCATGTGTATGTGGCTCATAATTAAAATAGGGGAAAAAGTAAGAGTAAAATGGTAAAATTAATGTCCTAAAAAGAATTTTTTTTAAATAAGATAATTATTTTGAGACGAATAAAAAAAAAAGACAATAATTTAAAGACGGAGGGAGTATTATTTTAGCGCTAATCCACAATTCATCCGAAGAGGCAAGACCTATATTGGCGGCTATAATAGTAGCACTTTGTTACACCCCAAAATTCGCGTTGTGCGTTTTCCAAGTTGTTAAGGAGCAAAAATCAATAATAAAAGAAATCAATTGTAGTAGTTTCTTTCTTTTATACTCCATTCGTTTCAGATAAAGAGTTTATTTTTTATTTTTTTGAGTCAACTTAACTAAAGTTTGATCGATAATTTATATAAATTTATTTGTTTTTATAAAATTATAAAAATTGTAATTCATATTGATGGGATCGGTCTAAAATGGCCATGCCACGTCACCGCCATGTCGCCCAGTGGGGCCTATGGTGCAAAGTCAAGGTTTGCGTGGTTAAGATCGGTATCCTGAGCGATCTAGCGAGTATTATGGAAAGAAGAGCGAGTTAAGATTCTCCTCGTTTAAAACCAGCCGCCGACCTGCAACATTATCATCCTCGCTGAGCTCGAGGTCCACCTCGTCAGCGATCAAGCCATCCTCGGCAGATGTCCACATCAACATTTAATGTCTCCTTAAATGCCCACAAGATGACCGAAGGAAGCTAAACATTCCTATTGGGCCCCGACATCCATCATCAGTAGCTATCACGCCGCATTAAATGGCAACTTATCTCTTATCGAGGAAGCTTCTATCATTAAAGAGCGCCCTTTCGGGAGTAACAGTGGCAAGACATGTCTTCTTCCTCACTTCATCTTCACCTATAAATATCAAGGTATCCCCTTCATTAAAAAGGTTAAGTGACAATAACTACCACTATACACCAGACATAAATTCTCATTTATTTCCCTACTATTCGAACTTTATAACACCGTTTACTAAGGTCATTGAGACCAATTATTGTCAAGAATATTTATTCCAAACACCGATTCTAACACCGGAGGGTCGAGTCGGGAAAACCCCGACACACCTAACGGTGGTCTTTTGTCAAGAACGTAGTAACGACTCGTCATCTACATCCAGTCCCCGACATCAAAGCCTTTTGAGCCGAGGCATTCGACCGACGACTAGCTGCTGACGTGGACTAGACGCGATCATCAACAACTTTTTGGCTTGATCAGTTTGGTTCCGTTGCCGGGACCTAAAGGCGATGACCACTGGTAGACAGCAACCCGTCATTCCCTTGATAGCTCCTCAAGGGGACTCTTCTGCTCAGCGAGCTGAAGAACGTGTAGTAGAAGCGACTTTTGTACCCGCTCTAGAGACTCCAATGAAAGCCCCTGAGGCACGAGGACACGTAAAACGGCACGAAAACCGCCCAAAGAAAAAGCTAAGAAAAAGCCCAAGAGGGAGAGGAGGAGGAACAAAGAGCGGACAACGAGGGTAAGCCCATCCGGGAGTAACGCGGCCACCGGGCGGTAGTGCGTGTGAATCTCGCATCTCCATCTCCGCTCGAACCAAGGACCAGGAGGAATGGGACTGGCCGAGCTTGAGCATATCGGAAAGAGAAGTCCTTCCTCGAGAGACGAGGAATTGGAAGTATGCGAGTATGAATTGGCGAGGAGGATACAAGCTCCTCGTGCAAGCGGGAGACGAGAAGATACCCGACCGAAAATACCGCTGGGGATCACGTGGTCGGTCTCACCTCCATACTTCGGCTCCAGCTCGACGAGAGTAAGCATCCATGCAAGAATGGAAAGGCCTACTGGAGAAGCACAGAGTCGCGCACGACGAATACGGGTTAGCGCGCATGATGATTACGCGCCCCCGCCGAAGAGGATGACTCGAGAGGCGGAAGCTCGCGAAGGAGAATGCATTGAATAGAATCTCTCGTCCTCACCGTCCCACGACACATCCGGGCGGAGACGAAAAGAGAACCAAAACAAAGCGAGGTCGTCTCAAAGAGCTAGATCAATCTCACCCGAGAGAAGCGATGCTCGGACGGAAAGCTTGTCCCATGCTCGCCCGAGGAAAAGTGAGCGTCCTCCTCGACCTGATCATGGAGCCAAACCCGCGAGGTCAAGCGGGGATCCCCTCAAAAAACTCCAGGAGAGATTGGAAGCCTTATAAACGGGCAAGGCAGTTACTCAGCCGGGGGATCAGTTTGCTCCTTTCTGTAGACGGATCAGGGAAATTTCGCCGGATCCACGCCTCAAGCTTCCCACACTAAAGACATACGAAGGGAAGACAAACGCCAGGGAGCATGTTTCCAGTTTTGAAGCAAAAATGGGCATATGCTCGAATAAATTGGACATGTGGTATATGGCCTTCCTGAGCACGTTTGAAGGGGCAGTGTTGAAATGGTTCGAGGAGTTAGAGAAAGGCTCGATATCAGACTGGCATGCATTTAAGGCGGCCTTCCTGAGCAAGTTTGCCGCAGCTGGTGATATTCCCAAGAGCCAGTCCGACCTCGCAAAAATCAAACAAGGCGAGGACGAACCCCTGGTAGATTACCTGAAAAGGTTCAGGTTGGTTGCCGAGGAACTTCAGAATGTTCCGGACAGAATGATAATATATTGCTTCGAGGTGGGAATCCAGCCCGGTCAGATGACTCACGAATTCAACCTCCGAGCACCCGCACCAGCGCAGCGATGTATTTAACCGCTCAGAAGATTGGAGAAACCGAGGCAATCCTGGAAGAAAGGATACGAAGGAAAGGGACCTCGTCATCAGGAAGTAAACCGGTAGACACAAAGGTCGCCGAGGCCTCACCCAAGACGGGAGTGAAGAGGGGAAGAGATAAAACCCCAAAGGCGGATGAATACTTCACGCCCCTCAACGAAACTCGGGAGCACATCATGAACGTGCTGTTCCGAGAGAAGAAAATTGAAAGACCTCGTCCGCTACTCAACGCGAGCAATTTTCGTTACCCTGAGAAGAAGTGTGCCTTCCATCGAGAAAATGGGCATGATACGGAGGAATGCTACCAGTTGAAGAGGGAAATACAGAGGTTAATAGATCGGGGTTCTCTGAGAAAATTTGAATTGGGAGGAGCTCGCCAGACGCCACCAGCGAGAAATACTCCTAAACCAAATAACCTCGACGAAGAGAGCGACGTTCATACTATTCTGGATGATGCGAGGAGTATAACGCAGCTCAAAGACACTATACACAGCCTGGACAGAGTGTTTAGTCCTCTTCCCCATAGAAGCGAGGAAGGGATAACGTTCTACCCCAGCGAGCTAGCGACCAACCCAACAGCTAAAGAGCAGCCCCTAACATTGCGCGTCCAAATCGGGCGCCGATTTGTTAGGAGGGTTTTGATTGATACAGGGGCGGGGAGAAACGTTATGTTTTACGACTGCTTTAGAGCATTGGGATACCGAGATGCCCACTTGGTTCCTAGTGGAGTACGGTTGGAGGGGTTCACAGGCCATAAAGTGGCGGTCAAGGGCGTTATGACCCTCCAAGTTACATTGGGAGAGGGTGACAGAGCCCGAACCGAGGACATTACCTTTCATATCCTCGACTTGATCTCTCCGTACAACGCAATACTGGGGTTACCGGCCCAAACCAAGTTCGATATGGTCCCCTCAGCTTCACATCAGAGGATCAAATTCCCAACAGCGGGAGGAGTGGGAATGATGAAGAATGATCCTAAAAGTACCCTCGTCCACCTGAAGCAAATAAGACAAAACGAGGAGAAATTAAAAGGAAAGGCCGGGCTTCCCACACAAACCGAGTTACCCAGGGAGATAACAAGAGAGAGACCTCCAGGAGACAATGAAGCCGCGAGATCGGCAGAGAGAGCTAGGGCGGCCGAGGAAAGGGCCAGCAAGGCTAGTACCTCATAGCAACCAAAGCGAGCTAGGGAGAATGGCTCGCTCGCCAAAAATATCGTCAGTACAAAGAAAAAAGGCGAAGATAGATCGGAGCTAGCAACAGGCACCAGAAGCCCGCCCCGGGGAGGGGTAATAGTAGTGGAAAGCCTGGATAACAGAGATGAGCCCGACATCAAGCCTCACGAAGATCTGGAGGAAGTGATAATAAACCCTGCATACCCGGATCAGAAGGTTAAAGTAGGATTGGAAATATCTCAAACAGAAAGACTAGACATCATTCAATTCCTACGGGCCAACACAGATGTATTTGCATGGAGAGTAGAAGACATGGAGGGAATAGACGAGGAGGTCGCAGTGCACAAGTTGAGTGTAGATGAAAGTGCCATCCCCATACAGCAGCGACCTAGGGTTTTCTCCCCGGAGAAGCAGGTCGCAATTAAGGAGGAGGTTGAGAAACTGCTCCTAGCAGGGATCATCGAAGAGATTCTGTATCCCACATGGTTGGCCAACGTGGTCATGGTGAAAAAGACGAGCAAGAAATGGCGTATGTGTGTGGATTTCACTGACCTCAATAAAGCCTGTCCAAAAGACTGGTATCCCCTCCCAAGAATTGACCAGCTCGTCGATGCCATAGCTGGCTACGAGATTTTGAGCTTCATTGACGCATACTCCGGATATCATCAAATCCGGATGTGGGCTGTCGATCAGAGATTGACCGCCTTCCGAGCAGCGGGGGCACTCTACTGTTACATCATGATGCCATTCGGGCTGAAGAATGCCGGGGCGACCTATTAGAGGATGGTCAATAGAGTGTTTGGCGACCAACCTGACGGAATGTGGAAGCATACATTGATGACATGGTCATCAAGACAAAGGAGGCGCCACATCTCGACTTAAACGAGACTTTCACCAACCTAAGGAGGAATAAGATGAAGCTCAACCCCGCTAAATGTGCTTTCGGAGTAAAGGCGGGAAATTTCTAGGCTATATGGTGAATGCTAGAGGAATCGAAGCAAATCCCGAGAAGATTAAAGCATTGGTCGACATGCAAGCTCCCAGATCGGTCCGAGGAATCCAGCAACTGAACGGGCGTATTACGGCGTTAAGCCGCTTCATCGCTAAAGCAGCCGAGAAAAGCTTGTCGTTCTTTAAAATACTCAAAGGATCAAAGGGATTCTCTTGGAACGAGGATTGCGACATAGCGTTTGCGGAGTTGAAAAGATGTCTCGGGAGCCCGCCGATATTATCCAGCCCGGTACAAGCCGAAATCCTATATCTATACCTCGCAGCCTCACACTCGGCGGTCGCACTGCTTTACTAAGGCAGACGAGGGTCCAGAGACCAGTGTACTACGTTTCCCACGCCTTGACCGACGTGGAAACAAGGTACTTGAACGTCGAGAAAGTGGTTTTGGCCTTGGTGGTGGCAGCTCGACGATTAAGATACTACTTTCAGGCCCATGCCCTAGTTGTATATACGGATCCGCCTTGAGAAAAATCCTCCACAAACCGACGTATGGGAGAATGATGAAATGGGCGGTGGAGTTGTCGGCATATGATATCAAATACGAGCAACGAAAAGCAATCAAAGCTCGATCTTGGCCGACTTCATCGCGAGACGACGTTCGAAAACAAGGAAAAGAAGACCGAGCCGCAACAATCCAAAGACAAATAACAAATCTCCACACAAAGAGGGATAAAGGGAAGACTAAAATCGTACAAGATCCATGAGTGTTGGAAGATACATGTAGACGGATCTGCTAGTCAGAAAGGCAGTGGAGCGGGGTTGTCTTTAATCTCGCCTGAGGGTAATGAAATCAGTAAGGCAATCCGATTTGGATTTTCCGCCTCCAACAATCAGGCCGAATATGAAGCGCTCATCGCGGGTATTGAGCTTGCAAAGGAAGTAGGGGCAGAAAACATCGTTATCTTCAGTGACTCCCAGCTCGTTGTAAGGCAAATTTTGGGGAGTATGAGGTTATTCACCCAACTTTAACAAAATACGAGTGGCGAGGAGGTTGGAAGATTTCAAATACGGAGCTTGAAGCAACCGATAGAATGAACAACACCCGTGCCGACTATCTATCAAAATTGGCCTCGGTGAATTAGAAGACCTCGTGGAGAAGTGCGATCGAGTTCCTGGAATTACCCTCTCGTCAATAAGGAACTCGCATCGCCTATTACCGCTGCGCCCGGATGCCGGATAGATGAGATCCGGATTACATCGAGTTGGGAACGCTTGAGGACAATGATCTCGCACAAATTCGCGGAAGCGAGCGGCAAGATACACGGTGATCGGCGAGATTCTTTACAGAAAGTCATTTTCCAAACCGTTGCTCAGATGCGTGCGCCCTGAGACGATCGAAGATCTCCTCGCTGAGGTTCATGAAGGCGTGTGCGGAGGCCATCCTGGAGCGAGGACGTTGGCTGATAGAATTATCTTCCACGGATATTATTGGCCAAGCCTAAGGCGAGATGCTGAAGCATATTTGAAGAAGTGCGACAAGTGCCGCCGGTTTTTCGATATTCCTCGTGCCGCCGTTCCTCGACCCGTCATAGCGGCTTGGCCATTCGATATGTGGGGTCGACTGATTGGTCCATTCCCGCAGCAAAAGGCAATCGCGAGTTTGTGATTGTCGCCGTGGATTACTTCACCAAATGGATAGAGGCTAAGCCTTTGGCGAGTATAGCCGAGGACAAATCGATCAGTTTTATCCACGACTACATATTTTGCCGATTTGGGGTACCTCGGGTGATCGTGTCCGACCATGGCACTCGCTCGACTAAGTTCACCGCGAGCCGCGAACGCTTTAAAGTCGACATGGATGTCTTCGTGGCTCACCCACGTGAAACGGCCAAGCCGAAGCGAGGAATAAGCAGATTTTACGGGTTTTGAAGAAAGGTCTGGATGATAAGAAAGGAAGATGGTTAGACGACCCGGCGGTCTTATGGAGCATACGAACGTCGGTGCGAGGATCCACGGGTGAAACTCCGTTTGCATTAGCCTATGGGTCAGAAGCAATGGCACCTGTGGAAATGGCCCTTCCTACCCTCAGGGTAACCTATTTCAACGAAGAAGCAAACAAAGAAGCCCGGGGGCTCGACCTAGATCTACTTGAAGAAAGAAGGCTCGAGACGAGGATGAGAATGGCGAACTATAAGAAGCTTACTAAAAGCCAACATGATAAGCGGATCAAGCCAAGGTCTTTTTCAATAGGAGACTGGGTACTTAGAAAAATTGAAGTAACTGGGAAAAATGCGAACAGAAATAAGTTGTCTCCAAATTGGGAAGGTCCCTACAGAGTAACGACTGTGGTCCGAGAAGACACCTATCGATTGGCAGACCAAGAAGGAAAGGACTTGAAGAACCCTTGGCATGCCGACCATCTCAGACGATATTATCAATAGTTAATAGATTTTTGTTATCAAGGAATCATCAAATCAGTGTAAAAATATTGCATATATATGAAAGTCTTGAGTTTCTTTTAATTTGTTTAAACTTTGCAAAATACTCGTCGAATACGAGATTTAAGAAAAGCGAGCTCTATTAGAAATGTTCCTCGAAAAGGAATCTTAGAGTTCTACTTTTCGTAAAAGCCTCGTCTAATACGAGATCTAAGGGAAACGAGCTCTATTAAGAATCTTCCTCGAAAAGGAATTTCAGAGTTCTATTCTCTAAAAAACCTCGATTGAATACGAGGTCAAAAGAAGACGATCTCTAGCAAAGATATTCCTCGAATAGGAAACTTAGAGTTCTACTTTTGTAAACATCCTCGTCGAAATGAGATTATAAAAAACATGATAAGAAAAGCAAGTAGTGTGTAAATATTTACATATAAAGAGAAAGTAAGGACAAAGTTAATCTTGTTCATTACAAAGGCCGGTGGCCTAAAACACAACACCTCGACGCAGCGAGGAAAATAGAGGAATCAGGGGTCCTGGCAAGCCTCGAAGACAGCCTTAGTAAACTCGTCTTGATTGGACTTCTCCCCTTCAAAAGATCGGAGCTTTAGATCGCCATCAAAGGTCGCCTCCGGGTCACTCTCGAGGATCTCCATCACACTCTTATAATTATTACTGAGAGGAGTGGGACGAGTCCACGGTTCTTTGCTATCCTCGGCGTCATCAGCACGAAGAGTGACGAGCTCTTCCTCGGCAAACGGCACCATCTCGTGCCCCTTCCTCGCCAAAGCACTGAAGAATTCAGCCTTCCCCATTCAATTAAAGTGCCCAAGTGGTACCTGCCGCCGCAACCCTCAATATATGCTCCCTACCGCGAACATAATAAGGGACTAGAGCAAGACCAAAAGCATCGACTTGGTGTACTCAACAATGCACTGGTCCCGGGGAGGATTCTCCTTTGCCGCAGCAAGCTCGCCTTCCAGCTGAGCTATTCGGAGGTTTGCCTAGATTAGCTTCTCCTCAGCCGAAGAAGCTCTCTGCTCCAACAGCTGCTTATCAGAAGCGAGCACTTCCTTCTCAGCAGCAAGCCTCCTCCTCGCCGAGTCAACTCGCTCGAGATCAGCCTCTAGTTTTTTCTTTGCCGCCGGAGACGGCGACCGCTCCCTAGCCGGTTTGGCCTCTTCCTCCGCCGCTCGGCCTCCTGACAACCGGGTAACATCATTATTCGGGCGTGACTTGGCTGCCGACGCTTCTTAACGTCGTCACGGGCATAATAAAGATCCGTGCCCGGGGTATGGAGTGTCGTCGCTATCCGCATAAGAATAAGGTCGATTTGGTCGAACAAAGAGTACATGCCCGCTAAAAAGAAATGCGGATGAAATGCATACCTCGCCAAGAGCCACGCCAGCAGTACCGAGCATTCGCATGCGGCCTTGCTCCTCATCTTCTCCGCCGCTTATCATCCAGGCATCGAAGGATAATCCCTGTCCGGCCACGATCCCGGGCGGATCGATCTATCAAAACCAAGACATTTGAAAGTACCGTCGAATCCCCGATGGCCCTCGCTAGTTCCGTGCCACGGTGGTGGGCACCACGTAGTTTCGGCCATAATGGCGAGTATCCGAGCTAGTCTCGGCCTCGGCATCTGCGCGGCGGGGACAGGAAGGATCCTTAGTAGCTCGCTCATCAGCACCTCCCAATTCTTCCACGCTGAGCGTGCGTTCAGATTCCTCCTCATCGACTAGCCCTGCCTCCACCGATATCTTCTTCTTCTTGCGAGGACCAGAAGACGAGGGAGACTTTCCTCGCTTTGATTTGCCTTTGAAAAGAGGCTTATTGCCACTCTCCTCGCAGCGGCCAGCCGGGTTGGACATCGACGGTTGGGGAGGCACATCTTTCTTCGCCTCCTGGGCGGCCGCTAGCTTGGTCGGGAGCTCGGAAGCTCGGGCCTTGGCAGCATTGGCTAGCCCGCCCCTCGAATTTATAAACTTCTGGACGTTGAACATGGCTGCAAACACATGAGAAAACTACATCAGCAAGAAAGAGAGCAGATAGTAGACATTATGGACAAATGAGAAGAGTGGATAAAGGTCAGAAGATATTTACATAGGTCGCATTCTTTCTCAAATTCTCCCCGGCACACGGGACAATCCTCGCAGAAACAAAAATTTTGATGGAAGTACCAGCCCGGGAAACTTAATACCTCGGGCATGGTACAAAGAGGGGTGACATCGCTGAGGGCCTTATAAGAAATCCCAGCAGCCCGAAGCAACTCCTCGCTTTGAACGATCCTCTGCCAGTCGTAAAGTCGGGCCGAGCTCTTCCCAACAAACCCTAGTTCCCGCTCAATGGCGACTTTGGCCTTCTGCTCGTAAGCATCCAGTTCATTTTTCCTATGAGCGGGAATCTCATACTTTTTAGTAGGGAAGGGGAAATTCCAACCCTTCCTGCTCTCAATCCCGATCACTTTGTCGGCCCAGCCAGACACCTTGTTGGGCGTGTCACTGAAAAGTTTGATCCCGTAGTTATGGGATTTGCAGTGGATGAGGGTGTTGTTCTGGGTGTGACAGAGAAGAAAGTAATGGCGGAAGAGATTTATGGAGGGCTCAAATCCCAGTAAGCGGCAGACCGCGGCAAAGCTCGTCAGCATCCTTACCATATTTAGGGAAAGGTCCAAAGGATGTGCTGACATCTCGCTCAAAAAGCCGCAGATGAATGGATCCAGAGGCAAGCGTAGGCCCACCTCGAAAAAACTGAGGTAGATGCCAACTCGGCTTTTCAGGCCACGAAGCTCGGACAGATCGAGCCCGCCGGGCAGAAGTGATCCTCGGAAATCCACGAAAGAATGGTTGTAAGCCGCATTCCAAGCTTCCAAGTCACGAGAATGAGCTTGGTTCACCCAGGATTTGGGGGCTTTACGGGTTCTGGCTTTGGGTTGGTCGATCGCTCGTCCCGACGTAGAAGTTCCTCCCTAGTCCTCGCCATCCGCACGGCGTATATATTAGTTGACGCGTAAGGACGAGCCGATAAGGGCCCCGCGGCTATCCTCTTATATCGTTTGTGGGGAACGTGGGTCTTGCGAGCTTTAGTCTGGCGAAATTGAGCCTTTTCTGCAGCGAGGGCTTCACGAGCCTCTTTCTCTCTCTTGGCTTTCGTCCGACCTATTATTTTGTCTATGGTAAAGAATTGGTCCCAGAGCTCGTTTAAGACCTCATCGGGTCGAAGAACCCTCATGCAGATGACATTGGGAGGCTAGGTCCTTTGTGAAAGTCATCGGTGACTACATAAAAATGCTCTACTGTTACCCCATGGCTTATCGGGAATACCTCGTCGCTGGGAACTACGAACCCAGCGACCTTGGGACTGTCTATAAATATTTCCATTAGCAGTGATCGAGCGAAGACATTATGACCTAGCGAGTTATTAAGTCGAGCTCGACGAAGAAATCGAGCTCGATGAAGACGACGAATCCGAGGAACTAATGCTTATGGTATCCTCGGGCGATCAAAACCAGTTTCTAAGAACGACATTGTGTTTACGAAATGATAAAATCTTCTACAAAGCCAAGGAAGGAGAGTGATACCGATTTATGGGAGACGTATGAACGGCAAGAAGGTGAATAGTACCGAACAAAGGACGCCGGAGTTAAACGATGGAGGTGACGGTTCGCGAACCCGGAGATAACGAAAACTCACTCAAAACCCAAGAATCGGGCCAATGTGGGATTGAAAACGGTGGTAAATGCGACAAGGAAAGAATAACACCGACCTACGGAGGAAGATTGCGTGAAATCGGTGGAATGGACGAATCAAAGCCTGGTTGAACGGACGGAGTAAGGTTATAGACTTGTTTTCGCGGAGACGGTTGAGGTTCTTGAGGGTTTGGTAAAAGTGAAAATCAAACGGTGATTTTCCTTTTATACTACGGTAACCGGTCGACCGGGGCAAAACACGCGGTCCGATTGCGTGGCGTCTTCTACAAGCCTCGCCGTGGTAACCACGCCGGCCGATCGCGTGCGCCGCCTTTTTCGAAAGAAGGGATATGAATTTAATGCAATCTCCCATCGTGTCCCCCGCCAATGATGATTCAAAACGTGACCCCACGTGGGCGTATCCTCTTCAGGAAAAAACCGCGTAGATCAAATTTGAAAAACATGCGGTCTGTTCGCAAGCTCGTCGAAGGTCGAAGGACTCGTATGGAGGGAGCAGCTCGGAACATAGTCTGATCGGTCCTTTTCCATTGAATCCTCGCCTGCAGGATAAATCCTTACGGCCCGGATTCGGGGCTACGATGGGATCGGTCTAAAATGGCCATGCCACGTCACGCCATGTCGCCTGTGGGGCCTATGGTGCAAAGTCAAGGTTTGCAGTGGTCAAGATCGGTATCCTCGGAGCGATCTAGCGAGTATTATGGAAAGAAGAGCAGAGTTAAGATTCTCCTCGTTTAAAACCAGCCGCCGACCTGCAACATTATCATCCTCGCTGAGCTCGAGGTCCACCTCGTCAGCGATCAAGCCATCCTCGGCAGATGTCCACATCAACATTTAATGTCTCCTTAAATGCCCACAAGATGGCGAAGGAAGCTAAACATTCCTATTGGGCCCGACATCCATCATCGTAGCTATCACGGCCGCATTAAATGGCAACTTATCTCTTATCAGAGGAAGCTTCTATCATTAAAGAGCAGTCCCTTTCAGGAGTAACAGGTGGCAAGACATGTCTTCTTCCTCACTTCATCTTCACCTATAAATACCAAGGTATCCCCTTCATTAAAAAGGTTAAGTGACAATAACTACCACTATACACCAGACATAAATCCTCATTTATTTCCCTACTATTCAGAACTTTATAACACCTGTTTACTAAGGTCAGTTGAGACCAATTATTGTCAAGAATATTTATTCCAAACACTGATTCTAACACCGGAGGGTCAGAGTCGGGAAAACCCCCGACACACCTAACGGTGGTCTTTTTGTCAAGAACAGTAAGTAGAACAGCTCGTCATCTACATCCAGGTCCCCGACATCAAAGCCTTTTGAGAGCCGAGGCATTCTAACCGACGACTAGCTGCTGACGTGGACTAGACGCGATCATCAACAACTTTTTGGCTTGATCACTTACACTGTTCAAAATAAACAACCAAATGTTTCTCAAGGAATTACATCGTCGAGTATTTATCAATAGTCTATTTGGGAAAATGCGTTGACCCCTTAGTCACAACGAAGGGTCGGCAACAGATATTGATGTCCAAGTGTGAATCACAAGTTGGCTATCCAAATGTCATCAACGACTGGGGGCTCCGGCACTCGTTTGCACCGCAGTTGGCAGCTAACTCAATGCCAATATTATCCCATGCAGTATTTAGGGTGGAAGACATAACTCAATGGTGGACCCCAAGTTATATGCACGATCAAACCATGAGTTTTCTAATTACAAAACCTCAACTTTGACCATATACATTTCAAAAGTAAAATATATTAGTAATATTTTTAAACTTATCAACATTTAGTAACTTGTCAATATTTATTATTTAATACGTGATTATAGATTGTTAATTAAGATAACATAGCTAACATAATTTAATTTTCAAAACAAGATGACAAGAGTTTGACCAAATAAGGAGTATAAAATAGATAAAAAAAATTTAAAAATTGCGACCCGGTACACTTTGAAAAGTTTTTAACCGCTTTAGTCCCCTCTTCTTCATTTTTTTCAACTGAAAAAAACATTTTTGGAGTATCGTTCCTGAAATGCCCCCCCCCCTCGACAATCGAACTGGTTTCTTCCGCCAAGTTTCGACAATTTTTTCCTTCCCTTCATATTTGATCTCTTTTCCATACGATGTCATCATGTTATTTGATCGATTGATTCTTTTTTGTAAAACGTTATCTGATATGATTCAATCAATAACAGGTGAATATTGCAATGTTGAATCTGATAACTTAGTTTTGAAATATTTCATAAACCTAGTGTTGTTGGGTAATTTTTTATCATTTAGCATAATATCTGTAAACGTTTTTTAAATTTCCAATTCTTTAAGGTACGTATTTAACAGAGGTGGCATATATGAGGATGGTATTTCTTATAGGGTAAATTACAGATAACCCCCCTCAACTATAGGTTGCGTTCAAATTGCCCCCCTCAACTATTAATTACAACAATGTGCCCCCTTCAACTATAATAGGGGCTTAATTGACTGACAGACTTAACGACGCCAGATGGAAAATGACCATGATGCCCTTAAAACATAATGGTCAAAAGATAGAGTAAATTACAAATAACCCCCTCAACTATGGGTCAGGTTCATATTGCCCCCCTACTATATAATAGCAAGAATCAATCAAACTTATAACAATGTCTTCACCAAATAATTACTCCATTTTGACTTTTTAAAGTCAAATTAATTATTTTTCTTATGAAAGTTTAATGTATATATTTTTTAAAATCATAAAACACGTAACTTGTAGTACTTTTGTGTACTATGAATTTCGTATGAATTAGAAAAAAAAAATACAATATCAAATTTTCATTTGAAAAATAATCATTTTGATTTTAGAAAGTCAACATAGGATAGTTATTTAGAAACGGAGGAAGTATTATTTTTTTCTCAGCAACAACAATAGTTTTAGTGCTCCAAAAACTTTACAAAAAATAAAATAGTAAACCAAAGCTCTACAAAGAAGGCCTTGCAGTCAACCAACTCCAAATACATGGATTTAACCAGCAACCTATATTAGCACATTAACTTTAACATGAACTTGTCAAAAGAAAGAGACTTA
The DNA here is from genome assembly GCA_016624345.1 of Platycodon grandiflorus. Classification (NCBI taxonomy): domain Eukaryota; kingdom Viridiplantae; phylum Streptophyta; class Magnoliopsida; order Asterales; family Campanulaceae; genus Platycodon; species Platycodon grandiflorus. Next base: position 23,558,997 of record CM028361.1, read on the forward strand.
CTCAATTTCAACTGGGCAGGGAAGGTGCACTAAACTCAAAACTATATAACCGTGGGAGCTAAACAAGAGATAGAAAATAGATAATAGCAATAACTCATACCTTTACTTTCTTATACTCACAGTCATTGATATTAACACATACATACATTCATATATGTAATACACACTTATTCATAAAAATAAAAAACTTCACTTAAGCCATTCAATTAAAATATCAAATTTCAAAAGTATTAATCATCACAAGTGCACAGAGTCATGAGCTAATAACTGAAGAAAACAAAGTTTCACTGGGCACAAATCACACAAAACAACTGAAATATAAGTACCTCAAATAGATGTTAATAAAAGTACTTAAATTAGTAAATTTAGATACTACTCCCAACTCCATTCAGTTGACACACTACCTTGACATGTAAGCTTGACTTTTGCTGCATTTATCTCAGTAGCAGATTTCACTAGATAGACACTCTGTTCAACAATAGAATAGCCTTAAGCATTATTTCCCTGACCACCACTTGTAGCAGGCTTGTCTCGAGGCCTAGTTTTGATAGAAGAGCTTCCAAAACTAGTACCATGTTTTCCACTTTCTTTGGCCAAGTTGTTTATAATTGTCAAGCCCCTTAACCCCAAGGCACCAGTACTTGGTGGAGGAAGGCCGCTGCCACTAATACTTACCCGTCCAACTTTGCTTCCACCTTGTAAATTAGTGCTAACATTACCTAGTGGTTGTGAAGAGCTCCCAGTAACACCAAATAGAACATTACCAGAGCCACTAATTGGTAGTGAAGAACTCGTAGCACCAATTGGCTGTGAAGAACTCACATTAATAGAATTGGTTCTTTTTGCATTAGATCTCGTCGTCACAATTTTTCCCTTACCTTTTTCTTTCCTAGCATTCACTTGCACACTTTTAGCACCAGCATTCATTTGAACACCTTGCATACCAACATTGACTTGCACACTAGTACTGCCATTAGTATCTCCAACTTCATTAGTAGATATGCTAACTCCAGCAGCATTCCCTTTGTTCTGTAGTACATATAAAAGGCCAAATATTAGTATTAATACAAACTAGATAAAAAATAAATAAAGAGTTTAAGTAAAGGCAACTTGATTACCTTTAATTTCCATTTGTATACTCTTTTTTTGGGGTTAACTAGACCTTTGCATGTTCTACTATTATGTCCAAATTTGTTGCAGTTCCCACACCTTAAAGATATAGACCTCTTTCGAACTAAATTAGGATTTTGAACTTCATCTGCTGCTTTTCTCCTTAATTTCTTAGGTCTCCCAGGTAGCCTTCTCAATGGAGGAGGATTTACTTGCTCTAAGTTCAAGTGGACCCACTGACTCATGTCTGGAATAGGGTGGATAATGGGAGTATATGCTTTGAGGTAAGTCTCCCTATGATAGTAAGCGTCAACATAATCTTCAGGTTTACCTTTGTGGAAAAATATAGCAGAGACAGCATGATGGCATGGAATTCCAGTGAGGTCCCATTTTCTACATTGACAAGTCCTTTTCACAAGATCAACCACAAACTTTTTCCCAAAGCACTCTACTTCAAATTCACCTGCCCCAGCCCACAAACTTTGACAGTGCCTCGCTTTTTCTTTCATTATATCAAGCTTTTTTTGAATTACTGGGCATAACAAGTCGCTTGCTTCCATCATTTTCTGTCTCTTCTCTTGGAGCCTCTTCATAAGCTGTCTCATTTCTAACATAGTTAGAATCGGCTTATCCCTTGCTTCCATTATCCATTTGTTGAATGATTTAAAAAAGTTATTGCAGAGCATGTCAGACTTAGGATAAGTTCTAAAAACACTTCTCGCCCACAAAGTAGGCTCTACCCCTCTTAGATACCAATAAGCTTGTTCATTCAACTTTCTTATGTTGGCCATGTGTTCTTCAAACTCAGGGACTGTATATGCAGAAGCTGCACCCCACATCAAATCTTTCAAAGCCTTACATTTATATCCATGCTCCCTGAAATTGGCATACATGTGTCGTAAGCAAAATCTATGGTCTGCGGAAGGTATTAAGTTATTAAAGGTTTCAACCAAACCCTACATTAAAGAAAGAAAAAAATGTTAAAAATACTAAATTTTAGCAACATAATTATTGAAGGAAAAAAAATAATAAGTAGTAAAAGAAAATTTAGTACCTTTTGCCTATTAGAAATAAATGTCCATCCTTTTTCTTCCGGACTCCCAATTGCTTCACACAACTCGTTCAAAAACCAAGTCTAAGAGTCCCTTGTCTCAGCTTCTACAACAGCATATGCAATTGCAAACAAATTCTCATTGCCATCCTTTCCCACAGCATGTAACATTTGGCCGCCAAATGGACCTTTCAAATGACATCCATCCAATCCTATCATTGGCCTACAACCTACTATGAAACCTACCTTTACAGCTTCTAAGCAAACAAATACTCTTTGAAAAACTCTTGGCATGTTAGGAAGTGGCCTATCAACACATACCCTTACAATACTATTAGGATTAGTCCTTATCACCATTTCACCATAGTCCCACACCCTGTTATATTGTTCCCTATAACTCCCCTGAATTACCTCCATTGCCCTCCTTTTTGCCCTGTATGCTTGGCTTCTACTAACATCAATCTTGTGCTCCCTCTTTACAGAATGTTGAATAGAAGAAATCTTCCAATCTGGATCATCCCTAATCTTGTCAAGATATGTTCTTGCAAGCCAAGCTGATGTGGCTTGCCTATTATTATAGCTCCTACTACAAGTATGCACATGTTGGAAAGTCTTAATTTGAAATGTTCTTTTATCATTATATGCATATGATGCATGGATTCTCCAACCACACTCTTCCTTGCACACTGCAGTAATCCTATTGCTTTCATTTTTCACAAATCTAAAGTCAAATCCTTGTTGTATAGCAAACTCCCTTAATGCTTTTCTAAAAATTGTAGCAGAGGCAAATAACATATTAATGCATAAATGTGGATTCTCCATGTCAGTTTCTTCATTGAACTCTTGGTACCTTTCATAGGCATCTTCCTCATCATCAGAGTTGGGAGGTGTATATATGCCATCATTCTCTTCATCAAATAGTGCTATAGATGTATGTCCTATCCTACTACCTACTTCATTCGTTACTCCAGAATTTCCAGCTTCAACATTTTCTTTTGCAATGCCAAATAACCCATCCACAACATCATCATCTAACAAGTCATCATCTTCATCAAATTGCTCCAAATTATCATACTCACTATATTCATCTTCTAGTGTATTATACAATATACTAGCTTCAGACAACTTATTGAAGTCTCCATCAATTCGTAAGTTATGCAACTCTTCAGGTGTGGTAACATCTTCGCGAGTTACTGTTTCAGCTGCTAAACCAATCATTCGCATGGTCAATCACAAAATACATTTTAATCGTGGATCTCCCCGCATGACTTGCAAACATGTCCATTAATATCAGTTTCAATTTCTCTCAACCCATTATCAAGGTCAGTATCAGGCAACAAATGATACACTTCCATTTTTCTTATGCCTTCATACCTTAGTCTTTCAAGCATATCTTTAACCTCAATCATGGACATTAGGTCTGGATCCACATCTTTATATTGATCTGCTTTTCCCCCCTTATAACTTCTCACGGGTAGGTACAAGAAATACCCACCATGGTTAAACTCAATTGTGAATGCCATAACTGAAAATAAATGTTTCTAGTGTTAATAGGGGCTAATAGAATTTCTTATTCAAAGGATACAAATTATTAAATAGAAACTGACATACTATTAAATAATTACTAACAACAATATAAAAAATATATTTTGGACTTTATCTGGGAGTAGTACTACAGTTCAATCTTTAAAAAGTGTCTCCTGAATTAGTTTCTCAAATCAAAGTTGTAGCCAATATAGTAAAATTGGGAGTTGTAGCAACCAATATGAATTTATAAACCATGGTTATCTTTGTTGGACCCTAAGTAGGTCGCAATGAGTTAAACGTAATAGAAGCCACTAAGAACCAAAGACACATGCACCTTTTTAGCTATATATCTTACCATATTGCCACAAATAAAAGAAACAATTCCATGTTTATAAACACTATGTAATAAGCAAAAATCATAACCTAGGTCAATTGCAATCGAAAAACATCAGTATGCTCCTATTTCTTTCATCATTAATTACCTCATGATCAAATAAATATTGTCAATGAAAAATACAGAACATAAATTTGATATAATTTCTCCTACCCGATGACTAGTTAACCACAAGGCATGTAAGAAATTATAATCATCATACACATTGAAATGTAAACAGGGATTTGTTAGCAAGATACTAGTTCCAATTTCCTTTAAGAAAAACCTTATCAAATGCCCCTACGGTGCTAGCTTGTTAGAAAGATCCATCCAAATAAATTAACATCTAAGTAAAATTACATAGCAAAAACCCAATAAAGCATAATCCTAGCAACTAATATTTCTGATCGCACTATTACCATTAATCATTCCACTAAATACACTATTATCATAGCTAATTAATTACTTTGTGTTACTACTTTAATTGCATAATAATCAACATTTGCACTTTTTCTATTAATTAATTTTGAACTGAAATACAATACAATAGATTACCTTAGCACTTAGTAAAACCCTTGACCTGCTAAAGAATCTTCAAATACCACCTTGAATGCAACAGTGGATCTTTATTTGTTAGTATAATACTAAACTAGGGTTTGGATGTATTATGCGATTATTGAGAGTAATCACCAAAGTCGGTTGCCCTAATTACTTTAAAAATATATGTATTACTGAAAGGGCATCATGGTCTTTTTTCATCTGGCGTCGTTAAGTCTGTCAGTCAATTAAGCCCCTATTATAGTTAAAGGGGGCATATTGTTGTAATTAGTAGTTGAGGGGGGCAATTCGACTGTAACCATAGTTGAGGGGGGTTATTTGTAATTTACCCTTTCTTATAATCGTGATGCAAATTTTGTGAATTGCGATGCACATTGTTATGCATCGCAAGTGTTATGTTGTTAATTCAGTAGAATATTGATGCATCAGAAATGCATTTTTGATTAAATATTGTTCATATGCTGCAAACAAAAATTACACTTGAAAAACCCAACATTGTGCATCGTGATGTATAAAAAACAGTACTTTTAATTTCAGTGCAAATATGTGCATTGCGATGCACACTTTGATGTATCGAAAATGTATTTTTGATTAATGTTCATATGTTGCAAATAAAAATTACACTTGAAACCCAACATTTGGCAATCACAAATCCTTATCATAGACCCCATGTTTTACATGCCATTATAAAAAAAAGCGGCCCAAACATTGGGCAATCACCAACCAATATTCATTTCTATGCAAATCGTATAACGAACTTTATTTCTATTCAAAAAATTTCAGATTTCACTCCATTATTAAAGTTTTAAGAAGATAGTTGAACTATAAAATGTATTTCAACTAGTAACAGAAGAAATACACATCTGGCTTAATTTGAGGTTCAATTTCTTCCTGTTGTCGTGTTTTGCTTCTTCTTTTAGTAGTTTATTTCGTTGTTTTCTTTGTTGTTGCCATACCAGTACTTTCTAGTAGTGTCAATGATTGTTCAGTACTCATTTTTACTGTAGTATTAAAGTTGAGGTTCACTTTCTCTCGTATTCGCCAGAGGATTCTTGTGTAGAAATGACGGGAGGATGATTTTGGACGTGGAAATGAAAGTGATAACTCGTAAGTGAATATAAAAGGTTTGTGAACAATCGATTATAGCGTGTCTGTTCTTTAATTTGCATAAATGATTGGATGCATCGTGATGCCAAAATTGGTGCATCGCGATGCCAAAATTGATCCATAGCAATGCTCAATCGTTCCATCGCATTGCTAAGCATGTGCATCGCGATTCTTTAAGCAACCGGTGTTTAGCGCGGTTCCTTTCATTAATGGCATTTACGTCATTTTGCCATAAAAGTGCCTTTTGTCGGTTAAAAAAATATTGGAGTGTAAAGTGATTGAAATTTGGGATATTACACTACCAGCGCCCGACGTTCAGCCTAAACCGAACATTTTACATTGCTAATTGGACTCCTTCAGTTGGAAAGTTGGAATTATGTGTGAATTTAGTGGGCTCCTTTTCATTGTTATGACTCATCTAAAGTTTTTAAAAGACAACCTTGCGGGTAGGTCCTCTTTGCTGGATATTCAACCAATTTAGTGTCATATACTTATTTACACCGAAAGTTAAGGATAAATGATTAAATTGTTCCAAAAATATCCCCCAACAACCTAAAGAACGGTTCCTCCTCGCCTAACCCCAGCCACTTATCGTTTTCTCTCTTATTTCATGACGTCTAGGCCAACAAACTCTTATTTCTGTCGTCTTCTCTAACGATGACAACTTCATCGCCACAACAAACTCTCTTTGTTATCCTTTCTTTTACGTATCAATGTCAACTTCACTTTCGAAGCAGATTCATACCAATATCAAGATAAAAATTTATATGTATATATATATGTATTTTTGATACGTCATCACAACTCTAATGATGAGAGTATGTATAGAATAATGAAAACAAAAATTGAACAGACACTCTTCTAGCAGCTCATACATCGTTGCCGCACACGATGCATCTTATGTTACAGACAAGGCACGAAGTTAATCGCGATGCATTAATTTGGAATCGCGATGCATCGACTTGGAAGCGCAATGTATCAATTTTGGAATTGCGATGCATTACGTGCATGTTTGAATTCTCAAGGGCATAGACAATATTTCTCCACAAAAGTACCTTTTTGTCAATTTAAAAATCGCGATGCATCAATTTGAAATCGCAATGCATCAAATTGGTATTGCGATGCATCGCGTACCTGTTTCGTGTTTCTTATAGGCATAGATGACATTTCGCCACAAAAGTGTCTTTTTTCCGTTGAAAACAAGTTTAAGGGACTAAAATAGTAGAAAATTCATCAGAGAAGACCAGCCAAATTTCGCCCTTTATAAAATCTGGTAGTGTTCATAATTGTATATAAGGCCCAAGAACTTCAGTTGATTGTAAATGCAAGTTTCAAGTAATTGGGCTTTTATGCAATCGTGACCATCGAGGATTGCCCTCTGAAGAGATTTTTTTTGGAAAAATTGCGAGCTGGTACCTTTTGAGAAATATTCAATCGTTTAAGTCCACTATATTTATTTTTATTCGCTTAAGTCCCTTTTAAGTGATAAATTAGCTATTTGTTTCAAAACTGCCCCCGTATCAACATATTACGCTTTTAAAATGTATTTTGCATCATCATGTGTGTGAAATTTACATCGACAGTGTATTTTGTGATTTTTTGTGTTAAAATATGTGCATCGTTTGCCACGTTAAATATAAGTGTGCATTGTCAATGTATATATATTTTTTGTGTTAAGAAATGTGCATCGTCAAGTATATTTATTGTTTTGCATTGTGAAGTATAACAGTACTATTTTGTTCTTTTTTTGTGTAAGAAATGTGCATCGTCAAAAGTATTAACTATAAATTTATATTTTTGTTCCCAAACTACCCCTGTAACAATCTATCACGTATTTTTAGTTGTGCGATTTTCTTGATTTACTCCTTTGAATCTCGTATTTATCTCCATTGCGATTTCTTACTAAAATTCTCATTTATATCAACTTGAAGAAACTTAAAAAATACCAAAACATTTCAATATCGAATTCATTTTGAAATCGAAATCAATGGATTCAACAAACCAAACTGCTGTCATGTTGTTGCTGAAATTCAGAGAAGATACTATTATTTTGATAATTTCAGAGAATTTTGGTTTATTTGAGTTGATCGAATGCATTAGAGGTAAATATTTTAATTTTCAATCAGATAATTGTATTTTAAAATACACTGTAGGATCAAATAACAATTGTTGTTTAACCAATGAATGATTTTAAAAACATGTTGACATTGGCCAAAAAATTTTCATTTCTGTTATCTTTGTCGATGTGTTTGAAATTGATACTGGTTTGAGTTATGAGATTAATAAAGAAGAGAATTATGGAGATGAGATTGCAGAAGACATACACGATGCAACTGTTTATGAAAATGACGATGCACAAAACCTTGACAAAGGTAAAGGAAAAGCTGTGCATCGTGAGGAGTACAGAAGTTATACCGATTCTTCAAGATCTGAAAGTAATGTTGAAAGTGTCCTAACATACGACATATGTCCTGTTCAAACAAGAAATGAACTCTTGAATTTTGGTTGGACAATTCTTATTACTGGTGTTGGTCAAATATTTAAAGGTGAAGTGGAAGATTTTCACACACAACTTATAAAGTATTCATTCAAGATTGGTTTTGAATTCATTTAAATTAAGAACAACAAAAATAGGATTAGCGTTGCATGTGGAAAGAAACACAGTGATGATTGTAGTTGGTTCATCAAGCATCTTTAATTGTTGATGAGTCAGTATCCATATACAAGTGTAAACTTTCACACAGTTGTCATTTGACCATGGTTGACGATAATAACTCAAAAAGGATAGGCTGTGGTACTATCATTGGGTAGTTGATTCTTGACCATGTTCGCAGTCGACCAAGCTATTCGCCGAAGGATATAATTGATACATGAGGACTAATTATGGCTTTAAGATAACATACAACAAGGCATGAAAGAGCGTAGAAAAAGCTCAAAAGAAATTTTTTGGTTGCTATGAAAAATCTTTCTAAGAATTGCAGTGGTATGTTAAAGTCTTGCATAAGAGTAATTCTGGTAGCTTTGCTTTCTTGGAATCAGACGATGATACGAATCAGTTCAGTAGGTTGTTCATTTTATTTCGGGCATACGTAGATGGTTTCAATTACTACCATCCTATATTGTTTATAGATGGGACATTTATGAAATCTCGATTCAAGGGCACCCTTTTGTCTGCTAGGGCCAAGGATAGAAATCAAGGTATGACCATTTGTTTTACATTTTTTTCTTTTGTGTTCAACTTATTTTGATTAATATCATAGGCTGATCATATTTTTTTATGCCCCTATTTGTAGTTGTACTTAATAAGAGATACATTCAGTACATTATTGTGCATCAGAAATGAAAGTGGTGCATCACGATGCACGAAATCAGTAATTTTGTAGTACACTTTTATGCATGGTGATGCACACTGGTATATATGCATCGCAAAACTGTTGTTGTTAATTAAATATTGTTCATATGCTGCAAGTCTGTTCTCATTTGCATTTGCTGTTGTAAGCTCTAAAATAGGGATAATTGGGCTTGGTTTCTGTCTAAGATAAAAGGAGCAATCGATCGTGAAGTGCTATACAAAGTTGATTTTTGTTATGTTGTAATTTTTTTGAAATTCATTTTATATATAAATGTTGATTTTTGTGTATTGTCAATGTGATTGTGATTTTTGTATTAAGAAATATCAATTATGTGCATCATCAATTATTGAACACACATCCATAAAACTGCATATAAAATGTGCATCGTGTGCATTGCAATGCAAAAAACAACATTTTTTTTTGAATCACAAGTGAAAAAAGTGTTTGTATTTACGTCTTTCTTGTTTTGCGATGCACATCGTGGGCTTCCGTATTTTTATGTGCATCGTGTTGTGTTGCGATGCATCTTTAATGTATTTTGCGATGCACAACGTGTTGTTCCGTGTTTTTTAAGGGTATAGATGACATTTCACAACAAAAGTGTCATTTAGCAATTGAAAATAATTATAGTGAATTTTAGCAAATGAAAATTGTCTAAAAGGGACTGGCCCAAATTTTTTCTTTTTTTTGTGAAAAGGAAATAGAAGGAAAATATTTTCAACCTAAACATTTGAGTGAAAATTTTGCATCGAAGATGATCACATGTACGTAATAAATTTTATATAGTTGGATTCTAAATAATGGAGTAAAACAAAAGGTCATTTGAATTAAGTTAAGCAAAACAAAAACAAAAAAAGAAAAAGAAAAAGAAATCACCATAATAACATAATCACTTTTCTAATCTTTTCAAGACAAAGGTTTCTCTATTTCCATAGCTTCATTTCCCTTTGTTCCTAAACTAATACGAGTCTGTCCTTCTTCCAAGATTTAAGAAAACTTATTTTTAATATTTACTCTCTCCGTTTCACCCAAAGAGTTTACGTTTAAAAAGTCTAATTATGAAGGATATAGTAGTGTCATTGAATTTGATCATAATTACAAAAATACTTAAGTACAACCAAGATGATTACAACACAAGTCGATGGTAAAGATGAAAGATTATGAAAATTGTAAATATAATTTTTTAAAATTTGTCTATAAGTGAAACATCCCAAAATAATATAGTGGACTCGTTACTTGGAATGGTGGGAGTAACTTTCTACTATATTTCTCTCTTTCTTTTTTGTTCAACCATTACAAAATAAAAAGTATAAAATTGAGAAATAAACCTTAAAACCACCTTGTCAAACACCCCCTATAAGTCCTGATATGTAAACATAAATTGTTCACTCTATCAACTTGTTTAACCGAATATCTATTGCAATGAAAATAACCGACAAAGTGAAAACTAGCCTTGAGTCCAAAATCCAGTACTTAGCCAAAATGAGTGCTTTATTTTAATCTTTTATAGAAATTTTAGGAAACTAGATTTGAAAATATATATATTATCATCTACACAAGAATGTTTTTATTGTTCAAATATAATTTAGTAAGTGTACAATTAAACCTAATAATTGTCAAAGATAAATCTAATTTAATTTATTAAAAAATAACTCTTATTTTAAGATACTAAAATATTTAAAAATGCCACTTGTTTTAAGAGCTAAGAGCTAGGAGGTTTATAAAGGATGAAGCGTTGGAGCTTCAATTCCTTTGCTGACTAGGACTCCAAAGGTTTTGAAGAATAGTTTTGTCCGGTGAGTCATCATTTTTTTTCTCTCCAACTGTCCTTTCTGCAAAAAAAAAATAAATAATAGGTTAATTTTTTTATAAAATAATAAAATATTTAGTGGTTGGTCCATAATATAAAGCTTTTATGAATTTATGTATAATAGATAATAAGTTTATAAAAAAAATATTTATAAATTAATGATGTTACATAATGAAGAAACCTTTTAAAAGGGTGAACAGATCAAATTGGATCATGATAGGATCTCACATAACTTATTAGCTTATTGGATGGATTAGATTGATCCATAATGGATCATTTCTTGATCCGAATTCGAAAAAGAAAAATATAAGCTGATTTTAGATCAAGATCTAATTTTATCAACAGAAAAAACTTGCCTAAATACTTTTTTTGAATGATAAATTAATCAAAAACAAAAATACTAATCCAAGTATATTAAAATTTAATTTATTTATTACAACAATTGATTGAAGGTTTCATAAATAAAGCATATGTACTCCTCTAGTACTCTATTTAAGAAAAATTTAAGGAAGTACGATTTGTATATGTCCCTAAAGTTATACTTCATTCGTGGATCCTTTAAAAATAAATTAATAGTATTTTGAATCACGTTGATCGGCTGAACGAGCAAGAAAATATATTCAAAAGAATCTTCAGGGCGGCGAGTAAAATAACTGAGAGTAATGATACATTTTTGGGAAATATTTAATATAAAGAGTCAATGTTTGAAAAGTTTAATATTTAAGGGGTCAAAATATAGAAAAAAAAATTCAAAGTATTCACTCAATCCCATAATGGTACCTAAAATGAAATATTTTTCACCTGGACTCACAATGTTACCAATTATCCTAGTTTGGCCCCTTATTGCGTTAAAAATAGTAACAGAAATTGACACGTGCATGTCACGTGAGGGCTATTTTGGTCATTTGGATTGGGGGTGCAATGTGAAATTTCGTGCAAATTCCTTTTTTTTTTGTTTGTTACATATGATAAATAATTTTGATATTAAATTAAAAGGCAAAATAAAAATAATAAATGTATTCCTTTTTCACTCTAGCAATCATAATTAGTAAATTCACGTATAGTACGCTTATAATACGCATATGTATGAAATATAATATAAATATAATTGAAATATACAAGACTAAAAATACGTTATATTTTGTATAAATTTATATTTTCATTATTTTTAGGTTTAAATATCATAATATTTTCATATTTATATGCTTTCAAAACTATTATTTTCATATAATCACTTATTTAAACCTAAAAATAATATGAAATAATGAAAATATAAATTTATTTGCACGAAAATATTATTTAAATATCTTAATTAAGCCTAAAAATAAAGCTATTATTACTTAAATGTAAAAATATTAAGATATTTTTAACGAAATCCCACTTTTGATATTATTACTTATTTAAACCTTAATATTAAAATATTAAGGTTTAAATATTAATATTATTATTTAAATATTAAGATATTATTACATAAATTTAATTATTTAAATTTATTTACACGAAATCCCACTTTACACCCCTGATCCAAATAACCAAAATAGCACTCACGTGACATGCACATGTTAATTTTCGTTACTATTTTTAACGTCAGTCACGGCAAGGGGCTAAACTGGGATAATTAGTTATATTGTGAGTCCAGGTAAAAAATATTTTATTTTAGATACTATTATGAGATTGGGTGGATACTTTGGGAGATTTTTTATACTTTGGCCTTTTTAAGGATTATATTTCTATCGTTTCAGAAAAAAAAAAAAAAAAGTCTCATTTGACAAATTAATTTTTTTTTAATATTGTATCTGTCACGCCCCAAACCCAGAGTCAAACCATGGGCCAAGGGTGACCGGCCACGGCCCACTATAATGGTTTTGAATTCCGCAAGGCCTTCTAATTCAAATGCGCAGCTCAAATCTAACAATTCGTTCAATGACAATTAACCCCAAGCAACAAGGTCCATTACAATTTCTAACTAGTCAAAGTCCAAAATGAGTTTCCAAAACTACAACTATTCATGGAGTCAACGTCTCCTTACAAATTTCAAGTCCAATTGCATGAAACAAAAATTAAACTATAACAGAAAACTCCACCAAGTGGTCCCAAGCCGCCACTGAAATTAACGATCTGCAAAATGATAAAGGGTGAGCTCACAACTCAGTAAGATACTAACAATGCTATCTAGAGGATCAAATACGTATTTCAAAAATGATAATTCTATGAAAAGTTATAAGAAGCATTTCTAATCACATTTTTCATAAACGACATTTAAAATGTTCTTGAGCAAAAACATCTACTTTGAAGCAAGTCAATGACACTACCGTCCCATTCCGGTAGTATAACCAACCGTTTCGTCAAAAGAAATTCACTAAATTCAAACAATAATTTCCGAGAGGCTTTCAAAAATCAAATGTTAGTCTAAGCTAGTCAATTACACCACCGTCATATACCAGTGGCATGACCAACTACTCCGCTAACCAATTTCAATAAAATTTCATGGTCTTTGTTGACTACGGCTACAGTACACCCATGTAACACGGTGTCGATAATTGTAGCAGTACAACCTTGTGACGCGGTGTCGATAATTGTCACAGTACAACCCTGTGATGCGGTGTCGATAATTTCAGAGTTCGATATGTCTACCTAACCAAGTAGAGTAGACGGTTCGAAAAGTTCAGAACGTAGTCAGACCATCAATTTCTGAAAAGTTTCATAATTCACAATTTCATAATAAAATTTCAATCTCAATAAACAATAACAGAAATTCAAAAATCAAATTCATTTCAGAGACTCATATGCTTGATCCTTATTTTTGGATATTTCAATACATCGCATTTTTGATAAAAACATAAAATCAATTTCATAGGCTTATTTGAAACAAAGCATTTTATTTTTCGATAAAAACTACGGAAAAAATGAACTAGATAGAAAATCCCTTACCTCGAATTCGACAAAAACTAGTCAAAGATCAAAACAACGGTACTTCCTGCCCAAACGCTATCAATGACACCTAATTTCAAAGACAATAATATTTCGTTAAGTGACAACACATAATATAAGGGTTGACTAGGCCCATTTGCACCTATACATAATACAAGGGTTGATTAGGCCCATTTGCACCTATATGGGTTTGTTTGTCAATTTTTAGAAACTAAAGGTAATTCTCAACCTTTCCTTTAGTCTAGGCTTGCAAGTATTGAATTTAAGGGGCTAACTTAACAATATCTAAACAGAGAGGATTCCAATGTGAATAACTAAAGATATTAAGGAGGTTAATTGTAATTTTGGTCATCCCCTTCACGCCTGTTCCAGACTTTATTTCTCTTCTTGTTTTTTTTTTTTTTCTCTTTTTTTTTTTCCGGCCGAAACCCATCTCAATCTACATATCTAAACCAAACGAATTCCCCTTTTCCCATCAACATTACGATAGAGTACATAAACCAAAATACATACAGTACACTAAACATTACATAAAGACCTGAATCTAAAATACCCAATTATCCAGTTTTCCTAAAATCTGTCAAACAATTTAATCTTAATATCTAAGAATGGCAAATCACTCACCGTACCAACGATTCTTGCTCGAAATTTCCTCCGTCAATGATTCAGCGACTGGCCTCTCTCCCTTCTCCCTCTACAGCTCGGCAATGGCGTTCTCTTCTCTTTTTTTTTTTTTTTTGTTTGTCTACTGTTAAACACCCACTAATACAATAGACACTTCCCCTATATACACACCCGTTGAAGTCTCGAACATCTCCCCTTCTTCCAGCCGTTTCCTGCAGTGATTACCCGAGTTACTCACAATCATTCCACCCCTCTCCTTCTGTGCGTTACAAGCTGTTCAAATTCTCTTTCTCATTTTTATTTTATTTTATATAATTACTAGAATACTAGCCATTCTAATGAGAGCCCAAAAAAATAACCCAACCTCTAAAAATAGGCCCAAGAAAATTCATTTGTACAAGCCCAACCTCTATAAAATCCATTAGCTATTCTTTTTGAATTATTATTATTACTAACTTTATTATTACTAATTTATCAAATTTTTAGGTTATCACAATATCTTTACTTGTGCCTTCTTAAAATTGCATTGTAATAATAACTATTTTTAAAAATTGAACTTCTTTTATTTTTGTGGACAAAGCAAATAGAAAAAGGGAGACTATTTGTTTAGAACAGAGGGAGTATTTGTATTTTGAGTTAACAACGATTACAAAAATACTTTAGCATTACAAAATATGTATAGCTTCTGTAGAGGGATTTAGTTTGCTGAGATCGAATGCATAATTTTTTAAAGTAATATCACAAAAAAGAATAATGTACATTTTGCATAGAATGAAAAACTAACAACAACTAAAATATAAATATAAAAAGAAGAGTCTATTTTCTCTACAATATTTATTTAATTCACTACATTCATAAAAGCTAAAATTAAATAAAATGACGTTTCAATATTGAAGGAGTGGGGTTAAACTTAAACAACTAAATAATCGGTCTACAGAGGCTTGGAACTAATCAGAGGATTACACTGACTGAGAAAATGATATGTTTCCAGTAGGATCGGCTCTACCTAAATTAGGGTCTAGCATGAGTGCATGAAAATCAAAATTAAGACCTAATTTAATTAATTTTATAACTAGTCAAACTTTTATTTATTTAAAATACACTCTTCTAGCCTTAGATGCAAAGTTATTAATTAATTTTTCATCTTTTAATTTTTTTACTATTTCTTTTTTAATTGATAATATTATCAACCCATTTAATCTTTCTTGCACGTAATCTTAGGTACGATTTTATTAATTTTAATTTAAGAAAAAAAAAACTTCTCAGGTGACAATTGTTACAGCTATTATCAAAAACAAAAGTCAATATTATTTGAAAGTCGACACGTTTAGTTGATTTCGAAAGTTTTTTTTTTAAAACTAATTCTCAAACGATGAAAACTTTTCATTTTTTACTGGCCGTTATAGCTCAATAAAGGAAAGGGAATGATTTGCATTTTCAAGGCCTAATAAAGTAGTATGAATGTGTGATTAACTAAAAAATATATAATTACTATATATACAGTCCCTTAATTATCTTTCGCTACATATAATTATAAATTGGGGCCTAAAATTAGGAAGGGCATAAGGCAATTACCTCAATTGCCTTCGGCCATCTCCAACCCAAAACACCATATTTGGTGTAGTTTCAGTACTAAAATAGTGCAATTTCAACAACAATCACTATTTCAGCTCCAACCCGTCACACCTAATCTTACACCAAAAAAAATATTCAAGCATATTCTATTTTCATTTCTTTTAATTTATTTATCAAATGTATATTAATTTTCTATTAACCTTTTTAATAGTAATTATTAAGATTGCGCAATTAATAGTTTAGTATATTTTAATAATTGTATGTTTATAATATTATTTACGTAATTAATAATATTTAAAAATTAGTAATTTTGTAATTAAATTTATTATATAATTTGATTGGCATACAAGTACTTAAAAATACCATAAAATCATAACAATCAGTAGAAAATATAACGAAAATGTTACCACTTGATATATAAAAACACATACATCATAATAAAACAAGCATTGCATCTATTTTAAAATCTTTAAAAACTGCCGGGGAAAAAAAATCGACAACAACAATAGCAACAACACTCGTATCAAAGTACATATTATTTTACTCTACTTCTCGCAACTACTAAATTGTTCTCGTAAATGTTCAATTAAAGCATTCCGAAGTGTATGGTGAGCCTCTTTATCCTTGATTCGTCTATGTAAAGCAAGAAACTCTTGAAATCGAGTGCTATCATCTGTTACCACCTCATCTGGAGCCGGCTGTTGTATATTATCTAGATTTACTTGTATCCATAACTTAAGTCTTTGGTATAAGTGCTTACTGGTCCTACATGTCTGGTAAGGTGGCAACTTGTCTTTAGACAATCCCTTCTAATAGCTTAGGATTGCTTATCTTATATTTAGTTAAGATATTTAGAAAATGGATGTTGTCTATCAGCCATCTCCATTGGTCATGTCTAGGGGTGTAAGTCCAAACCGCCGAACCGCCGAATCGAATCGAATCGACAAGTTCGGTTCGGTTTAGGTTTGAAAATTTTATAAACCGAGCGGTTCGGTTCGGTTTGCGGTTTTTGGCGCCAAACCGAATCGAATCGAATCACAACCATTTAATTTTTATTTTTTTATTTTTATATATATATTATTTAATAATTAGTAATTAATAATTAAATTTAATAAGAAAATTATTATTGTTTGCCTACATTTTGATTGAATTATTGTAATTTTAAAGTTAATTTTTTTACTTTTAATTATTTAGTTTATGTTAAAAGTATTTTTTTGATATTTAAAAGTTTTTTTAAAATATTTAAATAATTAAACCGCGGAACCGAACCAAACCGATCAGTTCGGTTCGGTTTGAAGTTTGTGGCGGTTCGGTTCGGTTTGAAATATGTGAAACCGTTAGGGGTGGTTCGGTTTGCGCTTTGGCTCAAACTGAACCAAACCTAACCACCTTCACCCCTAGTCATGTCCAACAAGCCCTCAGTTAAGAATGTTTCAGCCGAGCTTCATCAGCAATGTATGAAGAACTGAAGATCGACTTATCAAGACTTGTCTGAAGAATGCCTTAGTTACCAGCAAAGTACATCTTTGACTTTGGTGTAACGTTAATCTGTTGGTTCATTTATTGGACCATTCCATTTTAGACATTCATCTTTAGAAAAAAAATTTTTTGCTAGCAGTACTTGTCTGTCCATTTTTGGCAAGTCTGCAGGAGCTGTACAGAGATAGCTTGGATTGAGCAAAACGCCCTCTCAGACTTTGACAACAGGCTTAGGGCATTTAATGCAAGTCTTTTTGCATTAAATGCACCTAATTCAAACCTCTCCAAAGTTTGAATCTCCCAACGGCTCCAAGGAATTCTCTGTGTATAAATTGAAGACTTGATGAATTCATCTCTTCATTCTCCACCCGCCCGGTCAAAGAACCTAACTGCAAGCGACGAAAGATGGAACACTCTAAGTGCATTCAAAAGCTTTAAAGCTAAATTCTTTCAATCATTCTTTGAAGAGCACCGATCTTAGATTCCTAGTCTTTATTGTTCTTCATTGATTGCAATCTTTTGCTTTCAAGGCACACGAGATTGAAATCTTTCTAGATCTTTACTCTTACCATAAACACTTGGTCAAAATACTTTTGTACACGATTCATTAGTGATCATTGTAATTGATTCTAGTGAAAAACATAGTGCACATTTTTAAATCTAAAGTTAACCACTTTAGTAGTGGACGTAGCACTTAGTCATAGTGTGAATCACTTCAAATACATGTTCATTTATTTCCTGTAATTATGTATTTGATTATTCAGTTGGATTTTTCAGAATTTCAACTGCCAGAAGAATAGCTAATCTTGACTACAAGATCAGCCTTTCTGAGTTGTCTTTTACTTTACAGTCTTCCGCTGCAAACTATTTTCTAAACACTTTTGTTACTTTGTGAAGTAATTTATATCAAACGTTTTAAAATTGGACATAGGCTATTCAACCCTGTCCCCTTCTAACCTATTTGAGCCTATTGGGACCTAACATCGGCACTTCACCTCGTTCTTCAATTAGTTCATTTATATCACTTTCATCTTCAATTATGCGTGAATTTATTCGTGGTGAACATCTTCAATCATGCGTGAATTTATTCGTGGTGAACAGTTTAAGATTATGCAAACAAGAAGTCAAGGTGGATTTCAATTATTTTCACGTCACGGAGAAGGATCTCAATTCAACAGATTTCAAGGTGATGTATCTCAATCATTTTCACGTCAAGGAGAATGATCTCAATTCAATAGATCTCAATATGAAGGGCAAGGATCTCAACATCCTCCAAATGCTTTCGGTTAGTTTAATGATTATTTTGGCGGATTAACAACTGATCTCCCGAAATATTAGCTGTTGCCTCGTTTAGTATTATTAATGTTAGTGTTGTTCTTTTAAGTTTTTGTCTGTCTTATTTTTAAGTTGTATGTTATTTTATATTTTTCCGTTGTATGTCAGTGTTTTTCAAGTTGTATGTCATTTTATTTGTGGTGTTTTTTATATGTACTCATTTTTTAATTTAAATGTGAAATTTTATTTGTAAATAATTTAGTATGGTTCATTATTCATTTTATTTATCGATGATATGTACAAAATAATATACTAAAGGTTAATTAATTATAAATTAGTGAATTTATAATGTTCAATATTTTAAAATAAATCATATAATTAATAATTAATAATTAAATTAAAATACTTTTAAATTAATAATATCATATTATTAATAATTTTTAGCATTTAACAATTAATTAAAAATTAATAAATTGCATGAGACCCGCGAACAACAAATTTGGTGTAACTATTATTCACCGAGTAACCGAAATGGCGTAGATTTTAATGTATGAATTGAAGAAAAATGGTGCAAAAACCACACCGAAATGGTGGAATGGTGCTGGGTTGGAGTTGTCCTTAGAGTTAGAGCCGCCATGGACTGTAGCCAACACGTGTCAAGCGTGTGGTAGATATAAATGACTTTTTGGCAAACAAAGCCATAGCTCAGCAGCCACTAAAACCAGAATCTTGGGCTTTACTGAAGGTCGAATAGATTAATCACAGACAGGTATTAAAGTAGGGACACGTGTTAAGATATTAGCTTGTCAGTGATGTGATATTGGTATGATGACTTTTTACTTTTTGGAGAGGGGCCCATCTGTTGCTCCTTTTATTCTACGTGAGCAGTCAGAGAAAATAGATCTTGACATGGAGGACTTCGATGGTGTTTTTCTTTTCAAGAGCCTTTTGAACATTTTTGTTGATTTCTACGCTCTCTACTAAAAACTCGACAAATACCCGCTTAGATTTCGCCAGTGTTACATTTGATACTAGGCCAATATACTCCACTTCCGTCCAATAAACTAGCCTAGTCAATTCTGTGAATGGTTATGTGAGAAAATGCTATTTTCTCTAGTTTAATTCTAATGTCGTCATTATAATTAGTACTTGTTTCTAAAAAGGAATTTATGTTTGGCTTGACATACTGATTAAGAAAAATTTAAGTATTTTCAATGAAATCCATGTGAGAGAGAAAGACTCATCACATAAAGCAAGCGATTCCACATAATGTATTACCAAAAAGATATTTCATAGTCGCAGAACACTACGTAACATGTTTATGTGGTGCAACATTTAAAAAGAGGCACATTATAGTACCAAAGTGGTACAATACTATGAGTTGGACAACAAGATTAATATTTATGTATATGTGTTACTAAATGACTTAAACGTGAAAAAAAAAAATTAAGTTTCTTAAAAAGTGAAAAAAAACTAACTCATTTTATGACGGAGGGGAGATAATTAATAATCTTTACTTTAATTGATTTATATTAAAATATTTTGTTTAGTTAGAAATATAAGTAATATGTTTGTTAATAAATTTTTGTTTGTATCCTAAGTTGCTAAAAATATAAGATAATTTAAAAATAAAAAATTAAACAATATATACGAAAGGGAGAGTAGTAGAACAAGAGTATGTAATGTGACTGATCATTGATAGATAGGGTGGGGAATTCAGGTGAAAACATTACCAATTCCAGATGTATTTTGTAGGAGTAATGCTATGGGTACCTAAAGAGTATTAATTTTTTTGTACCAAATAATATGACAGCTGATATGATGCATTAATTATGATTTTTAATTTTATTTTTTTATACGATATCAACTGTCACATCTGTAAGATTTATTTCTTGCAGGTTAAGAAATTCCTTATGTGGTCAATAGTGAGAATCACGGTTGATTTGGGATTACTAAATCATATTAAACACTGGTTTGTAAAAGGAGTTAGTTTCCTATTTAAACTCTACCTTGATGGACGGTTGAGATTAAATCCTAATCCTAATAGGAATCGGTCCTCCCTTTGCCTATATAAAGAGATGCAATACCCATCATATTCATCTATTACGAAAAACAACTCATTAGGTTTTGGGCCAAGAGGGAGAAATCGTATTCCGTCTTCTTTGGCTATTATCTTTGATTTCGGATCTACATCAAGTTAATAGAATCAAACATCATGTCTTCGGTATTTTACTTATGATTATTTGTATGCTATTGTGATAATTATGAAGTTCAAGATCTAGGGTTTAAGGATTAAAATATTACAGTTGGTATCAGAGCTTTAGGTTACGAACTCATGATTATCCATGAAAAACACATTCAATATTACTGTTTTATTAATTTACGATCTCATGCCCCTTGTTTAATTCCCTTTTGAGTAAACTCGTAACGATGTTCATGTCGACCACCTTGATCGGTATTACTTATATAAATACCAAGCCATGAGTTGGAACAGACAAGATAAGTTTTGGTTGGAACAGACTCGTGAGGTTAAAATAATGAGAGGACATATGAGATTTTATCATCATTATTATTTTCACGTCATTAAAGAAGATGAACTTGCATTGGGTTTTCTTGGGATTCAAGAATTGCATGGTGATGATGGATATAAAAGACCTTGCTTCTTGGAAATTTTATGTATTTGGTTACGTCATCGTAATTGGTATTGTCTTGTAATTGGTATTGTTTGTATTGAATTAGTATGCTAGTATTATTAGGTTTTATTATTTTATTAAGTTTTATGTATTCCGCAATAAAAATGTTTTAAGTATAAAAGTCTTGTTATCACCACAGTGATAATAAATTATGACATTAATGTTATTTAATAATCATGTTTACTTATTAATATGAGTCTTTTAGGTTGTGCATACATATTAGAACATCACCCACAGTGATTCGATCCACGTGTTTGAACAACAATAAGATTTATGTGTTTTAGAAAAGTAAAATATCCACGATATTTATTTTCTTCTTGTACACATAATTAAATTAAAATTTTGACTCTTTAAAACATGATTATTTTAATGAAGATTCTACCCACGGGAGAATTTTCTTTATGTTTGTTTAGACAATTTTTATTCTTATATATCTCTATTATGTCTTCACTCTGTTCCGTTAATTTGCACTCGCATGCTTCATCGTACCCTCCCTTAATGGTACTAACTTCTCGAATGGCGTGAGAATGTTGAATTCACTTTGGGTGTTCTTGATCTCGATCTTGCACTCCAAATTGAAAAACCTCTGAATTAACCGCGAAAGTACCAAAGAGGATAAAGATCTCCATAAACTGTGGGAGAAAAGCAGATTGAGCCTTATGTTCATGCGAATGACGATTGCCGCAAACATCAAGACCTCTCTTCCGAAACGAAATTGGCTAGGGAATTCATGGAATCCGTTGCGAACGCTTTAAGGATGAGATAAGTCCCTTGCGGGGAAATTAATGTCGAACTCACTACTATGAAGTTTGATGGTGCACGGTCAATGCACAATCATATTATTGAGATGCAAAACCTTGCGGCTAAGCTTCGAATTTAGGAATGAAAGTGGATGAGAATTTTCTTGTTCGGTTTATCCTAAATTCTCTTCCTCCACGTATGCCCCTTTTCAAGTGAATTACAACTCTATTAAGGAAAAGTGGACGGTGAATGAACTATCTAACATGTTAGTTCAGAAGAAGCAAGGCCGACTCAACAAGGTACTAATGTTGCACATCTCACTACTCAAGGAGCGAATCATAAGTTTGGGAAAAAGGGAAAAGGCCGAAAAGAGCACCATCCAAAATGAATGATAAAGTCCAACTGCTCAAGTCAAGGCAAAGAAAGAAGAAGTTTGTCGTTTCGTAGGAAATCGGACACTTCCGAATAACCGTGAGAAACGTCGTAATTGGTTCGAAAAGAAAGGTAATCCTTGGGATTCGTAAGTTTTTCGAATCAAACTTCTCTTATGCACCTTCAAATACATGGTGGTTGGATTCAGTGCTAATGTTCATGTTTCTAATTCGATGCAGGATACCTTACGACCCAAATCATAAACCCAACCGAAAACTTCTTATCCGTAGGGAACGGCAATAAAGCTCTGTCGAAGCTATTGGAACATATCGTCTTGTTCTTGAAAAAGGATATTATTTGGATTTATTTCAAACTCTTTATGTTCCATCCATTTCCCAACTTAGTTTCGGTTTCTAAACTTGACTTACAAGGATTTATGTTTGATTTGGGTAGTAAAAGTTTCAATTTATATAAGAATTCTATTAATGTTGGTTCGGAATTCTTGTAGATGGTCTTTACAAATTTACTTTGTCTTCTCCATCCACATCTGAAACTCATTTGACCCTGCATCATAATCAAGGAACTACATCATGTAATGAAAAAGGACTCTTCATTCTTGTGGCATCGAAGTTGGGACATATATCCCGTAGCGACTTCAAAGATTAGTAAAAGATGGTGTTTTACCAAACCTAGATTTTATCGATTATCATAGTTGTGTGGATTGTATTAAAGGCAAAGCAACAAAACACACAAAGAAAGGAGCCACAAGGAGTTCTCGGCTTCTTGAAATAATACATACGATATTTGTGGACCTTTTGATGTTCCAACATTTGGGGAGAAAACTACTTCATCACCTTTATTGATGATTATTCACGTTTCGTTATCTCTATCTATTGCATAATAAATCTCAACTGTGAATCTTTGTGCAAGTATTTATAACCGAGGTTGAGAGGCAATTAGAAAGAAAAGTGAAAATCATAAGGTCCGATAGAGGTGGAGAATTTTATGGCGGTATGACGAAACAGTCAACATCCGGACCTTTTGCCGACTCCTCGAACAACTTGGAATTGTAGCTCAATACACAATGCCCGATTCTCCTTGGCGTAATGGTGTAGCCGAAAGGCGGAATCGCACGCTTTTAGAAATGGTTAGAAGCATGATGAGTCATGCTAATTTGCCCATTACGTTGTGGACATATGCTCTTCGCATGGTGTATATATTTTAAATAGGGTTCCCGAAAGCGGTTCCAAAGACCCTTTTGAGTGTGGAAAGGCGGAAACCTAGTTTAAAACACCGCATGTTTGGGGATGTCCAGTTGAAGCGAAGGTATATAACCCTCAAGCAAACAAATTGGATTTGAAAACTATAAGTGGGTATTTCATTGGTTTTCCGAAAAATCCAAAGGGTATATAATTTATTGTCCTAACCATAAGCGCGAATTGTGGAAACTGGAAATGTCAAATTCATTGAGGATGGCATGATTAGTGGGAGTACATTTGTGGAGGATAAGTCTGTTCACGAAATTAGGGTAACAATCCCATTACCTAAAAACAAGCGAGACAAGGTGAATTCTTCCATCGTTGAACCGTTAAACGTTGAAGGACCACTGTGGCTCCAATTATCGATGAACCGATAAATGATGAAGAGCTACCACCACATCGCCACAACCCCATAATGAAATCACCGCCAATGAAGAAATTGTGGAACAAACACAGAACCGGATTAAGAAGATCTCAACGAGAAAACGAAGTGCTATTCACGATGATTATGTTGTTTATCTACAAGAATCGATTTTGACATAGGGATAATGAAAGATCCTGTTTCCTATTCACAAGCCATTACGAGTAATAATTCGATAAATGGATTGATGCCATGAAAGATGAGTTAAAATCAATGGCGATAATCAAGTCGGGAACTCACTCATTTGCCGAAAGGACACAAAACAGTTGGGTGTAAATGGGTCTTTAAGACCAAACGTGACTGTCATGGCAATATTGAGCGATATAAAGCTAGACTTGTAGCCAAAGGTTTTACTCAAAAGGATGGCATAGATTACAAAGAGACTTTTTCTCCCGTGTCAAAGAAAGATTCTCTTAGAATTATTATGGCCCTAGTAGCTCATTATGACTTAGAGTTACATCAAATGGATGTGAAAACACCTTTCTTAATGGTGAGCAAGAAGAAGTATACATGGGTCAACCTGAAGGTTTTACCTTAGAAGGACAGAAGACATGGTCAAACTTAAGAAATCCATTTATGGACTTAAGCAAGCCTCCCGACAATGGTATCTAAAATTCAACGAAACCATTAATGCTTTTGGTTTTGAAGAAAATCGTAGATCCATGCATATACCTCAAGATCGGTGGGAGTAAGTTCATATTTTTGGTTACGTATGTTGATGACATATTATTGGCAAGTAGTGATCTTGGCTTATTGCATGAAACCAAAGCATATCTCTCCAAAAACTTCGAGATGAAAGATATGGGTGAGGCTTCCTACGTAATTGGGATAGAAATATTCCGTGACGGATCACGTGGATTACTTGGACTCTCCCGGAAAACATACATCGAAAGAGTTTT
Source organism: Platycodon grandiflorus (assembly GCA_016624345.1). Lineage (NCBI taxonomy): Eukaryota > Viridiplantae > Streptophyta > Magnoliopsida > Asterales > Campanulaceae > Platycodon > Platycodon grandiflorus. The sequence continues at coordinate 23,584,155 of CM028361.1, forward strand.
GGAAAGATTTGCAATGGCAACATGTACGCAAGCGTTGCTCCAATTCAAAAAGGAGACAAGTTCGGTCTCTATCAATGTCCTAAAAATGAATTGGAACGTAAGCAAATGGAAAACATTCCCTATGCTTCTTTAGTAGGAAGCTTGATGTATGCACAAGTTTGCACAAGGCCGACATTAGTTTTTTGTTGGCATGTTGGGAAGATACCAAATAAATCCAGAGTGGATCATTGGAAAGCTGCAAAGAAAGTTTTGAGATACTTACAGGGCACGAAGGATTATTGTCTTACATTCAAAAAGTCAGATCAATTAGAGTTGGTTGGTTATTCAGATTCCGATTATGGTGGATGTGTAGATACTCGAAAAAGCACTTTTGGTTATGTTTTTCTACTAGCTGGAGGAGCAATCTCATGGAAAAGTGCAAAAGAGTCTATCATTGCTAATTCCACGATGGAGGCTGAATTTGTAGCTTGCTTTGAAGCTACAAATCATTGCTTATGGCTGCGAAATTTCATCTCAAGATTCGAGACTTGAATTTTGTCTCGCACCCGAAACTTTATTGTGATAATGCCGCAGCGATTTTTCTCTAAGCATGATAGATATTCCAAAGGAACAAAACACATGGACCTTAAGTATCTATCTGTGAAGCAAGCAATTCAGAAGAAACAGTTGTTCATTGAGCATATAAGCACAACACTTATGGTTGCAGATGCACTTACGAAGGGGTTACCTCTCAAGACTTTTCATGAACATACTTCAAGTATGGGTCTAGAGAGAATTACTGATTATTGATTTATGTTTTGTTGTGCTTGTACATTGAACTTCTATTGAGATCTTATTTATGATATTCGAATTTTATTTCTGTTTCCATATTTTGTATACATTATGTGAATGGATAATTGATAAATTTTTCTTGAAGAAAGAACATTATTGGACCATTATTTATACTCCCGCTTAAGGCCTAGTGAATTGAGTTATTTATGTTATAGTACATGGAAGGAACCATATTGAAAACCCGATAATGTGGAACCGCTATGACTCCCATGGATAACTTGGTTTACGAAGGTATTATGTTAACCAGAAGTTATTGATTTAGTAGTTATGCGCGCATTATGTTTCTAAAGTTAACCATTACATGATTATCACTTTGACCAAGTGGGAGCGTAAGATTTATTTCTTGCGTTAAGAAATTCCTTATGTGGTCAATAGTGAGAATCACTTGATTTGGGATTACTAAATCATATTAAACTTGGTTTGTAAAAGGAGTTAGTTTCCTATTTAAACTCTACCTTGATGGACGGTTGAGATTAAATCCTAATCCTAATAGGAATCGGTCCTCCCTTTGCCTATATAAAGAGATGCAATACCCATCATATTCATCTATTACGAAAAACAACTCATTAGGTTTTGGGCCAAGAGGGAGAAATCGTATTCCGTCTTCTTTGGCTATTATACTGCAGATTTCGGATCTACATCAAGTTAATAGAATCAAACATCATGTCTTCGTGTATTTTACTTATGATTATTTGTATGCTATTGTGATAATTATGAAGTTCAAGATCTAGGGTTTAAGGATTAAAATATTACAACATCAGCTGATACATCATTTAATATAAAAAATTTAGTACTTTTTAGGTGCAAGTAAAATTACTTATTTTGTAGTGGCCAACATATATGGAACTGGAAGGGTTTCAGATTCAGGAAAAGCACCTTGCATTTCCATCCACAAAAGCTAATTGAAATTAAAGATTTTAGCAGGTAAAAAGTTCGGCGACTATTTGAAAAAGAAAAAATGGTTGGTTGGTTGGGTGGGTGGGCCTTAGGTGGTACAAGTAAGTAATTACTCGAGGAATTGCATTTGCAATGTGAGGTGAGTCACGGTCTCACGGATCGGTTAGTTCTAATCCCACTCCCTCAGGGTTTACGATAGCTCCGTTAATCCCCAGGTTTTAGACTTGTCTCAAGTCTCACCCCTTTAACAAGTATGGTTAATATTTGGTTGCTAAAATAATGGTAAAAAGTACTCAATAATTTTGAAGCCTTAATAAATATGGAAAAACCAACAAAGAAATAAAAGTAATTCTATCAAATATTACCAACCATCTAATTTGAAAAAGCTTTATTTCAAATAACCCATCAATTTAATACATGTGGTGGTCTGTAAGAAAATTACATTGAATACTAGTTATTGAGCCTGTGCTTCGCACGAGTTTAATTTAATTTTGAGATTAATTGATATATTTTAAATATATTTAATTTTTTTTATTATTATTGAATATCAACGTTTGTTGACTTAATGTCTGACAAAAGTTAAGTGTTGTCAGTATCTGCAAATTAGTGGTTGTTTATTATAATATTTTTTTTTTAGAATAAATATTTTTTATTGGTGGTCAATATATATATTTTCGTTTCTAATCATTTTTTTTATTTTAAGTATTCTTTAATGATATCAAATTATTGGGGTTTTTTTTTTTTTTTACCCCATCTTGCACTTAATAAAGATATTTTAGACATATATTTCAAGATTTTTAATAAAATTAAAAATAAAATAATTACTTTGAGACATATTGTAGAAATATAACTTTTTGCAAAGGAGAATTATTCAAGGATTGAATCTAATTATATTTTAAAAATGATTGTTGAAGATCATTCAATGATTAAATTTTTTTTAGTTGGATACTATATTTATATATTTTTGATACAATGTCAGTGTGAAAAAAGAAACTTAAACAAATATCAAAAAAAAAAATCAATTTTGAATTAAATGATTTAAAATTCTATTTATGTATCACATATCATAGACATTATTTTAGAATGTAGTAAATAAGAATATGAGACCCATAATTTGACATGGAGAGAGTAACATTTATAAAAAAAAAAATTAGTTGGTTTAAATTATAGAATGACTTATAGAATAATTTAATATTTTCTTAAAAACTTTACTTATATGGTTGAGTTGGTTTAAAATGTATATTTATAATTAAATTAAAAGAATGTGGGTTCAAATCTCATTGACAATATTATTTTATTTTCTTTTAGGAGAAGTTATTACCTAATAGTAATATCTATTGTTAAACCTATTATTATTAGGCATTTTTTAAGAGAAGTTATTACCTAATAGTAATACCTAATGTTATTACCTAATAGTAATACCTATTGTTAAACCTATTATTATTAGGTATAGTTATTAGGTAATGATTTAGAAATGAAAAGTCATCTCACTTGGTTTCTTGGAGATTTGAGAATTGAGAGAAATCTAAAAGATTGTGAGGTGTCACAATGTTAGGCATCCTTACAAACTTTAATGTATATATATATAGATTTGGTGCAACCTGGCATAATTTAATTGTGATTTTATACTTACTCATTTATCATTTTATATGCTCATTTGTGTATTTGGGAATCACATAAAGGCACTTGTATATATAATGAGCTAGAGAGAGTTGGTTAACTAGATTGAGGTTAGTAATGAACTTATTAAATTGACCTAGAGGAGCAGAGAACATTCTGGTCTTTTCAAAAGTAAAGTCGTTAGTGCTTGCATTCAATGTGGTAAGCTAACAAGTTTCTTTTTTAATTAAGAATTTTAAGTTTTCATTTTCAATGCACATGCTGAAAGTATGAAGATTTTACACCATCAAGAATTCAAGAAATAACATTAAGAAATTAACAACTACAAGGAAACATAAGATTGATAAACGACAAATGTAATACTCCATAAGTAGAGATAACAACCAATAAAGAGATGCTTGATTCTATCTCACTAGTTTAAATCTCAAGAATCCAATTAAACGTTCTATCAAAGCCTCACCAAATATAACTCAATTCAGTAGGGCATACTTAAGACTCTCCTTAAAAATATCTCATCACAAGGACTCTAAAAGACTTGACTACCAATAGAGGTGGCAAATAGGTGGGTTGGATGGGTACGAGCGCCCATGTGGGCCCAAGGGAGGGGAGGGGGCGAGTGAGTGTCCATTTAATAACATGAGTATAAATTGACGGACCATAAATGAGATTAGGTGACCATTTACCTATTAACATAAACTTTTCAATTAAAAACAAACATTACTAAAAATAGTTCATTTAAAGTTTTGAACAAAAATGTATACTAAACATATTTTAATGTTGTTCATTAGATACATAAGTGGCATAAACGAGTTTTTTTTTGTTGTTTTTTTTAATTATTCATGACCATATATATTATATGTGTACTATACGCGTAATTACTAATGTGCACGAATACATATATTGTACGTATATACATTTTTAAAGTCATAATATACACGTAGATCATCCAAAAAGAAATTCATAATACTTTAAATCATATTCATCAGGTGAACGAGCGAGAAATTATGCTTGAAAAATCGTCAGGGTAGCGAGTAAATAACACCCCTGTAGTGCCATTTTACTCGCAATCTTGGCAATTTTTTTTAGCGTAATTTTTCACTCGTTTACCATATCAAAATGATTCAAAGTGCTATATATTTCTTTTGAAATGATCTATGACTAAAGTATGATTTCAAGATTAGATTGTTTAAAACAAAATTTGACATTTCAAAGCTTTTTATGTTTATGGATGCCCATGGCACCCATTTATGCCCATGAAAGACTGAAAGAAATTGGGTTTTTATGGGCACTGCTCATATGTGCCCATATGAAATATGTTGATGCCTATACCTATTAAAATGCAGGCGGTCTCGCAGTTAAATGGGCATGGACACAAATTGTCACCATTAGCCCCCATATAGACGTTAGCACACATTAGGGATTCTGAAAGTCTAGATACTAATAGCTTTTTTATAGGTTAATAGTCCAAACATTAATACAGTTAAAACTTGATTAATTAATAATCTCTTTTAAATAATAATCTATCCGTCCTAAAATTGTTGTCTTTCTTTCGTTTTTTGTCCCAAAATAATTGTCTTGTTTGAAAGTTTTCTTTTTAGGAAAACAGTCTTACCATTTACTCTTACCTATTTTTTTTTTTTTTCATACTTTAATTATGGCCCACATGTACATAGAGATTAAAGGAAACTACATACTATAACACTATTAATAATCAAGTCAGTTATTTTTCTTAATCCGTGTGACGTGTCAAACAAGACAATAATTTTGGGACGGAGGGAGTTAATGTGCAAATAATTACAACTAGGTCAAGAGTACTCTACCGTATCAAGTAATAAAGTGTACGTAAGTACGAGTTATCGATCGTACATGAAATGTACGTAATTTTCACTCCAACTAAGTACCGAAATTGAGCTAACTAATTATATTTGAGCGAAAATAAATTGAGAATAAAAATAAAAAAAAACTAAAAATAAAAGAAAGTAATTAATATTTACAACGGCGCAAATTGGTTTAGCAACAACAAATCAAGATTTAAAAGATAAAATCTTAGGAATGCAATATTTTTAGTCTTGCTCGTGATTAATTTAATCCCCACTGCGGGCTCTCGCATCTTATAGCAAGGAAAGAGTAGCCGCATTATCGATCAAGCACCCCATGACTATCTAAGAAAGCTCGTTACCTCTCGGTCTGGCGTCACAAAGACAATTATTGTGATTTTCAAAATTAATACGATGAGCTCTCGCATCTTACCCTATAATTCTAGTGATCATCAAATGGGTAGCCAACCCATCGAAAGTATTAAGAACACACAATAATAACCAAGATAATGGGTAATAATGGACAGAGAAATAATCTCTCTATTTTTCTACAAGTCATGCCGGTAACCGAGACATCAAAAGAGGGTAATTAAACCCGAATCTCTCCTACTTAGCAATAGCTACAAGTGGTTTGAACCCGTGACAAAACAAGTACTCTCATGTTTATTGGTGTGTGTCACAAAACACCAACTACTAATTTGCTCGGTTCGAAATGCAAGGTAGCTCTCCCGGATCCAAATATTTCTCAAATTAATTAATCAATGGTCAATCAATTAATAGCATTAAGCCCACAAATTAATAACCTAGCATGCTTGTATACTAGATAGAGAGAGATTAATTTAAATCACTACAACGACATAGAAAAATAATTGCTTTCCATAAATCATTAAGCACATAACCAATTCCACAAATTACAAAATCTTTCAACCCTAGAAATATCAAAAATATAGATTGGAAGAATTAAACCGACAAAGTCGCGAGCAATGCCGAGATCCGAGGTTGAAATCACTTGTAGATGCTTCCTTGGCTCTTGATTTGAAGCTCCAAACCTTCGAAGTTGATCAATCTTCAACGGGAGGAGAAATTTTTGGGGAAGAGGAGTTGCTGCCCCTAAGGGGGCTTCACAGCCCGTATGGGACTGTTCTCCTGAATTTTTGGGGTTACTTAAAGATATAAGGAAAGTCTTAAAGAGTGTCAAGGAAGTCAATGGCAAAATGGATATTAAATTGAAGTTTAGGGGCTAAATTGGAGGAAGGGAAATTGCTGAAGGGTTGCTGATCCATGGCAACCAACGGGCTGCCAGCTAAAGAAGACTACGGGTCAGCTGGTGGGTAAATGGGTGAAGCTGTGAGGGCAGATGGGCTGGATTGCTGGGGAGTGGACCGGGCGAGACGGGCAGGGAGGACAAGTGAAAGCAGCAGGGGATGACACCGCATTAATGAGGGGTTCCAGATATTGCTCCGGTGCTCCAGGCTTCTCATTTTGGTCCTCCGTTAGCTCTGTTAGCCTATCCTTAGCACATTTTACCTTGGCTGACTTAACGGATTTTGACGGAATAATTTGTAGCTCAACTTTAAAATCCGAAATTGCCTCGAACATTATGCTTAAATCCTTGAATGCTCGTTAATTCCTTGGAAACCTATATTGAAGTATAAATACACAAATAATAATATTTTCAAGCATAATTAACATAAAAGTAGCACAAAATAAAAGAAAATAAAGGAAAAAGTTCATGAAAATCTTGAGCTTATCAGGAGACTTTTGGTCGGTACCGACTTGGGGACAACATGCTAAATTAATAATTCACCAAATTTGTAAAATAATACTTATATGTTTACTTATAGAGACCCCATACAATATATAAATTAATAACTCTTTATATACATAATAATACATTAGTGATTTATGAAACTTCATAAAAAATGACTCGGTTGTCTTTTGTTTTTTATTGAAATTGATGCCACTTTTAATCTCATTTTTTTATTTTTCTTATCATCGTAAGAATTTCTCATATAGTTTTTTCATAGCACAACAAGAAATTATTTAATGTGATGGCCGCTGTAAGAGCTTCATGTTTATAATATGTTTGTGTTAGTATGATTGTTCTTATGTTTTAAATAGGGAATATTATTTAATGTTCATAATGTAGTACATTGAACAATATAGTACATTGAATAATAAAACATAACAAATTAAGTGGTACACTGATAGACGCATAGTAAATTATGTACTTCATTTAAAAAAATAGTTTAAATTATGTACTTCATTTAAAAAAAGAATTAATTAATTTATAAATTAATAAAATATTAATTAATATATAAAGTAATAATTAATATTTTGTTAAATTAATAATATTTGCTGGTCCCATGGGTTTAATTTATATAGTTTTAACTGTAGAAATGAACTTTTTCTAATCAAAATAGGAAAATTGAAAGACCATTAATTAAATAATCATAAACCAATGGAAAAAAGTACTCCCTTCATCTCTTAATTATTGTCTTGTTTGATCCGGTACACAGATTAAAAAAAATAATTGACTTGATTATTAATATTGGTATAATGTGTAATTTTTTAAAATTTTTATATGTATGTGGTTTATAATTAAAGTAGGAAAAAAAGTAAAAATAAAATAATAAAGGTGATGTCCTAAAAAGAAAAATTTTCAAATCAGACAATTATTCTGGGACAAATAAAAAAAAAAGAATACAATAATTTAAGGATGGAGGGTGTATAATTAAGCCAAACTACAAGGGGCAAAAGTGGAATGAACAAGGTGGGTGACTGACTGAGATGAGCTGTGAAAAAGAGAGTGCTGACTCGGCCCACTTTATGGTTCCAACTTTGCAAAATGCAAAAAATGAGAATCAAAAAGAGAGACGAAAAGAAGAGAGAGAAGATCGCAAGGCCACATACAATTTGTGGCTCACAATTGCTTTAGCCCCCTGACGTGGCAATTCATTAAATTATAAGTTAAAAAAACCCCTAAAGACGCATCGACTCGACGACGACGAGAACAACTTCACACGTCCCGCAACCCCAACCTGAAACCCAAAACCCCCAAAAGTCACCTTCTTCCAACACTCCCTCGAGCCATTAGCTCGAACCATTTCTTGTCAGATCTGTTTTTGAGTTACCCAACCAAATTCACCGGATAATTCTCTCTCTCTCTCTCTCTCTCTCTCTCTCTCTCTCAACATGGCACAAATATCGGAGTTAAAGGATCCAGCGATAAAGCTATTTGGAAAGACCATTCAGTTGCCGGATATCCCGGCGGTGATGGCGGCGGCAGCTGACTGCGGTGGAGCTCTTCCAGCTGCTGATGCTCCTGCTGATGGAGGTTACTGTGAAGATTGTCCTTCTTTACCTGAGGAGGACAACTCCAATGGAGTCGGGGAAGACCAAGAAGAATCGGATAAGGTTCGATTTTAATTTTTAAATTTAATCATTGTAATAGTAACGACCCTTTTTGGGAATATGGAAATGAATAATGGGTGGATCTTGTTTCTTTTACATGGTTTGATTATTTTGGGTGACTCCGAATTTCTCAATTTGAGGAGTCGGGGGGTTTAATTAGGGTTCATGTCTTTGCCTTTTCTACCAGTGTGCTTATATTGCTTGATTATTTAAATCAGGAATCTTACTTGAATATAATATTTTCTGACTTAAATTTCTCTCATTTGGTATGGAAGAAATATGGTTGCTGAGGTGAATTTTCAGTTCGAACTCAATGAAGATTACTTTGTGAGATAATTGAGTCATATTTGAGCGCATCTAGTGATCAGTACTATATTGAGCTGGACAGGACTCTTTGGTTAGCTTACATCCTAAAACTGTGTTAGAAATCAAGCTTGTTCCAGGCCTGTTAATCCAAGGGGCACTTGAGATCTGATCATATTTCCCAAACTTCAACTTCAGTTTCTAGATCGATTAAATACTGGGTTGTGCTTGATTGTTCGTTCAACTGTTTGCTTTGTTTTTTCTTCCTTTTATTGTTCAATAATTGGGTTTTTCTCACCATGTCATATACGTATACTCCAAGTTGTAATACTGGCCTAGTATTGTTGAACTAAACTTCCACTTGGTAAGCCTCTTCTAAAATAATGACATATCTTCACTCTGTTTTCTTTCTATGTGAAATGTTATGCAGTGGGAATCTTGGAACGCCACCAAAACTCCCTTGTTGTAGGTGTTTTAGTTTGCACTTCTCATTTTTATTTTTTGTAGTAAGAGATATAAACTTATAATCATGAAGATAATATCTCACGCATTAAAACAACTGACTCAAAGCTTTGCAGAAAAGCCTTGATTTAACTTATATTCCTGTTTTATGAAGATAATATCTCACGCATTAGAACAATTGACACAAAGCTTTGTAGAAAAGATTTGAGTTTTTTTTTGTCTGTCATGAATAACCTCAACATGACTTGTATAGTTATAATGCTAGTGACCAGTTGAGTAGTGTTGTAGACTAGTGTAGGACCTGTACGTGTGTGCGCGTGTATATGTGTGTGCGCATGCTTTTTCGTGTTATAATTCAAATCTGTGGAAGTTAGTTTAATGCTACAAGGATTTTGAAGTTTCTCGACTGATGGAAATTATTATAAACCAGGATATGTGTGAAGAAAAGCTCACTGAGAAAGAGGAGGAAAGTGCCCAGTCTATGATGTCTAAGGAGTTTACTGATCCAAGTGCGTGTTCTGTGATAAACGACAACCCCAAAACCCCTTCAGTTGACAATGAATCTGCAGCTGCAAAAACATCAAAGACAGAAGAAGAACAGAGCGAGACAAGTGACTCCCAGGAGAAGACCCTGAAGAAACCAGATAAGATACTTCCATGCCCCCGTTGTAATAGCATGGACACCAAGTTCTGTTACTACAACAATTATAATGTTAACCAGCCCCGACACTTTTGCAAGAACTGCCAGCGATACTGGACAGCTGGTGGGACCATGAGAAATGTTCCTGTGGGTGCCGGTCGTCGGAAGAACAAGACTTCAGCTGCCTCACACTATCGTCAAATAACTGTCACAGAAGCTATCCACAATGGTCAGGTGGCAGATGCAACAAATGGATTACACCCACAGCCTATCCTTAAGGCTAATGGGACTGTTCTTACTTTTGGCTCTGACTCACCCCTTTGCGAGTCAATGGCTTCAGTTTTGAATATTGCCGAAAAAACAGTGATGCAGAATGGGTTTAATAAGCCAGAGGAACTAGGCAATAGGGACGAGCATTCAAGTGGATCATCAATCTCTGGTATGTCAAATTGCCATGGCTTTCCTCCGCAAGTTCCGTGTTTTCCCGGGGCCCCATGGCCATATCCATGGAATCCTCAAATGGGGCCTACTTTTTGCCCTCCTGGCTTTCCCATGCCATTTTACCCTTACTGGGGTTGTGCTGTACCAGGCCCTTGGAATGTCCCTTGGGTTACCCCTCCATGTACCAGTACAGCGCCTACTTCTGGGTCTAATTCTCCAACTTTGGGAAAACATTCAAGGGAAGAGAATGTAAAATCAAGCGAACTTGGGGAAGAGGAGCCTCAGAAGGAGAATAAACCTGAGAAATGCCTTTGGATTCCGAAGACTTTGAGAATCGATGACCCGGGTGAAGCTGCAAGAAGCTCTATATGGGCGACATTGGGTATTAAAAATGATGGATCTGATTCAGTCAATGGAGGAGGCCTATTTAAGGCTTTCAAATCAAAAGTTGAGGAAAAGAATCATGTTTCTGAACCCTCTGCTGTGCTGCAAGCCAATCCTGCAGCATTGTCTAGGTCACGTAACTTCCAGGAGACCTCATAGGGTGGTAGCGGGCGACTGCGTAAATGTTGCATTTTTTTGTCGTTGGAGTGGTGGAGATCTCTATTGGTTCGAACATATGTGCTTCAATTTTGTGTGCGAACCAGGCTGTATCCATTTTTCCCTATCTCACAAGCTAAGTATTGACAAGAAAGAAGAGAGAGATGGGTTTGTTTGGCCAAGTAGACACTCTTGAGTCAGACATTTGTGGGTTGAGCTTGGATTAGTTGCCTTTTGATTTGAAGTATATGTATGATGTTTTTGTACATATTTATCCCTGCGAAATTGTAAGAGGTAGAACAGAGTGTTTGTACCATAGTCTGTAAGCAGTAAAATAGTTTTAGATACAAACTTATGAAGCTTTCTTCATATAATTGTAACGGTACCTGCCTTATTAGATCTACTGCAAGTGAAGATTGTATGATATTTTCAGTTGTACTGACTACTGCTCTGTCTCTAACACCGTGTTTGATTACACAGAAATGAAAAAAAGCCAAAAAGGAATGGTGAAAGGGACACATGTATTTTCAGGATGGGCTGTAAAGTTAAATCCAATGGCTGTGGGTGGTGGATTCAGACCTAGTATAATCCCAGGCCCAGATTGTGATTGTGATTGTGATTGTAGTTTTTCATTTTCACACAAGGTGATTGAGATTGATGAAAGCCTACTTTTCTTGTATTCAAATCCACACTGTATTGCTTTCAGAACTTAACTTTTCCATTCAAATATAATAAAATCTTTATTAAGTGCCAACCCACAAAACAAACACATACACACATAAGTACTTATAATTCATGATATATTTTTAAAAATTACTGTTATTGAATACATTAGAGGATATTGTCCATAAATTATTAAGGTATATGTATGCAAAATATTTTTATAAATTTTACATAACTGTCAAATTCCTTTTTACTGTTTCTTCTTGCTTAAATTTGAGAATCAATCCTTAGACTTTCTTTAGGATTTAGGATTTTATTCTTAAATTTGCATATCATTATAACGTGTTTGATCTTTGATAAAATATGGAGTAATGAAGAAATGGGTGGAGGAGTTGATCGAGGGAGGGCCCATCATCATCATCATCAGTTTTTCCTACATATATACCGAAAGAAATGGTGATTGAAATTTTGTTGAGACTGCCGGTTGAATCCCTGTTGCATGCATTTTAAAAGAGAATTGTCCCGTCCGTAAATATATATTGGTACTACGTACGTACGTACGTCATCAGTAGTTCTGATTTTCTTGACATTCACTTTGACCACGATCGATATTATATATAGCAATCATGCAGCATGGTCGACTCGTCTCCTTAATTGTTTATCATTATGTATCCATTAATTAAATCCTGATTCTGACAACATTTTTGGTTTTTCTACTTTCTACATCACTATCTTGATTATCTACATGCATATTCCCAATTCTGGCCTAGATTATTATGGAGTTACCATCATATATAGGTTTGGATTTGGCTTCGACCTTTTTACTAGCTAGAGATTTCAAGGTGATGTTCATTACTTTCATTTGACATGAATAATAATCAAGTCAGTGTTTCGAGATCGAGTTGTGATGGATCCTGATTATTAGTCTTGCACTATGACTCTTTAATTAGCTGTGATCGTTTATATATTCCCCTTCATCTTATTGGGTGGAATCTATTGACTAATTGGTAATGAAGCATGCATGAAGGGTGTTGGACAAAAGAAATTACTGTCGATTTAAGCTTTTTAGAAGTCGGATTGATGGATTTGGCCTGGTTTGTGGAAGAACAACAATCTCTTTCTACAAACAGCTGGAAATCATGAGCAACTTACTACTCATGTTTGATCCTAATATTAACCCATGAAATTAAGGATCTTGGAATAAAAAAACCTTGTCAAGTGTTCAATTACAAGGAAAGCCTAGTTTCCCTCAATGGAAGAAATGTGAACCCTGGAAAGTATAATATTCTGCAAGATTTCTTCACATTAAGCACCCATGCACACCTGTGGTGCGAAGGGAGTACGCATATTGGTGATTCACGTTGTACCTGTTTTGATTTTGATTATGGCGATGATCGTCAAGAGGAGAAGAGCAAACACGAAAACGAGGAGGGCCAAGAAATAAGAATGACCAAATAGGATAAGATCTTACGAATTGGAAGCTACTCCCTCCGTTACTAAATTATTGTCCGAATATTTTTCAAATAAAAATTGGACTTATATTGTTGTTTTTTTTTTTTTTAAAATTCCAACACACGTAATTCGTAGTATTTTTAAGTATTACAAATGAATTGTTTTGTGATTTTGAAAAAAAAAACATAAAACTCAAATTTTCATTTCAAAAAACATTTCATTTTACACAAAAAAAAAAAAGTCAAAAATGACAATAATTTAGAAGAGAGGAAGTACTAAGTACCGGTGTTGGAATACTCCTAGTAGCTTTGATTTGCAGACAATGCGATGATTCAATTTTGGTTACGTTTAGGGTAAATCCATGTGGATTATACAAAATATTCATTACGAGATACTCGGATCCATTATTCATATTTAAAACTAACATTATTATTTATATTTTTTCTACACAATTTCTGTATGTAAATGAGGATATCGTTCATTCACTCCATTTTCGGAAAATGTTGGTTTCATGTCATCTTTATTATTCGCTTGTAGCATTACAAATCTGACCTTTTTATAATTACTTTTATACCCTCCCTCTGATCATTTGTCTTCTTCTCTCTCATATCTGTCTTTTCTGACTGGGAGTAAGTTTCTTCTTACATTTAATAGATTTCTATGAATTGCGCGTTATGTTTCTTCTCATGTTACTTATAACATTAAATTGCTTAAATATAAACACGTCGTGTAGGTTATAGAGAAAGCAAAGCCTGGCTTACAATACCACTGGTATGGTACCAGATTCTGGGCGGCTGGTGCTCTGTGTGTGTGTGTGTGTGTGTGGGAAAGGAAAGGCTGGGTAGGTTAAGATTACATTTGTGATTTGCCCTTTATCAAAAGTCATGGCAAAGAAAACTATGTTATTTGTCATTCTGATGGATTGTCTAAATATTCTGTTTCTTTTTCCATCTCCTTTATCGGTTTTAATCAGAGATCCTATGTTTGAAAAATATACTCCCTCTGTTCCAGGCAAAGAGTCCAATTTCCTTTTATAAAAGTCAAATAAAAAATTTACATACTTTACTTATGTTTTAAGAAATAAAATTTCATTAATTAAAAACTATCTCAATAATAATATGGATTACAACTTTAATAACTTTGTAAAAACCACTAAATTTATGTTAATTATTGGTCAAAATTTAGACTCTTTGCCTGGAACGTAGGGAGTAATTATTAAGGAATATGTTAAGAGAGAGAGAGAGAAGCAAAATGCTTTTCAAATTGCCTTTTTGTTCCCAATTTGTTTTACGGCAGTGAGGGCTCTTTTACGGCCTAGTAGTGAAGTTCTCTTTATTTAATCACCAAAGAGCAACCGTTTCTAATCATTGTGTAGTTGTATATATCTCAATAAAATTAGGCAATATCATAAACTCGATCGAACTCAAATAGTCCCACAACGAAATGCCGAGAGAGTTATTGTTTTTTCCCAATACTTTTTAGTCGAGAACGTTCATTGATCTAAAAAAGGATTGAAAATAAAATAGAAAAATGATTATTTTCTGAATAGCAAAAAATTGTGATGTTACAACTATATATGTATGTTGTGGTGTGATATCTTTTTTACATGTCATTTTATCACAATATACATTTATCATTCACACCTAACGTTAGGTTGGTGAAACCTTGGCACATGTGGTAAGACATTAATTAACGGGCCGGGTTAATTTCATTCATGAATAAACGAAACAAAGAAAGAAACTAGCTAGCTAGTACTGTAGTACACAATTTTTGTCTAATGGCTAGTTTCGTGAATCTAAATTGACATCTGATAGACCGTAACAAACTTATTTGATGTATATCAACTTTTCTAGCTGAAGGTCTGAATTTGATATCTTACTATTCGTGAATTAAGGGTTAAGGTGGGGAATTGTAAATCATGCATGCGGTTGCCTAGTGATACACCTAATTAATTAAGGATCTACAAAACTTAATATTTTGTACAAGTATAAGTCGGTTCAAGTCATTTCAGCACCGTCAATTCTAACTCGACGACGACGACGACGTATAAATAACGAATCTAATCTTGAGCCTAATTTTATGTTTGAGAAATTTATTAAGTCCATCTATTATTATGTTCTAAATGATCAAATTACTCTAATTTAACTCAAGATTGAGGATATACTTAACGAGAATAAAAATAAAGTTAATTTAATTTGTTTTTTTCAAACTGAAACAAGTCAAACCCTAGTGAATGCATGTCATTTACATCCATAAATGCCTTGTTCTTCTTCTCACCCTCCTAGGGGCCAAAAGAGAAAAGAAAAGAAAAGAAAAGAAAAGTGTAGTGTAGGACAAGAAAATAATCAGCATTGACTTGTTACCATCCATTCTTCATTATCCTAAGACGACAAATTAATAATAAAATTGAGTAATATTAATCGTACGTGGGACTTTACTGAGATCACACCTTAACTCATAGAAAAGCACCTAAGCATGATCCAAGATTCTCTCTTATCAATGATAAAACAAATGAGAGTGCCTGTTTCTACTAGATGGTACCTCAGTTATCTCAAAGTCAACTCAATTTTCTCAGTCCGAAGGCTCATTTCTGAAACATAGGAGTTTTTTCTTTTTTAAATTGTTTTTAAATGAAATATTGAAAATAATTGATTGTTTTTTTTTTAAAACTTTTCTTTTAATACTAACAAGCACTCCATTCCATTATCTAGTTGAGATGAGCTGAGTCTAGTGACCTGCTCAGAAAAGAAGGCGAACAACTACACGAGATCCTTACAAGCAACAAGCCGGATTTAGTGTGGACTGGCCGAAGATCACCAGTACAAGTCCTGGTCGAGCCACTCAGGTCGATCGGTCCCCAAAGTCCACCGAGTTAGATGTGCGTTCAATTGGTTACCAACCAATAGGTCATTAACCATTTATTATCGGTTTAAATCACGGGACACATGTTCGTGATGATACGAACATAATTAGAAGAAGAAGAACAAGGACTAGAGGAATAGGATTAGAGTAATTAGTGAGGGAAGACTTGACCAATTTTCTTCATATTTTTTTCAACGAAGCTAAGACTATTTATAGTCTTATGCAGTAACACTAACAACGAAAATGAGCTATGCTAGAGGCATGAGCTTAAGGCATGATCTTCACTAATTAACTAACTAACATGATGCATAATTAACTAACTCTATGCATAACACTAACCCACTAACATGCACTACGCTAACACCTCCTTGACATGGTTGTAACTGTATCGGTTCGCTACGCCGAAGCCCCGTCATCTCAGGAAACTAATGAGAAATGTCTCACTAATAGGTTGTCACCATCAAGCAGCGGTTATGATTTATGAAGTCCACTATAAATACCATTCTCTAATTATTGAGGAGATACACTCCTTTTTCTCTCCGAAACTCTGCAATATTTGCTCCTGACTTCTACTTTTAGTTATTCTAACATCGGAGTATTCTAATAGGGACACATCTCTACCTTCACCTGTTGTTTTCAATGTGTGTTACAAATTTTAAAGCCCAAATATTGGTCACTCAATTTCGGCAAACCGACTATAGAAATGCAGGGACAAGTAGTATTAAAATACAGTGTTTGATACACTGTTTACAAAACAAAGTGTTTTAAAAAATGTAGGTCTTTTCTTATAAATGTATTTGAGATATCATTTTAATACGTAACTTTTTTTCCTAGCAGTGTTTAAAAACTTGCTTTTTGGGGGAAAAAAAAAACTAGGAATTCCAGTGTTTTAAAACGCGGCTGCGTTTTGAAAAACTATTTTTTCTGTCGCAGCATTGAAACACAATTTTTGTAAATAAGCTGCGTTTTATTCCTGCGTTTTGACCAAAACGCACGACCAAACGGGCTCTTAAAGTAATGACATCCATTTATTTTTTTTTATTTCACATAACAATTAATTTAACAAACTTTTCTAGAAAAAAGATAATAAGTGGAGTAATACACTTATTTTCAGAAATTTTAAAATACTTCCTTTATCCCAAAATTATTATCTTGTTTGACCCGGCACACGGATTAAGAAAAAAATACTTCATCCATCCCTTAATTATTGTCTTGTTTGACCTGACACACGAATTAAGAAAAACTAATTGACTTGATTATTAATATTGATATAATGTATAATTTCCTTTAAAAGGTAGGGTAAAATGGTAAAAATGATATCTTAAAAAGAAAAATTTTTAAACAAGACAATTATTCTGGAACAGACAAAAAAGAAAAGGAAGATAATAATTTAGAGACGAAGGGAGTAATTGACTTGATTATTAATATTGGTATAATGTATAATTTTCTTTAATGCTCATGTGCATGCGGCCTATAATTAAAGTATAAAAAAAAAAACGGGTAAACTTGTAAAAGTATTATCAAAAAATAATTTTTTTAAATAAAATAATTATTTTAAAACGACAAAAAGGAAAAAGCAAGACAATAATTTAGGGACGAATAGAGTAAAATAAAACATTTATTTATTTGAAGTAGTGTAGGACAGTAAGTATATATTTAGCCGACCCACTGCCCCCACCATCTCTATCTTTTGGTTCATTCATTATTTTGAAGAGGGTCGCCATTAAGATTTCACTAAAATAGTCATTGGATCTGAGCTCCTCTGCTATGACGCCTTAGAAACTGCTTTCAACACTTCTAACTATTGTGTGCGAGAGATTTAAGAAGAAGGCATTTTGTAGAATCGGAAAATAAATCATGGGTCGGTCTTATTTCCTCACGGGTTTTCTTGTTGTGGCTCTTTTGTTTCTCTCCTTCTCACATGGTAAACTGTTGTTAAACTCAATTAATGCTTGTTCTTTTGATATTTCGGTTTATTCTTTTTTTTTTCTGATAATTAAATTGTTTAACTTGATTTCGCAGGGTTCGGGAGAGTGTTGACGGAAAATTCTGAGAATAAAACTCAATATGCCTCTGTTGAATTCGAGGTTCTTCTTTTAATTTGATGCTGCCTTTCATTAATCTGATGATGCTTAATATAATGGAGTATTAATTTGTTTGATGGAATTAAATGGCAGGAAAGTGAAGGAAAATCAAGGGAGATGATGGAGTTGGATTACGAAGAAGCGGGGCCAAACACTAATACGAGATCTGGTGCTCTCCCACCTCCATCTCAATCTCAACTAGCTCCTGCACCACTGGCCTAGCCTAATTTAATTGGGTTTATATATACTTTTATTTTGTATGCTATGGAAAATATATGGCTTAATCATTTGAATTTCTCTGGTTTAATATTGTTTGTGATTTAGTAGAGATCTCTCATTCTCATCAATGTTATGATTTTTTTTTTTTTCTTGAAAAAAGATATATGTCACGACTAACTGTGCTGTCAATTGGCCCTTCTATTTAAAAATATTTGGTTTTGGTTCAAAATGACATTTGAAATTATAACAAATTAAGGTCTTAATTAAAATGATAGAAAGAGAAGTCCCTCTTCCTCTTGCATTTGCATTAATAATGATATCATATGCATCGCAGGCTCTATCTTTTCTTTTACTTTCCTTGAAAGTTTATTTGATGGAGTTTGATCTTTATTTGAGCTTAATTTTCTGCGAAAGAGATTAATCTTTGAGTATGCTGCTGAGCTGATGAGGTATTTATTATGAGGAAAATGCTAACAATTACTCATTATTATTCTGTTCCACTTAAAGAGTCTATGTTTAATTAAATGATATATGAGTATTATTAAAATAATTGAACATATATAATAATTACAAAAACGCTAGCTTCACTAGTATAGCCAATTAATATGCTTGCTTATACCACACCACCTGGAGTAGTTAAGAAAACGTTAACTTAAACATATGTACATGTATGGAGCTTGATACTGCACTTTCTTTTGGATAGTTAAAAAAAGACTTGTTGAGCAAAATCCTACTCAAAGAGCCATTACTTACACAGGTGTGAAGGGTTTTATAATAATATCTGCTTATTACCACCAAAGTTTATTACATGTGAGTATAATGGTTATGTCTGGTCTGGTAAGATTTAAGGAGTCCCTGATCTATAATTTTTGACTAATTATAAATTGTGAGTATAATTTACATTTACCAATCACACTTAATTCGATAGTTTTTTGTAAACAATTTGACTTTTGGCAGGTATAGATTAGCAGCAACATAGTATTACGGACCATGGTTGTGAAAAAGGATGAATATTGTTAACTAAATTAGAGATTAATTAAAAAGAAAAAAGTTGAGAAAACGAGGTTATTTGAGAAATTTGTGGGTTTCCATAATTTATAATTAATGATATTTTGTTTCCTAACAATCAGCTATTACGTTTTTTTTTTCTCTCAACAATCAATCGTAGTATAATATAATGCTACTGTTGTAGCAAATCTCGTGTTTATATCGGGAATCTCGGAATTATATCGCGCATTATTCAAATACCGTGATAAGTTCATATACTCCAAATTTTGTTTTACTAATAAAAATAAATTGCGATATTTTTGAAAAATTCCAAATTTTGTACATTACAATGATTGAGGCTTCTTGGTACGAGCTCATTCAATTAAAACTAGACTTGGGTTCACTTTGCAAAGTAAAGGATAAATTTTAGCATAATTTTTAAACTCAAGAATTTTATTAAGCGTGCTTAATACGTTAATTAGAATCTTGTCCTTAAATTTAACTTCTTCAGCTTATAAGAGTTTGACTTAGAGCCCGTTTGTTCGTGCGTTTTGGCCAAAACGCAGGGTTAAAACGCAGCTTATTCCTTAACTTAGCGTTTCAATGCTGCAGTAGAAAAAACTGCGTTTTCAAAACGCAGCTGCGTTTTAAAACGCTGAAGTTCCTAATTTTTTCCCAAAACGCAGTAGAGAATAAAAAGCTGCGTTTTGACATAATATCACAAACGCATTTATAAAGAAAAAAACTGCGTTTTAAATAATCTGCGTTTTAAAAACGCTACACCAAACGGGCTCTTAGAGCCCGTTTAGTCGAGCGTTTTGGCCAAAACGCAGGGATAAAACGCAGCTTATTTGCAAAAAATGTGTTTCAATACTGCGGCAGAAAACGCAGCGTTTTCAAAACGCAGCTGCATTTTAAAACGCTGGAATTCCCAGCTTTTTCCCAAAACGCAGGTTTTAAAACGCTCCTAGGAAAAAAAAAGCTGCGTATTGAAGTAATATCTCAAACGTATTTATAAGGAAAGACCTCCGTTTTTAAAATGCTGCGATTTTTAAAACGCTACGTTTTGTAAACGCTGTACCAAACGGGCTCTTAATATTGTGGCTTGCTCTACTAATAAAAGAACCGAATTCAACTATATATATATATATATATATTTTGTGTGTTAAGGGGGGTACGAAAAGGGATTGAATTTAAGACCTCACACTCTGTTAACTCCAATTCTACCACTGAACCTCCTTTAGAACAGCCGAGTTCAACTTTAATAGGAACTAGTAGTAGGGGTGATCATGGTCCGATTTGATCCATTTTTTATTAAAAAAATAGAGAACTGGAACCGAACCAATACTCCGGTTCTTAAAAAATTTAGAACCAGAACCAAACCAAGATTTATAAGAACTAATAATTCGGTCCGGTTCTAATTGGTTCGGTCCAGCACATTTTTCTGTTATAATGGAATAAACTCTTTTTATTTTTTGAGGTGATAAACAAATAATAAAATTTAATATTTCATACGACAATGAAAAATTATACAATAATAACAAGATATTAAAAATACAAACAAGCTCACAAAAGAAAAAAGAATGATAGTACATCGACCATTCAACAATTAAAAATGTTATGATATTGCAATCAACAGATTACCAACTTTGCTAATAGAGAATAGGGGGAAAAAAATATTTGCAAATGCAGAATACACACACACACACACAATAATGCTAAGTGCTTCTCAATCATATTGTCATACTTCCATTGTCAATTGAATTACTATACCCAATAAGAAATTTTACACAAAACTAGAAATAGAAATTATATTTTTTTAAACATTAATTTATTAATATATATATATATATATATTATGTAATATACATTGATCCGGTCCGGTTCAGAACCTATCTAAAATTTTCAAAACTGGGACTGAACCAAATAAACGTTTCTACTAAAAATTAAATCCAAAACCAAACCAAAAGTATTGATTTTGTCCAGTTCCATTGATCCGGTCCAATTTTTACAAAATTCTGCTCACTCCTAACTCGTAGTGTAGATTAATTAATTCATAAGCATATCAAAATTAAGTTTGCTCAATTCATTAAGTCCCATTAGTACGTAGGATCCACCTTTAAACAAAAATTGCGCCCTAAGTATTAAGAAATTGAAGCTCTACAATATCTTATGAGTGATCAATGAGTATGGTGCAAAAAGCAAAGGATCAATGAATATCATATACGGATTGGTTTATAGTACAATTTGAACAGTTGTTAGGGTCTATATATTACTTTTTCTTTTATATGTTGCGGGTAGGTTCAAGTTTGAATGGCACAGAATTTTCGTACCAAGGAAATTAAGTAGTACTTAAAAGGATTGAATCCAAATTCCAGTATAAGCATGCATGGTTAGTCATTTAGAGCCCGTTTAATCGAGCGTTTTGGCCAAAACGTAGAAATAAAACGCAGCTTATTTGTAAAAAATGTATTTCAATACTGCGGCAGAAAACACAGTGTTTTAAAAACGCAACTGCGTTTTAAAACGCTGGAATTCCCAGCTTTTTTCCAAAACACATATTTTAAAACGCTCCTAGGAAAAAAAAAGCTGCGTATTGAAGTGATATTCCAAACGTATTTATAAGGAAAGACATCCGTTTTTAAAACACTGCGTATTTTAAAACACTGCATTTTTTAAAACGCTGCGCTTTGTAAACGCTGTACCAAACGGGCTCTTAGTTCGGTTTTGAGCCCGTGATGTACATCTATATTGACAGCATGGTAGTTTAGAAAAATGAATAAGTATTTCTAATTTTCTAGCCTATTTTCGCTTCATCTTAAGAAACAAATCTTGAAATCTTTTCCAAGGAGAAAATTGGAGGAGTTCTGCTTTAATTTATTTTTCAATCAAAACATCTCACTGTACAATTAATGCAGAAAGCATCCAATATAAATAAGATTAAACATTAATTACATGAGGAGTGTATTAGTTAAAAAAAATAAAATAGAATAAGAGTAGTTTTTCCTAAAAAATTATTTTAATAAACAACCTATCTAACATCAAAGTTATATCTCAATAGTTTAAACTATTCCATCGATCCCAAAACAAGTGGTTCTTATTTTATTTTTTAAAGAAAATTAAAGAGATTGCCTTTCGAAGTAATTTTAGTAGTGTATATACATAAATACAATTGTTGTCTACGTTTGAGCATTAGAAGGCATTGTGAAACATAATTAATAATAAAGATGAATGTAGTAAATTTATTAGAACTAGTAAATCCGACACATGTTAGAACTAGAAAACGTGACGCACGCAATTGGCATGCATAGTTAATAAAAAAATTAGTTATGAATATATTTTTCATAGGCGCTAAACGCAATTTTGTTTGTAATCACGAGGCCTTCTTCTGTCTATCTTTCTCTCTTCCTCTATTCTTGCCGGTGGAAGCCCTTTTCTTCCTTCCCCAATCCATTTTTTCTTCGAGACATAGATGGGTTAGCAATGATCTTTCCCTTCGCAAGACTTCCATCTCCCGAAAAATTCATAAGACCTACTTTGACATATAGGAAATTTGGGCTTGAGATCTAGTGGTCGAGGATGATGGATTTGATGGCGACATTGGTGGAGGTGTGGGGTGTGGTGCATGTGGCTTTGTAAACGATTGCATTTAAGCCACGACCGATTTTGTCAAGGAGATGGTAACTGTTTGGGTCAAGTGGGTAAGAGAGTTTCTTGGATTCATGTTGATCGTCGATGTCGTCGTTGGCCATGATCGAAAAATTGTGATGGGGTTTGGAGTGGGGGATTTGATTTAATGGGTATTGTTTGTTGAAGATGTGGTTTAAGACAGGTTTCTTGTGACATAGAAAGGGAAAGATGATTGAATTGGATTGGATTGTACAACGGTAATTGAAATGTAGTAAAAAATTTTAGAAGGAGTGACTGTTTTACCCTTCATCAAAAGCACGTGATGAGCATGTGTAGAGATTTAACGGCCAAAAAGAGACGGACTTAGACGAAAGGACCATTTTTTGTTTAGCCTAACTAGTTCAGCGACCAGATGCGCTCATGATGGATGAATACAAAAAAATACAAAAAGTACAGAGACGAATTTTGGAGTTTGCCCTATAAAGTAATGCTACATATATTCCAAGACAAGGGTAAGTTTGGCAATTAAAAAATACAGTGCTTCATTTTGAGGCCTCCTACTTTACAATAATATTAATATTAACACTTATTTTAGAATAATTTTTTTCAAAGAAAAAAAGAACTCATTTTCTAATAAAAAGAATAAGCATTGCGAAAATATAGATATAATTTGGGTGATAGTTGTGTTTAGAGCTTCTCCAAAATAATTATCTGTCTAGTAAAAAATACTAAATATGTAGAAAATATAGATTTTACAAAAAAAAAAAAAAACTTTGAATGCAAACCTTTTATATTGAGGTAAGAGGTGACATGTCATTCAATTGGAAAGTTATCTTCTACATGATCCTCTACTTCTAAAGAGTCACCTAGACGATGTGTTTATATCCATGTCATTTACCATCAGTTTTCTTTTGTTTTTTTACCGTCAATCAGTTACGTTATAGAATATTTATTATTTTTTTTTCTGTAATAAATTATTAAAAAACTGCCATATTTAAAAATTTTTTTTTTTTGCATTGGAGCACGTTTAGAAAGAAAACTTTCTATCTTTTAAATTTTTTATCGCATAAGAAAGAGATCTTCTTGTTTAAGCATGTCAAATAAAAAAAATTAAATGACAATAGCATTGGAGATGCAATTAGTATCCAAATTATTTACTCCCGTTCAATTTGTAACTAATATTTTGACCAACAAAGAAATTAAAGGGTACACAAATTGACCAGAACGTTATCTACAAGAGAGGAAAAGGAAAAGGAAAAGGAAAAGAAATGCACTGGTTACATACTACTCCAAATAAAAACACATTCATTTGGCGTGACCGTCCGTAACTTGGCGTCGGGACGCACGAGGACGGGAGATGACTGATTTAAGCTTCTGTCCATGTCACGTGTGATGTGACGCAACACACACACGTGTGTGGCAACAGAATATAATCGCCAGGAACTTACCGTACGCATTTTGAACCACTCTTGTAGATCGATCTTAAATGTAACTAACGGCTTCGATTACATCGTGCAGCCAACGCGAAGCAATATGGAGTGGGTCAAGAGATCAATCAGAATAAGTCAAAGTAGAGGTCCCGTCACAGTCAGCATCTCGTACTCTAACACGAGCAATCGCGCGTTTCCTTTCTGTTACAAACAAACTCACCTCTCTTCTCTCTCCTCGTTTATCTTACACTGTCATTTTATTTATGACAAAGAACATTACCGTGCAACACTCAACCGCCAACGCCACCTTCCTCCGCCAAGAACACGACGGCATGCCCAACCAGAACCACCACTTCTTCAATATTCCTGCTGCTTCATCAATGGCAATGCATTCATATCCTATAGGTTCAAAAGACTGTGAGAGGATTCAAAAAGGTATAATGGATATTCCCTTAATGGAGAGGAGCTGCATTTACAGTACTGAGGGAGGAGGTGGTGATAGTGGTAAGAGCTCTGAAGAGATGAATGCTGCCAACCAAGGGTACAGAAATGGCAAGTACATCCACTCTTGTAAAAATATTGAAAACGAAAATGGCAAGGAAATGGTAGGTCAACGCCAGTCAAAACTATGTTCGAGGGGGCACTGGAAACCGTCAGAGGACTCTAAACTTAGGGAGCTCATAGCCATTTATGGTCCTCACAACTGGAACCTCATAGCTGACAAGTTAGGAAGTCGATCAGGTATAATTTTTATTTATTTATTTTTTTTGGCTTTAATGGTTATCAGGTATTACCTTCGTTTCAAAATATGTGTCCTGTTTTGTTCACGATCCCTCTCAATATAAGTTTCATGTTTTGTTTTTAGTCCAAAATGAGTGAGTGTCAAGTTTTACACTCATTCTAGGACCGAGGTGATCATAATATATAAACAAAACAGACTCTTTATGGGTCGGATATATAGGATTGATTGATTTGTTTGATGGATGTATATATATATATAGGTAAGAGTTGTAGATTGAGGTGGTTTAATCAGTTGGATCCAAGTATAAACAGGAGGGCATTTAGTGAAGTAGAAGAGGAGAGGCTAATGGCAGCTCACAGAGTGTACGGTAACAAATGGTCAATGATTGCAAGGCTTTTCCCCGGAAGAACTGATAATGCAATCAAGAATCATTGGCATGTTGTCATGGCTAGGAAATACAGAGAGCAGAAGTCCGCTGTTTTTAACATGAACAGGAGAAAGCTCATGATCACTAATTCTCAAACTCAAACTCAAACTGATCTTACAATGTTTAATCAGGGAACAAGCCTAACTTGCAGAAACTCAGCCATTGGTACAACAGCACCAACTTACTGCAATACCAGCTTCATCAACTCATCATCAACTCATTTCCAGAACCTACCTTTTCATTTCTTTTCAGGTTAATTTGCCTTTTGATATGATTGACACCCCTCTTCCCCCAACCTGATCGAGCGCTTGAGTCCGGCACATGATCAATTGAAGTATATATTATTACCTATTAGTTACACGCTTGTTGGGCCTAAGTTAGTTAGTTGCTTCAAACTAACATCGACATGTACATGTCAGATTTGGCCCTTTAATTGGTCATGTGCTGGACTTAAAACATTTTTTATCTCGATTTTCACTAATACTCTTTTATTAATTCAGGTTCTGAATTTCGCTGATTGCCCTTTTTCATTTTCTGTACTCTTTGTGGGGCTAGCTAGCTATAAATTGTTTGCAGTACGTACGTATATCTTGGATTACCTACTTATGGAAGTATGTTTAAAATACAGTATTTCTTTTGAAGGGTACAAGAAGGGTTGGGGTATGCAAAATTCAAACTTCAAGGCTCACATTTTCAATCCATTATCATCATCATCATCATCGGCGGAAGTGCAGCACACTATCAACCAACTTTCTTTAACATCACAACTCTCACTTACTGAACCCTCATCTTCGTCATCATCATCAACACCACCACCATTGCTTATTGAGGAGAACATGACAACTAACAATTTTGAGAACAACTTAGTCGTTTATCCACAATTTATAGACTTTCTTGGAGTTGGAGCTAGCTAGGTAGGTGAAAGTAATGAGTTTTGCTGAATCGAAGTAAGAGATTTATTAATTAGAGAGAAGAAGACTATGTTGTTTTAACTTGCAAGTGATCGAGAATATATAACAGTATTGGCGTAATTTATCTTTGTAGTTAATGGTAAACCACCTTTTGCAAGAAATCGATCGTTATCAAAGCCAAGTCCTAGAAAAATGTCATGGTTGATTTTCCCTCTTAAGAAAACTCCGTTTACTCTAGTTGATATTTTAGTTAAGGTTGTTACGCATTATAAATGAGATAGATTATAAAACTGATCCTAGCTCATCAGTTTATGACCATATATCATTAGAAGTTGAGGGAACGTGTCGAGCTAGAGATAGATGCGAAGCTAACAAAGTAAAAACTAATTTAATTGAACTCAAGACAAGAAAACAGAATGGTGTAGATTTCAAACATTCATTTTTCATGGGTCTGCGGAATTCGGGAAACAGATTTTACTTGTCAATATATCTTTCCCACTAGGAAAAAACTCGTCATTTTCCTTGGCAATTCATAAAAATTCCTTGGTAAAATATGTTTAGCAAGGAAAACATTTCCTTGGCAATCATTCAAATTTTCCTTGGCAATCAGGGCGTTGGTAATTTTGACAAGGAAATTGCCAAGGGATATATCCTCGGTAATTTCCAATTTACTATTCAAAAAATAAAAGGATATTTCCTTGAAAAATTTTCACCAATGAAATTAGCAAAGAAATATTTTCCTTGGCATACATAAATAATAAATCATATATTTATTTCCTCAGTAAATTTCCTTGGTAATAATTACTTACCAAGGCCATGTTCCATGGCAAATTCCTTGGTAAAATTAGGAATTATTTTTTAAAAATAAAAATTAATGAAAATAAAATATAATAAACACAAATTTGGTACGAGTGTAAATACATAGACATCCAAACGAGTATCCCATGATTCACATTCTTTCAAAACAATATCCAAGCATCCATATACAAATTCAGGACAATATCCCAAATCCAGAAACAAAAATCTAACAAAGTATCAAATAAAACCAAAATCCCCATGAAAGAAACTAAGGTAGAAGGAAGACGACGGAAGACATGCATCCAAACCATATCCAGACAATTCCCACTCTTTTGACACCTTCAGGCAATTCTTCCTTAGTGCTTTCTCCCACATTAACCTGTATAAAAACAACAGAATAAAGAAAATAGAAATGGAAGTGAATCAAATGAGTAGGTGCATATCTATGGTGTATCTTTGTACAAACATGAAACAAGAAGGGTAGAAGGACGAGGATGGAAGACATGCATCCAAACCATATCCAGGAAATTCCTACTCATCCAATCCCTGTTAGAACCGAAAAAGTTTCAGAATAAAAGTAAAAGTAACATTATCCTACCATTGAATAGTTATGAGTTGAAACCATCCCTACCAAGAGATCAATACTGGGTGGCATGGCTACATCATTATTTTTCTTGTTATATGGGATCCCAAGCGAAGATGGCTTCGATTTTTTTCCAGGAGAAACATCTTTGTTCTAATCATTCTCTAACTCAGATCTGGAAGTAGTAATTACTTTAGGAGTATCTAGTTAATCATTCTGCTGATGATATGTGTATATAGAAAACCAAAAGAATGAGGACGGTTAAAAAAGAAGATTCACGAAAGATCCTACAAAATTTCAGTGTTCTCATAATGCAAAATTGTTGATGCAATTCCAAGGCATCACTTGAACTGAAATAGAATGAAGATTAATGATTACATGGTAGGTTCAATGTAGGCTATCATCAATGGAGGAATTGAGACGTCAAGAATCTAAAAGTTGTTTGACTATAAGATTGATCTTCTTTTTCTTCCTTAAAGTGCACAGTAATAATATTACGACTAAAAAAAATTAATAACAAACTCAAAGCATACCCCTCCATATGGAAGCATTAGTGTCTGTGGTGCCTCCTTCACGTACTCTTCCATGGCAGTTATAAATGATTCATGTGTCTGCAATTCAAAATGCCATAAAAATATAACAAAATCACAAAGCAAATAATAGTTAACCATAAATCTAGAAAAGCTTCAATTAACTAAGAAAAAGAAAGGGTCACCAAATCAAGTCATAAAGTCTAATACCTGTTCAATTTTAATGTACCTCTGATCTTTCCCAAATTCAAGGACCTGCAGATCTCAAAGAACACAGACAACTTCTCTCCCTGCAGTTAAATGAAAGGGTATATTCCATTTTCTGAATACGTAGACATGTAACACATAATTATGAAAAAAATAAAATGTCAAAGCTACGAAGAGCTAGCCAACATAGAGTTGTACATGACGATTACCTGATCCCCTGACTTCTTATATATTTCAAGTGCTCTCACAGCTGCATGATGACGTGGCATCTCAAAGAACTGTAAGAATATAAAAGTTTGCTACATTTGTGAGAATCCAGTATAACCTACTAATTAAGTTCCTAGTATACAGCAAAATCATACCTTGTCAACCAAATTTAGAATTCCATCTATAATTGCCACATAGAGTTTAACACTTTCAGCTGCAACCTGAAGCAGGAACATGACGATCGAGAGGAGTTAATAAGCACACAAAAGCAAGTTACTTTTCAAATCCAGGAAATAAAAAATTCATTTGTTATTTACAATTGAAAGGGCTTAATGAACCAAGAAACTATTTCGAGCCGCTCCCTGTGGCTGCACCACGGCACAAGGTTAGCAATCGTCAAGAGTAGTCAAAATATTGGCACACCCCACAGTATCACAGATTTGGCGAAGGAAATGATGTTATATAAATTAAAATGAAATAATAGTAGCAATACATATACTAAAAAGCTATGTCAAGAAGAAATGAGAAGATATCGATAGCATAATGGGTGTAGTACCAGGCAAGCGAGGAGACGATAAAGAAGAAGTTGCAATGGAGGTAGCTCCTCGAGCCACTCTGAGATGTGGAGCTCTTTAGGTTTTTGTTTAACAAAAGAATTGATAACAGATTACGGAGTTCATTCTTACAAATAATTTCCCAAAATAGCAAATTGAAACTTTTAGAATAATCATATTGAAACTTTCCAGTGCACCTCATCCCCGTACAAATCCATTATAAACCCTTTTATCAATTCAAACAGAACCTCAACCTGCAAAAATGATCTCACCACATATAACCACATATTGTAGAAAAAACAATCTCCTGCTTGAGCATTGAGCATTGTTTGCAATATTTCCAGCCATAACAGTGCTGAACACCTCCTTATGAGCACTGTTTTATGCAACCTTCTCACCAACTAAACATTAGCTTTCTTCAATCACTTATCAAAGTATGCCTACTAGTCAAGTTGACATATTCAAATCAGAGAATTACTAAAGTGTAGTTAAAACTCTTAACACTTTTTTTCTCAAAATTAACTAATTTTTCTCAAATTTTCAAAATTAACTAATTGTTCAAACTCTCGTTTGTTAATTTGTTAATACTCAAAACAGCTCATAGAGTCATGCTCATATATTGAAATTTCAACAAACATCAAACATCCAAATTAGGGTTTATTAGAGTGCGCAAAGTTTAATATGATGAAAATTTGGGTTTATTAAAATTCTAATCACAACAAAGCAAAATCTTTAACCAAATTTAGAAAACCCAGAACAGTACAAAATAATCAGAAAACTAAAAACGAAATTAGGGTTCAGATACAAAGTTATTAGAGATTAAGTTACTAGAACAAAACTGCAATAACGAAGCGTTGCGAGCTGTCCGGGATAGGCTGAGATAGTTCCATACGCCGGGAGGAGACAGAGATTCGCGTCATGTTCCTTACCAACGAAGACTAGAGAGCAATTGTGTGTGAGACTGCGTGGGCGAGAGACAGAGAGAGTTTGGGATTGGGACTTGGGAGTGGAGCGACGGTGACTCGGCGGCAAGTGACAGTGAGGCAATGGCCGAGGTTTAGGGTTTTTTAGTAGTCAGTTCCTCACGCCTTTTTTTGCTCCAAGTCGAAGACGAATTTACTATTTTGGGGATTTTGGGTAATTGACTGATTTGGGGATTATATTATCTTTGATGGCAAGGGGTGTTGTTGGCGGTACCTTGAAACTTTTTTGAGGATTTTGGGGTTGGGGTGGTGGAGGGAGTTTTAATTGTTGGGAAAATTTCTACTAAAATGTACTCCCTCCGTTCCAGGCAAAGAGTTTAGTTTTGACTTTTTTCGGTCAATTTAGTTGAAGTTTGACCGATAATTAACATAAATTTAGTGATTTTTACAAAATTTTGAAAGTTGCAATCCATAGTATTTTTAAAATAATTTTTAATTAATAAAATTTTATTTCCTAAAGCATAAGTAAAGTGTATAAAATTTTGATTTGATTTAGTCACATGTTGACTTTTAAAAAAGGAAAGTGGACTCTTTGGCTGGAACGGAGGGAGTATCAAATTAGACATCACAATTTAGTGGACTTAAACTTATAATTATTTAATTTCAAATAAAAGTAGTTGTTCAATTTGTATCCTCATTATTTATCATTTTTTTTAAAAAACATATGTCATTATTTAATATTACAACCC
This sequence comes from Platycodon grandiflorus, assembly GCA_016624345.1. NCBI lineage: Eukaryota > Viridiplantae > Streptophyta > Magnoliopsida > Asterales > Campanulaceae > Platycodon > Platycodon grandiflorus. The sequence goes on from CM028361.1 coordinate 23,615,078, forward strand.
TCAGAAAAATTACTAATAAGAGGTATGATTTTGAGTATAATTATTATTTTGGACAAAAATATTTTCACATATTTTATATTTTTATTATCGGCGGCACCACCGCTAAAACCAACAATACTGCCCTCACAACCATCACTAAAACATTGTCACCATCATTACACCAAAACAGCACCCCATCTAGGCGAACCATAACTACCACTAACGCCCCACTGCTAACATCACTACGATGACAACAATCTTACCACCACTCCAACTCCACAACTCATCAACTACAATTACCAACATATCGCTGCATTAAAACTACCACCACCACCATCTATCCACTACCACCCTTTCCTTGTCCTTCCATCAATAAACCACCACCAGCGTTATCGCCCACATGTCTATACGATCTCTACTACCATTTGGTCTTTCAGTTGTCTCTAATTTAGAGAATAAACTCAATCAGACTTTAATTTAGAGACTAAAATTATATTTACTCTTTAAATGTCCCTCTCTAATATGTTGATTTTTGGTGGTGGTTGTACTGTTAGTTGTGTAATAGTCGAGACATGATAGTGATGGCCAATGGAGAAGCAGGGTTAGTGGTATGTAGTGGAGGGGTGCAGCGACTATGGTGGTAGGAGTGGCATGGTAGATGGGTATGGGTGGAAGTGTGATTATGCCAGTTAATGGATGATGGAGGTAGGGGAGGAAGAGGTGATGGCGGTTTGGTGGTGGAGCCTTGATTGTCATTAATATTCAAGCTACAAATTTGCACTTGTATTTCATATTAATTTTTAATTATTGAACTAACTCATCAGTTAATTTTGTAAGAAATCATTGGTAATTTATTAATAGAATCTTCTACACCTTGCATCACTCACTACACGTCCAATAGATGCATTCGATGATTCCATTGGATGGTTGTAAAGCAAAACAAATTGCTTATGTTTTAAAAAAATCTAGTAAAAATAAAATATAATATTCATATATTTCTATATATTAAGAAATGGTCCGATGCCACTCCTTATGATCCAAACCAACTTTTCTTAATTACTTTTGCTAAATTTTTGAAATATAAAAAACTATAAGTGAATTTGAGAATTTTATACGTAAATCATAGATTAATGAAAATAGATTTATGTTACCATTTAATTTTTGTAATTATGTTGGTGGTTAATTATTTAAATATTAACTAAGTAATTAAGATATATATATATATATGTGTGTGTGTGTGTGTGTATTTATATATATTAGTGTTTAGGATATTTAATAATAAATATGTTTGTATAAAAAAAATGTTTTTTCTATTGAGAAACAATTATAATGTATTTATGTGTGTGTGTGTGTGTATATATATATATATATATATATATATATATACACACACACACACACACAAAAAAAAACCAACGATTTCACCAAGGAAACAATTCCTCACCATTTATTCCTTTGAAACTAGTTATAGAGCCCGTGCAATGCACGGGTGCAATTTAACTTTTGTGTTTAATTGATACATTTTAGAAATATTTTTCAAAAAAATTATCATTATTGAATATAGAAGTTTATTGACTTAATGTCTAAAAAAAAAGTTAAGTGTTGTCAATATATGCAAATTGATAGTCATTTATTATAATATTTTTGTTTTAAAATAAGTATTTTTCTATTGGTGGTCCACACATGTATTTTTGTTTCTATATATTTTAAAAATTTTTAAGTATCATTTAATGATAACATATTATTGGGTTTCTTTATCTCTTTTTTTTATATTGCACTTAGTAAAGATATTTTAGACAAATATTTAAAAAAAATTACAAAATTAAAAATAAAATATTTACTTTTGGACATATTGAAGAAATATAATATTTTTCTGAACAAATGAGAATTATTTAAGGATTGAATATAATTGTATTTTTTGAAATAATTTTTGGAGATCATTCAATAATTAGAAAATGTTTAAGTGTATAAAGAAATTTACACAAATATCAAAAAAAAAACATAAGCATCAATTTTGAATAAATAATTTAAAATTTTGTTGATATGGATCACATATTATATACATTATTTTAGGACGTTTTAAATAAGAATAGGAGCCCCAATTTGACATGGAAAGAGTATCATTTATAATAATAAAAATTAGTTGGTTTATATTATAAAATAATGTATAGAATAATATAATATGTTTTTAAAGTCTTTATATATAATATAATTGATTGAGTTGGTTTAAGGTGTATAATTATATTTAAAAGGGTGTGGGTTTAAATCTCATTGACAACATTATTTTATTTCCTAAAATTCTTCTCCTAATAGTAATACCTATTGTAAAACCTATTATTATTAGGTATTGTTATTAGCTAATGACTTTGAAATAAAAAGTCATTTCACTCCAAAAGTCATGTTTACTTGGAGACTTGAGAATCAAAAGAACCAAAAGTTGGATGAGGTGGCACACTTAGAGGCATCATCACCAACTTTATATATATATATATATATATATATATATATATATATTGGGGAGTATTCAATGATTACTTTTTTTTTTAACCATCAATGGATACTATCATTATCAACCATTGGATCAAAAATCAAAGGTTGAGATTTAATGCATTAAATGACTCACTTACTTGCATTAATTGCATTTTTCAACTATATATATTTCCTTGACAATTATGGCTGGAATCTTCCCACCAAATTTTTTTTTTTTTTTAAGCTTTTGCACAATTGCCTAAGAATATATTCCTAGGTAAATATGGAGAGAAGTTTAGCGCCAAAAAAGAATTGGATCCACCAAATTTCTCAATGAAAACTATCCCTAGGTAATTTTAGAGTAATTATTTCCTTGGCATTTTCCTAACTAGATTTGGAGGGATACTTGCCCCAAGAGTTTTAGAGGTCAAAATAGATTGCCAAGCATTTTAAAAAGAAAATTTTCCTAGGAAATATCTTCATTGGTAAATTCCTAGTGAATTTCCTTCCTTGGTAAATTCCTTACAAATTTGAATATTTTTCCTCCCTAATTTCGTCGAAATTTGGCATGGAAATCGGTTTCCTCGGTAATAGCCTTGGCATTTTTAGGAAATAAAATTCCTTGGTAAATTTCTTGGGAATTATCATGGTCCACGGATACACGCACAAAATAGAATCATCCGATTCATCTATGATTCAGGGAGTTTGTTCAGATTTTCTGTTGCTAATGGATTTTGAAGATAATAAATAGAGGTATGAGTAAAAGTAGCAGTAGAGAGAGAGAGAGCACTAGGTTGGCCTGGATTGACGCTCTACGATACCATGTAAGAACGGGAAAATTATAAAATGACCAACGTACTATTATTTAGTAATCGATTTCACCCCGTACTCCCAATATCCTAAAATTGACCAGTGTACTCACTATTTGAGTCCAATGTGGTCCCTCTAGTTAACTTTTCATCCAATTTTCTAATGAGGCTGCTAAAGTGGTTAACGGAGCTAATTTATGAGGGGTATTTTTATCCTTTTTTTCTAAATCTCACCACCCCACCCACATACACACACTCTTTCTCTCTCTTGCCAAAGAATTTAATGGACTCAAATGAGTCATGTTTCTGTTAAAGTGATTGCTTACTGTTCTCTTATTCCTTCGTCGTTTAATTCTCCTCACACTTCCTCTCCGTCGTCCTCCGCCCTTCATTTGTTCACCGAATTCCTTTGGATTAGTAACTCCTCAGTTCGTGACACCATATTCAATTTATAGCTTCCATGCCTCTCTGTTTCTCAAATTCCTTCAAATTTTAGCTTAGCGAGCTTCTAATTCAGCTCAAAATTAATTCCATTTTTCAAAAATAAAATTTGTACGAACTCTCCTACTATTACTATTCATTTTCCAGACATGTTATTCATACCCTACGCCATTAAATTGTACGGAGACAATCCGCCTTTGTACATCCTTCATGGCCTTCAGTCCAATCGCCAATCAAACCCTACCCGTCATCCAGAGCATGTTCGACGTGTTGCCGAAGGACATCACTATCGAAGGCCTGCAAATATATATTTTTCATTTGTTTACTTTGAGATCTGGTTCGTACCTGAACTGGATTGGATATGGATTGGGGTTCGAATCTGGATCTGGATGACTTGATTCAAATCTAGTTCAGATCTTGGTTAATAATCTGGATCGGATCGTTGCACAATCAATAAAATACACTATCGTAGACTTGCGATCTAGGGGTTGGGCGAAGAAACAGCAGCGGCAATGAGAGGAGCACATGACCGTGAAGGAGGGTAGCGTTCCGGTTAGAAACAACGGCGATGATGGTTCTGCAGGGGAGATTTGCTTTAACGTCATCTTCTGGGTGTCGGGTTAGCTCTCATAATTAAGATCTGTGAGTAGCGTAAATCGTCTTAGATGGGTGGCAGCTATAAGATGTTGACAAAGGCATGAAAATGGGGACGGTTGAATTCTCCGGCAAGAGAGAGTGTATGTGGGTAGGGTGGTGAGATTTGGAAGGAAAGAACAAAAATATCCTTTATAAATTAACTTCGTTAACCACGTTAGTAGCCTCGTTAGAAAATTGGATGGAAAGTTAACTGGAGGGACTGCATTGGACTCAAATAGTGAGTACACTTGTCAATTTAAGATATTGAGAGTACGGGGTGAAATCGGTTACTAAATGATAGTATGTTGGTTATTTTTATAATTTTCCCATTTAAGAACAAAAAATATTGTAAAATCTCAAACTGGCCCGAACAAGATTATATTGTACTAAGTGAGTAGTAATAAGGTGACAAAACCGAATACAAACAAAGTCGGTTAGCATGTGTTGATTGGTTAAAAACTGTAAATCTCATAACTTAGTGATGAAAGCTACACACGACATCACCTATCAATAGTTGCCAACAATTGTATATGCACCTCATTTATGTATCCTGTTTTGTCTTCTTAGCACTACTCCCTGAGTCATAAGCTGGTCATGGACTTTAAAGAAAGATGTTGAAGTGTAAGAGAAACAGATGTGAGCTGCTCTAATACCAAGTTTGTCAATGGATCAGATATGTAGCAAATATGGATATAATCGAATCTGATCCTAGAAATTACTACCTCTGTACCAAAATAATTGTCGTTTTAGCGCATACAAATTAAGGAAGCTTTCAAAAAGACTGATGTACCCTTATTTAAGTTCAATAATTATTAGTAAGTTAAATGTTACTTGAAATCCTATAACCACAATTATTTTGGGACGGAGGTAGTATATCATTAATTAGTCTGATTCGACCCGATAACCCGACAGAGCTAGTATCAGTTAATTCATATCTGAATCCGAATATATGACTAAATATCGAATTTCATCCAAAAATTCAACGCAATAAATATAAAAATAAAAAGAATTTATTTTTTGGCAATGTTTATCTTAGTAGTTTTTAAAGAATGTATATGATGAATTATACTAATTAGTAAGACATACGAGAATGCAAGAATAATTAAAAAGAATGGCCTACCTCAAAATTTGGAAGGAGCTTGTGAGCAATTAACTCTAGAAGATTTAAGTATTTACGAAAAGTTTTTCGAATTTGATCCTTAACGCACTTAATCCAAATTTGATTCATATTACGATCAAATTCGGACTAAAATCAAATCCATTGACAAGCCTATCTAATACATCTATTTAGTTAAAATGAGATAAAACGATTCTTACATTTTCTACCATTATTTATGAGCAGTTATAGGCAATGCTCTTCATAGTAGAAACCGCCACCATGCTTACCAGCGCTTCACTGCACAAAGTCAAACATCGCATACTTCTTTGTCTTAAGGACACCATCAAGTTACTACGCCAATAAACTGACACAGAAAACCTGAATTTCGTCCGAGTAATTCATGCCCACTTGATTGTATCTAACCAGTCCTCTCAAGAACACATTATTAAGAACAATTCTTTGGTCAATCTCTACTCGAAATGTGGTCAACTGGCAACCACTCGCCAGCTGTTTGATAGAATGTCGGAACGAAATGTGGTTTCGTGGAGTGCCTTAATGGCAGGATATTTCCAGAACGGGTTTGATTTGGAAGCTCTTAATATGTTCAAAAATATGGTTTCGGTGGATAGTTTGTTGCCAAACGAGTATATATATGCGTTGGCGATTTCTTGTTGTTCTGATAGTGGGTCACTTAAAGAGGGCTGGCAATGTCATGGGTACGTATTGAAGTCTGGCTTAGTATTTCATCAGTTTGTGAAAAATGCACTTATACGCTTGTACTCGAATTGTTCGAATGTTGTAGGGGCTATGGAGGTTTTGATTGCAGTTCCTGGATCGGATATTTTCACTTAGAATTTGATGTTAAATGGGCTTATCGATCATGGGTATTTCATTAAAGTATTGAGCGTACTGGAAATGATGGTGGCTGTATGCGTAGTCTGGAACAAAGCTTCTTATGTTAGTGTATTTGGCCTTTGTGCTCGTTTTAAAGATTTGAATTTGGGCAAGCAAGTTCATATCAAGATGGTGAAGAGTGGTGTTGAGTTTGATATTTTTGTTAGCAGTGCCATTGTCGATATGTATGCGAAATGACGAGTTGCAAACTCGAAATGTGGTATCATGGACATCAACCCTGGCAGCTTACATACAAAATGGGTCCTTTGAGGAAGCGTCAAAACTTTTTTCTCGCTATGAAACTTGAGGCTACTTCACCAAAGGAGTATACCTTTGCTGTACTGTTGAATGGCTGTGCTGGATTATCAACTGTGGGGTATGGGAACTCATTATATGCACATGCAGAGAAGTCGGGATTTAGGGATTACAATAATGTTGCAAATGCTTTGATCAGTATGTATTCAAGATTAGGCAACATCCAAGTTGCATATAAAGTGTTTGCAAGTACGACGCACAGGGACACAATAACTTGGAACTCAATCATATGTGGATACTCTAGGCCTCGGTGCGAAAGCATTGGCTGTGCTTCAAGACATGTTACTAGCAGAAGAGCATCCCAACTATGTAACTTTTATTGGGGTTCTCACTACTTGTGGACATCTGGGTTACATACAAGAAGGCTTCTATTACTTACAGTACTTGATGAAACAAATGGGTGTCGAAACTGGTTTGGAGCACTATATCTGTATTGTTGGGCTTCTAAGTAAGGCTGGACGACTCAAATCAAATGGGATGTCGTTGCATGGCGAACTTTGCTCAGTGCATGTCATGTTCATCGAAATTATGGTTTAGGATAGCAAGTTGCAGACATTGTATTGAATTTGAACCCTGATGATGAGGGAACATATACCTTATTGTCTAACATGCATGCCAAGGCAAAGAGGTGGGATGAAGTTGCGAAAATTCAAAAATTAATGAGAGAAAGGAACATCAAAAAAGAACCTGGACTGAGCTGGATAGAGAATAAAAATAATACCCATGTCTTTGTTGCAGATGACTCTGAACACCCAGAGGCTGCTCAGATTCATGCCAAGGTAAAGGAGTTGTTGACTGAGGTAAAACGACTTGGTTATGTGCCAAATATTGCTAATGTACTGCATGATGTGGAGGAGGAACAGAAAGAAGATTCCCTTAGTTATCACAACAAGAAGCTGGCTGTAGCATTCGTCCTTATGAAAACACCTCCTAAAGCACCAATCCGTATCATTAAGAACTTGAGGATGTGTGATGATTGCCACTTTATGATATAACTCATCTCAAAGGTCACAAATAGGGTAATAATTGTTATAGATGTCAATCGTTTCCATTGTTTTCAAGATGGATGTTGTTCCTGTGCAGATTATTGGTAAGAATTTCATGGATCAATTGTAATTGGTGACCCGAGCTCAAAGTTTAGATATCAATGAATATTATGACTTGAAGCCAAATTTACTTACCGCCATGTAGGAATATTTCCTGCATGAGCTTCGCTTTCATGGCTGATCAAAACTAAGAATCTTCATGGCCATTAAAAGGTAAGACGAATTGTTTTAGGCAGCTCCATGCCTTGAATATTAGTTTTTGATATCAAATATTCACCGGCTAACATGCTTACTTTTAAGTACATTTTCTCGATTGCAGAAATTGTTTGGAAGCATTATTTCGTTCAGGCCATGGATTTCAAGTGTTTGGCCTAAACTTCTACATAGGTCTCCTGCTGAAGTTTTGATGCGAGGCCATTGGGAAGGATGCTACTATGCGGACAAGTTTGAATGATGGTACCATTGAAAAACTTTCCAGATGCAAAATCATGCGTACAAACTTTTGTAGGATCCTTCTGCTTGAATATGTGGCTTTTAGCGTTTTTATTTCTGTTAGAGGATCATCAAGTTGGCCTCCACTTTGCTATGAGATCCTTCGAGCGCTGTGCATTTTTCCTTCAAGGTGCTTGTTGTAAACGCTGAAGTGTATCTCTATAGAGAGGTAATTAATCTTCCGAGTATCAATTCTTCAAGGTATTATATCTTAAAAACTAGCTGGTGTCTGGGTGTTGGGCGTAGCTTTATAATTAATTGGTAATATAATTTAATTGTCTGAGGAAAAAAAGCATATACATCTCGAAGCAGCACCCTGTATATGGACTGTAGTTTACATCTAAAATGTGTGTCAAGATGTTCTTATATAACATGTATGATAATTCTCAGTTTAATTGCTGCCCTTTGCTTTCCTACTTGTTATTGTTCTTTTGTTTTGTTGATTCTCCACGAACCTCTATTTTTTATCTTGAACACTCTTTTGTTGTGTTAATTAAGTGAGCTGAAGTTTGTAGTTTTCTGACCGATCGATGATGAAAAATTATAGTGATGACCACAGATGAGACAACAGTAGTTGCGTGTTACAAAAATTTGTGTCAAAAAGAATGTTTTAAACTAATACACTCGTTATATGATTTTGAAGTCTTTCGAAAAGACGGTTTCAGGAAAGGCTGCTAACCATATATATAAAAATTTATTGAAATCTATCCCCCCCATCTCCGTTTTCTTCATCGTGCACATGGATCATCCTCCTGCTGTCCTCCATTTATGATCTTTCTTTCAAGCGCCCAGAGCACAAAATACTCTCTGGAACTCCTTTGCATCGAGAAAACCTTCCTTGTTCTTGTCAAACAAATCAAAAGCTCCCTTCACTTCATCTAAGCATAGTTATTTTACTTCAAAGGGTTAGATATGTCTGTAGAGCCCAACCTCTTCTGAAGCAATTCACCTTCAGGATGGCAAAAGACCCCCAACCTTGCATGTCCAACTCCATCGTATCATTAAGAATTTGAGGGTACGCGATGATTGCCACTCTGCTATTAATCTATCTCAAGTGTCAGAAATAGGGTCATAATTGTTAATAGATTTCTTATGTTAATTTCATCGTTTTCAAGATGGATGCTTCCTATGCAGATTATTGGTCAGGATTTCATTGTAATGGGAGACCTGATTTCAATGTTCAGATATTGATAAATATTATGACTCTAGGCCGAACCTAACTTACTGCCAGATTGAAAGATAGCCACATGAGCTCAGCTCTTGTGGATAATCAAAACAAAGAATTTTTGGAGTTTGATGTCACATGATTTTTAATAATCCATTTTTATTTTTTATTTTTTATATATCAGATATTTGCTGGTTAACATGCTGGTTTCTTACTTCTTAGTGCATTTTCTTGAATTTAAAAATAATTCGGGACATGCTTTCCTTCAGCCCAGTGCCAAGGATTTCAAGAGTTGGGCGTGACCTTCTACACGGGCTATTTGATGAAGTCTTGATGCAAGGCCATGAACATGCTTTCCTTCAGCCCAGTGCCAAGGATTCTACTATGTTACTAATTTGAAAAACCGTGCCATGGAAGAAGTTTCCATTTGTACAAGCTCCTGGATAAGAACTTGCCCTTTCTCTGTTTCCTTCAATATGCAAGAGTTTTCGGAAACCTTCTGCTCGAATATATGTGTACATACTCGAAGCAGCAGCATCCCCTTTAGCCGTTTTCATTTCTGCTAAAGGATCCGAACACCCTCGGTTACTCACCTTACACGTGGGCATCACCACATGGCAATCCTACGGTGCAGTGAGTGCCGGGTCGACGACATGGGTGCCTAAGAGCACTCCAAAACCGTCGGCTCGGGAGATGGAGACCGCATCCATCGTAGCACCCGGCGAAGATGGCAAGGTCAAATGGACGACTGAAATGACGGGCGACCGGTACCCATTCTACGACAACTCATTTCCACCTCGGTGTGCTGCATGCACAAGTGAGCAACCTAGAACCATTCTAGGACGACCTCACAAATGAAACAGGCGACCGACGAATGTCACGATCACCTCGACCACGAGAGCGACTGGCCGGGTCGACCTCTTTCATGTCTGTCACCTCGATAAAAACAGAGTCCTATATGGAAACACATTGCTTGAAGAAGAGTTCTGATATAATCCTTCTCAACATCTCACTCCTATACGTATAAGGTAACGTGACCCTCAAGAAACGGAAATTACTCCTAATCTATATCTGACAAGGATTGAGGTCACATCCCTATAAATAGCACCCTCAACAGATCTTATGAGGTACGCGTCTATAGATTTGCTTATATACTGTCTCAGCTTCCTACGCTTACACAACACTGCTAATTCTCACGCCGGAGGGTTATCGCTGGGACAACCCAGCGCCCCTAACGGTGTTTTTTGCTTGATTACAGGTTTTCAGACGATTTTCGAGGACAATCCCTGCAACGTCAGCCGGAATCCTACCTAGACTACACACGTGGACCAAGACACGACACCCAATCCTTTTTTGGCGTGATCAGTTTGGTTCCGTTGCCGGGAACTTTTTTGTGATCAAGCATGGCATCTTTAAGCAAGTCTCTAATCTGCCGCTCCAAAGAACAATCCCAGGCATACCTCGCCGCTCCACTTGCGGCAACTCTCCGGACACCGACAAAGAGTCACCGTAATACCCTCATCGTGGCTTCCGCTTCACCAAAATACACGAGCTCAAAAGCGCCGGAGCGATGAGAAGGAAAGCTTTGGGAAAGAAGGCAGCACAGGCAACCAAAAGCCCAAACTTAACAACTCGTAACGGCCAGACGCCCACCCCACCTTCCTCCGACGGCGAAGGCGCAGAAGACAAGGATGATCTAATCATAATGGATAGCAGGATGCCTCCTACTCAGCAAGAAATCGATCTCGCCGAATTGGAGGAGATACGGAAAGAGAGAGCTTTCCTGGAGAAGCAGAGAGAGCTAGAAAAACGTGAATACGAGCTATCCCGCAAGCTCGCCGCCCAGACGACCCAGCTAGAGCCGAGCTTACACCTAACCAATGACAAGCACCACAATGTTCGACCGAAGGGAGTAAGCACAGAGTCGGCGGTCATCGAGGAGGCAAGGGATGACGCTCCTAGACGCACGATAAAAGTCGGCCCCGACGAGCGATTGCGCATCAAACACTTGGCACCAAGGACCGACTAGGCACCCTGCACGGGGAGCGACCTAGAGGTAGTATCCACTCAAGGATGGATGGACGAGCTAGAAGTCCTAGCCCGGCAAAGACTTACGGTCCCGCCAAATAGAAGATAATGAGGAACGATTTCGACGACCACGGAGAGCCATAGCCACCGCTCCAAACGCAAATCATCCAACACAAGTACCTCCAGCAGCGAGGCAACCTCGCACAAATATTCCAGGATCGACGACCATGATCGCCGATCTAAGAGGCGGCAAGAGCGGCGGAGGGAGGACGAGGTGCTACGAAAATGAAGGAACGATTAGAGGCTCTTGAAAGAGGGAAAGAATGGAAACCTTCGGGAAGCGTAACGGCCTTTTGTAGGAGAATCCGAATACTCCTCCAAATCACCGCTGAAGCCGCCATCTTTGAAAAGTTACGTGGAACCACAAATGCTCGAAGCCACGTATCCAGCTTTGAAGCAAAAATGGGAGTGTGCACTAGAGATTTGGATCTCTGGTGCGTAGTGTTTGTCAGCACGTTTGAAGAAGTCGTCCTGAATTGGTTCGAGGAGCTAGAAGAGGGTTCTATCAGAGATTGGCACGACCTGAAGAAAGCCTTTTTGAAGAAGTACTCGTCAGCAGGCGACCTCCCCAAGAAGGAATCTGACTTATGTGGTATCAAACAGCGACCCAATGAGTCATTGGAAAGCTATCTCGAAAGATTTAAGAATGTTGCCGAAAAGTTGTTGAACGTCCCCGACAAAACCATAATGGCCTTTTTCCAAGCTGGATGCCGATCTGCCAAACTCCTGTCTGAAATCGGCATGCGACCCCCCACCACCAGTGCGGAAATGTACACTGCCGCACAGAACATTGGGAACGTCGAAAAGACCTTGGCAGACCAAGAGAGGGAGGAGCAAAAACCCTCTGCAACGCAGAAACAGAAGAAAGAAGAAAAGGTGAACAGAAGGAAGGAGGCAACTACGGGCACGGAAAAGGAAAGGGGAAGAATAAGTGGGGTAGAAAAGAAGAATTTTACACCCCCTTGAACACAAGCCGAGAGCAAATCATGAACGTACTCCTCCAAGAAAATAAGATTGTCCGACCTCCACCACTCAAAGAGGCTACATACCCTCGCAACCCTGATAAAAGATGTGCCTACCACAACGGCATCGGCCACACAAGCGAGGAATGCATACAACTAAAAGAGAGATACGAAGGCGATTGACGGGGAGAACTCAAAAGGTACGAGCAGCGAGGAGGACTCACGAGATCGGCCTAGGGAGGCCCCGAGGGTTAATACCGATGAAGACGAAGTCTGGTTAACACAATTACGGAAGAATGGTCGAGCATCACCAAAATAAAAACAGCAATAAATAGCCTCAACCATACCGTCCCGCCGGCCGTTTGGGGGAAAAGGGGTAACATTCCTACCCCGAGCCGGCTACTAACCCCGCCGAGGGGGACATGCCCAACCATTGAAGCAAAAATTGGCGGAGGTCGAGTGAAAAGAGTACTCATCGACACGGGCGGGAAGGACATATTATTTTATAAATGCTTCCAAGCAATCGGGCTAGGAAGCTCGCATTTAACTCCGAGTGGAATCAAGCTAGAGGGTTTCACCGGACACAAGGTCGCCGTCAAGGGCACGGTCGACCTCAACGTAGTCCTCGGTACCAAAGATAACTCCCGCACCGAGGTCATCACTTTCCGGTCCTCGACATCCCTCTCCATACAACGCTATTCGGGGCTCCCAACCCAAATAAAATTTGAAATGGTGATCTCTCCACTCATCAAAAATTAAATTCCCAACCGACGGTGGGGTCGGAGAGGTAAAGAATGATCCCGAAGCACTCGAATCACTTCTTTGGAAGAAAGGAAGGCCGAGGAAGCTCGGCTCAAAGGAAAACGAAAAATGATTGCGAGATCATGAAGAGGCTTCCCAAAGACCCTCAATGACAAGCGATTGAAGTCCATCATAATTAGGAGCGCTCGGAAACAAACGCTCCGGACGAGCAGCATAGCAATTAACGCGGACGGCCATTCCGGCCCGCAAACGAGGAAAACACAAGCGACGCCGAGCTCGCGACTCCTCAAGCCGAGCTCGACTATTCACGTCAAGACGAGCTCGTTGAACCGCCACAAGCCGAGCTCGACGACCTCCCTCAGACCGAGCTCGACCGGCCTCAAGCCGAGCTCGCCGACCTCTAGCCGAGCTCGCCGACCTTCTAGCGAGCTCGCTCAAATCCTAAGGAAAATCGGGATGGCGACCCGACCGACGCCACCGAGCAGCCGACTCATGCCGGGCTCCCAATCGCGACTCAGGAGGCCACCAAAGGTCGTCACGGTGGAAAGCCCGGATCCGAGAGATCAACCAAATACCCCACGAAGACCTCGACGAGGTAGTCATCAACTTCGACTACCCTCGGCGAAAGTCAAGGTCGGGTGGAAATTGACGAAAGGAAAGGGAAGCAATAATCAAGTTCCTCGGGAAAACAAGGATATATTCGCATGGAAAACGAAGACATGGAGGGAATTAGCGAAGAGGTCGCCGTACACAAGCCGAACGTCGACCCAACAATAACTCCTATACAGAACGACCTAGAATATTCTCTCCCGAAAAACAGGAATCAAAGAAGAGGTCGACAAGCTAAAGGCGGGAATCATCGAGGAGATCTTCTATCCAACCTGGCTTGCAAACGTCGTAATGGTCAAAAAGACCAATGGAAAATGGAGGATGTGCGTCGACTTCACCGACTTAAACAAAGCTCGCCCGAAAGACCGGTACCCACTACCCGGATTGATCGGCTCGTAGATGCAATCTCCGGCCACAAAATACTCGGCTTCATCGACGCATACTCGGGATACCATCGGATATGCATGTGGTTAGCGGACCGACCGACGGCCTTCCGAGCGGCGGGAGCCATTTATTGCTACAAGATGATGCCCTTCGGGCTCAAAACGCAGGGCTACCTATCAACGGATGGTAAACAAAGTCTTTGGAGACCGGCGCGTAAACGAAGCCTACATTGACGACATGGTCATCAAGACAAAGCAGCGAACCACGTGGACGACACGAGCGAGACCTTCTCAAATCTCAGGAAAAACAAGATGAAGCTTAATCCAGCCAAGTGCGCCTTCGGAGTAAAGGCAGGAAAATTCTTGGGTTATATGGTGAACGAAAAGGGCATAGAGGCCAACCCGGAAAAAATTCAAGCCCTGGTAGACATGAAAGCCCCCAGCTCGATAAAGGAGGTGCAACGATTGAACGGGAGGATCACCGCACTGGGGAGATTTATAGCAAAATCAGCCGAAAAAAGCCTTCCATTCTTCAAAACGTTGCGAGGAAGCAAGAAATTCGCTTGGAATGAAGATTGCGACAAGGCCTTCGCCGAGCTGAAATCTTACTTGGGCAGCCCGCCATTATTGACCAGCCCGGTACCAGGAGAACGATTGTACATCTACCTCGCTGCCTCAGACACAGCTGTCGCGGCAGTCTTGCTAAGTGAAAGAGAAGCTGTTCAGAGACCAATATACTACGTCTCCCATGCACTCACAGATGTGGAAACCAGGTACTTAAACGTGGAGAAAGTAGTGTTAGCCTTGATCATAGCAGCAAGAAAGCTCACCCAGTACTTCCAGGCCCATGCCTTGACGGTTTACACCGACCTCCCGCTCAGGCAGATACTTCACAAACCAGATGTGGCTGGAAGAATGTTAAAATGGTCGGTCGAGCTCTCAGGATTTGACATCACATATGAGCAGCGCAAGGCAGTTAAGGCACAAGTACTCGCAGACTTCATTGCTGAAACGTCATTCGTCAAACAGGATCAAAGTCCAGACAAGCTAGCAAACCCTTCCAACCCGCCCAGGAGGCTTGGAACAACCAGCTCGCCACGACCTCGACCCCCGCTACATTGGACACTTTATGTTGACGGCTCAGCTGGCAAGTCAGGCAGCGGCGCAGGCCTATCCTTACACTCACCAGATGGAGGAGAATTCAGTAAAGCTCTACGGTTCAGGTTCCAGGCCTCCAACAACCAAGCAGAATATGAGGCCCTGATCGCCGGCCTTGAGCTCGCAATAGAACTAGGGGCTTACCAGGTTGTCATCTTCAGCGACTCCCAGCTCGTCGTGAAACAGATTTCGGGGGAGTATGGGGCTAATCACCCCACATTATTGAAATACTGTGATCTTGCAAAACGCCTACTAGAAAAATTTGAATATTGGGAACTAAAGCAGGTAGACAGAGCTGAGAACGCGCGAGCCGACCACCTATCCAAAATCGCATCCTCAGACATCAGCGACCTCTCTCAAGATGTATGGTTGGAAACCCTCGATTCACCATCAGTCAATAAGGAGGAAGCCATGCCCATCAACTCGACAGAAAGATGCTGGATCGATGACATACAAGATTATATCGAGCACGGCACATTACCTGAAGAAAGAGACTGGCCCAACTCATAAGGAAGAGAGCGGCTCGTTACACGGTGATTCTTTGGAATACTATACGAAGGTCGTTCACCAAGCCGTTGCTCGGATGCGTCCGACCGAGACAGTAGAAGACCTCCTCGCCGAAGTCCATGAGGGAGTATGTGGGGCCACCGGGCGCGAGGTCCTTATCGGACGAATCCTCTTCCACGGCTACCGGCCAACCTTACGAAAGGATGCGGAGTCTTATGTACGAGGTGCGACAAGTGTCAAAGGTTTGCTAACATCCCAAGACTACCGTCGGTTCCACGAGACACGTAGTGGCGGCTGGCCATTTGACATGTGGGAGTTGACCTTATAGGACCCTTCCCAAAAGCCAAGGGAGGCTGTGAATACGTAATAGTGCGCGAGACTATTTCACAAAGTGGATAGAAGCAAAACCCTTGCCACCATAACCGAAGAGAAAGCAATAAGCTTCATACATGATTATATCGGTGCCGATTTGGTCCCTAGAGCCATCGTGTCCGACCATGGCACCCAGTTCTCCACTAAGTTCACTCGGAGATGCGAACAAATGAACGTCGGACATTGGAAATCCTCGGTTGCTCACCCGCAAGGAAACGGTCGGAAGGGGAACAAGAAGATCCTCCATGCCTTGAAAAGAAATCGGATGAGAAGAAAGGTCGATGGCTCGACGAGCCGCCCATTGTATTATGGGAATACGCACTCGGTCGAGGCTCAACCGGGAGACACCCTTCACGGCGGCATACGGATCGAAGCGATGGCCCCGGTCGAAATGGCCTTACCAACATTAAGGGTAGCCCATTTCGACGAGTTAGCCAACGCAAACTGGGAATCGACCTCGACTATCGGAAGAAAGGAGGCTAGAAGCAAGACTCAGGATGATAAACTACAAGCAGCTCGCCAAAGCCCACCACGACAAGCGAGTGAGAACAAGATCATTCAACGTCGGAGACTGGGTACTAAGGAAGATCGAAGTGACTGGCAGAAATGCGGGAAGGAACAAACTCTCCCCGAATTGGGAAGGACCGTTCAGAATTACGGGCATAATCAAAGAAGGGACTTATCGATTAGCTGAACAAGATGGCACACCGCTCAAGAACCCTTGGCATGCAGATCATCTAAAAAAAATACTATCACTAATGTAACTGTTGCGAAAGTTATCAATAAAACAGAATTCTTCCTATCCGAAATCGATGGCAAGTTCATATACTCATAAAAGGCACCTCGCCATGCGAGGTCACCTTACGACCGCTCTTCACCGTTGAAGAAGATCGTAAGTCAAAAGGCACCTCGCCAGCGAGGTCACCTTACGACCTGCTCTTCACCGTTGAAGAAGATCGTAAGTCAAAAGGCACCTCGCCAGCGAGGTCACCTTACGACCTGCTCTTCACCAGTTGAAGAAGATCGTAAGTCAAAAAAGGCACCTCGCCACGCGAGGTCACCTTACGACCTGCTCTTCACCAGTTGAAGAAGATCGTAAGTCAAAAGGCACCTCGCCACGCGAGGTCACCTTACTGCTCTTCACCGTTGAAGAAGATCGTAAGTCAAAAGGCACCTCGCCACGCGAGGTCACCTTACGACCTACTCTTCACCAGTTGAAGAAGATCGTAAGTCAAAAAAGGCACCTCGCCACGCGAGGTCACCTTACGACCTACTCTTCACCAGTCGGAGAAGATCGTAAGTGAAAAAGGCACCTCGCCATGCGAGGTCACCTTACGACCTACTCTTCACCAGTCGGAGAAGATCGTAAGTGAAAAAGGCACCTCGCCACGCGAGGTCACCTTACGACCTACCCTTCACCAGTTGAAGAAGATCGTAAGTGAGGAAGGTACCTCGTCATGCGAGGTAATCTTGCAACCTAATCAGCGGAGGAGTCTTGCGAGTCAAGCCAAAGACAGCTCGCTACTCACACTTCGTTAAAAGCAAACACAAAGAAGATCGCATTTACAAACAAGCAAAGACTTCTCATTTTAAAAGGAGAAAGTGAGAACCTACCAGATAAGTTATAAGTTACATCATTAAAAACAAATAAAAATTGTTTGAGGCACCCCGGCCAGATGAAGCAATAAAAAAAAAAAGTTGTTTCATTACAAAGCCCGCGGGCTCAAATTAACTCCGCACAGCGAGGTCACAAATCAACTCGCCTCTCTGCCTCAAAGACCGCTTTTGCGTGAGCGTCTTGGTTGGATTTGGTTCCTTCAAATTCATCTAACTTAAAATCCCCGTCGAACTCCACGGCATCTCCATCGTCCAAGGCGTCAAGCAAATATGGAACATTGTTACTAAAAGGGGAAGGAGGCGCCCAAGGTTCACGACCTTGTTCTGCGTCCTTCCTCGCTATTAGCTCGAGTTCCTCGGATCGTAAGGAACAAGCTCGTGGCCATGACGAGCGAGGTCCCCGGTGTTCAAGTTGCCCCATTTAACCAGCTCACGAAGAGACACCCCGCAGGCGGCAGCAACCCGTAGAATCTGGGCCTTCCCTTTCTCATAATAAGAGAAGATTTCACTTCGATATGTCTGCGTTTTCTTAAACTCGCTAATAACAGCTACCGAGCTAGAGGCCTTCTTCGCCGCTGACAGCTGACGTTCAAGATCACTGATCTTCCCCTCTAGATTCAATTTAGTCTTCGTCAGCTCGCCTTGGACATTAAAAACTTCACCCCGAGACGTGGACAGCTCAACCTTGACCCCTGCGAGCTCACCTCGCAAACGGGTCACCTCCTCGGAAAGCTTGTTGGCAGCCTCAATCTTCTCAGCAGCCAGATCCTGACTCAGCTTCACGTCACTCTTAGATTTCTCAATATCCACCTCCGGTTCGGCTATGCGAGCTCGGGCGGCAACAGTGCGCTTACTCACTCCTTCACTAATCTGCTTGCTCGAGATTAGCGACACGAGTCCTTAAAGCTTTTCTCTCCTTGTTGGTCGCGCCAACCGGTTAGTATACGACCTAATGGCCGTGGCACTGAGAAATAAACCGGCATGAGAAATAACCAAGGATACAAGGAATAACAAAAGACAAGACTTACACTTATCGGGTTGCCTCCCACGACTCTGCGAGGTGAGAAGGAGAATAGCCATCATAGACAATGCCCGGTCGTCATTGCAAATCTCCGAACGGCGGCCTTCCCAATTTCGACCCGCGGGCGACATGGCTCGAATCTTGCTCCGCCCGCTTAGGGGTAGCCGAGTGGAGGGGAGGCATCTCTTTCGAAGGACTTGCCACGCTATGAACATCGCCCTTCGGACCCCCATCGGACACGCGATGACAACCGTGTCCTCGACCGCCTTCTTCGGAGGCCACGACTCCGATGACGACTGGTCCTCTTCCCGGATGACTTCGAGCTAACAACTTATTTCCCTTTGTCAACAAAGAATGGATATAGTGGGAAGCACCTCGCCGGTTCCAGCCAAGTTCGCCGCAACTCGAGCTCGACCCAATTGTTCCGAGCGAGCTGATTTGGCTTGTACTCTCTTGCCTGCGCTCCCCTCATGGCATCAAGGTCTTCCATATCTAGTAAAAAAAAATAATAATAATACAAGTCAAGAACAGCTGAAAAGATCGAGCTACTAAGTAACAAACAAGGAAGTGAGTTAACCAATTATCAGACAGCCTTTCTCGAATCTCGCCAACAATCGGGCAATACTTTCGGAATATCGATCGTGATGCTGTTCCAACCGGAAAACACTCGAACCCGGGGAAGGTACACATGGGTTCGAAGCCTTCTTCGATGACAACCCCGCAATATACACAATTTCTCATTATTAATGATTTCTCTCCAATCGTAACACCTCACTGGGTACCACCTCGAACCCCCGGGGCACCTCGAGAGCTGTTTAGCGAGCTTGTCGTAGTCGTCCGGCTCGGTAAGACGAACTAGTGTGTAGGGCTCTTCGGCGGCACTCTAAAATTCCGGCCTAATCTACTCTCCACCATGACAACCTTATCGCCCAAGGAACTTTACCGGGAGGGTCGGAAAACAACTTCACTCCATAGTTGTGGCTTTTGGCTTGCAAACGATTGTTGTTCCTATCAAGATGGAAGTAATAGCAAAATAGGGACATGGTTGGTTCAAAACCTAGTAGCGAGTACATACGATGAAACACGAAGAATCCTCATAGTGTTCCGGTGAGGTCGAGAGGGACCGTCGAGGTGACATCTAAAAACTCACATATAAAAGGATCAAGGGGAAGCGAAGCCCTAGATCAAAAAGCTAAGGTAAAAACCAACAGAGCTCCTCGACTTCCTTAAAGTATTCATGTCGAGCATTGGGTCGGGGTGAAACCGAGGTAATGGTCGGGATCACAAAAGAAGCTCGAGGACCATGTGTCCAAATCGAGACGAGGTAATCTGTTTCGCCGATCCACGAAAGGCACGACCACTAACACTCTCTTCGGTAGCGCCCTTGGGTTTCTTTTTCTTGGGACGAGGAGCTCGCAAAAGATAGTTTGCGTCAGAATAGCTCGACGAGGTCGAAAAACTTGGCCCAGCATCCGAAGTAGAAGACCGAGCTGGCTTGGTCCGGGCAGCTCGACTTTCATTAAAAAACAAATAGAGCAAGCTCGTCATGGTGCATCGTATCCATCAAAGATCCTCATAGAAGTACCGAAGGGGATATCATCGGCCTTAAAGGGGTCATCTTCGGGGACAACCAAGCCTTCTAAGTTCGCGCCCGGGCGACCGGTAAGTCACGGGCTTCACTTGGCAAAACGACTTGCCGGTCCCATCCTCGCTCTTAAATATTGCCCTCCCTTTGCGGCCTAGCAAAAAGCGGGCTGGATTGGCGTTTTACCCTCATGTTCGTATAAGGAGAACACGAGGAAGTCGAGCTAAAGGAAGAAATGATTCAAAGAAAAGGGAACGCCAAAGTACTGTTACGATGGCACGAGATACGGACGCAACGAGACAATAACAATCCTAAAGAAAATCGCGGAAAAATCTTGAAAGCGAAAGAAATGTAAACAAAAGGTCAAGGGACTAACCAAGGCGGGAGAAGGGAGATGCAAGTGAAGGATTGAAAGGATGAAAACTTTTTGAAGAAGAGAAGCTCGGAAATCGCTGCGGCCGGAGTAAGTTGAAACTTTGGAACTGTGCCCTAAAATGCGACGGATTGATTACTTATAGGATCCGAAAAAACCCGGGTCGACCCAAGCGGAAAAGCGCGGATTTTGGAAACGACTGCGTTTTAAGATGGGAATAGTAACCGCCTTTCTTTTGAAATTTGAAAAGTTCTGACACAACGCCTCGGAAGTCGTGAGCAATAAATGCGCACATATACCGAAAAGACCAAGTACAACAGAGAAGCTCGATCTGGGAATCAGAATGCTCACCTCGCGACAATTCAGCTTGGAATGAAGACACGACTTCCTGAGTACGAGGATAAATCCTCTCTCTCGGAAGTAGGGGGGCTATTGAACACCCTCGGTTACTCACCTTACACGTGGGCATCACCACATGGCAATCCTACGGTCTGTGAGTGCCAGGTCGACGACATGGGTGCCTAAGAGCACTCCAAAACCAGTCAGCTCGGGAGATGGAGACCGCATCCATCGTAGCACCCGGCGAAGATGGCAAGGTCAAATGGACGACCTGGAATGACGGGCGACCTGGTACCCATTCTACGACGACTCATTTCCACCTCGGTGTGCTGCATGCACAAGTGAGCAACCTAGAACCATTCTAGGACGACCTCACAAATGAAACAGCGACTGACGAATGTCACGATCACCTCGACCACGAGAGCGACTGCGGCGGCCGGTCGACCTCTTTCATGTCTGTCACCTCGATAAAAACAGAGTCCTATATGGAAACACATTGCTTGAAGAAGAGTTCTGATATAATCCTTCTCAACATCTCACTCCTATACGTATAAGGTAACGTGACCCTCAAGAAACGGAAATTACTCCTAATCTATATCTGACAAGGATTGAGGTCACATCCCTATAAATAGCACCCTCAACGGATCTTATGAGGTACGCGTCTATAGATTTGCTTATATACGTCTCGGCTTCCTACGCTTACACAACACCGCTAATTCTCACGGAGGGTTATCGGGACAACCCCGCCTAACGGTGTTTTTGCTTGATTACGGGTTTCGACGATTTTCGAGGACAATCCCGCAACGTCAGGAATCCTACCTAGACTACACACGTGGACCAAGACACGACACTCAATCCTTTTTGGCGTGATCAGGATCATTAATTTG
Organism: Platycodon grandiflorus; assembly: GCA_016624345.1. Taxonomy (NCBI): domain Eukaryota; kingdom Viridiplantae; phylum Streptophyta; class Magnoliopsida; order Asterales; family Campanulaceae; genus Platycodon; species Platycodon grandiflorus. The sequence continues at coordinate 23,637,086 of CM028361.1, forward strand.
GCCCCCCCTTTTGGTATGAAACCCTCTGCTCGGTCCCTTCTTCCTTCAAGGTATCTGTTCTCAAGACTAATATCTATAAAAAGGTAATATATCTTAAAAAACCAGTGGTTATTGGGAATTGGTGTAAATGGTTGTTACGGCTATAAGAGCATCACCAATACAAATATGAATGTGTAAAAATTGGGTGCCACTTAGGATTTACACATTTTTTAAAGAAAAAAAACTCTCCAATGCAATTGTAGAATATGATGTGTCAACTAAATTATTTACTATGCACACCTAAAGTTCTTGTTGTCATCTTTTGATTCGTAGAACATTTTTTAAGTGGAAGGAACCAAAAATTATTTAATCAATCAGAAGAAGCCAATTGAGATTTTGGTGCACACTTACATAGCATTACTCTTATCTAATAGTATATTGTCGGAGAAAAGATACACATACTCGAAGCAGCATCATTTGAAATGTGCCGTTGTTTTTATTTTTACGTTGTCCTTCTCAATAAGGAATATACTTGTTTGCAGGATGTTCTTACATAAGATGGATGATGATGATAACAAATTATAGGGATGAGAACTGATGGCACAAAAATGAGATAATTGCAAAATAAACTATATCTTAGTTTTGAGATTTTAATTTAAATCATGTATTTTTATTTTTTGCAAATTGAGCCTTCATCAATTTTTATTTTTTTAATCAAAACCTTCCGTCCAGTTGCTGTTACATGACAGAAAGATGACTTGGCCACCCACGTGGCTCTTATGTAAAAATGGCGGGGAAATAAAACCAATAATTTATTTCTTGCCAAAATTATTTTTAAAAACCCTTGTACTATTTTCCAATTTAAAAAACAACCAAGGTTTTTTTTAATTGGAAAATAGTACAAGTTTTTTTTTTGGAATAATTTTGGCGGGAAATAAATTGTTGATTTTATTTTTCTGCCATTTTCGTGTAAGAGCCACGTGGGTGGCCAAGTCATCCTTCCGTCAGTTGATCTAACAGCAACTTGACGGAAGGTTTTGATTAAAAAAAATTGGCAAAACAGACAATCGGGCCACTATACTTTGGGAAAGGTTGCAATTCGACCACTGATTGTTTGAAAATGTTATTTAGGTCACTGTACTTAAGTTATCTTGCAAGCTAGCCCACTAGAATATTAATTTTAAATGAAATTTCTATTTTACTCATGTCTTCGTCCTCATCTCCCTTAATAAAAATAGGGGTAAAATAGGAATTTTATTTAAAATTAACGTGTTTGTGGGCTCGCTTGCAAGATAACTGAAGTACAGTGGCCCAAATAACATTTTCAAACAATCAGTAGCTGAATTGCAACCTTTCCCAAAGTATAGTGACCCGATTATGTGTTTTGCCAAAAAATTACGTGAATGTTCAATTTGCAAAAAAAATAAATAAATACATGGTTTAAATTGAATTTTCAAAACTAGTACAGACTTTATTTTAAAATTATTTCGCACAACAATATTACCGTAGAGTAAAATTCTAATACATTGTCGGTGCAACTTTTGTTTTTTATACAAGTGACCTTAAATCTTGTTCGATTCATAAAAAGCTTACACATTAGTTCCTTGTCACATATTAAAGTTTTTTAAAAAAAAAATCTGATTTTTAATGCTCAATTTATGAAGTTTTTATTTCAAATCATTTGATTGACACGTAATTAAAATTGATTTAACGAACATTAATACACCTTTTTACGATCTGAAAATATATAAAAATTCAATTACTAAAGTATCTGATACATCTCAAGAATTAATATTTATTTGGATGCTTGTGTAAACTTTTTTTACATTGAAAGTGCATCAAAAATAAATTCTTACCGATAATAATAGAGTGTGTCAAAAAAAATTATGGAAAGAATGTTTTAAACTAATGCAATTTCAAGTCTCCCTAAAATATAGGATCAGCAAAAGCTGATCTCCATAAATTTAGCAAATTCATCAAAATCTATCCTTCCATCATCGTTTTCATCGAATACTTGGATCATCTTCCTGCAGTCGTCCATCTCCGATCTTTCTTTCAAGCCCAGAGAACAAAGCACCCTCTGCAACTCCTTTGCATCAATAAACCCATCTCTGTTCTGGTCAAACACATCGAAAGCTCCCTTAACTTCATCCAAGCAAGGTTCTTTCACTTCAAAAAGGTTAGCAATGTCAGTAGAGCCCAACCTCTCCTGAAGCAGTTCATCTTCAGGATGGCAAAAAAAACCCAACCTTGCCATGATTGACTCCACCTCTACTTTACATAGACCCTCATCGTCAATCTTATTGGCAGTATCATGAGTATCAGCAATTAGAGAAGGCTGCCTTTTTGAGGACTCAGAATCATGACTCGGTTTTCCCGCCTGAACCTTGGAATTCCAAGAAACTGCAAGCTGGGTATTGATAAAATACTGACATCTTGAAAGAAACTTGAAAAAACTCATCATCCTGCTGGGAATAATTTGAAGGAAAACGAACTTGAGCAATTCAAGTATCATGAAATGCATAGCTGATTTTCTTTGACTTTTGAACTAGCTAGGTACCACTACCAGGCCACTAATTAACGTTAGGGCTACGAAATATGTACTCGCATAAACTCGAAAAGATAGCTGTTGTATTCTGAATTTCGGTATGAACTTAATGAATAGGTGAGGGTATGCATGTATATATAGAGATATAGAGAGCTGCAGGGAGATAGATAGATGGGGGACATGCAGGGAAAGAGAGAAGGAAGGTAGGTAGGTAGGAATTGGAAGTAGTCTGGGAGTTGGAGGGAAGGCTCATGGGAAGCTTGTAATTAATGTGGGAAGTGGCGTGAAGAAAATGTTTTCCCAAGGAAACGTCAAAGGAAATTTCTGTGCTCCTGCAATTTAATTAGTATAGTAGGGAGGAGAGTCTTGCAGCAGAGGTGGGAAAGTGGGTTAGCCTGCTAATATCCATTTTTCTTTCCTATTTTGTCTTGTAGTAGTTTTTGGGTTTGTTTGAAGATTAATAATGTTTAACATATATATATAGGTAACAAAATGGACCTACAATAATTTGATTAGTGCCTGTTAATTGGTCGAAATCATTATTAAATAAGTGCAGCTGGGAATTAATGCAACCAACGTATGCAATCAATTAAAATGTTTATGTTCAAAGTTTCATATATATTCTTCATAGCTAAGCTAGGTCGCATCCCTTTAACTCGCTCTCGAGAAAGTAAAGTAAATTAAATTCTTAAGATATGCATTATATGTTAATCTTAGTTAAGAAATGCTGAAAAATTGGCACTGACTGACTGACTTAGTCTTTTGGGGCAATTGTCTGTTAGGAGACGAGAAGTTACCGTGAAGATTCATTCCTTGTCTCAATAATTCTTGTTTTTATTTGCTTGCTTGCTTGGGTCAATGTTGAAATTCACTTTGAAGGTTCCTTTCCTTAGCAGCCCCATACCATACATACATAAACAAACCCACAATTCCACTTCACCGGCCAGTATTTTATGTTGTTCAAAATTCTGTATTTTATTTTCAACCTCTCTTTCAACTAAATGTCATATTCCACTTTAATTTTAAAAGTCCAAATATTCCTCCTTTCCTTAGCATACTTATTATTTTTTTTTTCCACACTGTGGGTTGCGTATATCTTATTCCATCCATTATACAAAAAAGTAGTTTGGTTTTTGTTTGCAACTATATAGGGTATGTGAAAACAAAGGGTTTCAATAAGGTTTCATCAAGTTTGAAAAGCCAAAAATTATGATTTAGAGTCTATAGTTTATGATTTTAAAATTTTTAAGTTTAAAATTTAGAGTTTTGGACGCATTTGATAACTATGCTTCAAGAAAGAAAGGAAAGCAGTGAACCCGTTTACAAAGATTGGCGGGGAGTTGGGTTGGACAGGCAGCATCAATATGAGGTCGGCCCATTGGTCTAGCTTAACTAAAAGAGAATAGAGCACCTTCGACTTCGGCCCAAGGAATTGGCCCTTGTGTTAGTTATGCGACTCATTCCTTAGGGTACAACGGATATTATTTTTTAACTTCCTATCGTGGTTACCTTTTCAATTATTCCTTGTGGTTTAAAAAATTTAAGGAATAATTGTAGGCCGGTCTCTTTTTGAGATTTTCAACTATTTTATTGCCTTATTTTTATTTCTAATTGATTAAATTTATTTTAATTGATAAATTGACTAATTGTTTCAAAACTGTCCCCGTAACAACCTATAACGTTTTAGTAGTTGCATCTTGCATCTTTCTTTCATATCACAATTGTTTCATATTACATTCGAAAGTTTCTGCTTATTCGTTTTTGTTTTTTGAGTTTTTTTAAGTAGTTCTAATCGTATTGACTGTGAAATCGAAATCAATTGATGCAATAGAAACTGTTGTCATGTTCTTGTTGAAATTCAAATGAGATATAATTATTTTGAAAATTTAAAGGTGGAATGGAAGATTTTCGTATGCAGCTTATAAAGTATTCATTCATTATTTGAATTTTATTTTATTTTCATAAAGAACCAGAATAGTAATTTGGGTTGTATTTAATAAGAGAATACATTCAGTACAGTTGAGTGCATCAAAAAGAAAAACTGTACATCACGATGTACAGAAACAGTACTTTGTAGAACACTTTTTGTGCATCGCGATGGACACAATTATGCATCGTAAATGTTATGTTGTTAATTCAGTAGAAGATCGTGTATCGAAATAAAAAATGTGTGCGATGTATAAAAACAGTACTTTTCAGTATAAGTTTGCGCATCGCGATACACACTTTGAGGCTAAAGATTAGCTTGACATCTCTTGCCATAAGCTTCAATTTTTTCCCTGGAAACACCTTTGTCCTTTGACGTGGCATCTGGCAATACTCCTTCCGATTGGGTCATCCTTCTTACAATGTTGACATAGTAGGTCATTACCCAGTATGCTTTCTATTATGTACCAAAAAGGTGTTTCTTCAATGCGGTTATATGATGTTCCCTGGAATATATATTTCTAATGTGGTTTATAAGAGACTACATACTTGACTTGTATACTATTCTGTTGTCCCTTGTAATCACAACTGTATAATAATACGAATATTGTGATTACAGTCACACAACTAAAAACTTACAATAAAGAAGAAAAACACGATGCACGTGTCATGCGTTGCGATGCATCAGTTGTTCATCGAAATGCATTACTTTTGTGCATCGTGATGCACAAATGATGCATCGCAATGCATAACATTTGCATCGCGATGTACAAAATTTGAAACCCTACAAATGGTGTTTTATATTTTCAGTGAACACGATGCATCAAAAACAACAAAAGTTGCATTACGATGCACAAAATTTAAAACCCTACAAACACTATTTTATATTCAGATTTATATGCAAATTTATTCAGATTTCAATCTATTCAGTAACTTGTAAACAAAAAATTCAACTATAAAATGTATTCAGCAATAGTAACCTAATACTTCATCAACTTGTTGTTTTCGTGTTTTGTTTGTTCTAGTGATTTTTGCTTTCTTCCCAGTGCTTTGTTGTAGTTGCAAAGATATTTTTGTTCTGGTTGATAATAACTCACGATAATGTTTTCAAATCTTTTACAAAATCGCCAGAGGTTTTAAGATTTTTTGAAGTGAAAAAGGTTTTTTGCAGTGTGTTTGTATTAAGCATTCAACTGGGTAGTTGTTTTGGAGCGTGAAGCCGATGTAATGTGTACGTGTTAGAAGGAAGGGCATACACAACATTTCGCAAATAGAGTGTCTTTTTTCGGTTGAAAAAGAAAAGCGATGCACAACGACAGTACCTTTTAGTACAATTTTGTGCATCGTGATGCACACCTTTTGTGCATCGCAAATGCAATATTGTGCATCGCAATGTTTAGTGATTCATCGATTTGGTTTGTGATGCATAGCGTACATGTTTCGTGTTTTTTAAGGGCATAAACGATATTTCGCACTAAAAGTGTCCTTTTTCGGTTTGAAACAATTATAGTGTACTAAAGCGGTTGAAAATGGTGTAAAAGGGAGTGTCTCGAACTTCACCCAAAATTTAATTATATATAGCGTTCCACTTAATAAAATAAAAGTATCGTGTACAAATAAAATCAAACATTATCCGTAGTTTTGTATCTAACTACACTACCATTACTTTTTTAGTCTATCTCAAAAAGAAGAAAGAAATGAGGGTGGATTCTGCAGAGATAAAAAGAGTGAATCTTAAGACGAGAGAAAGCTCCCCGTTTTATAGCATTGCTTACAGCAAGTTAAAGGAGAAAATATTTTATGGTAAAGGCTTACTTGTGATGTGTGTATTTTGGACATCTCAAAACGGTATGGGTCTCACTCAAGCAAGTGGGTTCCTAATGAGTAAGGGTTCATTCTATTATATATATTACCATTCAGGTTAACCCTAGGTAAGCCACTTTTACAAAGAATATACAATTTCTCATTCTCTCATGGCTAAGGTACTGACGACCACGCCGGAGGATTTTGGTGGGGAACCCTCCCCGTCCCTCTCACGGTGGCTTTTTTACACATCAATCGATACCAGATATCCAAAATTTATGACGCAAGGACGATCTATTCGGCATCCCCGATAAGCCAGATTTTCTATGTAACATCAATTGGTTCCGTTGCCGGGAATCAAAACAAAAACACACACTACATTCTCACTCTGGCAACCATAGCAAGACTGTACGATTACCGGATAACAATGGAGGAGAACAAAGCTTATGCGATAGAGACCACCACACGGTATCACCCTCTCCATTCAACGCCAGCAACGTCCTAGTCACCGCCGTTCCACTCCACGCACACTACCACGACTTTCAGAGGGATCATTGGCTCTGTCGAAGAGCAACACGTCGCTAGGGACCATGGAGGCTGTTGAGCGAACTGGGTTAATACAGGAGAGCCCAAAGTAGAAAACAAATACCCCCAATGGATGCAGGCTGACCAGATGAAGCCAACGACGCAAAGTTCACTGTCAATGGAGCCTTCATGCGCCGCCACACGCCATCTAAAGAAACTAACTCCGTCACTGCCTCCTCACGCGCCAGCAACTGTTGAGAGTAGATCTGACACACTCTGCGCGCCACGCGTCCCCCAAGATTCTGGAATTTAAAAAATGACCTTTAACTTTCGTAAAGTGCAAAAATGCCCCTACTATTCTAGAAATTTCAAACCTACCCTTCAAGTTCTATAAAATTACAATCAGGTCCTTCTGTTATGGGAAATTACAAACAAGCCCATCCAATTTTAAGAAATTACAAACAGGCCCATCTAATTTTAGAAAATTGAAATACGAACCGTCATTTTCAAAAAATTGAAATATGGTATCCCTTACTTCTGGAATGTTGCTGATGGGCCCCACCACAATGTTATCAGGTGGCCTCTTTCCATTTTTGCCCTCCATATTTGCAAATTTCGCTTGACATAACCTAGTTTTTTGTGTGACAATTTTATGCTTAATAAACTTAAGTCAAACTAAAATGACAAATCGTTTGTATGATAATTTGATTGCTCAAAATTAGTATAATTTATTATTAAATCACGTGCTATGCCAATAAAAAGAGTGAAAATGCATACTTGAGTACTTTTAAATTTCGAGGATAAATTATTGTGTCGTTATTTTATGAAGCATAATATAACATGTTATTTGACACATTTAATACCATGTGATTTATGCTCGCTCACATGAAACATATTATATAAATTAAATTAAATGTGTTTTCTGCCCTTAATTTATTTGCTCAAATTAAATCGAGCTATTGCAAAAATATGCAAACAGACATATTAAAATGGATAGAATGCCTATGTGACATTCCAATTGAGTATAAAAATTATTGTCACTGACGCCTCTGCTTAAATACATTTAGCATATTATGAACACGTGATACCATGGTATGCCACGTTAAGAGTTATTTGTGTTTATAGTTCAATATGGCAAAATTCATGCATATTAATGTGATTTTACTTTATGTGATTGCCTCATTCAAACTAAGATAATTATTGGGTGACCGAATGAATACAGTCACGCGATCTTTTTGCTCTTCCAATAATTATTTAAATCTATAGTTGTTCATGCGAGGCAAAAACGTGATTACTTTCTTACTTGCATAAAATAAATGTATAACATTCATTTGAGTTACATTTAAAATAATATACGCTCGATTTGCAAATGAATGCCTTCTATATTTTGCAGGCATGCTATCGATTATTGCGAGGTTCGGTTCGCGACTAGCGAGCCAAGAAAAACCCTCACAGAATAACGAGCAAATCGAGTAATAATCTTTGCCGAAACGAGTTGATCGAGCAATTAAAAGAACCTCGCAGGTCGAGGTCAACAATTAAATGCACCTCCAAGCCGAGGTCGAATCAAAGGAACCTCCAAGTCAAGGTCGAATCAAATGCACCTCCAAGTCGAGGTCGAATTAAAGACACCTCTAAGTCGAGGTCGAATCAAATGCACCTCCAAGTCGAGGTCGAATCAAAGGCACCTCCTAGTCGAGGTCGAATAAAATGCACCTCCAAGTCGAGGTCGAATCAAAGGCACCTCCAAGTCAAGGTCGAATCAAATGCACCTCCAAGTCAAGGTTGAATCAAATGCACCTCCAAGTCGAGGTCGAATCAAAGGCACCTTCAAGTCGAGGTCAAATCAAATGCACCTCCAAGTCGAGGTCGAATCAAATGCACCTCCAAGTCGAGGTCGAATCAAAGGCACCTCCAAGTCGAGGTCGAATCAAATACACCTCCAAGTCGAGGTTGAATCAAAGGAACCTCCAAGTCGAGGTCGAATCAAAAGCACCTCCAATTCGAGGTTCAATCAAATGCACCTCTCAATTGAGGTCAAAACCAAATGCACCTCTCAGTCGAGGTCAAACGAAACGCACCTCTCAGTCGAGGTCAAAACAAATGCACCTCTCAGTCGAGGTCAAAACTAAATGCACCTCTCAGTCGAGGTCAAAACGAAACGCACCTCTCAGCCGAGGTCAAAACGAAACGCACCTCTCAGTTGAGGTAAAAACCAAACGAACCTCTTAGTAGAGGGCAAACCAAATGCACCTCTCAGTCGAGGTCAAATCAAACAAACCTCTCATTCGAGGTCAAATCAAACGAACCTCGCAGTTCGAGGTTAAAATCCAGGACTCGGTTAGCCCGAGAACTAAATGAACCCTGCCATCAAAAGTAATACATCGAAACCTCGACCAGTCCGAGATGAACACGAACAAATAGTACTCCTCACCCTCGAGATGAACCTCGAGGAATAAGGAGTGACGGCCTACTGATGTGTGTATTTTGGACCCTCAAAACGGTACGGGTCTCACTCAAGCAAATGGGATTCCAATGAGTAAGGTTCCATTCTACTATATATATTACCCTTCAGGTTAACTCTAGGTAAGCCACTTTTACAGAGAATATACACTTTCTCTTTCTCTCGCGGCTAAGATACTGACGACCACGCCGGAAGGTTTTGGCGGGGAACCTTCTCCGCCCCACTATGGTGACTTTTTTGCTGAACAATCGACGCCAGATATCCAAATTTATGACATAACGATGATCCATTCGGCACTCCCAGTAAGCCGAATTTTCTATGTAATATCAACTTGTTTTTTGGACACATATTAAACATCACTGGACTCTTTAATTCATTTCGAATCATTTCACAACAGTTCACTTTGTTGTTTGAACTTGTGTTGTCAGTCTTCATCTTGTCATTAGCATTCGAATCATCTTGTTTCTAATGTAAAGTTGGTAAGATTGACAAAACAATAATGCACCAACAATTAGTATTTTGACTTCTTGATCTGAGATGAAAGGGTGGCCGAATTAACTTTCTCAATTTTATTTTATTTTTCTGACCGATTGTTTAGATTTGGGCTTACTCGGGAATCTTGTAGTTTTAATCCGGTTAATTAGCCTATCGGACTAGAATATGCTAGACTTTACATGAGCGAATTTGCCGTACAAGACAAGAATAGTCAAAATGTCATTACAAAATTTTAGTTTTAGTTTATTGTTTGATTTTTCTTATATACTACAATGATGTTGTGGTCGAGTGTTCTCCTATTCCAAACTTGAGCAATCCACGCAAGTCTTTGAATTGAACTTTTGGGTTTAACAGTTTGGTATTGTTGTTCGAGCAGTTAGGTTAGGTAGGGCGCCTATCTATAAACGGAATTTGGAAAAGCTACTTTCACTTCTACATAGAGTTAAAAGCGTCATTTTTACTTTTAAATAAATACTTAATTTCTTGAAAACTTTAACAAAAACCATACGAGTTACTATTAAGTTTTAAAATGAAAGTATAACTTTTTAAAATCTATATACTGTAGTAGTATTTAGCATTACTTGGTATTTAAGGATGGGGAGAGTTTAAATTTTTCCCCTCTTACCCAACATTCCTCCTTGCCTGCTAGTTAAGCCACCTTTCATTCATATGCCAAATTCATGAATGATGGGGCAATTACCCGACAAGCGTGCACTTGCTTCCTCAAAGCATAGACTCATTTTAGAATAGGTCTCCTAACGAATCTTAATTTGTAAAACGGAGTCTCACTTTTTTACAGCTCAATCCACCAATATACGGTGGGTCGAATCAGTGAGATTGGTAAGTTTTCTAAGTTTTTGCCCAGCTGTTTTTATTAAGTTATACTACTATAAAGTGGGAAAAGATTAGCAGAATTGCAAGAGACAGGCTACCCAGTAATTAATTATTTTCATTTAATCAAACAATAGTAACGCATATGTCAAAAAAAAAAAAAGACAAACTAATAAGTAGCATGTGCTACCTTGTTCCTCATTTATAACATAACCTCTCTCTCAACCCACAACAAAATTAGGTTGAAGTGGGCAATCTTACAAATTACAATCAACCCTTTTCACCTTGACGTAAACACGACCCGACCATATACCTTAATCTTTTTATACTATTTAAAAACCCAAAATCTAATACTGCTTGATTTTTGAACAGAGCATATATGAATAGATCGAGCAGAGGAGGAGGAGTACCAGCTTGATTCATAGTGTAAGTAATTAGCTAGGGTCTTTTCCTAGCGGAATTGGCCTCCGGTGTAGGTCTGCCCGAAATTCCAGCCGGAAGGAGCAACGTTATAGGAGACCACGCTACGGCCATCGCTAGTAACGACCTTAAAAGATAGGGCTTGGCCATTGAGGTAGCTGTTGCTCTGCCAGTTTTGGCCCCAATTCCTTGACATTGTTTGCCAGCCAGTTCTTGACCCCTTGATGTACACTGCGTTCACATCACCCGCACCTCCTACGTTTGTGACAAGGACTAGGTTGAAGTATGAGTGTCCATTGATTGTGAACCTTATGCCTCCACTTCTCCTGCACGGTACCCTACAAAATACAAATGTCCCACTTAGTTGTAAAGCGTGTTAGGGGTAAGATTGTCTTTTTCTCCTATTGAAAGGCTGTACACTATGCTGTCATGATTGTACTACAAGGTTAATAGCTAGGTTGTACTGTGCTTTTGTTTTGGCAATGAGAATTGTAGAAGAAAAGAGGAATTAATTGATGTGTACGTACCTCCTATAAGCAACAGGGACAATTCCAGCTCTGTATTGGGCAATATGAAGGAAAACAGGCTGAGAGAGGTCAAAGTGGCTGTTGGGAGGGTCACACCAGCCTCCTGGTGGGCAGAAGTTGGTGGCTGTGACCACAATGCTTCCGGGAAGGCACCATTGTGGATCATTCACACACATAAGCTGAAAGCAAGCTCCACAGCTCAGCCCATTGTTGAACAGTGCTGTGCTCAATGCAGCTGTGTTAGTCCCATATCCTTGGCTGTACAAATTCCCATATCCACAAGCACCACCTACAAATCCAAATAAATATATATATATAAACAACTTTGTAATACAACCTATTTTGAGAATCTCATCACAACACACGCACACATTCGGGAACATGACTCACACGCATAACCTTAAGAGGCAGCTCAACTGTCTAATGGGCGTCAACGCGCACATGGACTGCCTTTGACCGGACCAAGAATTAAGGTAGATTATTTGAGGTACGGTGCATGCAAACTACTGCTTAACCGAAACATATTAAACACATACAAGTTTGAGAACATACCCATTGTGCCAGAAGCATCACCACCACCATAGAAAGTGGCGTGAGCATTACTCCAACCAGAATAATACCCATTAACAGATGAGACCACTGAGAGAAAACCCATCAACAAAATCCCGATTCTGAAAGCCATTTCCCTTCGCTGCACAATTTCAAAAAAAACATATTTATAAAATGGGTGTTTCTTTAATTCTCTTGAAAATGAATGATACTATTAAAACTTAAGAAAAGGGCTAAAAAGGAGAGTGTTATGTTACTGACAATTCAAGAAATTAAAGGGTGAGCGGAGCTTTGTCAATGGGGTTGTGAGGATTTGAAGTGGGAATAAATAGACGGGTTTGGGGCTTCTTCAAGGCCAACAGCAAGAGAGCTTAGACTCATTGACAACTTTCATAAGTCACTTTGGGACCATAAAAATTGATCACCAGTCATATTTTTGATTGTTATGTGAAAAAATTCTTACTTTTGACATGGGTGAGTTTTCATTTGTGAAAATACCCACAACACATGGAGTGGGGCAGAGTGAATTTCTGTCTATCTGGCCCCTACTTCTGTAAGTAATAGCTTTTCATCTTTGCCTTGTTAGATGTTCATTTTGGAACTCAGTGCCTGAGAAATATTGTATAAATACAACGCAATGGTGCTAAATACAACATCTCAATGTACTAAATACAACACTCCTTTCTGGAAAAAATACTATTTTGTCCATCATTTGGTGTAAATGAATATTTACAACTATTAAAATTCGGCTAAAATTATTGTAAACAAAAAATTTGAATTTTTTTACTGAAAGAGCCCCCTAGAGGTGGCAGCCCTCTAGGGAATACAGCACCCCCCACCCGGATCTCGTTACTTCCGTTAAAAATTTGATGGAATTTATAACTTTAGAGGTTAAAATTGTAAATAAAAAAACGGATTAATATACAATTTGGTCCTTGAACTTGCAACATTTTCCTAATTAGGTTCTAGTACTATGATATTTCCTATTGTAGCACTTGAACTGAGCATTTGGCCTTACAGTTAGTCCCTCAACTGACGACCGTCAGTTAAGGCGTTAGTTTCTTATTTTTATGACAAAAATGCCCTTGGCTTATGGATCTTACATGGACAATTATGCTGAGATGGATTTTTTTTTGGCAAAAATGAAAAAAAAGAAAAAAAAAGAACTAATCACAACTATTTTAAATAAATTTTTAACTGAGATTCAAAAAAAAAAAAAGGAACTAATGACAACAATTTTTAACTGAGGAACTAATCACAATTGTTAAAAATCCATCAAAGTGATGTGGCAATTATTGATAAAATTTTTTTTTTAACTTTTTAAATAAATTTAAAATTAAATAAAATTTATAAAAAAAAAAGACTCAAATTGTTAAAACTTAATTACTTTTACTAATTACATGAAGCAAATAAAACTTTTTTTTATTAAATGTGAATCTATAACAAAAAAGGACAAAACATAATAAAAAAATAAAAACTTTTTAATTACACCCCCTCTTTCTCTCTCACACACGACACACACCCTCAGCCACTGTTATCCACCATTGTCACCTCCTTTAAACTCCATTAACAGTGCACCAAACTAAAAAACAAACCATTATCGTCATCTACCTTTCGTGTTCAGTCGAGAAATTCTGTATCCTTCTCAATCTGATTATTCACTTTTCGAATCCTATTGAATTAGAGAGACTGGAATTCCAGATCTAAGATGATTAATTTGGGATCTCATTGGCCGTCTCCAACCTTATTCACCATCTCATTCTCAAGCACTACCTTCGATCCTCTTCCCTGTCAAAAACTCATCTTTAGATCTTGTTCTTTCAATTGTATATCATGTAGATCCACCCATGCCCGAATGCCCAAAGCATTAAAAAAAATTAAATCAGATGTTCCGCCAATCCCCACAACCTGTCAAACGTCAATGATGATGAGAGTCGTTCTGCCATCACCGACGACGAGTCCTGGGATGACGACATCCTCGTAGGTGATGAGAGTTTGCAAGAGGCCGTGGTGATCTACTTGTCCAAGTCCTAAGATCGATTATGGAATACGTGAAGGACGGCGGGGTAAGCAGAGGAGGCAGCGGCGGTAGCGTGAACGACAATTTTGCTCAGTTTGGAAAGATCACAGCCACAAGACCTAGGGTTCTCCAACAAGAAGTTGGGCCACACTCTGAGGGACTTTGCCAGTGATTTGGGTGAGTTTTCCTTGTTGATTTGGACATTTCGTGCAGATTTCGACTGCTCGAGCTTGAATGCTTTGGGTCTGCGAGAAGTAACTGAAGAACGGAGACGGTGAAGGGAGAAAGATGAAGATGAAGATCTAGGGGTTTGTTTTGAAGCGGTGAAGAATTGGTGATAAGGGGAGTGGAGAAAATTAGGGTTTTGAGATTGGCGTTTGGGGGTTTTGAAGTTGGAAATATCTCTGAGTGTCGATTGATTCGGAGAAGGATATGTTTGTTTCTGCTTTGATTCCATTTTTTGGCTCAGATTTGGCCGCAAGTGTTTCACTAAAACGTTATAGAAATGGGGGAAACTAATTGTCAATCTCAGCATAATTATCCACGTAAGATCAATATCAACATTAGCCAAGGGCATGTTTGTCATAAAAATAAAAAATTAACGCCTTAACTGGCGGTCATCAGTTAAAGGACTAACTGTAAGGCCAAATGCTCAGTTCAAGTGCCACAATAGAAAATATCATAGTACTAGAACCTAATTAAGAAAATGTTGCAAGTTCAAGGACCAAATTGTATATTAATCCTAAAAAAACTAACGGAATTAACGTAACAAAGAGAAGGCCGCCTAGTCTAGGTGGATGTATCAAGGAAGGCTGCCTAGGGGTGGTGGACCTTCCATGGAAGGCCGCTTAGGGGTGGTGGATCTTGTTAGTTCCGTTAAAAATTTAACGGAATTTAAAACTTTAGGGGTTAAATTTGTAACAAAAAAAAAGTAACAGAGTTAACTAGAATAAGGGAGGGCTGCCTAGTGTAGGGAGCCCTGTCTAATATATATATATATTTTTGGCATTTATAACACATAATATTAAGTTATTAACAATAAAATGATATTAGTTGTGTAAATATAAATTTACATCAAATAAAATAGGCAAAATAGTATTTTCGTTAGTGGGTGCGCTGTATTTAGAACATTGGGGTGTTGTATTTAGCGTCACCCTAAATATATTGACCTACGATGATAATTTTATACGACATATTCGTCCATAGCTTTTTCCAAAACCATTGATTCGTAATTACGACTTACTTATTATACTATAGTAGAAAGTTACAATTTTTGTTGGTATATACTTAATTGTACCATGCACTAAACCGCATATTAATTTTGTATATATAGCGCCGTAGCGTAGACTTGGGGGTTGATTTCACAATGACCATTAATTTGTTCTTTTTTTGCAGGTGGGAAAAGCTAAAAATGGAAGCCAGCTGAGCTCTAAATGAAACAGTTGCTACATGCTCCCTTGCCGCATAATAGGTAGGGTTTTGGGTAGAGATGTTTATATATATATCATCAAATCTATCGTTGGATGGTCTCAATCAATTAAATCAGTAGGCTTGCATTATTTATTTATGATTTATCAATGTTCGATCCTACCAAAAGGACATTCATGGAAATTCATTACTGTACTATATTTTGTCAATTCATGGTTGAGCCATAATTAATTTCATGAAAATGTTGATAATTCGTCCCAAAACTACCACGGATAAAGTCTAATTGAGACATGTGTACGTTTAGAACTAACCATTCTAGCGTAATTTTTCTATAGCATACAACTTTTTTATTCGTATAAATGATAAAGTTAGTACATTTTTAACATTTAAATTTAAACAATATAATTTTAAATAATTAATTCAATGGTATAACCGTATTGTAATATAATATTGTAAAGTTTTTAGTATATTTTTTCTGCCTCAATTGATTCAAAATTTTAAATTTTAAATAGAAATTGACATGTCAAATTTTTATTTGAAAGAAAACTCAATTTAATTCAGAAAATTAAACAAGATAATAATTTAGGAACAGAGAGAATATTTCTTTTCTCACCGTAATATCTATCTCTCTAGGCTACGAGAAGAAGTTGACGTTGAGATTTTAGTGAGCAAAGGCCTTTGCTGGATTCAAATATTTATAATTTATTGACCCAAAGTCATGATGTCAAAAAAATCAATCCCAAGTGTTAACTAATTAATTCCGGAATCCCCGCCAAAATCAAGGCCTGAACTCTTTCCTCATTTCCATTTTCCAGCTCATGATACTACTTAATTTCTGTAATAGTCCCTGAGTTGAGCTAATATATATCTTGGTTGTAATTTTATTTTATTTTTTAGTTTGATATTCAAACTATTTTGTACACGTCTCAATTTAATCTACGCTTATCAATTTCGGAAGGAATTACCAATTCTTGGTTGTATTGAAGTTTTCTCAAAGTATTGTTCATTTTAAAGTATATGATTCAAATTTAATAATAAATAAAATTGATAATTACATTTAAGTTTAATTATTTTTATTGATGTATGGTTTTAAAAAGTATAATGAATTTTGAGATAATTTAATAATTAATATAGTATGACACTCAAATTTGATTCAACGAATTTCACTAAATAGTTTAATAGGCAAATGCCCGTTTTCAACGCGAGTAACACAATTGGGAATATTATTCTCCCCTTCCCACTAAAATTTTATACCATTGTCCTCTCTAATGCAAAATTGTGATTGCCTAAGTTTCATATATGATTGAATCTTCTCACGATTTTTATTTCAAAGACTTCTTCAGCCAAAAAATATACTTATATTAATTATTACCTTGTTTAACTTTTTTGGTCAAATTTGACGTACATTATTTTATTTTTTTTCAAAATCATTAAATACATAATTTTTAGTACTTTTAAAATGCTACAAATTAAATGGTTTATGATTTTGGAAAAAATTAAAATAATATATGTCAAATTTTCATTTGAAAAAATATCTTTTTTGACGAAAAAAAGCCAAACAATATGATAATTTAGGAATGAAGAGTATATTATTATTTTTTAGACCATTTCAAAAAAAGTGTTCTCTTTTTTTTTTTTTTATATCACTTCTACCATTTTATCCTTGATTAGATAGTTATTGTAATAATTGAGTTCTGCTTGGCATTATTAAAGTATATAATACTCGAATGCTGCTATTAACACTTCTCATCCCTCTAAATACACTCATCCTCCTAATACGCTCACCATAAAAAATTTACACCAACCTAATTTATTATTATTAATACGTCACCCCTAGATTTCCTTTTTTACCCCTTCCTAAATAATTCATTTTTCTAAACCTAACCACACACACACACACACACACATATACACAAACACGGCAGAAACCTCCCCCCCCCCCTTTCTCCCTCACGGCTCCCTCCTTTCCCTCACCTCCGGCAGCCTCCCCTCTCTACCTCATTCCCTCTTTTTTTTTCTTCACTAAACCTAACTCACCCCACCCCACCCCCCACACACATACGGCAAGAAAACCCCCCCTCCCTCACGGTTCCCTCATCTCCCTCACCTCCAGCAGCCTTCCTTCATCTCTCTCATTCTTCCTTCTTCCCTTTTATTTTTTTCTTCACCTCCCTCCTCTTTGAAACCTTTAAAAAAAATTCGGCCATTTTTTGTTCGGCCCTGGGCGACCGAACAACCGGGGTCAAATCAAACATTTTAGTGATGTTCAGTTAGGGTAAACCGAACAGCCCCCGGTTGTTCGATCGCTCAGGGCCAAACAAAAAATGACCAGATTTTTTTCAAGGTGGTGGGTTTGGGAGAGGAGAAGAGGGAGAGAAGGGAGAGGGGAGAAGAAGGAAGGAAAGGAAAAAAAAAATGGTGGGAGAGAACTGAGGCAGCAGAGGAGAGAGGAAGGGAACTGGAAAAAAATGGGGGAGGGGGGGCGGGTTGCAGCTGCCGGAGGGGAAGGAAAGGGAAGAAAATGGGATTGAAAAAAAAAGGAAATGGTATTATTGTATTTTTAAATAATGGTGTTTTTGTAATTAATTTTTTAGAGGCGTATTAAGAGGAATGAGAGATGTTAATAGCAGCACTCATAATACTCCCTCCGTTCCACCCAAAAAGTTTGCGTTTGAAAAGTCTAATAATTAAGGGATATAAAAGTAGTATTGGAGTTAGTCATAATTACAAAAATATTTGAGTATAGTCAAAATGTTTATAACATATGTGGAGGGTAAAGTTGAAAGATTTATAAAAATTATAGGCATAATTTTTTTAAAGTGGACTGTTTAAGTGAAATATCTCAAAATAAAATAGTAAACTCTTTGTCTAGAACGGAGAAAGTACTTATTTTTAAGTAAGATAAGTGATCTGAGTTACTTTTGCTAACGTTTCATGTATAGCAATATTTATTGAAAATAATTACCAGTACATCCCTCAAGTCACACTCAATTTTACTCTAATGGTTCGTTTGAATATCTCAATTTCATTATTTGGAATTGGAATTGAAGTTTTTAAAACTAATTTCGTTATTTGGGAACACAATTAAAATTTTAAATTGGAATTGAATTGCAATTCAAAATGCCTCAATTCCATAAAACTAATTTTATATTAAAACCTAAGAATTTAAATTCAAAATTTTATTCATTTTTTTCCTCTATTACTTAACACAATAATAACTCAACCTTTTTTCACCACCATCACTGCCGGCCGCCACTTCCAACCACCACCGTTGGCCACCACATCTAGCCGCCACCACCGACCACCACCTCCAGTCGCCGACAGCCACCAATTTTGGCTGCCACCCTCCGTCGCTAACTCCGGCATCCACCACTGCCGTTAACGACCACCACTATATGCGATTTATTTTTTTAAATATAAAAAGATTGTAATTTATTTGTTAGCAAGGTTTAAACCCTTGCCATTTGAAATCACTAACCACCACTACCACTAGTCTAGACTAGATATTTGACATATTATTAAAATTTTATTTTAACTATAATCTAGAATTATAATTGAATTCTACACATTATCCCAACCATGAAATTGCTATGATTTTAAAAGCATATTCCTCATTATTTAAATTCCATAAAATTTGAATATTTATAGAATTAAAAAATGATGTATCCAAACGAACCCTAAATTTCTTAAGACTTTATCTGTGAAGAAATTCGGTCCATTGGCACATCACCAAATTAGACAAATGTTAAAATAAAGGGGAAATTAGACAAATGAACAATGTACTATTGTTTGATAACCGATTTGATCAATAAATTCTCAAAATACCAAATCTAACCATTGTAGTCAGTAATTGAGTCAAATGCGGTCTTTTCCATTAACTTTTCATCCAATTTTCTAATGGGACTGCTAACGTGATTAACGGAGCTATTTTATAAGTTGTATTTTTGTCCATTCCTTCCAAATCTCACCGTCCCCACCCACGCACACTCTCCCCTCTCTCTGGGTGGGGGCAGTGAGATTTGGAGAAAATGAACAAAAATACCCCTCATAAAATAACTTCGTTAACCACGTTAGCAGCCCCGTTAAAAAATTGGATGAAAAGTTAACGGGAGAGACCACATTGGACTCAATTAGTGAGTAAATTAGTTAGATTTGGTATATTGGAATTTCGTTGGTTAAATCAGTTACCAAACGATAGTACGTTAGTCATTTGACTAATTTTTTCTAAAATAAATTAATACTCGGGTACAGAAATCCTCTATATATTACTAAAGGTAGGGTTATTGTTCGGTTATCATAACAGATAGTTCATTCATCTCAAAATAATATTCCTTCCGTTTTTAAATAAATGTTCTGTTTTGACTTTTTAAAATCAAATTGATTATTTTTCAAATAAGAATTTTTCAAAAAAAAAAAACAATTAATTTGACTTTAAAAAGTCAAAATAGAACACTTATTTGGAAATGGAGAGAGTAATTTCTCATTAATTTAACACACAAACATGAGCATTTCCTTTGACACATTCTGCTTGTGCTCTCTAGACATGTTAAGGAATGTTGAGATATTTTAAAAATTAAACTAGATCAGCAATTGTTATTTTGATATAGGGAGTAACCAAAAAGTTAGCTTAATGGCTAGATCACCATTAAATTTTTGTATAAAACTATTTATTTAACGAAAATGTCTCGTGTTTAGCTCAAGCTCAGTAAAAATATAGTATATATATATATATATATATATATATATATATATATATAGTGTAATTCGTAGAGGGTAGCAATATTACCAAGCTAGCTTTAGACCAATTACAAGTACAATATAGGATTATTTACTTCTTGAAAATGCAGGATGCAGCCAGAGCCCCACCCTATAGGCCCATCGCCGGTATTGTCACAATCGTGAATTCTCGTTTAAAGTATGAGTGATTACGGTGGTCCTGTTAAGTCTATTCTTTGAAGAAAAAAAATACTATCAAAATCAAAACAATACTCCATTTCCAAATACTTTAAAATCAGAACCAAATCAATATGTATAAGAATCAATACTTTGATCTAATTCTTATTGGTAAGTCCTGAACATTTTTCGGTCCTGGCTGACCCCTTTTTAATTTTTTAGTTTTATAACACTGACCTTCCTTTTTCTATTAAACTACTACAAATAAATATAAAATTTAATACTTTATACAAAGATTTAAAAGTATTTAATAATAGTAAAATGTTGAGAATACAAACCTCATTACTATAGAAAACATAAATAAAGATAATACACACACTCAACAAAAACATTACAATCCAATTCATACGACAGAAACAAAAGTGAGAAAAAGTTAACTATTTATACTTAGGGTTATAAATTAATTTTTTTATATTTATATCATATATATATATATTTTACTATTCATATTATATTTTGAGCAATATGTAATTTACCTCCTTTAAAATATAATTATTACTATTCATATTATATTTTGACCCCTTGAGTTTTAGATGTTACACTTTTAGTTAAGTTAACTTGGCCCCTTTAAGAATCAAATCATGGCTTCGCCATTGCCGATCAAGTTCTAAAACGTTTTATAAGTTTTAAAACAAGGACTGAACCAATTGGCTGATTCTGCTAAAATTTAAGACCGGAACCATACTATAAATATTGGTTCGGTTCTATTTTATAGGTTCGATCTAGTTTTATTGATCCGGTCTGATTTAAAAGAAAAAAAGAATTACACACCCCTAGTTTGAGGGCATCCCTTCGGCCTTAGGCTAATTTTTGTTATCCTCATTATTAGGTCAATCATGAAACTAAGATTTTGAAAGAGAGTTGAGATTATTTTAGAAAATAAATAATTATAAAGTGATATCTAAATTTTGTTTAAATAGTAGTAAAAACTATATCATAGTGTAATTTTTATTGAAACAAAAAGAGTCAAAATTGTTAAAAATATTTGTATATTTAGTAGTAAAAAGTCTTTTTGTTCAAATATTAAGGTGTTAAATTAGCATTTTCTCAAAACTAAAGAAGAGACCCCCTCATGGATTGAGTGACTACGCTACTGCCTGTCCAAAGGCGCACCCATTATACTCGCCTTACTCATTGCAGGTTGCCATCCAATTATAAAAAACAAGGGTTAATGACAATACTAGTCCCTCGACTATATATGGCCGATTCCACCATTAGTCCTTTAATAATTTTTTTTCAAATTTTTGTCCCTTGACTATGAAAATTAAACACGGTTGGTCCTTTTGGTGGATGTCGTTAGTATTTTTCTGTTAAGTCTGTCATGTGCCTCTCACGTGCCTTTGGTTAAGGGTATTTATGAAATTTTACGTGCAAAGATATTTTCTAATGTTTAAAATAATATATTATTTTCTCTCTCTTCCCCCTCCCCCCCCACATCTTCATTTCCTTCCTTATTGACCTCCCTACCCCTTACACCACCACCTAACCTCCCCCCACACCACACCACCACCACCACCACTACCACCTTCAATCTAAACTCTCTCTTTCTCCCAGATCTTGTCTATCAAAGGTTCATAACTACTCACCTACACCCACTCAAAAGATCAGAACTGTTAATTCTTCCCCAAACAATGAAGTTCTTGTCTTGAGCTCATGGCTTCATTCTTTCCGCAACCCACTCACTCCCTGGTTTCTTAAATTGGAACCCATTAGACCTAAACCCTTGTAATTGGTCTTAGCTCGGACCCCAACAGTTCATGTACATCACGTGTTTGAGAGACTCGTCAGCGTGTTTCCTTTTATCATCTCCACCACCGTTTGCGAGGACTCCTCCGACATCGGAGCTTAAAATTTCGAAAATCGGTCGGAGCTCGGCTGGATCGACTCCGGCCCCGGTGGTTGTAGAAGAGGAAGAGAACATCTTCCTACCACGTAGGGATCTGAGTCCTGACTTTAGCTTAAGACCCTGGTCGGTGTGGCCATTGACGACGGCAACACCCGCAGCCATACATACCCGGTGTAGATAACTCATCTTCTTTCTCTTTTGAACTAATTTGCAGTTGTAATCGCTATATATTGCTTGCAATTGCAATTGGATGTGATTTGCTTTGATTGTTGTGTTTAGAATTGGGGACGGGAAAAGGGGTGTATTTATAGAGGGAAAGGGGGTAAGTGATTGGAGGAGGGATTGAAAGGCTGTTTGTTGAAGAATTGATTGTTGAAGAATTGATGCTTAGTAATAACAATATCACTGGCTCAATCTCAGGAGTCTTTCCAACTGTAAAAAGCTAATACAGTTGCAGGTTGATAACAACGGGATTTCGGGCTCAATTCTATCGGAACTTGGTGGTGGTGGTGGTGATGAGGGGGGGAGGTCAGGTGGTGGTGTGGGGAAAGGAGGTCAGTATTTTGTGAAATTGTTTAAAGCTGATACTGTAGGAGTAGACGGTGGTTTGTGGTGGTGATTCTGTCGTGGAAGGAGTGTGAGTGGAGAGAAATGGAAAAAAAAAAAGGCTTATTAAATGTAGGAGTAGACGGTGTGTGTATGTATGAATCTGGTTTTGTGTGTATGTGTGTGTGTATATGAATCTGGGTCTGGGTTTTGATTAAAGAGCCATGGTTGAATCTGGTTTTGTGTGTATGTGTGTGTATGAATCTGAGATTGGTGTTTGAAGAATTGGTGAAGAAGATGTAGGTGAAATTCTCTTTTTGCCCTTGGTTAAACGCATGTGAGAGGCACATGACAGACTTAAACCGAAAAATACTAACGACATCCACCAAAAGGACCAACCGTGTCTAATTTTCATAGTCAAAGGACAAAAATTTGAAAAAAAATTATTAAAAGACTAATGGTGGAATCGGCCATTGTCGAGGGACTAGTAGTGTCATTAACCCAAAAAACAATGAGTAGATAGTGTTAAAAGCAAACTTAACTATTACTCTAGAGAGGTGCTAAACACAACACCTAGAGTATACCAAATACCACACCTCCAGTAAAATTACTATTATGCCCTTAATTTTTTGAAAAGTCTATATTTATAGTTTTAACCCTTATATTTCATTAATTATAATAAATCACCCCTTATGTATTTTATTAATAAAAAATTGTAACTTTTTTTTTTCACACTTTTATTTCAAAATTCTCTCTAACTCTCTCTCTAGAGATATTGAGTTTCGGGTTTTTTTTTTCAAAAAGGTATATTTTCAAGTCATTGTGTATGAGAACGAATTAGCCCAATCACACACGGGACGGGGTTATGCTAAATACCACACTCCCTCTGGAATATTTATTTATTTGGGTTGACTAGTAAGGAGTTTCATTTAGGACAAGTTGTGCACACTTCAGGTTAGTTCATCTCTCCAAATTAGTTTAGTGCATATCTGCTATGTGTACATAAAGTGTGCACCAAAAGTCATTGTTGGCATCTTTTGGTTGGCTAGAAATTTTTTTAAGTGGTAGGACCTACAAATTATTTAAGCAATCAAAAGATGATAACTGAGATTTTGATGCATATTTAGTGCATACTTTAGGTGCATATAGCATTACTCTTTAAAGATTACCTCTTACGTAATAATTCATTCGTTCCTAAACAATTGAATTGTTTCCTGTTTCGTTCGTTCCAAAAGAAATGTTCAGTATATAAACTTTCCTTTTAAGAAAATATTTTTACTATTTTACCCTTACTTTCCTTATTACTTTAATGATGGATCCTACTTACACATGGTTTTAAAGTAAAATACAGAACATATCATTAATATTTGTAATAGAATCAATTAATTTTTTCTTAATTTATGTGACGAATCAAACAGGACATATATTTAGGTACGGAGGGAGTATGTTTACTCTCATTAATTGTTCCTATAAATAAGACCATTTTTCTTTTTAGACTAATTCGAGATAGTATCCACTTACTAATTTAGTTTTTTTTTTTTTTTTAAAGTTCCTTTTATCAATTTGTTCTTAATTTGTTTGCTACATTAATTAATAGATCTCACTTTTATTAAAAAATACAAAATTTATAAATCTATAAGATAAATTGAATAAATATTTTTTTAATATATATACAGAGTCAAATAAAAATCTGTTTTAAGAATAAAAAGAGTATCTATTTGTGGGCACAACTAAGGCGGTGATTCTTCTATTATAGCTATAGGGACAAGATAGTCTTTCCAGAGTACCCAGTTACATGGCCATGCAACTTTTGTTCTTTAGTTACTACGTACAAATATGTCGGTGCCTAAATTCTCCGCCAATCAAATTGGAAATTGGAATAGACTTTGAAAGAGAAATAAATAATAAAAGGAAAATATATAGTATTATATACTTACTTCATACTCCCTTCGTCTCTAAATTATTGTCTTTCTTTTTTTTTTTTATTTGCGTCAAAATAATTGTCTTATTTGAAAATTTTACTTTTACCAATTTATTCTTACTTTTTCTTCCTACTTTAATTATGAGTCATATGCAGATGGCATTAAAGGAAATTACACACTTTACCAATATTAATAATTAAGTCAATATTTTTTCTTAATCCGTGTACCGAGTCAAATAAAACAATAATTTACAGATGGAGGGAGTACTAAAATAGGTATCCATGATTTTATTTTTTGACGTCTGAAAGTAAATATTTCTTTTTCTTGTTAACGAGATTCTTAAAGTCAATTCTTCTCAATTTTCTTATTTATTGTAAGATGAAAAAACAAATAGTCTGATCGATTTGATGCTACAGAATATGTTTTAAGGATATTAAAAGATAATTACATCTAGTCAACTAAGTTTTGAAAACCTGTGCGAAGCTAATATAGATTACTTATTTTGAGATGAAGGAAATATATATATATATATATATATATATATATAAGAGAGAGAGAGAGAGAGAGAGAGAGAGAGAGAGAGAGAGAGAGAGAGAGAGAATTAAACTATTTAATGCAAGTTTAATTTCGTGCAAGTAAAGCATTACTCAAGAAAAAATACGTTGATGACGTGGTAATGACAAAGTCTTAGGGGAGAGAAAAGAAATGGGGAGAAAAAAAAGAAGATGAATAGAGAAGGTGATTTCGAGCCCGTTTGGTGTAGCGTTTTGAAAATGCAGTATTTTAAAAACGCAGCGTTTCTAAAATGCAGATTATTTAAAACGTGATTTTTTTCTTTATAAATGCGTTTGGGATATTATGTCAAAACGCTGTTTTTTATTCCCTACTGCGTTTTAAAATCTGCGCTTTGGGAAAAAGTTAGGAATTCCAATGCTTTAAAACGCAGTGCGAAAACGCGTTTTCTACCGCAGATTGAAACGCTAAGTTAAGGAATACTGCGTTTAACTCGCTTTGCAAAACGCGAACAAACGGGCTCTTCATGTTGCAAATGGATATGCGTCTATCCCTTTTTAAGGTTTTTACATCGTACGTAGGACAAATTGTATGGTATGGCTTTTGAGATTATGAAGAAATTAACATATAATTGGTCCCAATTTGCCTAGTTTTGATTCAATTCTGTTTTGTACAAAGTATTAGTAATATGAAATATCAATCTTGATTTGATTTATCTGTTGAAATCTCTATTTTCATTTGACTTTTTGGAACTAAGATAATGGTCACTCATTGCATTTATCAATCTCTAGATAGCTACTGCTACTGCTACTGCAAACAATATATACTACTTAGGACGTTTCCACTAAATATAATATAGGTGCTGTCAAATTCTGTTTTCTTGTACCTACCTATATTGGATGCAATCAAATTCAGTTGTGTTTTATGTGGAAATATGTCTATAAATTACACGTTGTACGTCTTAATTTGACCAAATACAAATCGAGCATCAAAATCTAATTTTGATTTTCTTGTCCAATTCGTATCTGCAGTTGGTGAAATCAAAACAAGATATATAATTTAAGAATTTTTTGTTCAAATATAATTAAGTCTCATACTCTCATTACATTAAATATAGTATGTATCCAAACCGGGGACAGACATGCATGGAGTGACGTGGTCATAACAAATGTACGTATCTAAATAAACGAACAAGGGATCGACATGTGAAGACCGACGCGTTACAAATGTGCAGGAACCTTCTTTGTAAATTAAAGGGTCCGGGGGGGTTTAGGCACCAACAAGCAACAGAAGAACAAATCCAGTAGAGAGAGAGAGAGAGAGAGAGAGAGAGATGGTTGCGGAGAGTTATATCACAATCAAAGAGAAATTTCCATATCTTGTGTGGGTAACAAATTAAGGAAGCTGGACCATTTGCACATGGGAATTTTAATATATGTTGGGGTGGGAGTATTTGATTTGATATGGATAGATAGGCCAGGGAGGAGGAGGAGGAGGGGGAGGGGGAAGGGTATTGTGGAGTATGGACCTTTCATTAAATTCCCGAAAAGCACACCTAGAGATAGATAATAAATAGCTTCTCGTGTCTTGTCTATTACGTTACAAATAACCAGCCAGCCCCATCCATGTCATGTCACTCATGTATAATAATAATAATAATAAAATAACTTCAACATCCTAGACTAGACTATTGAGAAGAAATTAACGCGCAATCGTCTCATAAAATAATTTCTCAGGAATTGGGAATAGAAAACCCGAGAAATATGATTATTTTCTTGTGTGGAGGATATAATTTTGTCTTCTCCCCTACACAGGAATTAATAAGAGCATACAGCAATTAAAATGCTTTTTAATGTCATGTACAAACAAGAGGATTAAATGACTCTGCAAGTGGAGAAAAATAAAGCAAATTAAAATGGTCTTTCTGTAGAGAACATATATATATATATATATATATATATATATATATATATATATAGCAAAGCAAAGAGTTTGACAATTTTGTTGTCTCTCTCACCTCCAAATCCTTTTTATTAAATCTTTGATACTACGCATTTGGGTTCACCAGGGCGAATGTGGTGCTTAATAGTAGTGGGTGACCACACACAAGTCCTACACCTACCCAATCAATGTGGGATTATTCGTGCACAATATACAACATTGAACAAATTGACGAGTAAACTAATAAACTGATCGATAATATTAATATGCCTTAGAAACCCAAATCAAATCTATGATACATACGTGCGTACGTACGTACACAAATAAATCAATGACCATTTGTTTGTGTGACCAACTCCAAGCTCGGGTGAATGAGAAAGAAATTAGAGAAAAAATCCTAGCTAAGACGAACCACAATTACACAAGCAGCTGAGTGGGTAGTCACAGGTCACAGTCTCTCACATGGAAAGTACGCAATCTACCTCTCTACCGAGTGACAGAGTATCTATCAGATTCAGAATCCTGTTGTGAAAATTTTGGACCAGTCGATCAGCTACTTACTACTCTTAACACAATATTGGCATTAAAAGTGTTTTTTTGATCATTTCAAAGCTTTTTGGTATATATACTACTACTACTACTATTCACTATTCAGGGCCGGGGGTCCTCCTTAACCCCCACTGCCATTCAAGACTCCACGCCTCTTTCACTTCCTTGTTCAACTATATATGTTTTCAAACACATGGCTGGCGACTTCCTATTTATTAATAATGAGATGGCCTGATGAACATAGTTCTAGTCATCGTACGTAGGATCAGATAAAGAGTATGTAGTCTTATTAAACAAATTCATTTATATTTTTTTAAATTCTTTTTTATGTTTTACGATTTAGATTAGTTATAAAATGAAAATTTTTTTTTTGTCAAATTAACAAGTGTTATAAGTGGTACTCACTACCACTGTCGCTGGCGGTGAGTGGCAGTGGTAGTGAGTGCCACCTCTATCCGGAATTTGGCAAAAAAATTTGTTTTTTTTTTTAACTAATTTAAATCATAAAACAATAATTAAGAAAAAATTTACGAAAAAAAAAATTGAAAACATACCTTTTTTAACAAAAATCACCAAAGAGATTCAAAGTAGAGAAAGCTAATTTTTAGAGTGTGTTAATGATATAATATGAGAGGTGAGAATGTAAAATTTGTTTTAAGGAGCAGTTCAATCTTTTAAGCTAGAAAAGTAAAGGAATCCCTCCCTCCGTTCCAAGCAAAGTGTCCACTGTACTATTTTGGGATGTTCCACTCAAAGAGTCCACTTTATAAAATTATGCTTACCATCTTTATAAAATTTTCAACTTTACCCTTCATATGTGGTACACATATATTAACCATACTAAAATATTTTTGTAATTATAACCATCTTCAATGCTACTTATATATCTCTTAGACTTTTCATTCTTTGAGTAGAACGGAGGGAGTATTTAGTAAAAAGGGAGGTGGTATTTAGTAACATCCTATAATAATTTCACCGTGACAACAAGGCTCGCACTTTAAGTTGACCTCCTATTAGTAGTAAATTGTGAAAATCTTCCAAAAAGAAAGTCAAGATTTATTTTATAAATTTCAGATTCTGTGACTAGTTTGTTTGTTTTCCTAGCTCCAAACAGAGAGGGTAGTATATTTTTATTTTTTTCTTTTTTCTGAAACTGACAAATTACAGTACCCAAAGAGTCTAAAATCCATTTTAATATGTTGCCTTTTCGTCCTCTTTGAAAATTTGAATTAGTAATATTATAAAATTTACCTTTGTTACATCAAAGTTTCAAAGTAGGAAAATAAAAATTCCTAAAGCTATTTATGTATAACTAGCTCAATCCTTTAATGGAGTATTAATTAAACAGAAAAGAGACAGTATTGGTGCAAAGAAATCAACAAATGCAAATATGAGACATATAATTTGTTGGTTTATTTTCAGCCCCTTGGAGTATATAAACGGAACAAGTCAGGTCCAATAGTTAGTTTCTCTAATACGACCACAGTAACACCATAGCACTATATACACTTATCAGAAATAGACCACCTCTATCTAAATTTTGTCAAAATTCCCGCATAAGGGTCAGGCTAGCTATCGGCTGACTTTTTTTTTCTTTTTCTTTTTTAATGTTTTGGTCCTGAACTGAAAGACGTGACTAGTGAGCCACACTTTATCAAGCCTGACTGAGCGAGCCTCATGTGCATACGTATATTCTTGCTCTCCACAAAGCCTCATCATGCCTATCAGTGCAGTGCAGTGCAATGCAGTGCAGACAACTTTTCTCCGAACCATGCAATTAATTAGTCATTGATGATAGAAATAAGAATAGTCGTAGCTGTCTGTACCTAATACACGAGTTTGGCAACATTATAGGCAGATATAACGGTAGAAAATTGTCATCAAACTTAAATATTTTTACTATTTTGTCTTGAATGATTTTATCATTGTTGAATTGTAGATTATATTAACCTAATACATTACCCCAAACGTATACTTCCGAAAGATGTACGAATCAAGCTCATACACAAAAATGTACCCAAGTAGCAACCCCCCTCTCCCTATAAATAGGGGGGCTTACCTACAAGAAAGTGGACAACTTCTTCACTAAGTCTTCTCTTTCTCTCTCTAGACTCTTCCCTCTCTCCCTACTTTACTTTTCTCTCTCTTATATATAATGAGATACTAATTATTACACCGGAGGGCTTAAGTCGGACCACGGTTCGGCTTCCCTAACAGTATTTTCTTTGATATCACAGGCATTATTCGACGGTCAAATTCATGCAACACACGCCTTTTGAGAGCCGGGGCATCCTACCTGAAGACTAGCTATACACGGGGATCTGCGTGGTCACCCGTATTTATTTTAGCGTGATCAATTACTATTGAGTCGGAAACGTGGGTACCCTAGTCAATTCATTTTGCAGACCCACCAACCTAAGAGAGAAAGATGTACAACTGAACATCCCTTTCTGTTCTACCATTAGTAGCAACTAATGAACATGTTGCAGATGCGCACCGTGGCTGGAACATGGCTTCAGACAGGCGCAATATTAAGCGAACAGTTGAAAAAGTACCAAACTCTTTTTACCAATTTATAAAACTTAATCGAGGTAAATATGTTTTAATTCTCATTTTGCTCCTAAACTGTGAAAAATATCATTGAAGCAAGAAATCGTTTGTGATTTAGCCCAAACAAGGGAGACCGAATTGGCAAAAAAAACACAAACCACACTTTGTATATCTTCGTCCTTGCAATTTGACCTAATCAAGCAAAACACCCATTCTTGGTTATAGAAAGCATAAAGCTCAGACTGCAGTAGTAGTTGTATCAGCTACAAAATCAATACAATTCAGTTGCATAATATTATCCTTGAAATAACCAAATAATCTTTAAACACTTAAAACAGTCTTGTCAAACCAAACAAAACAAAAGATTTCACAAGCTATCTTGAAGCTGCACCATTTACAGACACTACTAACGAAGCATTTGTGGACGAGATTGTCATTGTCAGCTAGCACAATCCGTACAACCTCCGGATTACAGCACAGATTTAAAATTTCCCACACAAGTAGGCACTGTTGGTATCAAACCTTCGTAATCCCAAATCCACACAAACCCGAAGACAACTGCACAAAAGGACGGCATTGGAAGATCCTACAACAGTTGGTATCATTGGTCTCTTAATCCTCTAGGGCCCTAAATTTACAAAGTAGTCACAGAACTTAATTAAACAGGGGCAGAGACAAGAGAACAAACTCATAAAGACATTGGAGAGGGGAGGAGGAAGCATTAGCAACTCTTATCAAGAACTCTTAACTGTTAATGGAGAACCAAGCTTCTCTATTAACTCTTGAAAGTACAAGAATAGCAAAAACTGAAAATTGTACTTGCACAACTATAACCTTGACATAATACAACTTGGAATCATTAGGATGTAAAGCAAGGAAATTATAGAGGGTCGGACAACAAAATCAGGAAATTATAACTAGGGCCACCATTGATACAAAAGTTACTGCCTATAATAAGGAGGCTGACCAGGAGAGGAAGCACCACCAGGTTGCATATTTGGTGCATGTGCCGGCGATGCTGCTCTCATTGAAGGACCGCCATGGGGTGTCGAACCAGGAGGAGTAACTGCAGAGGCATATGCAGGCCCAGAGGGCGGTCCGAATGCTTGACCAGGAAATGTAGAGGGAACTGAAACAAAGGTTGTTCTGGAAGCCTGCATTTGGTCCCACGAAGGCCCTTGTCCGGGGGGAGCTGGAGATTGAATTTGGGTAGAACCCGCTGCATACTCGCTCCCAGGATACATTGGTGCAGCAGCCTGAGGGTTCTGCCAAACCATTGCTCCAACTGGCAACCCTGAAGCTAGTTGCATTGCAAGTATAGCAGATTCCGGGACTGTGTAGTCTCTACTTTTGTCACTAAACGCCTAGAAAAATTACATGCTTTGTAAAATTCAATAAATGATATTTTAACAGAAAGAAGTTCAAACAATGAAATAGTGTCAAGAAGCATACAGTTAAGGAAGAATCTTTTATTCGAGCCACACACCGACTTTCTTGCAATACATCTTTACTTTAATCCTCATAATTTTCTCACGATATTAACTCAAAAGCACTTATTTATACCTTTACATTGAGATCAGTATGACGAGAATATGATAGATGAAGCTTACAATAGCCACCATCATATATGCAGTGTCCCTCTAAAGCATCCTTTGCAACAGCTGCAGTTGTGACATCTAAGAAAAAACAAGTCATAAATCAGTCTGCAAGATTCACCCAAGTTAACGGAATGGAAAAAACAAATGCAAAGATAGGAGATGACGCCGATATATAAATATATATATAAGAATATGATAAAGCAGGTTATGTCAAGTATTACTCCTCCATTCCGCATAACTGGTCCTACTTTCAATTTTCGGATGTTCCATCACTTCCCCTTAAAAGAGTCCTATTTGAAAAACTAGTAATATATTTAATGGATTTCAAAATTTACCCGTTACATTCAGCTTAAAAGTAGAAAAACTATTTTAATTCTTCAAATCACTACTTCATACTAAAAACTCTCTTGGATATATGCCTATAGTCGCATAGTTGCTTCAGAACATTAAAGTGCCATATTGTAACTCTTATATGCACTGAACATCTATCCTATAACTGAAGTGAAGAATACTAAACACGTGACCATTTTATCAAAATCAAGTACTCCCTCCATCCCAAATTGAGTGTCCCTTTTTAGATTTTGCAAAAATTAAGAAAGTTGACTTTTAGGTCATTTTAGTAGTACATGTACATGAATGTCGTTAGTGTCCATTCAGTATTGTTATTTTGTAAGTGCACCATTGGGATATGATAGATAGCAAAGGTGAATTTAGTAACTCAAAGAAAAAGGGACATTCAATTTGGGATGGAGGGAGTAATAGAAAAGGAGCGGGACTATAGAGTTCACCAGGATACTGAATCAGCGCCTGCGTCCCACCATTCTTCTCAAATATGGCAATTTTCTGAACAGTGCCAAAAGCAGAGAATACCTGGAGAAAATGAAAAAGTATCCCAATATTAATACAAAAAGTAGTAATGTGTAACAAGAAAAGAAATCACAAGTACAATCTCACCGTGTGAATTACATCCACTGTAACAGCATATAACATATTCTCAATTGACGCAAGAAGCACGTTACTCTCAGGTTCTTTTTTCTTCCCGTCAGGGCCCACAACAGGCTGGAAATTACATCAAATTAATGCTAGTTAGCCTGTGCAGAACATTGAAAAAGATGATCTAATAATAGAATCCCAGAAAAATACCTGAACAAATCCCTCAATTGCAGTAGGATTCACCGGAAGATAAGGATTTGTATAGTCCCTGTTGAAGAGAAGTAAATTATTCATGTTTCATGAATGACAATATATCCAAAGATTCTAAATTAGTTAACACAGAACAATCAGACAGACTTTCAATGGAATTTTCAGGAACCGTCGAGGGGACAAAGAATACAGTAGGCATCAGCCACACATAACAGATGCAAGACAAGTCGAGAATAACAAATTGGTGGAGGGTAACTGCCTGTGATTAAATAACTATGGCAAGCACCACAACAATATAGGTAGAGCCACAAGATTTGGAAGGAAAGAGTTAAGGAAGCATATTATGTTGACAACAAAGAGGGAAGTAGAAAAGATAAAGACGAGCATTCTGGAGAAGATGACAGACGTTTTATCCCACGGTTCAAGCAGGAAATCAGTATGGGGAAAGCAAAGAATAGCAAGCTTTCTGGTTAGGCAACGTCTACATGTCAATATAAACAAACAAACAAAAGGAGGGGGGGTACTTAGAAACAAGATAGACACTATATACATGCCAATGTGTAAATCAAGAATAATTTTTAACAGCCCCCACATTATCCGGGGGTAGTATGTAGAGAATCCCTTAGTTCGACAAACTATCGCACAACATAATAGCTGTATTTATTACAACACGAACAACGGGTAAGTAATTGCACAGCTAAAAGGCACACAAACAACATTTTCAAGTTATTTCAGAGTTCAGACAACGAAAAAAAGATTTTGTATAGAAAATCAATAATATACATTACATCCCATATACTCCACATGGATGATCTACAAATGTCAATCTCAGTGGAATTTAACCCCAACATGGGTAAGTTTTGGAGCTTCAGCAGCTGCTGAATTTTAAATGATGTGAATTACTCTGAGAGAATAGTTCTAGACTCAAGAATTCTTTAAATATGAAAATAATAAGTCAGTTATAGTGCTCTGAGAAGCCATCGAGTCAAAAAGAGACTAAAGCTGTCAAATACACACAAAAATTACTCAAATCAATGGCGGACTCTCTCTGGCCTCAGCATGAATAAACAAGTTAAGATATCAGAAGAATGAGCCTCTCAAGCTTTCTAAGGCCTTGCCTGATCCCTCAAACGGTCAAATTCACGCTTACTCTAGAGAAGGGAAAAACCCAAGATATAGCTAGAGACATCTAGGTGAAAAAACTAATCGCTCTAAACCTAACTTTTTATGTGCACTAAACTAGATTCGTAGGTGGAAATACCATTCACAGTACAACAATCACAAAACAAGTACAAGAGAAAAGCACCAGAAACGAACTAACTTAGCTCCAACCTTTGGGACTATTATCAATGATCTGGGGAAGAGGAAAATTACATAAAATAGCCGTGCCAGGCATGCTTGTCTTCTTAGACACACGTGTCGGCCCACGTGGATACACAACATTAGGTTTTGGTTATTAATATCAAACCAAGACAAGTTTAGAAAACATAATATGAAAAGAAATTATTGAGGCTTTTATACGTACTAATATTCATCAAATGATCATGTTCCTGTGGCTTGGGATATGATGGTCACATGTCCAATGCCTTACACTCATGTCTGTGTCAACGAATCCTAGACTACGATGTTGGTTCGCTGTTTCTTTTGCAATGAAGCAGTTTAAAGGAATTAAAGGAAGAAGAAAACAAAAAGGCCAAATTGTGAACATGCAACTGATCACTGACTGGGCCAATTTTTTGCCATAAAACCCAACCTACATCCAACTTAGAGATCACATAGAAATCTCACAGCTCAAGTATTGAGGATGAAGTCTAACTGAAATAAAAAAGAAGTCTAACTGAAATAAAAAACAGCACAAATACAGACCAAGGATCACATATTTAATCTAAAGTAGACCTACAATGGAAGTGTTGCTAATGTGGAAGCACGGTATGCATCCACGGAGTATAAAGAGCTTAGGAAAAAAAAAAGGCCAACTTATTCTGCTTTGAAAGACAAATAAACAAATACAATAGCACTGCTTAATAAATGAATATCAATGGCGTAAACCAGTAACTTCTAACAGTGAGCTATGGTGAAATCACAAGAATGCATTAAATCATATATAAGATGGAGGAGTTTACTAAGTGGCCATGAAAAACACATCTGTATTTTAGCTGCCGAGCTTCACTAACCCCTAGATGACAAAAAGCATATATAATCAATTAGCAAGATTTCAACTGCAAAATTCAGGAGCACACTTGCATAGTTATAAGACGGGCAAGCATTAGATACCACCAAATGGAGAAAAATAACATCAGAATAGCAACCGGGTGAGTGCATTCTTACCTGCTCCGATGAGACTGAAACTTAATATTTAGATCAGTGTGCGCAGAGTATGAGATGCGCAAATGGCATGAACCAACATGGCTTGGAAGCAAGTACCTGCATTTTACAAATTCAGAATCTCTTGATCACTGAAAGGGTGTGAACACTACCGATATAAGCAGTGTGTAAAAAGTCTGTGTGGAAAAAAGAAGATAACCAATGGAGCAACCAAAAATATTAACTACAGTTAAACAAAACACCAACATAATAAACATGCCTGGGAATGCTTCTTCCATCTAAAGCTTCTCTTGCTGCAGCAGCAGTCTCAGCGTCACTAAACTGAATCAAAGCCTAGCAAATCAACACAGAAAGTTGTTAAGATATAGATAGAGCCACAGTAGCAAAAGAACACAACTGTGTAAATGAACATCAAACCTGAAAACCTGCTGCCTTTTCAAAAGTAGCAATTTTGTGAACAAAACCAAAAGCTGAGAAGACCTGCAATATGATTTGACCAGATATGAGTCTATGAAATAAAAGATGAGGAAATAGAAAGTATATACCACCAGGAACCATCTAAGTAACCACTCTAGGGACAATAAAAATAAATACTAACAATTAGAAATAAGTGCAGAATGACACCTGTATATGTAAGCGTGAAGATAGACCATAGAAAGGAGTATGACCACATGACAATATATCCAGACTGTCTCCAACAAAAGAATTTAAATAAGAACCGTCATCATCTGTGATTTAACCAATTTCAATCAAAAGACATGCACAATATACTAAGTTGCTAGTCGTGACATAATAGGATAAATGGCCATGCAATGTCACCGAAATTAATAGAAGAAGATTACCATTCAAGGAAATCAAAGACATTTTCAACCCCACCCACCTGCCCCAGAGAAAAAAAAGAAACAAAATCCAAGGTTCCAATCACACACAAAATGAAAAGGAGAAATGAACAAAACCAAACATGAAAAACAATATTTATGGGAAAACGAAAGGATATGAAAAGATTAGCAAAGTGAATGAGATTAGATCGCTCAGATTCCCAATGCAGTTCAACCAATGATGTTTTCTACCTACATTTACAACCAATAACCTATGAATGGACCATCAGCCACTAGAGTGAGTTGATGTCTCACACAATTTAGAAGTGCATGTACGAAATCATCATATGGAAAGAAGAATGAGTACCATGTTCAGTGCTTTCTTCACATGTATCTATAAGGCTTGTAAATACAACAATGGGGCCATAAAGGAACAAGCACCTACCAAGTGAATAACATCAATGCTAACATCACCAGCTTCAACACCCTCAATGGTTACCAGCAAGACATTTCCTGGAACATCTCCTGGACCTTTGTTGTTGACAATTTCATGTCTATTTGAATACTGTATATACACTGCTTTACCACGAATCTGTGCCGGCTCTGAAGACGAAGCATAATAAGTTACCATATTTATAGCCTGATTGAGGTCTACCTACAACATAGCAATAATAAAGCTTCTGTTAACATGAATTTTTGACCAAATTAAATGTCCAGAGAAAGAAAATTATTAAACTACAGCTGAGCCATAAAGTAAAACACATGGAGCAATAAAGATAGTACAGTAAACATTTTTCAAATAATGACATGATGGTAAGCTGCTAGACGTCAAGATGTAAAAATAAAATACGAAAAAGAAAACAACTCCTACTCTCAATATGTCTTTGGTACTAGGCAATGAATTAACTTATGCGGGTTAAAAGAAGCCATGTGCCTCGTGAAAGTTCCGGACCTGCACATACATTATCAAGTCACTAGAACAAGCGAAAGATGGGCTTTTGATGAATTCTACTTAATCAGTTGTCTCAGTAATGTTCTTATGCCTGTAAACATATCAAAACCTAATTGTGTACTCATGCCTCTAGTTATTAAATACTCCAGCTCGTAACCACAGTATGCATGCTACACTTATGGTAATTCGCAATCTTAATGGGATTTAAACGACAGTATGCCATCAACAGCCTCAAGGAAAGATGTTTTTATCTAAATAAAATTATATTTTGCCTTGAACAACAATGTTTCTTTCTTTTCATTTTATTTTCGCATTTTTGGAAATCGAGAAGGGTGCTTCTTCCCCTCCTGAACTTTGTGAACTACAATTCGAAGCACGGTGACATATTCATGTGATAATCCTTTAAATTTCTACCTGTGTAAAAATTGATCCACATGGATTCAAACAACCAATACAAAAAACAATCATCGCACAAAAGGTCATGCAATACTTATAAGCACTAATCAGTAAGGCTTAACTTCCACTCACAAAGTTCTCAACAATCTAGCATACATACCAAAATTCATCAAATGAAACAAAATTCAACTAAATTAGGATAGAACTACTCACAAATTCAACGAAGGCCTGGTTACGATTGGCGCCGACATTGCACTTGGTATTGACGATCTTTCCGAACGGTTTACAGAGCTCCACGAGCTCTTCTTCGGTGCACTCCCACGGGAGGTTCCGTAGGTGGAGCACCTTTGACGGCGTTTGCGTGCACCGGAACTGAGGTTGCCCCGACGTCGACATCGTTCCGTTAGGGTTTTTTTTGTCAATTTACAGACTTGAAAATCAACTGACCGATGTAAATTCGAGAAATATTATGGTTGATTAGGGTTGGAGATTGTGCAGTTGCTGCCTGCGCGCCGAAAGTTTCCCGTCGCCAGCGTATTTGAGATCTTTACAAGAGCTTTGGGGGGACTATAAGCTGCGAATACAGCTATAGAACAAAAGCAAAAAAAAAAAAAAGATACAGTAATTAGTTTTGGAGTATTTTCTTTTTATTTTTAGGCCTTGATTATGAAAATAAATTTAATAGAATTATTTAATAATGTTTGATGAAAGAATTTAAAGAATCACTATCTTGGTAGAGGTGGTGATATTTGGATTCCTAATAATTGGAATCCATGTAAAAGAACAATAATATCTTTTTATTAGGTTAAGTATTTACTTTATATTTATAATTTTATTTTGTTTTAACTACTTTACGTTCGTTCATTTTTATTTCTCATTGTCGTCGTTGTTCTTCGGCTATTCATAAGGCTTTTCTAACTCTTCCTATCTAATTTAATTTGTTAATAATAGTTTATAATTTATGATTGTAGTGTTAATTTTAATATTTGAAGCACGCTTTGAAATTGATTAATCTTACAAGATTTAGCCTTAATACACCATAAGGAAATTTTCAAAGAATTGGCACGCTTTGCATGACAATTACGCTAAAGAAAATGATAATGGTGATTAATCTGCTTGGAACTATATATGAAAATAGAATAGTTACTCTTTTAAATAAGTAATTATACAATTTTTTATCGAATTGTTACAAATTTTTAAATTATTTATATTTGAATTAGTTTCATTATAACATTAGTTTTTTTATTTTAATTTAATAAATTTTTCTTGCTTAATTGATGTTGAATAATTTAAAATTTTCATCGAAATTGAAAAAAAAATTAAGAACGTGTTATTTTGTGGATCAGTAATAACGTTAATGTCTAATTTTTATCATGAAAGTCATTAACAAGTACTTGTCTACAATGGGGTAATGTTGTCAATTACCTTAACTTTATCTTTGCATTTTAACTTGTTTTATTTCTTACCAAACAATATAATAGAAATTTGTAGTACATTAGTAATCACATTCATTAAGCTACCAAACACGTTTTATGAATCATCTTCACATATATTTCTATGGAATCCCATTACCAATAATCGATTCCGCAAAATTAATTATATTTCTGTGTACCAATCAAGACTTACTCTTTATTCATTTCGACAAATGTGTTCATAATCGAAGTCCTTCTTTAATATACGAAAAAGTTGGCAACAAACTATTTTTAAAACGTAACGATTTAGGTACGTGTCTATATGGATTCAGATAAATTTTTGTTTGAGGTTTTGTATAGGTGATTGTTCAGGATATTAATTGAATCTGACCTCTACAAATCCTCTAGATTATGTTTACCTTAAAGCTGTCAAAATGGGTTTGGCCCGCTGGGTCCCCCGTTGCCCCCCCTGCCCCCCCGCTCCATACAAAATAGATGGGTTAGGTTGATAAAATGTGGAACCGTTTAGAAGATGGTCAAATGGGTTGGGCCAGTGCGGATTGCGGGCTGAGGCAGGGCAAGTTGGCCCGCCAGTGTAAGCCTAAACCAAAAGGCCAAAATTGAAAATTTGATGAAAATTAAAAAATCCTACGTAAGACTATGGCGGCAAGGGAGAGGGGGCGACGCATCTGGTATGTTCTCATGAATTTCTCATTCTTTCTCATGTCTTAATCTCTCTCACGCTTATCTCTCTCTCACCGTCACCGTTAGTCCTTTACCCTTTCACACTCATTTCTCTCTTACACAGCTCCACAATGACTGTGTCCCGTCTCTGGTGCAAGCGCTCTGTCTTCTTCACAGGCGCTCTTTCTCTGGCAATATCTCGTTGTCTCTCTCTCTTCTTCCTCATCGACGGCGACGCCCTATATGTCTTTTTTTTTTTTCTTTTACTTGATCTCCTTTGTAATATTTACTTGTAATTCAATGGCACAGTTGCACAGAAACTCACAAATTGAACTCGATGATAGTGCTTTTGCGTTCAAATTCTGGAACTTGCCAATTTTAATCTTAATGAATAGTAAATGCGTTTGTTAATTTGTTTATATAATTGACTTCTATTTAGAATTTTGGATGTAGTGAAATTGTTGAAATGTTAATTTTGGATGCAGTGAACTTCTACTGATTTTTTTATTTGTGTAATTATTTTTTGTGGGTTGGCCCGCCTAACCCGTAACTCGTGGTGGGTTGGGTTGGGCCGGTACTTCTCAAGCTCGCCAATTTGGTGTGTTGGCTCGTCTCGCCCCGCTAAATGGTGGGTTTTAATGGCCTGCAGGCCGGCCCGTCCCGCCAGTCCGTTTTGACAGCTCTAATTTACCTAATAATAGAAAAAAAGTTTTTTTTTTTACGAGTATGTTTTTGGTTTTTTGTGCTTGATTAAAAAATAAAAAAAAAGTAAAGAAAAAAAAAATTAAAAATGAAGTGTATAGGACTGGGGAGAAAAAAAAGGAATAACCAGTTTACTCATGTGGATGTGAGATTAACATCTTAACCGTTAAAGCTTATAAGGCGATGAAATCCTAGTCAGCAGTTATCTTTAGTCAATTGTAAGTATGTGAACTGAGTTGTATTCTAATATAGATACTTCTATCCT
The DNA here is from genome assembly GCA_016624345.1 of Platycodon grandiflorus. Classification (NCBI taxonomy): domain Eukaryota; kingdom Viridiplantae; phylum Streptophyta; class Magnoliopsida; order Asterales; family Campanulaceae; genus Platycodon; species Platycodon grandiflorus. Next base: position 23,677,716 of record CM028361.1, read on the forward strand.
AAGATAGAAATTTATTTTAAAAATCTTCTTGTCCTAAAATAAGTGTTTAATTTTGTGAAATTTACTAAATTTACCTTCGTCAACTATCATGTCCTAATATTCACTTGTAATGCTAAAGCATGAACACTAAGGATAATACAATATTGCATCGCTTAATAAATTAAATGTCACTTAAAAATGACCAAAATTTTAAGTCAAAAGGTTATAACTTAAGTCTAAACACTGAATAGGCTAAGAGACTGGAGTTATAATTTTTTTCTAATTGAGACCAAAACACCCATTCGAAACCCTCCATCCTCGTTTGCTGCATATCTCGCTTCTTTCTGTGAGCTGTCCCCATATCCGTTAGAAAGGCTTCTGTGTCGAATCTATCTCTTCACTTGTTATTCTTCTTTGTTCAAACTGTAGGGTATTTTATTTTTGGTTTTCTCGAAAATATCACGGATAGAAATAAGATGGAGCAGAAAATTATTTTACTTAACTTAATAAATGAAGTCGAGGCTTGTGTTGGACACAATCTCCGCAAGACGAAATTGCCCCGTACTAGTGCTAACGGTTCTTGGCAATCGTCCCTAAGATGCAACAACTTTTCAATCAGCGTAGGCAGCACTTCAATATGCAGATTCCGGCGAACTTGATCGGTGTTTCAGAACTTCCAAGACTCGAGAAGGGGATATATGCAACAATACGATAATTCTGACTAATAGACTAAATGCTCAGGATTTCGGTGTAAGGAACTGTCAATCCGGGGAGTCTATTTATATTTACTAAAAAATTGTGATGCCTTTCTGCGAATAGACACAATTTTGAATCTGGCGAATCTGGACCGTCATATCACACCTGATCGTGTGAGAGCGATCCAGCGGACCGGTTCACACTCTAACTGCTGCGCAATCGCCCCTAACTGCACCCGTTCGATCAGTTACAATAACCGCCGAACCGCTTGGACCATAACCACCCTGAACTGCCCATAACCGCCCGTGGTTGTTCGGTTCGTCACTGGGTACACCTATTTGAGGGTGCAACGTACCTGGGCCATCCCTGAGCTGGACAAAAGTTTAAGGTTCCTTAGCTCTTAGTGACGATGCGTACGTGCGAAGTGCAAAGTGCGCCTCTAAAGCGCCCATTGCGACCTACGTGGGCGCGTGCACGCTTGGGCTTGGGCTCGGATGGTGTGAAGCATAATCCTTGCAGCTGCTTGTGCTAGCCAAAAGCTAGCCCAAGAGACATCACCAGGTTGGACCTTGGAGGAGACCACTTGAATGCTTCCTCCTAGAGTGGGCCAATTAATAAGGTGCATTTAATCACCTTTTTTATTCAATGTGGGATATGGCTTTTCATATTCCCATAACTCTTCAATTACTAATGTTAAGTTGCATACTTTAATCATTAATATCTCATTCACCCGAAATTGGTTTTGAGATAATAAATATACTAACTTAATCTACTCGAAACGTAGATTTTAATTTTGCAACTTATTTTCATTTTTAATAAACGGTACCAAACTAAAAACTTGGTCAAATATTGGTCAAACACCAATTATAAAACAAATTTCCAACAATTCCCCACATGAATGACAATTAATGCATGCTATGTATGTAGACTCATTTGGAAGTTTTAGAGAACCGTTATTGCATCAGGATAGGTAGTTTTTGGCTTTGAACCTTCCTTAGTAAAATACTATCGGATTTACTAGCCGCTTAGTACCGCGATGGTTTGAACTAATCGTCTGTATAATGTAAACCGAGACAATAGTACTTACACAATAACAATTCTAATACTTTTTGTTCTCACGTTGTGTCCATTTTGGCCCTAGACCATATCTTAGTTTCATAAGTGTTCTAGTAGAAGCGGCCTTTTACTTCTCACTTATATAGGTGATCTCCTATAAAGAGTATCCTGCAATACTCCACCTTTTTGGTATAGGAATCATTAAAGGTTCAACCTAACCTCACCACTGTTGCAGGTCTATTCACTTGGATGTTCTAAAGAATGAGTTGAGACAGGTTTCCAAGTGTTTCATCGGAACTTTTATAACTTTTTTATCTCATTGAACCAAGGTTTTGGGATCTCCAATTCTCAAGGTTGAGTTACCGCTATGATTGTTCTTTTGTTGTGGATTTTAAACCCATTCCCCTTAACAATGTGTACATTTTTTATCTCAATTGATTCCTTTCGTAAAAGGATCAGCTAGTTTTTTTTTTTTTATTTTACATATTCAATAGAAATAACCCCACTTGAGATCAATTGTCTAATTGTATTATGTCTACGACGAATGTGTCTAAACTTACCATTGTACATGCTGCTCTGTGCCCTACCTATTGCTGATTGACTATCACAGTGTATCAGTACAGCAGACACAGGTTTATTCTAACAAGGAATATCTTCCAGGAAATTTCTAAGCCACTCAGCTTCTTCACCAGCTTTATCTAAAGCAATGAATTCAGATTCCATGGTGGATCGAGCTATACACGTTTTCTTAGACGATTTCCATGACACCGCTCCTCCACCTATTGTAAACACATAACCACTTGTGGATTTGGAGTCTTTCGTGTCTGATATCCAATTGGCATCGCAGTATCCTTCTAATACTACTGGAAATCTATTATAAAGTATCCCATAATTCAATGTATACTTTAAATATCTAAGTACCCTTGTTAGGGCTTTCCAATGATCCGCGCTGGGATTACTTGTGAACCTGCTTAGTTTGCTCACTGAATATGCAATATCAGGACGTGTACAATTGGTCAAGTACATCAGACTTCCAATTATCCTTGCATACTCTTGTTGGGAAACTGGTTCTCCCCTATTCTTGGCCAAGTGTAGACTTAAGTCTACTGGTGTCTTAGCCGGAGGGCTGTCAAAGACATTGAATTTTCGAAGAACATTCTTAACGTAACGGGATTGTGACAAGATTATTCCATCAGATGTTCTAGAGATCTTCATCCTTAATATAACATCAGCTAGTCCCATATCTTTCATGTCAAAATGTTTCTTTAACATGTTTTTAGTATTCATGATTAAATCATGAGTACTTCCCATTATTAACATGTCATCTACATAAAGACATATAATGACGTAAGCATTGGCTGTACTCTTAATGTAGACACACTTGTCACATTCATTAATTTTGAAACCATTTGACAATAATGTTCGGTCAAATTTTTCATGCCATTGCTTAGGTGCTTGTTTTAGTCCGTATAGTGACTTTACGAGTTTACACACCTTTTGCTCTTTTCCAGGGCCAACAAACCCCTCGAGTTTCTCCATGTAAATCTCCTCGTCTAACTCTCCATTTAAGAAGGCTGTCTTTACGTCCATTTGATGTATCTCAAGGTTATGCAAAGCTGCAATAGCAATGAGAATATGAATGGACGTAATTCTCGTGATAGGAGAATACGTATCAAAGAAGTCATAACCCTCCTTCTGTTTAAATCCTTTGGCTACCAGCCGGGCTTTGAACTTGTCGATAGATCCATCTGCCTTATACTTCCTTTTAAGGATCCATTTGCATCCCAACGGTTTGCATCCTGGAGGGAGATCAACCAATTCCCAAGTATTATTGTGCATTATGGATTCTATTTTACTATTTGTAGCTTCTTTTCAGAACGGAGCATCTGAACTGGATAAAGCTTCTTTAACAGTTCTAGGTTCATTTTCTATCATGTAAGATAGAAAATCAGGACCAAAAGATTTAGCAACTCTTGTCCTTTTACTGCGCCTTGGTTCTTCTTCTTCTTGAGATGAACCGTTTGCATTCTCATAAGTTCTTTTACTAGAACTTGCTTCTTTCCTTTCGCCGCAAGGAAATATATTTTCAAAGAATACCGCATTCCTTGATTCTATTGTCATTCCTTCAGTCATGTCAGGAATTTCTGATTTGTGCATTATAAACCGATATGCACTACTATTACTTGCGCATCCAATGAAAATGCAGTCAATCGTTTTAGGTCCGATTCTGACTTGTTTAGGCTTAGGTATTTCAACCTTAGCCAGGCACCCCCACACTTTAAGGTATATATAAGATGGTTGTCGACCGTTCCATAACTCATATGGAGTCTTACCTTTACCTTTGTGTGGTAACTTATTAAGAATATAGTTTGCTGAAAGAATGGCTTCCCCCCACAAGTTTTGGGGTAAGCTTGAACTTATCAACATCGCATTCATCATTTCTTTAAGAGTACGATTCTTTCGTTCAGCAACTCCATTTGATTGAGGTGAGTACGGAGCCGTCGTTTGATGAATTATACCAGATTCCCAACATATGTCTTCAAACGGAGCAACATATTCTCCACCTCTATCACTTCAAATCTTCTTAATTGTTAAATTAAGTTAATTTTCTACTTCATTCTTATAAGTCTTAAAAGCTTCTAAAGCTTCATCTTTGCTTTTCAATAGATAAACATAACAATATATTGTGCAATCGTCAATAAATGTAATAAAATACTTTTTCCCACCTCGAGTTTGCACAAATTTTAAATCACAAATATCGGTGTGAATTAATTCAAAAGGTGTCGTGTTTCTTATTACTAAAGGAAATGGTGACTTAGTCATTTTCGCTTCAACGCAAATTTCACACTTGTCATGTGAATCGATTTTAGATATAGGTATTAAATTTTGATTCACCAACTTCTTAATTGTGTTAAAATTTATGTGTCATAATCTATCATGCCATAAATTAAAACTATCCAACAAGTAAACATAAGAAACATCTTTATTCTTCGCCTCAGGGCGGTAAACATTCATTACATTCATTTTGAAGAGTCCTTTATCAAGGTACCATTTCCCAATAAATAGACCATTTTTGGTCAATACAAATTTATCAGACTCAAAAACTAGTCTAAATCCGGTTTTACTCATTAGGGGGCCGGAAACCAGGTTCTTACGGATGTCTGGAACATGCAACACATCCACGAGCGTCAACTCTTTGCCTGAGGTCATCTTTAGCACAACCTTCCCAAGTCCTATGACGTTGGAAGTTGAGGAGTTTTCCATAAACAATTTCCTTCCACTTATAGGAGTATAGGACGAGAAAGCTTCCTTATCAGCACAAATGTGGCGGGTAACTCCAGTATCTATCCACCATTCTCTTAGGTTATCTTCCAACTTTGCAATGTTGACTTCAAACACCACTGCAGTGAGATCGAGCGTATTATCGTCCTCTATCACATTGGCATGATTTTGTTTGCCTTTCTGTTTGTCCTTCTTCGGGAGTCGACAATTCTTGGCCATGTGATTTGGTTTGCCACAGTTGTAGCAATCTCCCTTGAACTTCTTTGCAGTTCCATGTTTGGCATTTCCAGTGTGCTTTCTCTTGTTACTGGTACTTGATTCAGCAATATGGACTTTGGCCTCCATCCCAGCCTTGTTTGACTTTCTTTCAGTTTTGCGGTTGTCTTCCTCAATCTGAAGTCGAACTATCAAATCTTCAAGCCCCATTTCTTTTCATTTGTGCTTGAGGTAGTTCTTAAAGTCTTTCCACATCGGTGGCAATTTCTCAATAATAGCAGCCACTTGGAAAGATTCATTTAGTATCATCCCTTCAGCAGCCAAACCGTGAAGTATGATCTGAATCTCTCGCACTTGACGTTCCACTGATTTGGAGTCAACCATCTTGTAATCAAGAAATTTGCCAACGACAAATTTCTTTGACCCAGCATCTTCTATTTTATACTTTTTTTCCAAAGAGTTCCATAACTCTTTGGAAGTTTTGATTCCACAGTAAACACTGTAGAGTTTATCTTCCAATCCATTCAGGATATAATTCCTGCACAGAAAGTCGCTGTGATGCCAAGCATCGGCAGCAATACGCTTTTGCGTATCCGAATCATTTTCTGCAACTGTAGGGGGGTCCTTTTTCAAGAACCTTTGCAGACTGAGAGTTGTGAGGTAGAAGAGCATTTTGGGTTGCCATTGTTTAAAATCCGTACCTGTAAACTTGGCCAGTTTCTCACCGTGTGCGGGGTGAGTAGAAGCAGGAGCAGGAGTAGCAGAAGTAGAAGCGGGAGTAGCTGTTGTTTCGATTGCTATTTCCAAGAAAACAAAAATTTCGTCTTGCGATTGTAGGGTATTTTATTTTTGGTTTTCTCGGAAATAACACGGATAGAAATAAGATGAATCAGAAAATAATTTTACTTAACTTAATAAATGAAGTCGAGGCTTGCGTTGGACACAATCTCCGCAAGACGAAATTGCCCCGTACTAGTGCTAACGGTTCTTGGCAATCGTCCCTAAGATGCAACGACTTTTCAATCAGCGTAGGCAGCACTTCAATACGTAGATTCCGGCGAACTTGATCGGTGTTTCAGAACTCTCAAGACTCGAGAAGGGAATATATGCAACAATATGATAATTCTGACTAACAGACTAAATGCTCAGGATTTCGGTGTAAGGAACTGTCAATCTGGGGGGTCTATTCATATTTACTGAAAAGTTGTGGTGCCTTTCTGCGAATAGACACAATTTTGAATCTGGACCGTCGGATCACACCTGATCGTGTGAGCGCGATCCAGTGGACCGGTTCGCACTCTAACTGCTGCGCAACCGTCCCTAACTGCACCCGTTCGATCAGTTACGATAACCGTCGAACCGCTTGGACCATAACCACCATGAACTGCCCATAACCGCCCGTGGCTGTTCGGTTCATCACTGGGTTGCACCTATTTGAGGGTGCAACGTACCTGGGCCATCCCTGAGCTGACTGAGCCACCCAGCTGGTTGAGCTGGACAAAAGTTTAAGGCTCCTTAGCTCCTAGCGACGATGCGAAGTGCAAAGTGCGCCTCTAAAGCGCCCATTGCGACCTGCACAGGTGCGCTCAGGCTCGGCTCGCACCATCCTCGTAGTTGCTTGTGTTAGCCAAAAGCTAGCCCAAGAGACATCACCAGGTTGGACCTTGGAGGAGACCACTTGAATGCTTCCTCCTAGAGTGGGCCAATTAATAAGGTGCATTTGATCACCTTTTTTATTCAATGTGGGATATGGCTTTTCATATTCCCATAACTCTTCAATTACCAATGTTAAGTTGCATACTTTAATCATTAATATCTCATTCACTTGAAATTGGTTTTGAGATAATAAATATACTAACTTAATCTACTCGAAACGTAGATTTCAATTTTGCAACTTATTTTCATTTTTAATAAACGGTACCAAACTATAAACTTGGTCAAATATTGGTCAAACACCAATTATAAAACTAATTTCCCACATAAACCCTATGCCTAAATCGCATATCTATCCAAGTTCATTAACTCATCAGGTATGAACTACACCTAATTTTATCTACAATGTAAAAAAAAATCATGTTCGAGTGTGTGTTTTTATACATGTAGCTAGAAACAAGTTAAATAAAATTGGTGGATTTGGTCTTTATTTGTGAAGCACTAATTCTGATATTGCACATGATTTGAATCTTAAGGATTCTTCTAAACATGCTTCCCGTGCATCATGGAGCAGCGCCCATCCTTTTTGTTTTTGGGAATCTTCTGTATACGACTACCATCTGCTTATAATCATTTTATTGTATGTTTCCTGAAATGGTTCAAATAGAATCATTGATAAAATTATTGAGGGAAAATTGAGATTTTACTAATATGCATACGAAAAACGTTTGTCATTATCAAACATAATACTTTAATTCAACACTTAATTTTAAAATCACTACAATTGATTTGTTTAGTACTTCAAATTCAGTGTTTTAATAGTTTAGGCTTTATTTTTTCACACATAAGTTTTCAGATCATAATTTTTAATTTTAACCTATTCAATTTCTACTTGATTCTCACATTTTCGACCTCATGAATGTAGATTATCATTGGATATCGCTACGTATATAAGTAAAATAAAGCATTACGTAGAGTTTTTTGAGTTTTATAGACAATTTGGTATGTTTTTCTGATATTTTAATTAATTGACTACTATGTATAAAATATAATTAAATGAATGTGTTGATATTTTCTCTGTCTTACGTGGAGGTGAAAATAATGGAAAAAAGTTATTGCAGCAAGAGCCTCCAAAAGAAGACTAAGTTATTGTTATTGAGGAAACAACAAAATATTGTTGCTATATTTCAAATATTTTTTTTAAATCAATATTTCATTATTGATTTTATTTCGAAATAAATAAATTATAATTGATTATTATTTCATTACTTTTGTGTCATATAATCTTACTCACCCCTACAAAATTTCAAACATGCATTAACCTCGAGCACACATTCATCTGGTCTCATACTGACACTGTGCCTATGTCACGGGCACAAATACCTAGTATGCATACAAAAGAGGTTTGTCATTATCAAACATAATACTTGAATTAAACATTTAATTTTAAAATCACTACAATTAATTTTTTAGTACTTCAAATTCAGCGTCTTAATGATTTAGGCTTTACTTTTTCACACGTCAGTTTTTATAGCTTAAATTTTTTTTTTTAACAAACACGCCCTAAACCGAGGTTTGGAATATGTTTGATGGGGACTTTTCAAAACCAATTATGATGGCGTTGACCAACTCAAACAGGGGAGTTGGCATTTTATGGTGACCTTGTTGCACGATTGGGGTAGAGGAGTTGGTCGACTCATCGTGAATGTTGAAACAAAAATATGACATCCTTTGTTTGGAAGCGAATCATTTTTCTGCTATTAACTAGATAACTATGCAATATATTTGTGTGGTAAAGCACAATCTTTGGGAGGTTCCTTTAAAAATTACCCAACTGAGATATTCGTATCCGAATTCACAAAAAGTCGATGCGGGACACTGCTCTCAAACAAGAGTCAAACGATTGACCATGATTAGAGGATTCAATCAATTCATATACGAGTAATTTGAAGTCCCATTCAAGCAATGAAAGAAGGTCCCATGTCTGATGTCTCATTCAGCTTTAAAATTTCAATCTCCTCGTGCAGCGTCTTGAACCACTATCAACGATTCTTGCCTGAACTCATCTCTAAAGTTGCTCCATTTCAATCTTTAGTTAATCGGGATTAGAAAAAAGAGTCGGATCGATTACGCAAGGTAACCTTCCTTGCCATAACTAACTTTACAATGAAGACTCACTAAAGAGTGAGGAAGCATCAAGGCATCTTGCAATCACATGTATAGTCTTATGCCGTTATGCGTGCCCTTATCCCTAGTCTTCTTTGTTTCAACTTGGTAGAATCTACAACATTATGAGATAAATGAGTTATCTAATAAAATCGCATGAGTTAAATGAGTTATATATTAAAAGATAAATGAGTTATTTATAAGTATCAATTATGCAAAATTTATTGAGTTTATCGTACCTGTAAGATAATACTCGTGATATCAACTCGATTTTAACAGCCATATTGTGTCAGCCCAATAGCACTCCAAACCCGATAAGTCTCTAGCTACCATATTCGTATCGATCAATCACAATCGTGCCGTGTCTTAAATTGCTACCCCTGCCCTTAATATATGTAAGAGAAAGCCCATCCAGATTTGCTAAAGTGCTGGTCATGCCAGCAAATATCTACAAGGTACGCGGCAAGTGCAAACCCAAACGAGCCCCAAACGTTAGGGTGGTCACGTCAACTATAAAAAGTGCGGGTAGTCCGTACATAATTTCCCCCAAAAATATACTCGTATAAAGCAGCCCCCCACCCTCGCGCTCCCGGTCAAAAACCCTAGAAACCAGATTGCATAGCTCGTCGTCTAGACCCTCACATCCTGTCTTCTCCGTTAGCAACGAATCAACTGAATAAGATCTCGCTTTACAGTTTAAGCAAAGTATTGTAACGTTCTCCCTTTTCACTTAAAAATTTAATTGTTTGATTCTTATCCGCACGCATTTTTCATAAATGTCGATGTAATTATCTGTATATATATACATATATTTATATCTGTATATATATATATATATATATATACATATATTTATATTTATATGTTGTATATATGTTTACTTGTTATGCTTAAGGTTTAACTCTTCATGGTTTGCTCAGATCTACGTTTATGCTCATACTGGTTTTTTTATTTTCCTTATTATTATTGAATTTGTCACGGAGCCGAGTAATTAGATGCATCCTGTTCCTTAGAACCGTTAATTCATAGTTTAAGCCAAATATTTTCTTGCTGTTTGATTCTGTTAATTGGTGTAGCCAATCTAAGTAGCAAGCATCTGAATCTTTGCAATTTACCTACGGTTGCCCAATTTCTGTATGATTGTTACCAACTGGGATGCTTTTTAGTTCTCTCATAAAACATACCAGTTTCAGTTAACTGTTAATGTTTTTACTTATTTCTTTCCACTGAAAGCGGCCGACTTTTCCATTCAGGATGTTCCTACATAAAAAGCTGTTTTTTGAAAATTAGACTTGCAATTATTCTAATATTACAGATTAAATACTGTAAAATAAACAAGTTTGATGCAGTAAATGTTATTATGGAAACTTTTAAGGGTAAATATGTATATCATGAATATTAGACTTTTCAAGTAGGGCTCGTGGAATGGAGGCAGTAAATGTTATCCCTATATAGTTGCATAGACCTCTGAATATCCCGTTAGACATCAGGGAAGGTGTATTTCTTCTTGATGAAACAATTTTTGTCTGGGAACAAGCTTTTCTTGTCCTTTCTTGTTGCTTGCTTTTGGATCCTACATTTTGATGATTAATCTGAGTTGAAAACAGATATATTTCTCACAATGGCTGGTCAGAGGAACAACTATGGAAAGCGTTCACATTCTCAATCTGACCACAGTGAGAATGGAAGGAGTAAGAGAAGAAATCAAGGTGATGACAGGGGTCAGTTCTCTATTGGTTCCGAAGATACTGTATACCGGTACTTATGCCCTGGGAAGAAGATTGGTAGTATTTTAGGGAGAGGAGGGGAGATTGTTAAGCAATTGAGGCTGGACACTAAGTCAAAAATCAGGATTGGTGAGACTGTATCAGGTTGCGATGAACGCGTGGTCACCATCTACAGTACGAGTGAGGAAACAAATGATTTTGATGGCACGGATGACCGTGTTTGTCCAGCACAGGATGCCCTCTTCAGAATTCACGACAGAGTTGTTGCTGATGACTTAGCTGCTGATGATGACTCCGAAGAAGCCCCACAAGTTACTGTCCGTCTCCTTGTAGCATCTGACCAAATTGGATGCATTATTGGGAAAGGTGGACAGATAGTTCAAAATATTCGTAGTGACACTGGTGCACAAATCCGTATTGTGAAGGATAATCATTTGCCTCCTTGTGCCTTGAGCAGCGACGAACTTGTGCAGGTAATCTGAACATGGTCATTTGTATTTCTTACCGTTATCTTTTCTCAATGTTAAAGGCTGTAGTACTCTCTTGAAATTTGTTTAATCGCACTTCATTTCACCTTTGGTTGGTATCGATTGTCCACTAAACCTGGGAAACCACGGCTATTGCCAATGGCCTTGTGTTCTTACAATCAGCCAACACTGATCCAAAATACACGCTTTCCCTAACGCCAACATTGAGGGATCACATTTTTGGGTGATTTTGGATATGCAAGTTTGGTTCTTAAATACCGACATTGTATCTAGAATAGGATTTTAACTGTAGCTTGTATACATGTACATATCTATCACACACACACATATTTATATACAGGGTATGAAGTAAACATGGACTTGTTGATTCTCAGTTGTGCTACATGTTGTTGTTTGTTCAACTTAAATCTTTTGGTATCCATGTGGTAGTTGAGGCTTACAATTTCCTTGTCATTGTATGTTCCTCATAAAAACTTCAGATATCTGGTGAAGCCTCTGTTGTGAGGAAGGCTCTCTTTCAAATTGCATCCCGTCTTCGCGATAATCCATCCAAGTCTCAGCACTTGCTTGCTTCGTCTGCCCCTAATATGTATGCTTCTAGTGGTTCACTCATGGGAACAACTGCGGGTGCACCAATTATGGGTTTAACCCCACTGGTTGGTCATTATGGCGGATACAAAGGCGAGAGTGGGGACTGGCAGCGGTCCTTTTACCCACCTCCTAGGGATGAAGCTTCATCAAGGGAATTTTCTTTGCGATTAATATGCCCAGCTGAAAATATTGGTGGCGTGATTGGAAAGGGTGGTGTCATAATCAATCAAATAAGACAAGAGTCTGGAGCAGCTATTAAAGTTGATAACTCAGCTGCCGAGGGAGATGATTGCATAATATCTGTTTCAGCTAGAGAGGTATGTTTTGGTGTCTTAAATGGGATGTCACATGAGAATAGAGTTTGAGACGTGTACCATCTGATGTTTCTTGATTACATTTATGTTAGGTCTTTGAGGACACATTTTCCCCGACGATAGAAGCAGCATTGCGCTTGCAACCCAGGTGCAGTGAGAAAGTCGAAAGAGATTCAGGTCTTGTGTCATTCACTACCCGTCTACTGGTGCCAAACTCGCGGATTGGCTGCCTTATCGGGAAAGGAGGAGCAATAATTTCTGAAATCAGGAGAATTACCAAAGCTAATATTCGCATAATTTCAAAGGAAAACCTTCCCAAAGTTGCTGAGAAAGATGATGAGATGGTGCAGGTAACCGTGTCAGTGTAATTATAGCACATGGCCATATATGTCTTAAATTTCCGTCACTTCTATATTTTGATTGGTGAGTGTATTATTGCTCTTGTTCTCAACTTTTTTGCATGTTTTATTTTCAGATTTCTGGGGATCTCGATCTTGCTAAGGATGCTCTCTTGCAAGTAACATCAAGGTTGAGAGCAAATCTTTTTGAAAGGGAGGGCACCATGTCTGCATTTGTGCCAGTTCTTCCCTACCTTCCAGTTTCGGCTGATAGTCCTGATGGTTCAAAATATGAAAGTAGAGACTCCAAAGGACATGCAAGAGGTCCTCCATATTCTGGTGGATATGGTGGATCTAGGGATTTGCCACCTGCTGATGCATATGGAACTTACGGTGGCTTGCAGGTAATGATAATCACAATTTTTCATAGATGATTTTTGCTTGGGCAGCTAATCAAATGAGAGTGAGTGGGTGTAGTTTCAGTTGAGTGTCGTTGTGTAGTCTTTAACTTTATCTGCTCTCTTTCTATTTATCTCTCTGTGATCTCAGTCTGACACACGCTATTGCATCTTTTACTCAATTTTTCCTACTCAATTTCATTTTACATATTTACTTTTCCATGTTCAGAGCGGTTCTAGTACTGATGCTTATGGAGCCTACCGTGGTTACTCTTCAGGACGTACTAGCAGTTCTGGGTAAGAATTTCTTTTTGGCAGTTGTTCATTCTACTCGTTTTGTTGCTTATTCAGGTCTCAGTGAATAGTTCACCCTTCCCTCTAACCCCTATTCTCTTCTTTGCTGGATTGTTATCTTGCGGTACTGCTGCTGCACCCATAACCAATTTTGGTTGTGGAATGTGTCATATTGTGGTGTCCTTTATCATGTGCCCTTATGCATGGTTCATGGATTACTTGTCCTCTTTCTTTGTCTAGGATACTACATTGTCTTTTGCCTTTCTTACTTGTGGGTGCCTTTACTACATTCCTTCTCTTCCGTTTACTACATTGCTTGTCCTCTTTCTTTTACTACATTGTCTTTAGCCTTGGATGAGGGGTGCCTCTGACCCAGTGCATCTGCCTTTGAACACTCTGTTAGTTGTTTATCACTATATCTTTATTTTGCTTGGCCATCCGTTGGTTGTGGTTGAATATCATCAACATTCCTATAAAATTTTATGATCATTTCTTGCATGACTGGGTAATCTATTTATTTATGTATATTTTTCTTTTTTTCTTTTTCACCCTATGTAGCTTCAAGGCTAAAAATGCCAAATTTCTATCATTTCTTGCATGTTGCTGGAAATTGTTGTAATTAGCCATCATTACTCTTTACTACTTTAATGAACAAAAAATCCCTGATTATGACCTGCTATCGTCAGGTTATCTAGGCATAGTCAACCCCGAAGAAGAGATTACGGCTATTGAAGCTAGAAGGTTTGTCTCTGCAGGTCTTGATATTTCTTATAACATTTTGATTGCACCTGATTTAATTGGTACCTTCTTTCCAAGTATGATAGCATAAACCAGTTTATTATGACAGTTTGCGGAGTAGCCTAGCCTTTCTCCCATATATCAACTGATGCTCTTTATGTTACCTTTGTTTCCTGTCCTTGCCCAACAAAACAGCTGAGCTATTTGAAGCCTGAAGCCAGCCTAATTGCCTATATTGACGAAGCCTCCTGCCTATATCGATGAAGCCTCCTGCCTAAACCAGAAGACCAGATGAACCAGTTGTTCGAAAACTCATGGCCAACCTTCACGCTTTTCTTAGGAGGACCATTATCCGACGATCTTATTTACTTTCAAAACTTTGGCCATGTCCCAACTCCATACTTTTACCAAGCTTAATTCTTGTGCTCAAAAGAACCTTTTCTCCATGTTTCGAATCCAATTGCAGTTGTTAAGTTTAGGTTTTATTTCTCGGCAGTGTTTTTTTAAGCTCTATGTTTGTTTGAATTTGGAGCAGGCTTGTGGTAGACAGTTTTCATCAGTCAAGACTTGATCGCTCCTGTATTTGTTTGTATCTCGGATTTATTTGTTCGTTTCTAGTCTGCATGCGGTGATTTATTCCATCTACCCTGGCACCTGCTAATCTAGTTGGTACTAATATATTCCTATTTCAAAAGAGTGCGTCTTTCATAGCTTACTCATGATTCATTTACTAGAATCCCCTTCCTTCGCCCCTTTAATCTAAACTTCTTTTTTGAAAATCTTTTTTGCCTCATAATATGGCTGTTGAAAAGAGAGAAGAATATAAGGATGATGAGGTGGACATCTACTTGCATTAAGGAGACATGTCTTATGCTCGCAGTTGCATCAGCCTAATTTTTTGTTCAGGTTAGGCTTGCATGGTGATGGTGTCCTCTGTTTTGACATTTGTGCAATGACATATTAACAAGATTGTTGATGGTGTTTGTTTCTGATTTCTTTGCTTAAAGTCCAGTTGTTGAGGAGACTTGGGCAACTATTCTGGACTTCTTTGGAAGTTGTTCTAACTAAATATTGAAGCTTTTGGTAGGTTTTAGTATTAATTTACACATTGCATGCTTTTCGTTAGGTGACCCTGCCCGTGCAGGTGGTAGTTTCTCTCTCCTTATCTCTCTACATTCATGCATGCATGACTATGGCCTGTTTTTCTTGCTCGCATGAATTTTGCATATTATGTTCTCTTCGTTTTCTTTATCCCCTCCCCACAAGCCCCCTAAAATCTAGGTTCTGGCTGGCAACGGGCACTGTGTCACTGACTATTGGACTATGACTCGGAGGATATGCTTCCTCTGTCTGGTGGCAATGATGCATGGGATCAATACCCACCTCTTTTTTAAATTGGTTATTATTTGGGTTGTATGATATTTTTGGGGAAACATTTGGGAAATTGATTAATTGTATAAACAATGGGAGCTATTGGGGGGTTATACTGCTGATACACACAATATCATAGGGAGTATGTATTTGTGATAGTCGGGTTACAAGTTTTTAGGAATATCTGATTACATATGCGGTGGTATTTAATTTGTTTCATATACAATTCCACTTGTTTATTAGTCTGTAAAAAGGCAACTGCGCTCACCCCACTTTTCAACCAAGCGCACTCCATGTGATGCTTTATTTAACCTATACGTATGTATGTTTCCTGCTATTGTAGACCCTTTCTTGAAAAGTGGAGTGAAAATAGCTTTGCCATAGTGTAGAATTTGTTATGAAAATGATACATACAAATGTTTTGCGTTGGTGTTAATAGGATAGTCCTTAAACTTTGGTTGGTACTTAAGCTTGATCAGGGGATTCAAGAGGAGTGAGTGCACACGTATTTTTCTAACTTATCATAGTTGAAGCATATCATTAGTATCTTAAATTTTGCCAGAGGTTGATGAGGAAGGGAGCAAAACTTACCAGTACATGCTTTGAAAAAGGTAAATTCAGAGTAACAAAGGTAAATTGATGTCCAAAGATAAATAAAGAGAGTCTCGATGGTTGAAAGACCTGGCATTAGAAAACTTACCAGTACATGCTTTGAAAAGGTTAATTCAGAGTAACAAAGGTAAATTGATGTCCAAAGATAAATAAAGAGAAAGTCGATGGTTGAAAGACCTGGCTTTAGAAAATTCTTGCCTTTTGATGGTAGAATTGGTTTTATTTTTTTAATGTCAACAAACAAGCGAGTTAAATACAATGAAAAGAACAACAAAAAATTAACTACGCATCTGAAATTAAACTACTAAAACAAATAGAATGTCTAAAAGTTAAATCATTCACGATGATAAAATCAAAGTGCCTAATGTGGTCCAAACCCATGTCACTTGATCAGGTGGAGGCACTTAGACTCGTTGGAAGTCACCACCAAATGTTGAGCAGACCCATTTATAACCCTTATTATCACAGCTTACGCTCATCTCAGTTCATGAAGTTAGTGAGGATAAAATTTCGGAATCAAATTTTCTGTGTCACTTTCATCTCAACCATTGATTTTTTAAAGTGATTTCCGGTCGCGGATAATAGAGCATCTTGAAATTACATGGTTGAGATGAAAGTGGTACAAGAAATTTTGATTCCTAAAATTTCTGATCATCATCGCAGTCTCAGGGGACCACAGCTCCATCCGCGCATGCCACGCAAAACTCCTTTAATGTGTTGTTTCTTGTAACAATGCACAAAAAGAGGTCTACGAATCGGTAATAAAATGAGAGTTATAAATGTATTTTTTCACAAAAATTAAAGAAGTTAAATGTTTAAGCAAGAGGTTAGCTTAACTCTCTGAATTGAATGGCTTACTCTCTGTCTCATTAAATCTCAATCTTACATGTTTCTTTGTAAAAATTGTAAAAGGAAGATAACTTAAAATAACAAGTACACGTGTAAGGCTAGGATTAAGTGGGTGGAACACGGAGTGTGATATGGAGTGTGATAGAAGATTTGAAGTCGAATTGAATGTGATGAAACCAGGGGCGGTGCTACATGTAACTGTAGTTGGGGGCTGTTACCCCCCTTTTAGTTTAAAACATACTCCCTCCGTTCTAGACAAAGATTTCACTATACTATTTTTGAATGTTGAACTCAAAGAGTTCACTTTAAAAAATTATATCTACAATTTTTATAAATTTTTAAACTTTACCCCCCACTTGTGGTGCAAACATATTAACTATGCTAAAATATTTTTGTACCCCCCACTTGTGGTGCAAACATATTAATTATGCTAAAATATTTTTATAATTATAACCAACTCCAATGATATTAATATATCCCTTAATTATTAGACTTTTCAAATGTAAACTCTTTGAGTGGAACGGAAGGAGTATCAAATTAACCCCTTTAAATTTTAGAGAAACACATTTTAGCACTTAAAATCACAGTTTTTCTCATTTTGCGCCTTTTGTTTTAGAAAGTCTCATATTTATAATTTTGACCCTAATCAAAGTAAAATTCAAACACTAATATCTATTTTCTACCACCGATATAACCTTGGTCCCCTTTCAATCAAATCATGGCTCTGCCTTAAACTAAGTCATACTTATAAACAACTCATAAGTAAAGTAATAATCATTTAGTCTTCTCTGAATAGTTTTTTTTTATTTATTTATATTTTAAAAATACTTTTAGTAACATATAATTATACATTTGAGAATGTTTATTATGTGTAGAATTCAACTGGTATCAGCCTAGTAACTTTGTCAGCCCTAAAATTGGTAGATAGAAGTAAATTTGTTCAACCAACTTACAACATTTTGAAGGGACATGTTAATAAATTGGACAACACAAAATACAGTCTTTAAGGTCTGCAGTGCCTTAATTGAGTGAAGATCTCTGAACCTAGTCAGTACTTAGATGATAAAGATATATATATATATATATATATATATCTTTACCCTCCCTAGATTTTGCCAACCCATGCAAGGTCACATCCAACTTCCTCAACCACCCTCCATATTTTGCTCACATTTTTCTCTTGTACCTTGGACAAAAATTTATGTTAATGTGTAATGTGTGCTGTCTTATTCTTACAAATAAAAAAAGAAATGGTTTCAAACTTGTAACCCTAAGGTTGGTTGCAATGGAGCAACCTTAGGGTTACAATTCGGGGGGTTTGGAGATGGTGTAATGTGTGGAGTCACAAGTAAAGAAAATTGTTTCGTAGTTTTAATCAGGCATATCATCTTCGATGATTATACACGATGTAACAGCGTCATCGCTGTGGCCCTTATGCTATTGCGGGGGTCTATAAATGGTCGGCCTAATGTGGGCGGTTTTAATTTCTCCTATTGATGAGCAAATAGATTTGTTTTCTTGATTTGAGTTTGGAATTTTCAAGTTATAACGAAACAACTTTACTGATGAGCCAATGTTTACTCTTACACGTTGGGTAAAAAACTAAAATCCAAACACTGATGAATTGAACAGCTGCATGCTTTAAAGCAAGCTGCAAGCTGACCTCTCTGGACACAAGCTCCCCCTCATAAATACTTAGATTTCCCATTTCGTGACTAGTAAAGGGTAATCAATTCCTCTTTATAAAACCAACTCCAAGAGGGCTTTCCCTTGCCTCAAACCTCATTCGTCCATACCCTGTCAATAGAGTGTTGCTGTCCAATCGAGTCTTTCTTCTCTGCCTGACCCTCTCTTTTGGGAAATTGCCTCTTCTTTGTTAGGGGTGAGTTTCTTTATTCAATAAAGAATATTTTTATCTTTCTCATTTGGGGAAAATTTCCACCCTTGTTGGAGTTAGAAGGTCAGTCTAGCTAGGCTCCATGTGATTGGTTTGGAGGGGGGAGAAAATGGTAATTTTTTGGTTGTTATAATATGGTTTTCATCTATAGTCTTGCATGTGGGAATGAGGTCATGTGGTGCAGCCAAGGATGACTTGCCGGTAACCTTCGTTAATGTGCATAACAATTGTTATGCTAAATAATACATAAATACAGGTACACCGGCAAGTCGTCTATGGCTAAATCACTGCCTTGTTTTTTCATGCTAGATTAACGATGAAGTTGATTATGAATTATGAGAATATGGCCTCAGCTTGCAATTGAAGTGAAAATTTTATTCTGACATGCAAATTCAACAAATTCGACTACTTAAGCACGATGAAGCTCATATTAGGGTTTGTTCTTTACTTCACATTACCTTCTTACTTCAACCTTTGTTACATGACAAGAAAGGTTGAAGATGAAAATGATTAGCTGCCTTTAATTTGTTTAGGTCCATATTATTTCTCAAGACATATAAAATCCGCAGGTTTCAGCTTTTACTTTGTCTATAGAGTGGTATAATATCATTATTTGATGCATTTCATACACCAAATGGAAGAAATCTGTAATCCTATATAGGCAATATTAGTGTAGAAACCTTTATACTCCCTCCGTTTCGACCAAAGAGTCAACTTTCTTTTTTTAGAAGTCAACATGTGACTAAATCAAATCAAAATTTTACATACTTTACTAATGTTTTAGGAAATAAATTTCATTAATTAAAAACTACATTAAGAATACTATGGATAAAGACTAAATTTATGTAAATTATCAGTCAAATTTTAACGAAGTTGACAAAAAAAATCAAGAGTATACTCTTTACCTGAAACGTAGGGGTATTTATTTAGGTTGTATTTACATGGCATAGAAGATAACTTTGTAAAGAGTAGTTCTAAAATTCATAAAATGGAATACAAAATTGTAGATACAAAATCTAGTTGGTAGGTGCTCTTGCTTAAGAATTATAGATCTCATTACTTAGTACTGAAACGTAAAGAGTATACAACCAATCAATAATTGTTAACTTAATTTAGTATCCAAAATATTGTAGTATTAGTTTGTAGTTTTAGCATTGCTCTTTTGTAAATCATATACTTCTTAATTGTGTTGAAATCTAAATCTCATTGATTGCTGATAATTAGGTTAATTTGATTTGAACATCCTTGATTGATTAGTTTGAAAGTCGTTGAATTGGGATACTTACTTGGGTTGTAAACGTAGTATTACGCATTCTCATCCGACCAGCCGTCCACACCTATCGACTCTCCAGACAATCAACCACATTTTTGCCTTTCCACTCTTCCGTTTAATTAAACAGTGACCCAAATTTGATATAGTTTCGTGAAAATCAGATATGTATGTTCAGTTGTAATACAAGTTAACTTTATAGGGATAATGACACTACAAGTCTCTTGACTATGGTCGATTTCACCAGTAGTTTTTTAACAAATTTTTTTCAAATTTTAGTCCCTTGACTATGAAAAATAGACACGGTTGGTCCTTTTATTGGATGCTGTTAATATTTTTCCGTTAAATTGCCCATGTGCCTCTCACATGCGTTTGACTAAGGGCAAAAAGGGAATTTCACCTACATCTTCTTCACCAATTCTTCAAACACTAATCTCCAAAACTCACACACACACACACACACACACACACACACACACACACACCATCCCATTTCCATTCATACAAATCCCACTCTAAACTTCTCCTCCCACCCGCTTTCAAATACGACATCACTGGACCATAGAAATGATGAGCCTTCCCTCTCAGTTTAGCCTCCATTTCCCAAATCAAACCCACCAGATTTACAACCACCACAATAAATCACTGTTGAAAAGTTAAAAGTCTTTAAATTCACCGCCCTTGCATAAATTTACCCAAAACAACCCTAACTTAAAAACCAAGATCAAAATTAACTTCCCAAAATAGAGAGAGGCGCTGGAAACCAAAGAAGCGGTGGATACCAGAAACAACGCCAGATACCAAAATTCGCAACCCAGGAAGTGAGAGAACGAGAGAGGCGTTTGAGAGCATTGGTCCTCGGTGAAAATTTTCCACCACCGGACCGAACCGTATGCTAGAATCATAGCAACATATAGGGGTACGATTGTGGCAAGAACATCGTAAATGTCCTTCCTCGTTATCATCTTTCTTCAAACAGGGAGAGAGAGAGAGAGAGAGAGAGAGAGAGAGAGAGAGAGAGAGAGAGAGAGAGATGGGTGTTAGTTGCCTTAAAAAGAGTTTGCCTTGAATTTGTGTGGGTAGGAACGTGTGTTAGAGCTCGTTTGGTACAGCGTTTACAAAACGCGGTGTTTTAAAAACGCAGTGTTTTAAAAACGGAGGTCTTTCCTTATAAATACGTTTGGGATATCACTTCAATACACAGCTTTTTTTTCCTAGGAGCATTTTAAAACCTGCGTTTTGGGAAAAAGCTGGGAATTCCAGCGTTTTAAAACGCAGCTGCGTTTTGAAAACGCTGCGTTTTTAAAACGCTGCATTTTCTGTCGCAGTATTGAAACACATTTTTTGCAAATAAGCTGCGTTTTATCCCTGCGTTTTGGCCAAAGCGCTCGACCAAACGGGCTCTTAGTATGTGTCCTTATTCCTTAAACAGGGTTTGGTTTGAAATTATGTGTGGGTTTGTACTGTGTGAAAGAGTGAGGGAGAGGTGGTGGTATGTTCACTACAACAAAAGTGGACATTCACAACATTTGTTCCACAACATTTTTGAAAAAATGTTGTTAAAAAATTATAGTAGACAACGTTTTCCCAAAAAACGTTGTGTTCTATCTATTCTACAACGTTTTTGAAAATAAATGTTGTGATTTACCATTTAATAACAACGTTTTGGAAAAAAAAACGTTGTCTAAACTTGTATCTTTTAACAACGTTTATTTATAAATGTTGTGCTTAACGAAGTGATGATTTTTTTCTTCTCTCGCTTATAGCCCTTTTGTGCGCTAAGTAATTGTAGAAAACTTTCAAAAAATCAAAATCCCCAAATCCTCAAATCTTCAACCCCTTTTATCGTCTTTTCCCTTTCGTCGTTGATCATTACGCTTTTGCACTCTCACATATATTGGTGAGCCGGAGAAAAGACTGCATTGCTACTCAAACTAGAGTCTCTCTCATCTCAAATTGATATATTGACAGGATCGAAATTCAATTCACAAGTCAGACCAACCAAGCAGGCGGGTAGAAAATGCGGGACTGGAAGCACTCACTACTGGAAGAGCTATCTATATGTGTGTTTTCTCTCTCTTTCTCTCTATCTCTTTTTGTTCTCAACTGATACAGAAATTCTCTCTCACTCTTTTGTCTTATTATAATTTTTACCGCAGAATTTAGGGTTGTTAACAGGTTTGGGTTGAAGTACAACCAATAACATGTCAACACCCAGTCCCCTTGAAGGAAATCACCAAATTAGTCAATTGCCCAAAATTCCCAAATCTCTCTCCTAGTCGTCCGCTGGCATATTGCCTTCAGCGACGTCTATATTGACTCCATCTCTTCTCTCCTCCTATTCCTCCCCTTGTAAGTCCACCACCATCTAACAAAGTCACATACACAATCATTCTCACGCATATCGCCTCCTTCTTCATCTACTTCTCTCTTTCTCTAAGTTTATTTCATATATATTACTTTGAATTTAGATTTTAATTTATGTTATTTTTCTGACAATATTGTTTTATTTCCAGTCTTCCAGATGATCCGGAGCCAGATTATCATGTATGAAGTAAATTTTGTATCTGGGTTTCTCCAAGTTTGGCGAGCATACCGATGCCTCAGGTTAATAGTTCTTCTTTTAGAGTTGTATAATTAATTGAGAGATTGTTGCCTGGACTCACTGTATTTTATTTTGTTTATGTTCTTCTCAAGTCTCATTTATCTGATTGTTACTTGTTTGCTTCAGCCTTCAATGGAACAGTGTGCTGGATTAACTTTTTATTTTAATTCGCTTTAATATATATATATATTGTGTATTTCCTTAATGTGATTATTTTATCCCATCAAATTGTGCATTGGAAAAACTGCTTAAAATTTCTAGAGAACTCAAGGTTGACTCCTACTTCTTGCTTCCTACTGCTAAAGACCTGATCTGCAGGTTACTTTGTGATGTTGAACATTAGTTAGGTATAGGAGAGGCAGATCAATTAAAAGTATGTTTTTACTTCATAATAAGATATAGTCTGATTCTTTGCCCTTTTTGTTTTTGTTTTTGTTTTATTTATCACAACTATTTCTTGTTTGTTTAATTTTTTATTTTTATTCTTTCAGCTTGAATCACACACATCCTTGGTTCAAAGTTGTTGTATGGGTCTTTCCAGGGTTCCACTTCAGAATGCCTCAAATAAGTTTTATTCAAAGTTGTGGAATCAAAGAATTTATGATCTTGAGCTTTGATGCCTTCTATGCCTCAAATAAGCTTAAGTATTCTGGGCAATTTGTTGCTGTGAAGGTGTAATGGCCTGGTATTGAGGAAGCTATCGGGCTAGAGTTTTATCTTATCAGGGGTTTAGGATTTCTCATAAACAAATATGTAGACATAATCTCCAGTGACATTGTTGCTCCCGTTGATGAATTTGCTCGTATAGTAGAGTTTATCAAGAGCACAACTATTTGCAGGTTAGTGCCCCTAATTGTTTTTGAGTTTCTTTTGCTTGTAGTTCACACTAGTTTAGAGTTTAGACATCTATAACTTTAGGTAATGGTACAGTTGACGTGGTTGAAGTAGAAAAAATGCAGCTTGGTACTGTGTAAGATTACTTTGGGTTTGATTGTTAATTTTGACGTGGTTGAATATGTTTATTTTTCCTTATGAATATGTTTTTTTCTGATTCACTTTGGCTTTTTATATATTTATTGAAAAGTACATTCTATCAACCTCCATTTATGAGCTCTTAGATTTGAACTTCCTTTTTTTTTTTTATAAATGCTCTTCTGCTTTGGACTTCATATTATTTGGTGATTCTTTAGTTTTGATGTATCCATTGCTTGTTATTTTACCTAAAAAAAATAGGGAGTGTAAGAGAAATATCGTAAGGCATGGGCACAGATATATCATTCTTTATTTTTGATGTTTTCATTACTGGTTATTTTACCTGAAAAAACAGGGAGGGGAAGAGAAATATTGCAAGGCATGGGCACAGATATGTGAGATAAGTCGCAGTGGATACGGAAGACGGAACATATTATGCCATCGCGGTGCTTTGCAAACAAGGGCTGGTTCAACAAGCTTTTTCTATTGTCAAGAGCTTGAGCACTAGACAAAAACTCAGCTCCAGTTATGATTTCTACAACAATGTATTATTGGCATTATGCAAGAGATGGAGTACTACTTATCCAGCATTTCAGCTTTTGTATGAGATGACAAAGTGTGGATTTACACCCAGCCCGTACACGTACTTCACTTTGTTTACAGGGTTATGTGGAGAGATTTGGTAATGTAGCGTTGCAGATATTTCGAATCATGGAAGGAACAAAGTGGATACAGGGCTACTCTTGACAATTATAATGCACTCATATCTGATCTATGCGTATCTGGTAAAGCAGATTTGGGGTTAGAGGTTTTCAGTATGATGATTGAGTAAGGTTGTATGCCTAATGAGACTACATATACTATTCTAGTGCAAGGGATTGCAAGTAAAAAATAGGAGGGGCTGGTATCTCTAGTCTTGAGAGAGCTGTATTCAAAACAGCTCGTGGGTGGAAAAGCTTATTTGGGAATATGACCTCGAAGATTACTTTAAGGTAAATAGGTAAAAGAAACTTATTGCCTTATTGTCAAAAGTGCAATTTTCTGTGATATGGTAATTAGTTTCTCCAGGTGATTATTGGTAGAGATGCCTAGAAATACTTATTTATGGAAGAGCATGACCGTGTCAAATTTTTTACTCCGTGAGACTCGTGAACTTGACCAATCTGACATAACATTTATTCATTGGTTCTTGACGTTTTATATACGCTGCGCAATGAAAAAAAAAAAGAAAAAGAAAAGGAGCAGGATTTCAATTTACAAATCTCAATTTAATTTGACGTTTTATAAAACTAATGTTTTATATAGGCTATCTTGCAAGTCGTCTGATTGGATTGGGCGGGATATTATGTAATAAATTACTTTTTGAAAGTAATTTTATCTAATCTTATACTTAATATTATGAGGAAAAAGTGTAGATTGTTGCATTTTTTATTTTACAGAGTCTATTATTTCAATGAATTTAAGTGTTGTTTGGCATTACTTTTACTGGTTTCGTGGAAGGATGGTGGATGTCTGGCTGAAATCGGGGGGTTTTGCGTGTGGTTATTGAGGTAGCAAAACAAATGTGATGGTGACCTCCTCGAAAATTGATGCCACTGGGATCTCTCTACTGTCCTGTGGACCAAATCCAGAAACTATTTGTGCTGCTATCCTCCAATGTTGTGGGCATGGAAGAAATAGGAAGTGCCATGGAAGTTCTAAACTGCATCATTTTCTCTGAATCTCAACAACCATGGTCAAACCTCTAGTCAACTCCGCACCACCTGCTAATGCCTACTCGATGATGATGATTCAAGTGAGAACTCCTTGAGTATTTTATGACCACTTATTTCTTTATGTATGTTATTTGTTGTTGGAGCGCTGCCGTGCTTACCAATTATTTGATAGGAATGTTAAAAGCATGAGTACCTAGTAGTTTATATGTATTTTATGAGTACCCCATTTCTTTATCTTAGTTATATTTGTTGTTGGAGCATTGCCCTTCTTAAAAACTGCTTGATAATTTGTTTGATATGAATGCTAAAAGCACTAGTATGGAATCAGTTGACTTTCTATTAGTCAATGCCAGTGCAATTGATGATGGGTTCTAGCCTTGTCTAATTGGTAGAATGAGTTTTTTTTTTCTCTATTTTTCCCATCTTTCTGTTAGTCAATGCTAGTACCTAATAGTTTATATGTACTTGAATATACACCAGCTGCTGTTGATTTATTTAGGATCCTTGGTGAGCAGGTGTTTTTTACACTATTTAGGCTCTTTTCTTATGGGTGTGGATGTGGAGGTGGATAGGTGGAGGTGCTGGGGCGGAATCGGGAATGAGATTGAGAACGGGACGGGAACGGGACCAAACCAAAGCCAGGGAATAAAATAAGTAAATAAATAAATAAATTAACAACGTTTTTTATAAACGTTGTGTTATACCCATATACAATGTTTTTAGGAAAACATTGTGCTATATATTCTACAACGTTTTTAAAACGTTGTAAAAAACAGATTTTACAACGTTTTTAAAACGTTGTAAAACATAGATTTCACAACGTTTTTAAAACGTTGTAAAAAATAGATTTCACAACGTTTTTAAAACGTTGTAAAACAAAGGAACCTATCATAACGTTAGTTTCCACAACGTTTTACAAAACGTTGTAAAAACTCTATTACAACGTTTTTAAAACATTGTTAAAGCCCATATTTGTTGTAGTGGTTGACAGTTTTGGACTTGAGGAGTTTGATGAACTACTGATTCTATGAACTTAGTTGGGACGAATCAATGATCGATTCCACCACGCAATTTGATTTGGTTTAATTCGGTTGGTTTATATAAAACTCATATTTATTAGGGGTTTTGGTTTTGAAGTGTTTGGCCTTTTGATTTGGTTTTGACTTTGGTTGATTTGTAAGGAAACAATTTTGGGAATGATCATCAATGAACTGTGTGTGTTTTAGGAATTAGGGTTAGGGTTTGAAGGAGATGATAAGAAAATTTTCATTTTGGCCCTTGGTCAAACGCACGTGAAAGGCACATGGGAGAGTTAACGGCAAATCACTAACGACATCCATCAAAAGGACTAGCCGTGTGACTTTTTGAAACTCAAGGGACAAAAATTTGAATTTTTTTTTATCAAGGGACTAATGGTAGAATCGGTAATAATTGAGGGACTTATAGTGTCATTAACCCAACTTTATAAATTCATTATTAATTGTTAAAATGACCTAAAAAACCAACTTCTTTGTTTTTGCCAAAAAGAAAAAAAGAAACACACACACACACACACTCGTTACGGACAAGAGATTACTATAAAAGTAAAAGCTGAAACAAAGGCAACAAAATAAATCCATTATCAACTTATTTAAAATTTTAAGCTATCAAATTTTTTTTAAATGACGTATATCATGATTTAAATTAATAGGGCAACATACACCACTCATAGCCATAATAGAAAACTAAAGAGCCCAACTATGGAACTAGCGGTGAAAAACTGATATCCGATAGGGAGAGACTATTTCCACTACAAAAATTGCTAATTCACTATATTCATTAATAATCACTTCAAATTAATTCATTTTAGAACAAAAAAACCCTTTAAAAATTTATTCACTTGAGTTATAGTACGATATATCTTTCAAATTATTTTTACTTCTCTTCTTTTTTTTTTAACGAACATAGTTATTTTTTTATTTTAATATTTTCATGTAAAATTAGACATCATTAAATCTAATTTTTTTATTTGTTTTTGATAACATAATATGATATGCACAAAAAAATTCTTTTTAGTTTTATGCACTTAAATGTTATTCATTTTTGTGACGTTACAACTCAACACAATTTATTTTTATTTTGCATATCAACGAACAAAGCATTTTTATTTCTTTCCCACTACATTGAATAATCATACTTAATTATTAACACTCATAAGAAAAATGTAAAAAAGACATGACATTGTTTACAAAATCTGAAGGAGATAATTTCCAAGTATGAAATTTTATTCCTAAAATAAATTTAAGATTAATATGAATATATCATAATTAAGACCTCTATAATTCGTAAACTTTTGTATTTGGAAATAATGAAGGGTATTTTTGTCCGTACAAACTTTATTTTAGATAAACGTAGTGTAAGAGTAAGTTTTGTAGTGGAAATAGGTTTTCCCTATCTCATAATGAACAAAGAAAGAATGGAAGTCCCTAGCTCCGTAAATAATTATATATATATATATAATAATAATAATAAATAGATAAAAACCTACATATTCGAACATACAAGAGAATATATGAATGCTATTCTTTTTTTTTTTCTTTTTAATTGGGATCAATAGTGGTTCCCCACTTACCCCTTTGATGACTCGAACCCACGACCTATCGGTTGTAGGTGAAGCGTCTTACCACCTGAGCTGCACTTACTTGTCATATGAATGCTATTCCACTCAGAAAAATTGTCTATTTTGTCACTGTATTAATTTTGTGCAAAGTTGCTATCGAAGATTTAAAAGGAGTTGCGATTTCACCATTATCCCTAATTGCCATCTAATTTCTAATAGAATGCCTCCCTTAAGATTTTGCAAAATATTAAGAGATCCTTAATAGTAATTGGTGTTAGATAGTAGATGATTTTTTTGTTCTTAAATTATTAGGAGTTTTTGTTTTGATTTAATTAAAAGAAAAATATTTTATAAAAAATAAAAGAAAGAAAGAATGACCTATAAACATACAAAACTAAAAGAAGAAGATATATTGTGCTAATGAAAAAATATGATAAAAATATTAAAATTAATTGTTCCATATATATTTTGTTTTACTGTATAATAAGATAATAAAAATATAATAATAAAAACAAATATCAAGTTTAAAAGAAACCCAATTAATTAATTTTGAAAACAAATAATCAATGGAATCTAGTCATCAATACCCATTTGCTTAATATAATTTATTCTTGTAAAGAGAATTGACCAGAAAACTATAAACTTATTTTTGTATTAACATTCTTTAGAATCCCGCTTTAATTAGAATTATAAAATTAAGATTACAATAAAAGAGAAGTATTATTTCAACATATAATAGCCAACATCAAAATTATCCCATGTCAAAAATTCTTTTCTCATTAATCATGAATACTCGTCCTTAATATAAAAATTATTTTTAACCATGTATTATTCTTAATTTATTACTACATCCGTCCCAAAATAATTATCATTTTAGCAAAAATTTTTTGTCTCAAAATAATTGTCGTTATAAGATTTCAAGAAATATTTGTCCTTATTTTACCAAAATTGCCCTTATTTATTACTTCAATTAAAGAGGGTTGATAATAAGAAAGAGAAAAAATACTTCTACAACTTACCTACAATAATTGAACTTAAATAAGGGTAGAACAATATTTTTAAAATTTTTCTTAATATGTGTACAAATTACTAAAACGACAATTATTTTAAAACGAAAGTAGTATTTAATAAATCACGTCATTATTACTTTAAAGTAAAGATCATTTTAGCAATTATATTTGACCAAATTGATGTTCGTCAATAACTTTAGCTTAAATAGCTCCCTTATTTTGAACTCTAGCTACTATTAAAGATCTTTCAATTAATTTATGAATTTCTAGGGAAGTTGATTGAAATTAATTCTATTAAGAATATGATGATAGTCACGAAACAAAGACAAAATTACATCTTTTCTTAAACTACAATGATGATTTTAATTAAAAAAAAAAGTATGATGACAAATTTTAAAATTAATTTGGCAAAAGAAATCATATTCCCTGTGAGTGGAGCTATGCACACCCCCAAATTTTTTAAATACACCTCTTTTAAATATTACAAACATGCTATTAAAAATTTGACTTGATTATTAGTAATAGACATTGACATAACACTTTTAGTAGTGTTCAATTGACTCTGATAAAACACCTTTAAACTGTAATCAAACACGATAATATTTGTTAAACACCATTAAAAATATTTGATCGAAACCTTTAAGCGGTAACCAAATACTATAGTATTTGCCGAACAGCACTGACGGTGTTTAAGGCCAAACAACCATTTCCCATCATTCTAACTTGACAAAGATATGCTATGCCTAGCCCTAATCATGAGAATCTCTCATCAAGATCCGTGGGTCCTCAGTCTATGAGACTGAATGGTGGCCGCGCATCTTACCACGTTGATTTTGAGAGTAGGGGGAGGTGGCGGGGGGTTGGTGATGGTTTGCAAGCGGGGTCTCAATGTAAGGGAGGAGGTTGTATTTAGAAGGAGTTGATTTCACAAAAAAAAAATGTTAGGAAGGGTAAAATAAAAAAATAAAATCATTTTATTGCTTTTTTTTTTGATAAAGAGTTACATATATTATTTTAGTACTCAAAGTTTATTTTAAAAAATTATATTTTAAATTTTTATAAAATTTTTAACTCTATCTTCTTTATATAGTATAAATATATTAACTACGCTAAAATATTTTTACAATTATAACTAATTTTAATATTACTTATATATCTTTTAATTATTAAATTTTTTAAATTAAGAGTCTGTTTGGTCGAACATTTTGGCCAAAACGCAGGGATAAAACGTCGCTTATTTGTAAAAAATGTGTTTCAATATTGCGGCAGAAAACGCAGCTGCGTTTTAAAACGCTGAAATTTCCAGTTTTTTCCCAAAACGCAGGTTTTAAAACGCTCATAGGAAAAAAAGCTGCGTATTGAAGTGATATCCCAAACATATTTATAAAAAAAAATCTTTGTTTTTAAAACGCTACATTTTTAAAATACTGTATTTTGTAAACGACTGTACCAAATAGGCTTTAAGACTTTTCTCATAAAACGGAGAAAGTATTTAGAAAGGTTGAAATTTTATGAAGGTTGTATGTGTGAATAGCCCGGTTCCTTCCCTATTCCGGTTCGCGATCAATAACCTTATTTCAAAGTGGACGATAAATAGAAAGATTTGATAACTGGAACTTCAGTAGAAGAAAATGCCGACGGCTTGTATATGCTCTTATAATCCACCACCAGCCTCCACTTCGATCCAAAGATTCATATCGGACCAACCTTATCTCTCCATGCTAGAAACGAAATGCTCCACCATGAAAGACCTAAAAAAGCTCCACGCCCAACTCATCAAAACCGGCTTAACAAAAGACACCATCGCCGCCAGCCGCGTCTTATCATTCTGCGCAACCTCCCCCGCAGGCGACATCAACTACGCCTACTTACTCTTCACTCAAATCCCAAACCCAAATCTCTTCACTTGGAACACTATCATTAGAGGCTTCTCTCAAACATCAACCCCACAAATGTCCATCTCTATCTTCATTGACATGTTGATCAATTCACCCATAGAACCTAACAGACTTACTTATCCTTCTTTGTTCAAGGCTTATGCTAGACTTGGGCTGGCAAGTGATGGAGCTCAACTCCATGGTAGAGTTGTTAAACTAGGCCTCCAATTGGATGTTTTTATACGAAACACGCTTATTCATATGTACGCAAATTGTGCGTTTCTGAGTGATGCCTGGAAATTGTTTGATCAAATGAAGGATATGGATATTGTTGCTTGTAATTCAATGATAATGGGTCATGCAAAATGTGGGGAAACTGATGTGGCAAGGAGGGTGTTTGATGAAATGCCTCATAGAAATACAGTGTCGTGGAATTGTATGATAAGTGGGTATGTTAGGAATGGGAAATGGGTTTCTGCGTTGGATCTTTTTAGCAAAATGCAAATGGAAAAGATTACGCCAAGTGAGTTTACGTTGGTGAGTTTATTGAATGCTTCAGCTCGCATTGGAGCGATTAAGCAAGGCGAGTGGATTCATGGTTACATGCGAAAGAATAACATTGAAATGAATGTTATTGTTGTCACGGCTATTATAAACATGTACTGTAAATGTGGGAGTCTTGAGGTGGCTCGCGAGGTGTTTGAAACTGCCCCAGTGAAGGGATTATCCTGTTGGAACTCCATGATCTTGGGCCATGCCATTAATGGGCGTGCTGATGAGGCAATTGAATTGTTTAGTGCTCTTGAATCGTGTACTAGTCTTGAGCCTGATTGCGTTAGTTTTATTGGCATTCTGATGGCCTGTAATCACTCGGGTTTGGTTGAAAAAGCAAAATTTTATTTCAATTTAATGACGGAAAGATATGGGATTGAACCATCAATAAAGCACTATGCTTGCATGGTCGATGTTCTTGGCAGAGCAGGATTACTTGAAGAAGCAGAAGGCATTATAAGGAGCATGGAAATGACGCCAGATGAAATTATATGGGGATCTTTTCTTTCATCTTGCCAGAGATACGGCAACATTGAGACTTGCAAATGGGCTTCTAGCCATTTGCTTGAGTTGGATGCTGATGACAGCAGTGGTCATGTGCTTATGTCTAATGTGTATGCAGCCTCTGGCCACCATGAGAAAGCAATTCAGGAAAGAAGCTTGATGCAGGAGAAACAGATAGTGAAACAGCCAGGAGGTAGCCTAATTGAAGTGAATGGCAAAGTTCATGAATTTGTAGCTGGTGGGAGGCTGCATCCTCAAGTCATGGAGATCTACGACTTGTTGATGGGCTTGAACTCGACGTTACAAGAAGTAGAATATCCAGAAAATGGTAATATTCTTTCTTAGAATATGTGATATTTTGACAGGCATATGTACAGATTATAATATCCCAAGTTAAGTTTAGGCTTCAATCATCATAGGTAACAACAATAATCGCTAATCAAGCCGATACATTAGCTTCTTAATTTTAAGGAGATCAAACGACAATTAAGCACAAGGAGGCAAAAATTATACTAATAAACTGAAGTCAAACTACATGAAATCTCTCCATCGAGGACTTGAAGAAATGCAAACAAACATTATTTCCCATTTCAGTTTACATAAAAGGATGAGATATTAAAGCTTGATTAAGATTAAAGCAGCTAGAAAGAGAGGAAACCTTCCCTGACAACGAGTCCAAACATGAGAACAATGAGGCCAACACCAATACACTGAGTTGGAGTTACGAGGGTTTGTGTGTATGCAGAGAGGGTGATTGTTGCCCCTACCAATCCAATCAACAGTGCACTTATGTTTGAATTCATTTCTTCTTCCTCTCTCAAATCTCTGATTGTAATAATGAAGGAGAGAGAGAGAGAGAGAGAGAGAGAGAGTTGGTTTTGGAAGGAATGATCAACAAATCACAATCAGAAAGTCAACTCTTGGAGCTGGTGAATGTGGAATTAATGAATTTGAGCTGGTTTGGACTGGGAAAGAGTAGTGTTTCTTATGGTTCATGGAAAGTCAACTGTTTGGTGCCCCTTGGCTATTTGACACAGCCATGCTATGTAGATGCAGGCAGAATTTGGTTCCACTAGAAGGAAATTGTGTCAAGATATTGATTAAATTAATTAAAATTTAAGGAATATAGTGGATAAATAAATATTGTAGTGAAAATAGACTCTCCCAATAATTTTTCGTATACTCCTTTAAGACCAATGCAATATTTGGCCATTCAATAATTTTGACTATGAGTGAAAGAAACAACATTAATTATTACCAATTTATAAATACACGACTTAATGGAGTATTTATTTGTAAAAGAAAATGCAATTTCAAAGAATATGGGCCTTGGCCTGGCCTAGGGGGATGGTGGTGTTGTTTTAGTAGGGCTAAGCTTGGGCTTACTGAGTTTCTCTTGGAATAATTGCTCACCGGTCCCTTTTACAGATTTATAACCGCTTTATGCTCTTATTTTTGTTTCCAATCACTTAAATTTATTTTAAGTTATAAATTAATCAATTGTTTTAAAACTGTTCCCATAATAATCTAAACAACGTTTTAAGCATTGTCTTCCTTTAATTTTTTCCTATAAATTCTTCCTTCCATTTCAATCATCATTTACTTTCCTACAATCTTCTACTCTCTCTCTCTCTCTCTCTCTCTCTCTCTCTATCTATCTATCTCTCTCCTAATTTCTTTCTATGTCCAGTTTATCATTAAAAAAAATATCAATATAATTTTAAAAATTATTTTAATTCTTTGTGTCTTTGTTGTATCAATATTGTTTGTCAATCGCTAAATGCTGCCACAACGAAACACAACATATTGTGTATCAGAAATAAAAGTTGTCCATCGGGATGCATGAAAACAATACTTTTTTAATACAATTTTGTATGTAATATTGTGCATCGCGATGCACAAAAATAGTAATTTTTAGTACAATTTTATACATCGCGATGCATCAATTTGTGTATCGCGATGCACACTTTGATGCATCGCAAGTGTAATATTGTGCATTAGTATTATTTTGTGTATCGCAATACACTTTGGATGCATCACAAGTGTAATGTTGTGCATCGCAATGCACAAGAAGTACTATTTGGAACGGGTGTGAACGCCAAAATTATGGGCGTGACGCCCAAAATTATGGGCGAGGCATCTATTTTGAACTTTTAAGAAAATTTCATGCATCGCGATGCAATAAAAAAGTACTTCCTCAGTTTTAAGTAAAGAGTCCGCTTTTAATTTTTTTTGGGTCAACTCAATTAAAGTTTGACCAATAATTTATATAAATTATTTGTTTTTACAAAGTTATGGAAATTGTACTTTGTAGTATTCTAATGTAGTTTTTAATTAATGAAATTTTATTTTCTAAAATATAAGTAAAATATGTAAAATTTTGATTTGATTTAGTTACATGTTGACTTTTAAAAAAGAAAAGTGGACTCTTTGTGTGGAACGGAGGGAGTACTTTTTAGTACAATTTTGTGCATCGCGTTGCACACTTTGAACTACAATGCATCAATTTTGTTTTGGATGCATAGCGTGTTTGTTCCGTGTTTTTTTAAAAACATAGACGATATTTTGCAAAAAAAGTGTCTTTTTTTAGTTGAAAACAAGTATAAGGGATTAAAGAGATTTAAAATTCATCAAAGGGGACCGGCCCGAAGTTCACCCTTTTTCTTGTTTTATTTTAAGTGCTTTTTGAGTCTGGAATATAAATGTTAAACCTTAGTTTTTTGTTTTTTTTTTTGTATTAAATTTTTTTTTATATCCTAAATCTATACTAAACCCCCAAAGAACCTCTAAACGAGATTTGATCCTGGGATCAACAGCAGGGATTCGATCTTGGGACCAACAGCAGGGAGAGTGATACTCTAACCAGTAGAGAAGTCACTGAATCTCAGTATTTTTTAAATTTTAAAAACATATATACTGGACTGTCTCAAGCGGTATGTTCCTTCCGGCTTTCTCCAAAGACAGATAAATTCATATTGTTTGGGAACCTTTCCTTACAAATTCTTGTTGAACTATCTTTTCTTCAAAAAAAATATTTCTGTCTTTCACGAGGTATATTTATACTACTATGAGTCTTAAATTAATGTTTGTTTGCGATACTGAGTGTGGATTAGGCTGAGAAAATTTATATTGGTGAGATTTCGAACATGGAATATCCTCGAGACATTGCTATGGCGACATTTCACCACAATTATAAAAAAAATAAAAATTTGACACTATTACATAATACTGCTTTGTATCTGTATTTCGTAGAACTACGACGCCATAATCTTTCCAGAAATACGTCATCGTTTGGCTCCTTATTCTTACAAACTCGACCAGCTACCATCGACGGGCCAAGCTCTGCATCGAAAGCTCAAAAATTCGACCATTTATGAGATGAGAGCGAGCGGTTGCACCATAGCGGAATGCTCCAATCTCTTTCCAAACTCCATCAACGCAACACCCAACAAGTCAAACAGGTCAACTCTCTTTTCTCTTTCTTTTCTCCACAACATCATCCCTTCTCCACATCTCTCAACTACCCACAATCACACTCAACTCAATCACAGTCCACGGTCGAATCTTCAATTCACATTCCAGGTATTTCAAAATCAGTCATTTCTAGTTGCTCACGTTACTGGGACAAGAAAATTGACACTTTTACTAAACCCTCCTCTCTCAAAGATTTTCTCGCTTCTCTCTCTAACCTTTCCCCTAAAATTATCCGTAGATTTTGGGGTGTTTCAGAGTTGAAACCTGAGAATGTTCTTGAATTATTACTGTGTTTTGAGTTTAATACCGGGAAATTTGAGACTGAAGTCGAAAAGGTTGAATCTTTGTGGGGAATATTCGACTGGGCTACTCGCCAAAGTAGGGATTTTAAGCATCTTCCTCAGTCTTGGAATGCCATGGCATCGATGCTTGTCCGTGTGGGGTTGGTTAGTCATGTTGAATTCTTACTTTCAGCTATGGAAAATGAAGGAATTATGTTGGATGATCATGAAATTTTCGGTAATTTAATTGAGTTGTATGTTGGTGCTTGTGAACTAGAAATGGCTGTTTCGACGTATGATCTAATGAGGGGGTTTAGATTAGTTCCATCATTGTCGTGCTATAGTGCTCTTCTTGATTATTTGGTGCAAATGAGTGAAACCACGTTGGTGGTTCGAATTTACGGGGATATGCTTGATATGGGGTTGGGACTGGTTACTGCAGAAAAGGGCGTGTTTGAGAATGTCATTCAACTACTATGCAGGGTGGGGAAAGTTCAGGAAGCTAGAAATTTTGTTAAGAAGGTGTTAACTTTTGGAATGGAACCCACTAATTTAGTTCTTAATGCAGTTGCCGGTGGGTACTGTGAGAAGAAAGATTATGATGATCTACTAAGCTTCTTTGCTGAAGTGAAGTGTCCACCTGATGTTGTGACCGGGAATAAGATCATATTTTCTTTGTGTAGAGATTTTGGTGCAGAAGAAGCGTTTTTATTCATGCAGGACTTAGGGCACTTAGGCTATTGCCCTGATGAAATAACGTTTGGGATCTTGATTGGTTGGAGTTGTCGGGAAGGGAAGCTGAAGAATGCTTTCATTTATATGTCAGAAATTTTAACGAGGGGCCTAAAACCCCATATATATTCCTATAATGCTCTTATTAGTGGGGTCTTTAAGGAGGGTATGTGGAAGCACGCTCGCGATATTCTTCAGGAAATGGATGATAGTGGAATAACATCTGATATGTCGACTTTTAGAGTTCTTTTAGCAGGGTATTGTAGAGCTAGACAATTTGACGAGGTGAAAGTGATGATTGTAGATATGGTGGAACGAGGCCTGATTCAACTAGCAGAAGTTGAAGATCCACTATCTAGAGCATTCATAATATTGGGGCTCAATCCACTGGATGTAAAAGTGAAGAGGGACAATGATGTGGGATTTTCCAAGACAGAATTTTACGATAATATGGGGAATGGACTTTATTTAGAAACGGATGTGGTGGAGTATGAGAAAACTATTAATAGGGTTCTTGACGATTCCATGATTCTTCAATATAATTCTCTCGTACTGAAGTGTGGTGGTCAGAAGAATTTTCAAACTACAATGTTAATCATAGATGAATTGGTTCACTGGGGGCAAGAACTGTCTTTGGCTGATTTCTCGATGTTATTGAAGGGTTTCCATTCTTCGAGTTTCAGTATTGACGCAATCACCAAAATCTTGAAGAAAATGCCAAAGTTGCATAATGAGCTCGACGAAGAGACTCTCAATTTGCTAGTTCATGCATACATCAAAAATGGTTTCACACACAAGGCGAAGATGGTCTTTGACGGAATGGTCAAAAGAAGTCAACAAGTCAAGAACGAGACATATACTGCTCTAATAGCGAGCTTCTGCAAGAAAGGAAACTTGAAGGACCTTAACAATTGCTGGGAGCTTGCACAACATAGAAATTTGGAGGATTATGAAACCCTTATTGGTTGTTTTTGCCAGAAGGAAATGCTGAAGGAAGCATTGGGGCTTTTTGAGAAAGTACGTTTGGCCTACCCACATAATGTGTTGGAAACATATCATACTGTTCTTGAAAAGCTTTGTGAAAATGGGTTTACTAGAATCGCGTATGTTTTCGTTGAGGAGCTTTTAGTAAGGAGTTTTGTATTGGACAGTATAGCTTATAGTCATCTTGTAAGAGGGTTTTGCAAAGAGAGGCATTTTTCAGAAGCCTTTGTTGTAACTAACACAATGCTTGACAAGAATATGGTACCAGATTTAGATGTTTGTGTTTCGTTAATACCTCTACTGTGTGGGCGTGGTTACTTTGACCAGGCCATCCGTTTGAAAGAGATTGCCTCAAGGCAAGAACCTTGCAATTCTCTCTCTATTGACTGTGCTTTGATGACGGGGTATTGTAATAAAGGGGTCGTCGGAATAGCATCTAGTCTACTCCAGGAGATGTTATCGAAGGGGAATTCTCTAAATACCGAAGTTTTTAACGTTTTGATTCAAGGGTATTGCAGAATTAAGGACTTCCAGAAAGTTGGGGAATTACTTGTGGTCATGATAAGGAAGAACATAAGCATCTCTATTTCGAGTTACCAAAAGTTGGTTTCTTTTATGTGTACAGAAGGTAGAATCCATTCTGCTTTTTCTATGAAAACGCTTATGGATAAAGATAAAACCCCTTCAAATCTCATAGTTTACAACATCCTGATCTTTAATCTTTTCTCTTCGGGAAATAATGCGCTTGTGGACCCACTTTTAGATGAAATTCAAGAGAGGAAAGTGCAATTTGATGCTGTCACATATAATTTTCTTGTCTATGGGTTTTCTCAGTGTAAGTCTGTTTCACGGTCTCTGCAGTATCTGGCTGCAATGATGGCTAAAGAACTTAGGCCCAGTAATCGCTGTCTGAGAGCTGTAATAAGTTCCCTTTGCTTTAATGGGGAACTTGGGAAGGCCTTGAAGTTGAGCCAAGAAATGGAGTCGAAAGGTTGGGTTCACTGTTCCACTGTTCAAAATTGTATAGTTCAAGATCTTCTCAACAAGGGTGCCGTCCAAGAAGCCGTAACTTTTTTGGACCGGATGTTAGAAAAGGGTTTGATTCCTGACAACATAAATTATGATAATTTAATTAAGCAGCTCTGTTCTTATGGAAGACACGAAAAGGCAGTTGATCTCTTAGACATAATGTTGAAGAAAGGAAACATCCCAAATTCGACTACTTACGATTATGTAATCAAAGGTTTCTGTACATGCCATAAGCTGGAAGAAACTCTTGGTTTCCATTATGAAATGTTGGGTAGAAACCTTAGGCCTAGCATCAGCACATGGGATGTGCTAATCAACAAATTTTGTGAAGTTGGTAAGACTGCAGAAGCAGAAATGCTGCTTAACTCTATGGTTCAGTTGGGTGAAATTCCAAGCAGGAGGATGTTTTCCTCAGTGGTTAGTAGGTACCGTCTGGAAAACAACAACACAAAGGCATCCGAGATCTTACAAGTAATGCAACGATATGGTTACGAGCCAGACTTCGAGACTCATTGGTCTCTCATTAGCAATTTGAGCGAGTCCAGTGACAACGACAAGAGCAACAAGGGAAGTAGCTTTCTGTCAACGCTTCTCTCGAAAAGTGGATTTGGCTGGAGGAAGGACGATAAAGTTAAACCGGGGTAACAATACATAACATATTCTTGGATCTTGAATTGATACTTTCTCATTGGTTGTAGTTGAGCTATTTTTTCTTCATTTGCACCTGCTGAGTGGCTTCTTTGTTTGTTCTTTTCATGTAATAATGCTTCAAATTACATTTGTAAATGGCTGTTAAGTCTTCAATAGTATGGTGATATATTTGATAGAAGAGGATTCCTACTGGCTTGATTGAAATTCTAATATTAGTCTTTCAGCTTGTGGCAATGAAATTACTGCATGATATAACAATAAATAATGCAAAACTTGGTCTAATGTTTCAGCTTTTTATGTGTGGCAATGAAAAGCTGAATTTTGTGCAAGGATTGCAATAACTAGTCAGGGATCCGAATTTTTGCACATATTATTGCTAATTTAGATCGAGTGCAAGTACGTAATTCTCCCTTTCAGCCATGTAGGAGGAACAATGTAAGGTTTTCTTCGA
Source organism: Platycodon grandiflorus (assembly GCA_016624345.1). Taxonomy (NCBI): domain Eukaryota; kingdom Viridiplantae; phylum Streptophyta; class Magnoliopsida; order Asterales; family Campanulaceae; genus Platycodon; species Platycodon grandiflorus. The sequence goes on from CM028361.1 coordinate 23,717,087, forward strand.
CAGCATTGGAGTAAGGCATCTTGTGGTTTTACTTACGAAGTGTGGTTGGATGTTCCTCTAGAGTGGTTGATGAACAAAAACTCACCCGGCTTGACTTTAAATTTTGATTCATCTTAAAATATATGCACTGTTTGAACATTGTAATGACATGCAACAAGCCGATGTCTAGTAGAATCGATTTTTTTTAACAGAAAATGCCCCTTAAAGCTTTGTTCTGCTAGGATTTAACGACATGGATCTAGAATCAAGCCCTACCCAAAAAATCACGCCCTCCACCTCTTTTTCAAAGACATATTGGAGCTCATGTCCAGAGGCGAGCTTCAACAAGGTATAGGGTACCGTGAAAGATAGCAGCTCGAGTACATATGCATTGTTCATCTCAGCATAGTGTAATGGATTCAGATGGCTTTTGATAAGCTGTGATTTCTTGCTAGTTCAAATATGTTGGTTGCTACAAGCCTCCTCTGGTATGTGATTGGCATCCCCCGATGAACACTTGCAGAGTTGTTCGTAAGTTCCAGGTATTTGGTTGGCATTCCATTGAAATTATGCTCTTTAGTTAAGAGCAATACAATATATAGGACAATAGGAAAATAAAGAAATTTATAGTACAATTAAATCTATGTGTAGGGTGATATGCAGATTGATCCACACGATCATAAGCTCATATGCTATAGCAACAAAAACATTGTTTACAAGTAAAAAGAAGCCTCCTGTAGAGCTTTTTAGTTAATTTTTGGAGTGTGAATATCATTATCCACAATCTGTTAGCCATTGCCAAATTACATGTAGACTTATGCTATAGAAATATTCGAGCCCAGGCCCTGAAAATATTGGGTTGGGTTGGAAGCTGGACGGGCAGCTAGGTCCATGGTTCGTGCTATCTGGTTAGGAGATGGAGGCAAAGATCAGTCTCTGCTCCAAATCCAATTAGATTACTAGAGTATACCTAGAACTAGAATAAACAAGATGGATTAGTTGATAAGAGTACTGTAATGATCAGATAACAACTCAACCTTCATTTGTTCCCAAACTTTTGGGGGCCTATCCTACATATCAACAACTCTAGCCAAATTTGTTAAGTCCCTAGTTTCCTTTATTTGGAAATACATTTGATATGTGTGTGGGTGTGTTTTCTTTTTGTTTATGTGTGGTTGGAACTTTTGAAAGTACAATATCTGGAATGACTCATCAGAGAGCAAGTAAGAGCAGGTATGGCTTTAATTCTAAGCTTTAACAAGAATATAAGTTGTACTTGCTCAATTTAGACAGATGAAAAAATTAAGTGTGGGGTTGACTAGTCAATTAAGTATACTTGTGTTCATTCCATGACATGTATAAATTCATTGTACCATCATTTTTGCCAAAGCACCTCAACCCCAAACAACTTCAATCACAAAGCCCATTCTTAACTTAAAGCAAGCCGAGCAGCTCTTAGCTAGTAATATAGGATTTGCTTGTGAAAATGAAGGCAGAGCCTATTCAGCTTGGTGAAGTAGCCCCAAGAACTGCCGTGAACAGAGGGGCCGCTATACTCGACTTCATCCTGAGGCTTGTAGCACTTATTGGGACACTGGGGAGTGCCATTGCCATGGGAACAACCAACCAAACTCTTCCATTCTTCACGCAGTTCATTCGGTTCCGAGCCAAGTACAGTGATCTCCCATCATTTACGTAAGTTTGCTTTCTCATGAAGCTTTAATTTGTAAAACGTGGACTTTAGTTCTTGGCCTAATTTGTGCTAAATGCCGTTGGCACTAAGGTAACGCACGCATTAGCCTTAGTCAGCCTTTCCTCACTCTTCTCAGCCAACAGTCTCGATCCCACCCAACCCAAGTCGTGTGAAGATCTTACTTGTTTTAATTATAATTGCATGGTTAATTATATTGTTTAACTCGATTGTATGTATTGTAACAGTTTTTTCGTGGTTGCAAATTCTGTTGTGAGCGCTTATCTGGTTCTTTCTCTTGCGCTGTCCATCTTCCACATTGTAAATAGTGCGGCACAAGTCAGTCGCATAGTCTTGGTCTTCTTTGACACGGTAATTCATTCTTACATTTCTTTTTCTTCTGTTAGTAAAACAACGTACGTGCATCGGTTATTTAATTAAGCTTACCTTTGTGGGGGCCGGGTGAAGGTGGCATTGGGTCTATTGACGGCTGGAGCTTCAGCAGCAGCATCGATAGTGTACTTGGCACACAAGGGGAATCAAAAGGCCAACTGGTTTGCTATCTGTCAACAGTATAACGCCTTCTGTGAGCGTGTATCTGGGTCTTTGATCGGTTCCTTTGGAGGAATGGTTGTGCTCATACTTTTGATCTTGCTGTCTGCTGTGGCCATTTCTCGGCGCTGATCATTACTTGGATTATCCTTAAATATTTTGAAAATTGGATGCGCATTTACTTTTCTGCATTATTGTAAATCACCGTATAGTAGCTTGTATTTTAAAGAAAGTCTACTTTGTAATTGCATGGTTCGTATCGTATTGTATCATATCGTGTTTATGTTATAGCAAATGTAAGGATTATGAAGATTGTCCTTCAATATATGATCAGTTGTACGTATTTGAAGTTACTATCAGCTTTGAATATATAGTTTAAGAACCTTTGAACCAGTACATCTCAACTTCATCTTTTTACTAATTGAAATTGGTAATGGTAATACTACGATAAGATGCAGAAAGATTCCCGAAAATCTGATACGCGCCAAAGCTATTACTCCTTCCATTCCACACAAAAAAAAAAATAAATCACATTTTTCATTTTTGTTTGTCTTAAAAACAGTCACATTTCTAACATTGAAGCTCCAAACCTCCATAAATTTTCAAGTTTTTTTCTTTCTTTTCAAAGATGTCTTGATGATCCAACGCGTCATACAATATATATATATATATATATATATATATATATATATATATATAATTTGTACAATTTAAAAAACAAATATAGAGAAGCAACATTATAATATTAAGAAATTTAACTCTGACAAATGCAACTTTTTGGTTTTTTCGAGACGGAATAGTATTTTACATGGGTACTATAGAGCTCCTAGTTAGGTCCTAGCCCGGAGCTTGGATGTATTCTATAGTAGATTAGGTCTCCTGTAAAACTATTTACTATTTTACGGATTCTAAAAGTATATAGGTTCTGTTCCCTTCCCGATTGATCCCAACTGACGTTGTGGGTTTGATGTAATCTCTACTTTCGACGTTATGTTTGTATTTTTGGGTTGCTTTGATATAAAATGGCTAATGTTCAGTGAGAGAAATTAACATTTCCAAAAATGAAATAAATAAAACCATAGTTGTTTTAGACTACAATCCTACCTATACCGGCTATAACAAGCTTTGCAATTAAGAGCACGTTTGATGCAGTGTTTTTAAGACGCAGTTTTTTTAAAACACGAATTATTTAAAACACTACTTATTCTATATAAATGTGTTTAGGATATAAATTCAAAAAGTAAATTTTTTTTTTTCCAACAATGTTTTAAATTCTGTGTTTTGGAAAAAAATTAGAAATTTTAACATTTAAAAACGCATTTGGTTTTGGCCAAAACGGTGTACCATGCTCTAATCCTACAATCAAATGTCAAATGTTTTACACGGCAATTAGTGACCATGCTCTAATCTTCTTCTTCTTCTTCTTCTTCTTCTTCTTCTTCTTCTTCTTCTTCTTCAAATTAAGTTGATCCCATCCAAATAAGCCCCTCCTCCCACCCAAAAAGGAAGGGCAAAAAAAAAAAAAAAGAAAAGAAAAGAAGAGAGTTAACTTACAATTAAGGTACACCAAATTAAGTGGATTGGTTTATGAGGCATGTTAAGACAGATGCACTCACTAAAGGTCAACTGCCCCATATCTCTATATCTATCTATCATGGAAAGTTTCCACGGAGTGTACATATAACAGAATCTTTAAGATTCACCCCAAATTAATAGATAGCAACAATATATTGTTATGCCATTTGGGGTATAATTTGGTGGAGTTAGATATCAGAAACATTTAGGAAAAGAAAAAGTTCGTACTTGCTTCATAACATTAAAATATGAATGAATACCATCACATCTTTAGTCCTGGCTAGTGGTGATAACTGATTAAGAGCAGGTGAACCAATGATCATACGTCATTATGCCATTTGGGGTATAATTTAGTGGATTTAGAAAAATAAAAAATCACACTTGCTTCATAACATGAAATATAAATATGAAGTCACTATTGATAATAATAATAATAAGAACAGTTGGTGCATGGGTTTCTTTTCATAATAACTATACTGTCATAGACGGACGGACCGGGGGGAGAGGGTTCAATGTTGTTCTGCTGTGGTAACATTTTAAAAAATAAAAATAAAAATAAAAATGAAGTGAGAGGAATTGACAAGGCAGGTGAGGCAGGCAATGCTTATGATTGCAAGTCATATAAACTAGTATAGCTTTAGTTAGTATATCATCATCTACTTTAGCATTATATCGTATATCAAAACTTGCTTTAAGCTTTCACACCACCTTATAAATTCCCAGTCCAACTCCCATACCATTCACAGCAAACTCTTTTAAGTGTAATCTTTTTTAATTCTTCTGCAAGCGCAAAGTAACAGCAACATTCATTCCTATTTTCTTGAGAGCATGATGAAGGCAGGCGCACTTGAGCTTGGTCAGGCCTCCAAGGGTTCTTTGAGCAGTCCAAAAACCGGGTTGAACAGAGGAGGAGTGTCTATGCTCGACTTCATCCTGAGACTGGTTGGCATCGCTGCCACCTTAGCAAGTGCCATCGCCATGGGAACCACCAACCAAACGCTGCCCTTTTTCACGCAGTTCATTCGGTTTAGGGCCAAGTATGACGATCTTCCAACATTCACGTATGTGTTTTCACCTTTCTTTGAAAATGGCTTCTTACATAAATAACTTCCGCATATTACTATAGTACATTTACACACGGTTCCTTTGTTTTGCACCACAGGTTTTTCGTTGTAGCTAATTCAATCGTATGCGCTTATCTCATTCTTTCTCTTGCCCCATCCATCGTTAACATCGTAAGGAGTGGCGCTCGAGGAAGTAGGATTATCTTGGTCATCTTTGACACGGTATACCTTTTGAGATCTATATGCTCAAATTTGTTTCTACATACTTTAATCCTAGCCTCAGCCATTTTATAAAGAGTTTTTCACATGAGTGGTCAGTTTTTGAAAATAATAACAGGAGTCTTATTTCAGGGGCAGTAATTTTTCCTACAAGAAACTAGCAATTCATCAGCCAAAAAAAGACAGACACGTACACAAACACACACACACACACACTCATGGTCCTTTGTGACACGCACACACACATGTATATCACAAGACACAAATTAGTATGTGTGTGTGTGTCATGTTCCCAGTCAATGCACACGCATGCATATATATATATACTTGTGTGCATGTGCTTACACCACATAGTCATCTTTATGTGAATCCAGGGCAAATTTTTACATTCGTCACCACAGAACACATATCAAGTGATATAGAATGTAGAAAAATTAACGCAAACCAAACAATGGGAATGAGGGAAGATTGAGATTGTATTTATAGTACATATTACGTATGAAAAAGAGAAAGTAAAGAACTGGTTCAAGTAGATAGGAAGCTTAAAATGGTTCATATGTGATGCTGACTTCTACCTTATACTATGATATTTATGAAATTATGAAGGCAATGCTGGGGCTTCTGACTGCTGGAGCTTCTGCAGCAGCAGCCATAGTCTACTTGGCACACAAGGGAAATAGAAAGGCAAACTGGTTTGCCATCTGCCAACAATACAACTCCTTCTGTGAGCGTATCTCTGGATCTCTGATTGGATCATTTGTTGGAATTGTTGTGTTCATCCTGTTGATCTTGTTGTCCGCTGTAGCACTCTCCCGACGTTGATGTCTCATGGTGGATCATTAACAAGATATTTTCTTTAGTGCGTTCATGTTTATTCTTTCTCTTTTTTTCTTATCTGGGAGTATGTTTGTCAATTTGCAAGTTTTGGCTTTCAAGGAGTGAAAATGGCTGTCATTTGGTTAATTTTAAGTTTGATTTGAAATGGATACCGATTTCTTCTGAATTTACTTTTTCTCTTTCTATTCAACTAACTCATAGTGATGATCAAATGATATTTCTTCTCTTTCAATTAGAAAGTAAAATCCTAGACCTATTGCTTTAAGCTCAAGGCAATCATTGCTCTGATAATTGACAAAATTATGAAAACTAAATATCTAACATAGAAGGACCAGGATTAATGAACAAACCCTGAATACTCCAAAAGTATGATCGCCAATTCAAAATAAGGTATCTCCTGGTTTCTAAGGTTCAAAAACAAAAGCTCCATTGCCATTGCAAACTAGACATTTGCCAAAAGAATTAACAAATCGAACCATTTGGTAGAACTAGCTATGCATGCATTATAACTACCAAGACATAAATTGCTCAACAACGGACTCGTTACTAAAACTAAGAGGGGGCCAGTGAACATGCTAAATCAATTCCAGGGGCCAACAAGGTGAAATGGAAAACAAGCATTTCTTACCCAAGAAATAAAATAAAATAACAAAAAGAATCCCTTTGACCCGATCCAGATCCTTACAAGATACATATAAATATTATTCTTCATCTCAAAGTCGGAGATGAGGAATATAAAATTCAAAACTTTGTTGATACCAAATTTGACTAAAAGAAAGTAGGGAACACGTGATGAAGTATTACTGCTATATTTTACCGAGGTAACCAAAAACATGATTATCAGAAAGGATTGACTTATGAATTATGATCTAGTAATATGTGTACTAAAACAGGGCTTCAATGGAGATGAAATAACTTCTCACCTGTTCGGCCTTCGCAGTTTAAAAGGTTCCCTACTTGACTTTGTTTGAGCTTTTGAATTAAACAAAAAATGCATGAGCGCTTTGTTGTCTGATTCAAGTAAGCTAGTACACCCTGCCTCTTTCCTCACGCCGCTATCATCCATCAATTTCCGCACTCTTTCAGCACCATTCCACTCACCTTGGGAAGCATATATGTTTGAAAGTAACACATAGTCACCACTTTCATCAAATCTCAATTTGAGTAATTGCTCATTTGCTAGTCTCCCCAAGTCAACATTGTTATGGACTTTACAGGCTCCAAGAAGAGTTCTCCAAATGATAGCATTGGGCTTAATCTCCATTTTAGCTATGAAGTCAAATGCTTCATTCAGTAGCCCTGCACGTCCAAGCAGATCCACCATACACCCATAATGCCTTTCATTTGGCTCAATCTTGTACTCATCTTTCATGAGGCTGAAACATTTACGTCCCTCCTGAACTTTCCCAGCATGACTACAAGCAACTAAAACTCCAATAAAGCTAACTTCATTTGGCCTAATTCTCATTCTCCGCATTTCTCTAAAGAGACAAATTGCATCCTCAGAGTGGCCATGGAAGGCTAAACCTCCAATCATGGAGTTCCAAGTTGACAGGTCTTTCTCTCTCATACCACAGAATATTGTGAGTGCTTTCTCGATGCTACCACACTTTGCATACATATCTATAAGGGCGTTCCCTTGTAAAATGCTCAACTTTCCACGACCAAACTCCAAAATAGAACGATGTAGCTTCTCTCCAACATCAAGAGCCCCAGAATCAGTGCAAGCAGTCAAAAGAGTCAACATTGTCACCTCATCAGGTTGTTCTCCCAACTCTGTCATCTCTTTAAACATATCCAGCGCTTGATCATGTGATCCATTAAGCACGTAGCCAGCAATCATCGCATTCCAAGTCACAACATCCCGCTTTGGCACCTCATCAAATAACAACCTCGCACTCTCCATCTTCCCTCTCTTTGCATACCCAGTAATCATCACATTCCACGAAATCAAATCTTTCACCGGCATTTCATCAAAAAGCTTACGTGCCATCTCCAATTCCCCTCTCCTAGCATACCCTGCTGTCAAAGCAGACCAGGCCACAACTTGGGTCTTAGCTGAACAATCAAAAAGCGCACTCGCAATCTTTAGATCCCCACAATTCGCATGAAAGTAAATAAGGGTATTCCTCGCAAAGGTATTCGATTCAAACCCATGTTTAACAACCTTACCTTGAACAGCACAACCCGTATTAAACCAAGAAAGTTTAGTGCAAGCCTTGAGTACAAACGGAAACGTATACTTATCAGGCCAAAGATTCCTTCTTTCCATTTGGGTATAGAGGGAAACAGCCATTGTGGGATTGGCGCTTTGGGCTGAGCCTCTAAGCATGGTATTCCACGTGAAAAGGTCCGGTTCGGTAATTTGAGCGAACAGTTGGTGTGCATAGTTTATGCCGCACGGAACTCCTAGCGCTGAAGTGTAAATGAGTTCTCTGAGATTAGAACGGCTGGAGTTGAAGCCATTAATGATCATGGAAGCGTGGACTTGCTTGAGGGTTCGGAGATTTGTGCATTTTCCCCATAGCGTTGACCGTTGCCGTTGGTGAAATTTGGAGGCCTTGTCGTATGTTGTCCTCCTGATCATGACTTACATTTTTGTCTTCCTACACGTAAAACGCCTATTAATCGCTGATTTTGGTTTGGCCCAGCCAAAAGTCCATGTAGACTGAGGCCCAGCTATATGCTCGGGGTGGACTGTGGCCTTTGAGACGACTACACCCGCAACCCCTGTCCATTGTTGCTATTTTGTCTCATACTCTTCCTTGAGTCCGGCCCCTAGGACTGTCACACTGAGACCCTCATTGGTTGATAGTTCCCGTTACGAAAAATTATGTCCCATATACTTGAAATCTATATATGTAATACGGAAAATTGTTGGTTGATACATTTTAGAAAGTTTTTATTATCTCCAGTTTATTATTTTTTTAAACTAAAAAAAGGTACTTTAAAAATTTTCTTCCTAAAATGCTCCTGTCTCTTTCATCCAAATCAACTTGTGCTAATTAACTGCTTTTTCATTGATGGCAGACCATTCTGTTTGTTGAAACTGATTTTTAAAAAATTTTTCCATTGGGTAATCAAAAGCAATTCAAATATGATAAAAGGATTATACCATTGGCTCGATCTCTTTTTTGTTTTGTTTCATCTTCAGTTGGCTTCGATTTCATATATTAATGGTTTTTACTTTGTATTGTCAACTGAACAAAGTCTTACCAATTGACTCTAAACTAGTGACATCCCGATGCCCAAATTATTTGCATCTCAAATTGAATCCCAATGCTCAAATTAATCTGAGAAAGTGGCACTGCATCCCGATGTCCAATTTGTTGCATCCCGATGCCCAATCCTTGCATCCCGATGCCCAAATTAATCTGAAAAAGTGGCACTGCATCCCGATGCTCAATTGTTTACATCTCAAATTGAATCCCGATGCCCAATTTGTTGCATCCCGATACCTGATGTCTGATGCACGCGTATTTTGGTTTCATTAAGGGTATCGTAGTCTTTTCGCCCCAAAAGTGCATTTTTCGGTTTTAAAAAAAATATGGTGGACTGAAGCAATTACAAGTGTTGAAAAAGTGACCGGCCTGTGATTCACCCTATATAATAACTGTTGTTTGACAAAAGATTTTTGTATTATAACATGACCTTACATATTCCAGTCAAAGATCTTTTACAGATTAGAGTCCTACCTCTTCTGAAATTTACAGACATCTAAATCTAACGTGACTAACAGAACCGCTTAGGTCATCAGTGTAAACAAAAATGTAAAGTTAAATCAAAGTTATAAGTTCATTAACTAACTATTATTTTTTGGCTTGAGCTATTTCTTATGAAATATATTATCAATGAAAAATGTTTAAAAAAACATAATATTAAAACAGTTAAAATTAAAAATGTAGAGACAAGCGAGCTTTTTCAAAACCAATTATTAAACCAATTGACTATTCCTTCCATTGAGTCAAAAAAGATTTATTCTATTGAAATTTTTTACTTTTTATGTCGAAAAAATATAAATACTCTAGAACAATCTGTTAGCTTAGAAGATAATAATTTAAAATTACAACTTTTAAATCCTCAAAATATTTCTTCTTATCTTGATAAATACAACTATTTGCATATTGGTTGCATTCAAATTGTTTTTAAATCTTTAACTCTATCTAGGTTAAATGCTTCTATTTTAGCATGTATTAGAGATGGTAGGTGTTTGGGCTTTCTTCCTTCACTTATGGATAGCTCTGACTAGTCGAGTCATGGACCAGTCTATTTTAATGTTTTTCCGAATTTAAGTTTATTTTTAACAGATAGAAACTTATTTGAAGCTATTCTGCTCAATATACAAACTTCATGTTATAATTTTATGCTTGAAACAGAAACCATTAATGTTATTTATAGAATACATTATAAAGTTATGAACACTATGTGTCCTAATGCTATTCTTAGGAGTAATCCGGGAAAAACTAATGTTATAGAAAGTAACAGTATAACTACTAATATAGCCACTCCAAAATAAATAACTTGGAATAAAATTAACTTTCCAACTCAATGGAATTTAGAGGAAATAGTTCCTCCTAAGTCTATACCGGATAATAGTATTGATCAAATTATTCAAAATGATGATGGAAACGTTGAAGTTATCTTTGCGTCTGATAATAGAAGTAGACTTTCAATGTCTAACAGATTTAGGTCTTTAAGATATAAGCCTACTAGTATACCTACTAATACTCGACCAAGTACTTCTTCTACTAACATAGATGGGTATCCTGAACAAAGAAGAACAACAGATTATTAAAAAAATGTATTATAATAATTTTGAATTAAAACAAGAAATTATTTACTTTGTTTAATGGTTCCATGGATGGTATCTTGAACAACAAACTATTCAAATTCTAAGTTCATATGCTAAGAATTAGACCAATAAGACAGGAGAAGTAAAAAACAGAAGTACATCCTCCTCCTGAAAATCTTCAATTAGTAAACAAGGATCAGAAGTTGGAAGCTGAACCTTACGTTGCTTCTTCTCCTTTAATAAAAGAAGAAGTACAAATCATTGTTAAACAGAATAATTGGACTAATTTACATCTTCAAACAATTGGTAGCCATAAATTGAATTGAAGACAATCTTAGTTGAAGTCCTATTAAAAAAGAAATAGAACCAAGTACTTTTGGTATTAAACCAGTGTATTCGGTTAGTATAAAACCTCCTATTCCTGTAAAGGATTTCTATCTTAATACTGAACAAGATTTCATGGACAAATTGGTGAAACAATTAAAAAAATTTAGTATAAATGTCCTGAATAAAAATAATCAAAATACAGAAGTTGATTCTCAAGATGAGGAACCTTCTGATATTAGTGTTTTTGAAGCACAATTTGATAAAATGACTTATGACCCACCAGATCCTAGTCTAAAATTTTATTATCAACGACCTACTAAGATCTTCTTTTTGAAGAAGATGTTTTCCAACAACAAAATTCTTATAATGGTCGAACTATCTATGAATGGAATTTAGATGGTTTTTTAGAATACCAAATTTATAAATTAATTCATAAAATGCTTATGTATGCGACTGTTTGTAAAGTAGCTGCAAACAAAGATTTCAATACTGCAAAATTAATTGCAGCCGGATTTGTTGGTACACTAAAAGGATGGTAGGATAATATTCTCACTATGGAACAAAAACTAGAAATCTTTACCACCGTAAAGATAGAGGGGACAGAAGCAAAGGAAGATGCCGTCTACACCTTAATACAAACTATAATCCACCATTTTGTAGGATTAGTTCCCCAAAGAAATGAAAGATATAGGGAATTATTACAAAATTTGAGATGTCCATCTCTTACCCACTTTAGATGGTATAAGGATGTTTTTACTGCTAAGGTAATGCAAAGGGAAGATGCCAATGCTGAGCATTGGAAGGCTAAATTTATTGATAGTTTACCTCCTTTTTTTGCAGAGAAGGTACGACAAAAATTAAAAGACTAAAATGATGGTAATACCATTCCTTATAGTTATATTACCTATGGTAATATAATTGGTACATGCATCCAAGTAGGATTAAGTACTGTAATGATATGAAATTACAATACCCATTAAAAAAGTAAAATCTAATCGAAAAAAACGAAATTGGTGAATTTTGTCATCAGTTTACTTATGATACAAAGATAAGTTATCCTAAGCATAATAAAAAGAAATCCAGAATATATCCTAAAAAGAAAGGATATAAGGATAGAGATTATTACAAAAAGCCTTATAAATCTCAAGAAGATTATTATAGGAAGAGAAATTATTCTTCTAGACCAAAAAGAAAATAGGATTCAAAAAACTGTTTCAAGTGTGGAAAGTATGAGCATTTTGCTAATAAATGCACCACTAAAAAGAAATTAGAAGAATTGGATCTTGATGAAGGTCTTAAGATTCAATTACAAAAACTATTGTTTAATTCAAGGCGTGAAAGTGATAACACAGATTCGAGTTCTGAAGAAACTGTAGATGTTGAAGAATTAAATAATAATAATTCTAGTTCATCCTCTTTTGATGAAGATGATCACAGTTGTAAAGGACAATGTTTCAAAGAAACTGATTACTGGAAAACAATAGCTAAAATGAATGGTTTATGCTTAAACGTTTTAACCCGTGACCAATCAAAAATCATAGAATTACTGGACAATATTACGGATCCAGGATTAAAAGAAAAACTAATAAATTTTTTAATTAATAAGGATGATCATTTTAATGATTCCTTTAATAATTCCTCTTCTAAAATGAAAGGAATAAAAAATTTCTATTCTTTACAAGAAGTATTTAAAAGAATGGAAAAGGAAGATCACCAACAACCAGTAAGTGTTAATGATCTCAAAAAAGAGATTAATAACCTCAAAAAGAAATAAGAGAGGTTAGATGTTAGGTCCATGGTGATATGCTCAGAATATAGGCTAGAGGGGGGGGGTGAATAGCCTATATGACCTTTATTAAAAATTTCATCCTATTTTAAATTATATGTTGAGAAACATGGATGAAATGATTAACATGAATAGGTCATCTTCCTAGTTCAAGCAACACAGCCGATATAGTCGAATCAGCTGATGTGCATCGGCAGACTTGAAGGATAGCCGATAGGAAGATATTGTTATACTTAGCTGGTATGTAAGAGTTTAAGCAGCGGAAGAATAAGCAGCATAAGTATAGCAGACAAGATTGAAGCAACTGTAAGTAAATGCGTACAAGTTCATCATAAAAGTCAACTAAAATCTTGTATTAGATGCATCAATTACTTTCCACAACCCGATTGCACAAAATATATATCAAATATTACAGGAAAGATAAGTAAAGGCTGAATGTAATAAAATATGATTTATATTAAAATTCAGCAGAGGTTTGTTCAAAAACAAACATGCTTAGTACATCAACCTAGACTCTCTAACCTAGCAATCTCCCCGGGGTAGAAGGAAAGTCAAAGTGGGATGCCGGGAAGACTTATAACTAACCTCCATCCTTTAACTCTCGCCAAGTAACTTGGGGAAGGTGCTTGTTTGAGTAAAGTGAAGGCGAAGGTGAGAAGAGAATATTAGGCGTTGTTCAAATAACTGGTCCTTGAACAACTGAGTGCTGAGCACTCGGCCAAAAGTGATGATAACTTTTTGCACAATCGACAACCCTTATAATGTAGTATAAGTCTGCCGATATGAATGCAGTATGGATTATAATGCTCTGGTTCTTCATCGAACATCTTCAAGCTTGATCAGTCTTCAACGACTTGCAGGATGCTTGGTCTCTAGCTGTGGATTTGTAGTGTAGCAACTGAAGAGACTGAGTCTTTCGAAGGAAGAAAAAACTCAAATCAAAAACAGAGTTTTTGATCAAGCAGGACTTCTTAGCCTTTGGAATTTCTGTTTTTCTCTCCCACAAAGTGTTTGTTCTTACACTTGTGTTTTCTCACTTTAGGATGTGGTTTCAGATTGAAAGAACAAAGAACAATTCCAACCACCAACACCTTTCTCGTGCATACATACTGAATGTGAGAATGAGAATCTTCTTATATAGACTGGAGAAGATGAAGGAGTCGTTGGAGCTTTGATGAGTTTCTGCCCGTTGGAAATCTGAGTCATTAATGCATTAGAGTGCGTCGTTCAAACTATTGGGCAAAGACCTTCCGTTAAGCTCTTGTCTTGAAGTTGGTCCGTGAATCAGGCTGACATAAATGGACTTGTCACGCATGCCTGGGATGTAGCACACTGTGTTTGACCTTTTAAGGAATGTAGCCTTGGAGACTGGGATCAATACACGAAAGAGGAAATGTCTTCTGAATAATAGTCAAAGCACAGACATCGATGCGTATCTTGAACTGACAGGAAGATCTTGTAGCGGATCTATTTTAACGTGTAGCATTAAGCAACGACCGATGTTCCTCTTGTGAATAATCAGCTTCTCTGCAGTTGTCTGATGAAGAGCATGGCTGATACTTGGATCTGCCGATATAATACTGCTGGTGTAGAGATAGCTAATGAGACATGGCTGGTAGAAATGTCTGCTGGTGAGACATTGTTGATGGACATGTCTGCTGGCGCATAAAGAGCTAATCCATATGAAAGTTTGTCATCACTGTGGTAGGACAAAGACTCGGATATGTACAAAGACTTCCTAGTCTAATGACCTATGCATTGTTTCATCAAGCTGCCATACTAACTGGTACGCAGCCCTTTTAGCCACTTGTGAAACATGCGTTGTAATGGGAACACGCAAATCACTATGTTGAAATATGTATATATATATATATATATATATATATATATCAGCTATTTTACAGGCATATTCCTAACATTAAACAATTAGTAGAGTTTCCAGGTAAACAAATTGATTACCTAATCATTAATAAAATGGTATGTCTATATATCCATTAGGGGTGTAAGTCCGAACCGCCAAATCGAATCGAATCGAACCGAATCGGCCAGTTCGGTTCAGTTTTGGGTTAGGACGGTTCGGTTTAGGTTTGAAAATTTTATAAACCGAGCGGTTCGGTTCGGTTTGCGGTTTTTGGTGCCAAACCGAATCGAATCGAACCACCACTATTTAATTTTTATTTTTCTATTTTTATATATGTATATTATTTAGTAATTAGTAATTGAATTTAATAAGAAAATTATTGTTGTTTGCCTACATTTTGATTGAATTATTGTAATTTTAAAGTTAATTTTTTGACTTTTAATTATTTAGTTTATGTTAAAAGTATTTTTTTTGATATTTAAATATTTTTTCTTTTTTAAAATATTTAAATAATTAAACCGCGGAACCGAACCAAACCGATCGGTTCGGTTCGGTTTAAAGTTTGTGGCGGTTCGGTTCGGTTTGAAATATGTGAAACCGTTAGGGGGTAGTTCGATTTGCGGTTTTGGCTCAAACCGAACCAAACCAAACTACCTTCACCCCTAATCCATTGTGATAAAAGGCGAATATGTTATGAAAAAAGCTATTGCTCTTGTTGATAGTGGGGCTGACCTCAACTACATACAAGAAGGCCTAGTCCCTACTAAATATTTTGAAAAAACAGGTCAATCCCTAACCTCTGCTAGTGGCAGTAAAATGGGAATACAATATAAAATTACTGATTCCTATATTTGTAATGAAATAATTTGTCTTCCTTCCACCTTCTTACTTGTTAAGAATATTATTCAACAATAGGTGATCTTAGGAACACCTTTTCTTAATTCAATTATGCCAAATATTGCATAAAATCGACCAGATATGTATTTATACTACTATTAAAAATCAAGATATTATTTTTGAATTTATTAAAAATCTTGAAACCAGGGTTATTAATGAACTAAGAAACTTACTTTCTTCAAAACAAAAACAATTAAACTTTTTAAAAGAATAAGTGAATATTTTGAATATAAAAGAAAAATTAAACTCTCATGATATTCAAAATAAAATTAAAGAAATACAAAATCATTATAAAAAAAGAGATCTGTAGTGATATATTCCTAATGCATTTTGGGAAAGAAAAAGACATATTGTCTCTCTTCCGTATAAGGAATCTTTTGATGAAAAATATCAAATACCGACTAAGGTTAGGCCTAATCAAATGAATTTTGAATATTTAGAACTTTGTAATAAAGAGATTGAAACTCTTTTACTAAAGAAAATAATAAGGAAAAGTTATTCTCCTTAGAGTTGTACTGCTTTTTATGTTAATAAAAATGCTGAACAGGAAAGAGGTGTACCAAGATTGGTAGTTAATTATAAACCTCTTAATGAAGCATTAAAATGAATTAGATATCCAATTCTTAATAAAAAAAAGATTTATTAGGTAGACTGCATATGACAGTTATATTTTCCAAACTTGATCTTAAGCCAGGATACTAGCAGATTCAAATTAATGAGAAGGATAAATATAAACTGCATTTACAGTTTCATTTGGTCATTATGAATGGAATGTTATGCCTTTCGGTCTAAAAAATGCGCCTTCAAAATTTCAAAATATAATGAATGAGATATTAACACCTTATTCAGAATTTTGTATTGTCTATATTGATGATATATTAATATTTTCAAACAGCATTGATCAGCATTTCAAACATTTGAAAATATTAAAAGAGGTTATTAAGAATAATGGATTAGTGATATCTTATCCAAAAATGAAATTATTACAAACTGAGATAAGATTTTTAGGATTTAATATATCGCAAGGTAATATAGTGCCTATTAATATGAGTATTGAATTTGCTTCTAAATTTCCTAATGAAATTAAGGATAAAAATCAGCTACAAAGATTTCTTGGTAGTCTAAATTATATAGCTTATTATTATAAAAATATTGGACAAGATAGTGCTATTTTGTATACAAGATTAAATAAAAATCCTAGTCCTTGGATTGAGGATCATACTAAAGCGATTCAAAAATCAAATTACATGTAAAACAATTACCATGTCTTTGTGTGGCTCAGCCTAGATGGTATAAAATCGTAGAAACTAATATTGGATAAGGAGGCATATTTAAAGAAAGGAGTCCCAGTAATAGGAAAACAGAGTTATTAAGATTTTCTTCTGGTATCTGGAAAGATGCTCAAAAAAATTATGCAACCATTAAGAAGGAAATGTTTTATATAGTAAAATGTATTTCCAAATTTAAGGATGATTTATTAAATCAACAATTCTTACTCAGAATTGATTGTAGTGCTGCTAATTATATCATTCAAAAGGGTATAAAAAATATTATTTCAAAACATATTTTTGCCAAATGGTTATCAGAATTATCAGTGTTCGATTTTAAGATCGATTATATAAAAGGAAGTAATAATTCTTTACCTGATTTTCTAAAAAGAGAATTTTTGAAGGATGCATCCATCCAAAGGATGGATAACTCCCAAAAGGAGTAAATATAAATCTCCGTATCCAAAAATTCCTTCTGCGTATGGTGAATGATCCAAAAAGGCTGGGGAAGGTAAAGAGAAAGGAGTAAAAAAAGAATTTATTCCAGTTCCTTATGTACGAAAATAGAGTTTGGAAAATAATACTAACTTCTCTTTTCAAGACTTGTAATGGAAATAAGATCCTTGGTCTATCAAGGAAAGATATCTGGGTAACCAGAACTATGTTAGCCCTCGAAGGAAAGTTTGGTTATATTTACGAACCTATATTAGAAGATATTGGCTCTGTCCAGTTTGAACATTTCTTAAACCATGCAGAATCTGGAGGAAAGTCTGCGGCACGAACTCATTCTAACTGTTTTATAATTAAAATACATTATCATCATCAATGGAGTCTTTTGGACCCATCAAAGGCAAAGACCCTACATAGTCAAATATTAAGGCCATCAAATACAATTATTAGAATTATATAAATGCATGGTATTCTACATTTATTACCAAAATCCGATCAGAAAGCATACATGGTTTTTTGCTATTAATCCGAAAGTCCATGAGCACTTTGGATTTCCAATATGGTTTATTCGTTGGTGGGATAAGTTTGGCCCAGAATTGCATGTACTTCCAAAACTATTATTGGAGCAATTTACAGGATGGTATCACTATCATCCAAAGTTGAAGGGAAAGATAGCGGAAAACCCTCCAATGGCAGAAATACTCTGTGGTTCTTTGCAGAGTTTTAAATAACCTGGATTGGTAATGGGATATTATATTCTCATTTGATTCGTTGAAGATTCTAGTCTTCCAGAGGACCTTCCATTATAAATGGTAGGAGAAATTTAATATCAAAGCAACTATTGAAAAAATGAAGACAGTAGTTTCAGATTATGTCAAAGCCTTTGAACAAGCAAATCTGAAGACATTTGGTCAGCCAGAAATTCAAAATGTACTCACATACATGATGGATATTATTAAAAAGGAGAATCCAAGTTTAACGCCATTGGAGTGCCAACCTAAAGTATTTGAAACAATGAATGACCAATTTAAAGCATCTCAGCCATCACAGTTAGAAACCCAACCTTTATCAAGCGTTCTAGGTTTTACCTTTACAATTCTTGCAAGGGAATCTCAAGAACCAGAAGAAGTTGAAGTATCTCCAACAATAGGGGATTACATAGATGCTATTGTTGAGGTTACCCAAGACAGGGTAAAACAATAGAAGCATAAAGATTAGATGGAAGAATAATTTTTCAGCTCACAAGCCATTTCTTTATTAGCACTCAGTTCCATTATCTGGATGGGACATAAAAATGTCGGTAGCCGCCCATTTTATTAAAGATGTTAGCTATTAAATAGCCGCCACATTATCTCAGTCCCTACTCGACTCCAATCATCATGGACATCTGACTTACTGATTACAAAATTTTATTTTCAAATCTGTTGATTCAAATTATAAAAGGAAGGACATGTCGTCCATTCAGACCATTCATTATCTTCTCTCTACCTCTTTGAGTTAAAAATTAATATTTGGTTCACGTGTTGAACAATCTGTCCTTTTATTGTAATATATTAATCATCAATAAAAAGTTGTTTAAAGAACTATTGAAGGACATCTTAAAAGTAAGTATTTTACTTTATTTATAAAAGTTGTTTAAAGAACTCTGATTGAAGGGCATCTTAAAAGTTAGTAGTTTACTTTATTTTCCTATTTTATATTTGGTATATATATATATATATATATTTATATTTAAAATTCATGAGGATATCTTAAGTTGTGACAGCTCACCAACCTTTGGATTTCTCTCAAATCTCAACCTTTCAAATAAGCTAATAATGTTGTCAATAGGACTTAAACCCGCATCTTTTTAAATATAAATATATTCCTTAAACCAATTCAACCAATAATATTATATGTAAAGATATTAAAAAAGTATTAAATTATTCTATAAATTAATTTATAGTATAAACCAGCTAATTTTTATTTATATAATGTTACTCTCTTCTTGTCATATTATGGGTCTCATATTCTTTTTTAAGATATCCTAAAATAATGTCTATAATATATGATATATATATATCAATATATATATATATATATATATATATATATATATATTTAAAGTTGGTGTGGATGTCTTAAATTTTGACAGCTCACCAACCTTTGAATTTTTCTAAATTCTCAAGCCTCCAAGTAAGCTACTAATGTTGTCAATAGGATTTGAACCCACACCCTTTTAAATATGAATATATTCCTTAAACTAACTCAACCAATTATATTTATGTAAAGATATTAAAAAGTATTAAATTATTCTATAAATTAATTTATAGTATAAAGCAGCTACTTTTTAATTATATAAATGTTACTCTCTTCTTGTCAAATTATGGATCTCATATTTTTTTTAAGATATCCTAAAATAATGTCTATAATATGTGATACATATCAAAAAAAATTTAAATCAGTTCATTCAAAATTAATGCTCTTATATATATATATATATATATATATGTGTGTGTGTGTGTGTGTGTGTGTGTGTGTGTGTGTGTGTGTAAGTTTCTTTTTCACACTGACAGTGTATCAAAAATATGTAAATATAGTATCCAACTAATCATTGAATGATCTTCAAAAATTATTTTAAGAAATATAATAATATTCAATTCTTAAAAAATTCTTTTTTGTTAAGAAAAAAAAATATCTTTCTTCAATATGTCCCAAAGTAAATAAAGTGCAAGATGAAAAAGAAAAAGAAAATGAAACACAATAGTTTGATATAATTAAAGGATACTTAAAAAATAAAATGTATATAAACGAAAATACATATATTGACCACCATTAAAAAATACTTATTCTGAAACGAAAATACTATTCCCTCAGTCCCGGATAAATGTTCTTACTTTCTATTTGGGATGTCTCAACTAATGTTCTTAAAAAAAATTTTATATATCTATTATCTACCATTTTTCCCAATATAGCTTTAAAGCTCCATTTAATATAGCACATCCAAGAGAAACCCAATTAATTAGAATGGTTGAACTAATTAATGTTCATGTGTATTATTGTTAGAACACATTCTAAGCACATCATTAATTATGTTTCTTAATTCCTGTATTTTATCAACTATAAACATTTATCTGGGACGGATGAAGTATAATAAACTACCACCAGTTTGCATATATCGACAACACTTAATTTTTGTCAGACATTACAAACGCTTATATTCAATAATGATAATTTTTTTAAAAATATTTCTAAAATATATTAATTAATCTCAAAATCAAATTAAACATGTGTGGTGCACGGGCTCTATAACTATTAAGTAAACGAATATCTATGGGATGAGCGGGGGAGTATTATCTTTGTGAAGTGTGTGTCAGTTTTTTCTTGTTCGTCGTGTCCTTAGATAGTTGTCAAAATATGACTATATTTTTCATTCATTTTGTTTATGTAATTTTGATGAGATTCTGGCATTCTGCTTAACAGCTAAACAAGTCACAAAGATAGAAACTTTCACTCACAAAGACCCACAATATCCAAACATTATTTTTAAATTGTGATTTCTTTGATTCTTATAGATCAAAAAAAAAAAAAAAAGATAAAAAAAAAGAGTGAAAGTAATTTTTGAACGAAAATCATTTGATCAATGAGCCGGACTAGAGCTCATTATGAAGTCAGTTTGCAAATGCTGATCCGATTTGAACTCAATAATTAATAAAATAAAATATCGAAAAATATGGAATATAAAATAGATTAGGAATAATTTGGATAATTGGTTGGTGACAACATTAACCAACCAAAATCTACCACCATTCACAATCCCTTTCAGTAGGCATGCAAAATTAAGCCCTAAGCTCAAAATCTGGTGAGTCAAACCCAAAAAGAGCTCGGTCCTGGCTCAACCATGTCCGGTTTCCTAGCCCTGTCTTTAGACATGTCCAAATCGGTTTCGGTTTGGAACCGACGGTTCCACAAACCGTAACAAAGCAAACTAAAACCGAACCGTAGAGTTCCGGTTCCCGTTTTTGGAACCGAATGGGCATGTCTACCTGTCTTGTCCTGGCACTTAGGGATAGGGTCAGACTCAGGCTAGGTGTTTAATATCCAGTCCGACCATGAAGCTCGACCCTGAATGGGCATGAATTATTGATTTTTAATTAGTTAAAGCGTCCTTAAGGGGTGACCTAGTGGTAGAGCTAGGGCTTCACAAACTGTGAGGTATCATGTTCGATCCCTTTCCACGCCCCATTAAGAAAAAAAAAACTTAAAGCTAAAATAAATCAATTCAAAAATTAGTTTATGACCATCTTAATTAGTTGTTGCTCATACTCTTTTGATATGAAATAATAATAATAATAATAATAATAATAATATTGGAGAGAGAGAGTACGCACATTTACCAAATAGCGAGAAAGGAGAGCTTCGGACCCGAATAGAAGGGGTTAATTTCAGCGTATGGTTGTTTCTTACGTCCAGTCCTAGTGGTTTTAGTTTGATTCTTGTCGGTGATAAATTTTTTTGTTCGTTTTTCCTATTGCTATGTTTAACAATCAAAAGAATTATTATTAATATTTTCAAAAAAAAAAATTGTTCATTGCTGCCTATACATATAGTCTCTTTAGCTAATTAAATTGGAAAAGATTTGTGATATATATATATATATATTCTTTATATAAATAAATTGGATACCTTGAAATGAATATCTAGATCCGTCACTGACCAATTAAGACGAATTTAAACCTCAGGCCAGGAGGCACTAAAATTTGATCAAACCTGAGGGCAGGGAGGGGTTGGGACTGGAATTAAATATATTTCCATTTTTGGGTATACACAATCTCAAGCTTATCTATTGACGAGTTTTGTTTGTTGCAATGCTTTAGGCGTTCCAATAAGTGAGCTAGAGAGATTCTTTGAATCATGTCTCCTCACCCTCTAACTTTTTTTTTTTTGATTTTTAGACTCAATCATTCATCATTGTACACTGTACCAACCACTAATCTCAATCTTTTGGTATTCAATTTGCTAAATCAAGTAATAATTAAAATGATCAAAAAATATGTATAGATATAAATACACACTTCTTACTAAATTCATGTACTTAACCCATATATACAACTACTAAGTAATTAATTAGGTATCTGCCTCCCACATTACACACTATCTCTTCGCGGCATTCATGTATGTACTATTCAAATCAGGCTCTCCTTAAAGTGTACCCCATATATACGTAAACACTTCTTTTGGCTTTAACAATAAACTTGTTCATTGAATTTGAAATCTTACTATAATCTTCAATGAATTATTAAGCACTACTTTTATTTTCTTGAAAATAAAATCAATATATTCAATTTCAGCACATTGTATTTCTATAAATAGCTTGTAATTTACTTGTAATTTATATATATATATATATATATAGGATTTACTTAGTTTCCTTTGCGTTTTAGTGATTCGGTTTTGTAGATTTAAACTTTCTCTCTCTTTGGTTAATTACACATGTTTTCTCTCTATCTTTCTTTCGCTTTTCAATGATTACATAAGAAAACCTAAAATATTACATTAAATCACAAAGTCAAATACACCCGTAATAGATGCCGAAAGAAGTTATAATAATTAATTTTCTTTTGCATAAAGAATCCAATACAATATATCTTATTATTGTAAAGTGTGTCCAAAAAAATTTTTTTTTGTGGAAAGGAAATGTTTATTTTTGCTTAAATTATTATTCTTTTTGTAAGAATTTATATACAGGACTGATCATTTACCGAGTCAAATCTACCTTTGTTCATGTTTGGGCCAGTTATCTAATACGTCTAAGGTTATTTTTTTATGATATACTAGCCAGCCTAAAATTTGAGTTAAGTTGAACTCATTTACTTAAAGAACAAGACTGAACAATCTAAAATGATCCCTTGACAAACTAAGTCCAACTTGGAGCTCGTTTAATGTATCAATTTTAAAATGCAACTTTTTTAAAACGTTGATTTTTAAAATGTAGAATTTTTCTTTACAAATGTGTTTGAAATATTCTTTCAAAACACAATTTTTTTCTCAACAACATTTTAAAATCTGTATTTAAAAACAAAAAATTAGAAATTTCAGCGTTTAAAAATATAGTTACATTTAAAAAATGTTGTTTTTTCTACCGAGTATTAAAACGTAAGTGAAAAATAAGCTATGTTTGACCAAAATGCATGACCAAACATGCTTTTGGTTCATAAGTAGTTTAGTGTACAGTATTTGCATAATTGCATGCATTCCTATTACTCCCTCCGTCCTTAAATTATTGTTTTTTTTTGTTCATCTTAAAATAATTATCTTGTTTAAAAAAAAATTTTAGGATATTACTTTTACCATTTTACCTTTACTTTTTCTCCTACTTTAATTATGGGCCACATACACATGAGCATTAAAGAAAATTATACATTATACTAATATTAATAATCAAATCAATTAATTTTTTTAATCTATGTACTGTATCAAACAAGATAATAATTAAAGAATGGATGGAGTACTTATTATCACAAATTTGAGGAGATACGCGCGTCCGTATAATCTCTGCAACTTCAGTATATATATATATAGAAGCATACATCATAGATCAGCAATGATGTATTTCGAATTTCATATATTATTATTTTTTACAGATAATTATGGTGAATAGACTATCTTGTTGATAACAAAACTTAAATGGGTTGCTTAATTAAGTACTAAACTATCATGTGAAAGCACAAAATCTGGACTTTCCAACGAACAAGACCACGCCAAGTGTATGTTTCCAGTCGTGGCATCATGTTGGAACAATCGAGACATGGCCCACGCACACTTCCTTAACCAGCTAAGCATAGGTTTTAAGAGGCTTAATTTAGTCAAAGTCAAAATCTTTTTTTTTTTTTTGCGGGGTTAGTTGAGCAAGAATTAGGTTTGTTTAAGCCTTTTGTCCAATTCCAACCAATAAGAACTCTTCACGTTTGTAATGTTCAAAGATTCTTCCCCGACGGTAGTGGCGGCACTGTCAATTTCTTCTTTTTTGGTTCTTACGTGGCGGATATGATCCTTAACCACGTCAAACCTCAGCCGTCGGATGTTACAAAGGTTTCGTCAGCGATTGGAGTTCTTAGGTGATATAATAAAGCACACAAATTAAAAAATATAATTAATAATGTACCGTAAAATATATTATATTAATAATATTTATTAATATTAATTAAATTTAATTATTTTAAGTAATTAATTTTTTTTGAGATGTGTTATATTAAATAAAATTTTAAGGGTGTATTAGGAAGAATGGTGAATAATATGTAAATCAAAATTTTTTAAAAATATTAGTTAAAACATCTTAAAATAAAAAGTATGAATATTTATTCGGGACGGAAGGAGTATACATTTTGCCCATGATGGTAACTCCCAAAGCTTTTTACTCCTTATTTACCATTTACTTTAATGTTATTCTTCTATTGAGTACAATTTTATTTTATTTTATAATTATAATAATTCAAAGTGCGTGAAATAAAATTATTATTAGGGATAATCTATTTCTACTACAAAATTTACTTATTCACTACATTCCTTACAATTTAATTAAGTTAACTATTATATTAAAAAAATTGCCCTTCAAACTCACCTTATTTAAAACCAAAACAATCATCAATTATTTTGTTTCCCTTTGTAAGTTTTTTTCCTTTTTTTCGTCCTTCCAAATAAAATATATTTAATCATACACAAAGGAATAAATCACTTTATAACCACAAAATTAGAAAATAGAAATGAAACAATTAAAATGAAAATAATTCATAGGCCTAATTTCCTTTGCTTACAATTAAGAAAGAAAAATATAAATGACAAAATAGAAAAAACGAAAGGGTGGCATGAATTATATAAAATTAAAATACAAATTAGAATTTATAATTTTTTTTATAGTAGATCAATTAATAAATATGTATTTTAAAAAACTTTGTACAATATTTTGATGATTGTACAACATCTTAATTTAAATGTTTTTTACATTCAAATTCAGTTTGCTTCAAAAGGAATTTTTTTAATGGAAATTCTAGGAAAAATAATGGATGAGTTTAACTTTTTAGTGTTAACAACAAATAGATGTAATTTATTTGAGAAGGTAAGAAAAACAAAAATTAAATTATAAATTATAAAAAAAATTAGTCTACTTAGACAAATACTCATCAAATAAGGTAAGTATTTGAAGGGCAATTGTGTCATAATAATTACTAAATCAACTAACTATTAATGAATGTAGTAGATAAGTAAAATTTGGAGTGCAAATAGACTTTCCCTTAATATTATTGCATACACCCCGTCCTTAAATAAGTGACAATTTTTAGTTTTTTGCTAAAATTACGAAAGTGAACGTTTTAAGCATTTTAGAATTTTTAGTAACACATGTACATTAATGGCCTTATGGCCACATATAACATTAGATACAATAAGAAATAATAAGCGTCAAAGGTGAAAATTATAAACTTATGTAAAAAGAGACTTATTTAACAATAGGAAAATTCTTTAAAAAAAAAAAATCATTTTGGGACCGAGAGAGTGCTCAACATGGAGTAGCTATAAGTAATAGATACTTGTTTTAAAAAGTAGCTCTTGGTAGTAAATATGCTATGTGAATTGACCAAGTCCCGACATGGAGGATACTTGATCACGCTAAAAATTGTTCAGGTGACCACGTCGACTCCACATGTGCAGTTAGTTGATTGGTAAAATGCCCTGATAGGCAAGCGTAGCTGGAACTTGTCTACCGGATGATACTTGAGAAGTCAAATGAAATCACCGTTAGGGAACCGAACGTGGTTCGGCCAAAGCCCTCCAGTGTGAGTGTGCGTATAGAGGAAGAGAAATATGGTCTCTGGTCAGTCCTCAGGTGAACTCTTGGTTATAAATGCACAAGAGTCTTTAAGAGTTTTGGTGGTTGAAGAGTAGTAAATGTCACATAGGCAATAAATGAAGACAATCACCTTATATTTGTACTGAAGGAATGATAGTTGGGTGCAAGTGGGGTTGCCACATGTCAGCTTGAGATTGGCGAGGAAATGTCCATTTATGGGCGCCGTCAAAGCTATTGATGAACATTTATGGAAATGTGACGTGCATTAATGGAGAAGATTTGTCTCTTCTTTGAACCTGTGCCTATCTCTGGGCTGTACCTCCAGCTAGGGAGTAGGTTGTTGCGGACCAATGAGAAACTTGTAAGTGGTCCCCCCGATGACGTCAGAACAGGTTGACATTAAATTTGGCAGCTAATGTTGACTTTCAACTGTTCCGGGGTCAACGACCTCGAGGTCATGGCTTAACAATGCGGGCTACGGCTCTGCGAGCTAGGGAGGTGGATGGCAATGAGCTGGCGAGTTACTCGAGTTCGCGGGGAAGCTCGAGATGCTGTGATTCGACGTGCTGGTGTGATTCTTGAGTTTGCGACGGAGCTTGGGATAAGGTAGGAGTGTTTCGGGCTCCAGGTAAGCTTGGTCATGTCAGGCCTCTTGCCACATGGTGACATGATATTTTGGTATCTTCACTACTACTGTAACTTACACTGATATTATGTATGAATATATCGTCAATGTTGTGTTTTTAGTTGAAATTTAGAATGCATGCTAATATTATTGTGTTAATTAATTAGAATTTTAACTCAAATTATAATACGCGTTTAATAGACAAAGAGATGAACATATTTAAGTCAGCGAATATTAAGTATGAAAATATAGTCAATGTTGTGTTTTTGGTTGAAATTTAGAATGGCTAATATTATTGTTTTACTTAATTGGAATTTTAACTCGAATTATAATCCGCGTTTGATAGACAAAGTGATGAACAAATTTAAGTCAGCCCTTCAGATTTGATAAAATTGCTTTTCATTAAAACACCATACTCTTAAATTTTAGAAAGAATTAGAGCATTTTTGAATAAAAAGTACACTTTGACCTCTTTCTTTAAGAAAAAAAATAAGCTCGCACTTTGACCACTTTATTTAAGAAACAAGCTTCTCATATTAAGGTTATTATGGAACCAAAATTCGTAAATCCTCATTGTTAATTCAATTTTTCATAGATACAAAATTTTCTCATGAGTAATGCTATGGGTACTTAAAGAGTACCAAATTTTTTTTGTACAAAATGATGCTTCAACTAATGTAACAGTTGATATGATGCATATATTAATTATAATTTTTAATTTTATTTTTTGTATCATATTAGCTGACACATTATTTGATATAAAAAAATTTATACCCTTTAAATACCCATAGTATTACTCTTTTCTCATTTGTGTCAAGTTGATAAACTATTGGAGTAAATAATTTTCAATCCTTTAGAGTAAAATCCTAGGTTTGTGGAGTAATATTGTTGTTGCCTGTTAGCCTCACATGTTGGAAAAATGTATAAAATACTCATTAGCTGTCGTGCACTCGTGCAAAGTAAGATTCAAATCAAGCATTTTAAAATCATCACAAGAGATGAATATCTAAGAGACACGCACTGCTTAACCTTTTTTAGTATATTTAAATAAATTACTGTACTACATTAGGCAGTACGGATTAGCTAGTAAAATCTATTTTAGGACTGGATAGAAAGGAATCTTAGTAGTAATAGAAAACAATATTATCTCAAGTGATCATAATTGAAGGCATGGATGATTATATTGCTATTAATGTTTGACTGAATGAAATAATTCTAGGAGAAGCAATATATATATTATTTTGGGAAAGGACCTAAACTTTTCCTTAAAGTTTTGTCACATTATTATTATTATTATTATTATTATTATTATTATTATTATTATTATATATCTTAAAGATGGGGAGGAAGCTAGCTAGCTTGGTGTATATCTCAACCTACCCATTTAATTTTCACAAAGATATATAATGCTGTTTGACAGAGCCTTTTGTGAGTACTAGCTTAGCTTAATCACTCAATGACAAATTACACTTTTTCATTAGCCAATCATAAGATCAATATTGATTCTCTTGTTTATAAATTAAGAAAATACAGTAAATTAACATTAAATGAGAAGAACAAATATACTCCCTCCCAAGAAAATAACCCTACTTTTATTTATAAATTTATATATTTTTAGTTAGTTTTAATTCTCCTTTTATTTGAAAAACAGATGTTTAACTATTATCCCATACAAAAATAAACTAGTACTATAACTTTAGTAAAATTTAGAATAAATATAAATAAGTAACGTACGATATTCAAAAGTTCAACTTTTCATATGGGGCTATATATTTTTTTAAAAAAAAAAAAAACGAAGAAAGTATATATACTCCTATTTTTTATATATTATTCTGAAAAAACATTAGGGTTAGGTACTAGGTAGTGGTTGCAACGTGTAATCTAGCGTTAAACCTAATAATGAATTTTATACTACAAGTTTGAATTGACAATCTGTTTGTAATATCATGATGATTTGTACTTTTTGTAATATTTAACTATTTTCGCTTTGGCTTACTTTCTTTTCTTTCTCAAAGTAAGCATGTAGCATTAAAACATTCTCATATGGAGTAATTGTCTTGGTCATTAACTATTATTCCCATTAATATTAGTACAAATATATAATTTGTTGTTCTTTGTTTTTTACTTAGTCTAGTCGTGGGAGACGCTTACCCAACCCCTAATAAAATATATTTAGTTTTATATATAGATAATTGTGATAAAAATAGTTAACTATATTAAAATTACACTCCCTCTGTGTTCAAAGGAATATTGTCCATTTTACTTTAAAACAAGTGCATAAACAAATATAAACATTCAATTAACTATCTTGGGAAATTGATAAAATAATATGAAAATATTAATTCAAAGAGTAATGATTTTCCTCAAATTAAAATAAATACTAAAGAATGAACGAGTAATTAAAACTATATTTTTAGATGAAACCACTACTGGTGTTTGGTATTGTCAAAAGACAAGGTCTCAAATTACCACTTACCTTCTCTCGGTTAATTGTAGATAATTTTTAATATCTATCAACATAGTCTAAAATGTTTAAGATAAAGTTTGAATTACTACGGTCAATAAGGCGGATATATATATATATATATATATATATATATATATATATGTATATATTTATTGTTATGAAAGTGACTAGGCAGTACTAGGCAGTGAGGGTCTCTAATCACCTAGGCGGTGCCCAGGCTTTTAGATGCTTGCCAAGAAATTGAAGTATAAAAAAATAGTTTTACGTACTACTATGACTATACAATATTTAATACTTTAACGAATTTAAAGTTTTAATAAATTTTTAGCTTGTTATTCATGATAAATTTATTGATTTTGATCTCACTTGTAAGATTCCTACTCTTTTCATAGTATAAGGCACAATTAAATTCGAATATTTCGCATTGATTTATCTTTTTCATCAATAATATCATCATACAAAATACAAAATTTTAATGTCGTTGAGTCCCGCAATCATGGTCTGAAACATCTAAACAAAAATGTAAAATTTTATTTAGAAAAAAAAGTATTGGAGATAGATTGAAACTTAAAAAAGAAAATAAATTAACTCATAAACAAAATATATTAAACATCGTCAATTTGAAAAAGCTCCGTATGCAAAAGCAAAACACCAATCAACCCATTATCTAAGAGTTTCCTTATTTGATATAGTTATATAGAAAAAGAAGATGAATATGATTTTTTTTTTTTTTTTGTTTTGTTTATCTTCTTATGTTTTTTTTAATAGTTGTAGTTAAGAGGTGGGGATACGCCTAGTCAAAATTGAGCGCCTGGGTGGTTGAGGTGCCCACCCAATTTAGTAAGCAGCCGCCCAGCTCACACTCACGTAGTTGAAAACGTCTAGGCGTTTTCACCCTCCTAAAGCACACAGGCAGGGCAGTCGCCGAGCGGACGCATTTGATAATTATGTATATATAACTACTTATTTTATTTTGACTTGTACAAATATTAGAGAAAAATGGGCATCCAAGATTGCAATTGTTACTTATACATCTAAGCACTTGATTAAAAACAAAAATCCTACAAAAACCGATAGAGACTAATGAAGAGTCTTTGTTTAAATTTATTTAACAAAATTAATGTTTATGAAGAACAACATTTATCAATGCGTTCTTTAATTTCTTAATACCTACTTCCTTCCTCTCAGAATAAGTGTTTTTTTTTTTTTCATGACTACAAACAAAAATGAACACTCATTTTGGGGACGAGGGAAGTATTTAAATTTGTGGATGATAATACCCTTTATGGCTATATTTCTTGGTTCTATAATTAAATATCAACTGGAAAAACAATAACTTATTGAATGAGTTTACCGCAAAATAAGGAGGAATTAATTAACATATTACTTAGCACACAATACTATTTCTATGAGACTTTAAGCGTGAAATAGTTGGAATGCTAGCTGTTTGTTTATGTTTGAATATTGATAAACTTTTTTGACAATACTTTGAATAATGATAATAAATCAATCAAAGGTAAGCTTGCATGTGAAATACTCCTATAGTAGTAATGGCAAAATTGGGCAGGAGATAATAGTTTATGTTTAAATGAAAATTCCAGTTCTGGAAATGGAAAGCTGTCCCCCGATGACAAACAAATTTGTCTATGATTGGGATACACAATCTGCCCTTATGAATATGCAATAATTAAAATAAATTCCTTGTAATTCATAGTATATAACAGTAATGCATATGTGGGACTTGGTTATGTTTTGCACATTCCAACAACTACTAGTAGTACTATAATTAAAGATGTTTTGCAAGGATCATATGGAATATTTTTGCATAGAAAATGTTGAATATATTATTTTTCCATTTAATTAGAATAGAATCATGAATTTCTTGTTTTGTTATAGTTTTTCTTTGATTATAAAGGTACCTAATTTACAAAATTAAGGAATTAAGTTTGATATGTGCCCAACTAGGTATAAACGAACCAACTAATTGACCAAACTACAAAAAAATTGTACGAAGTGAAGTCCTAAACAATGACAAGCTAGCTAGGGTAATGAGAATATTGGTTAATTATTAGGCCAAAGAAGCAAATTAAGTTGTCATAATACGTAATACTAAGTCATGAGTCATGGAGTAATTAACTTATAGTGGATAATGTTTAGCAACTTGCATACCTACCAGTGTACTATACGTTGTAAAAAAGTGATTAAAATTGTGGTAACTCTATATACACTACCCATATTGTTATTTTAACTGTTGTAAATTTGTAATCTTAAAGAAAATAAATAAGTAGCCTTTTTGGCTCTATATTACGTGACATAATTATTGTAAAATAAGTTTAACTTGAAAAAGAGTAATGTCTATTGTCTACTAGCAATTAGTATGATATACTTGCCACCGGGGGAGAACGCACTCTTCCCATCTAAACTTAGCCAACACACCTTATAATCATGCTCGTTGAGAAACTAGAAACCTCGTTTTAGTCTACCTCAACGCTCGCAAGCAGATCACCAATAAGTATTATTAGTTCTTAATCATGAAATTGAGAGGCCAAAATCTCCATAGTTGCCGGCCTTAAGCTTGGCGATCGCGCATCAATTGCCAACAAGTAACAACCCCTATTAACCATGCATAGATATAGTCATAGGCTAACCACTCTGTCTTGAGTAAACCCAACGGATATGTGGACAGTTTTCTCGTAATAACGATTAATAATATATATATATATATATGTGCGTGTGTGTGTACAAAGTTTTAAAAAAAGAAAGACAAAAAAAAAAAAAAAAGCGACGCTCTCCTTTTTGAAACGCAACAAGTATGTAAAAATGAAAAAGAAGGGACTATATTAGCAATTTAGGGAGTGGAATAAAACAGGAAACCCATTAAAAAGACCCATGCTCCGTTAGCAGCCAGTCACATATGAAAGCAGAGTAAGTTGTTGGAGATTGAGGTGAGCTGCTGTTTTGGTCAAACTGAACCATATAAAAAAAAATTACTTCAAAATAGTAAAAATAATACTCCATCCGTTTTTTAATAAGTAATTACTCCAGAAAAAGTTTATTATTCTACTTTAAAATATTTTACAAGAGTCTATTTTAAAAATTATGTGTATAATCTCTATAAACATTTTCACTTTACCCTCCACATATGCTGTAGACATATTGACATGCTTACATATTTTTGTAATTATGATCAATTTCAATGCGATTTATATATCTTTTAATTATTAGACTTTTCAAATC
Organism: Platycodon grandiflorus; assembly: GCA_016624345.1. Lineage (NCBI taxonomy): Eukaryota > Viridiplantae > Streptophyta > Magnoliopsida > Asterales > Campanulaceae > Platycodon > Platycodon grandiflorus. Next base: position 23,749,537 of record CM028361.1, read on the forward strand.
TATAATCTTTGAGTTTTCAAACCTGGACTTTTGGGTGAAACGCAGGGAATATATTATGTTTTGAATTCTTAAAATCATATTGATTGTCCTTCAAATAAAAATTTGACATATATTTTTTTCTTTATAAAACAGGTAGTCCAAATAAAAAAATTACACATTTATTTTCATTTAAGATAAAATTAATTTGACTTCAAACAATTAAAAAAAATACTCCTTTTACTTAAGAAATATGAGGGAGTACGACAACTAACAATTATAATAAATTGAACATAAATAAATTGTCTTTGACGGATTAAAAAGATAAAATAATGGAGATAAACCCAAATAATTACAGCAAGGTGCAGAAAAGGTAGAAGAGAAACAAAAGCCCAGAAACTAGCCAAAACCAAGTTGCCTTACAAACCACGTTTCTTTTTCTCTCCCCCAAAAAACCACTATTTATGGACTTCTGTTCCTCGCCGCACTTTTTAGTTTTTCAATCTTTCTGTTAGAAAATCTCCTCCTCTCTCTCTCCCTCTCTCCTTCCATCCCTTCATATTCATTAAATTCAACTCTCATATGAACACCTTCCCTTGTTTTCTTCATCTTTTCTTACACCATCAACCTTAATTAATTACTTCTCTCTCTACTTTCTTGAAATCTCTTTTGCTTAGCTAGTTTACTCGTTTGAAAGTTTTGACAATCAGGGCTTTTATTCAGATTTTGAAACTTGTGTTTCCTGAATTCAAGCTAATTTTTCAAAAACCCACTTCTGATTCTTTATAAATCTCCTGCCTAACTCTTTCTTTTGGACAAATAGGGTCAATTTTGGGATTAGTAGTTAATTAAGAAAAATGGAAAATTTTGCTATGGAGGAGGAGCAAATCGAATTGCCACCCGGTTTTCGATTTCACCCCACTGACGAAGAACTCATCTCCCACTACTTGTCACCCAAGGTTTTTGACAGCGATTTCCGTGCTAAAGCTATCGGAGTGGTGGATTTGAACAAAGTTGAACCGTGGGAGCTGCCATGTAAGTTTTCTTAATTTTCCTCTGTTTTTTTTTGCTTTCCAATTTTAGCTTAATTTTTAAGCAAGAATTTACTGATTAGGGTTTTTTTTTTTTGGGTGTGTTTTTCGTTTTTTGAAATTTAGGGAAGGCGAAAATGGGAGAGAAAGAATGGTATTTCTTTTGTGTGAGAGATAGGAAATACCCAACTGGTTTGAGGACAAACAGGGCCACTGAAGCTGGCTATTGGAAGGCAACGGGAAAAGATAAAGAGATCTTCAAGGCGAAAACCTTAATCGGAATGAAGAAAACCCTCGTTTTCTACCGGGGAAGGGCTCCGAAAGGTGAGAAAACCAATTGGGTCATGCATGAATACAGACTCGAGGGCAAGTTTTCAGTCAATAATCTCCCAAAAACAGCAAAGGTAAGAAAAACCCTAACGAATTCAAAAACTCTGTTCTTGCTCTGTTTCTTGATCTTTTAAAGTGATGTTTTTCTCTTGTTTTTGCAGGGTGAGTGGGTTATTTCCCGGGTTTTTCAGAAGACTTCAGGTGGGAAGAAGATTCACATTTCCGGGTTGACGAGGTTGAACAGTTACGGAGATGAATTTGGGGCTTCGAATTTGCCTCCATTAATGGATTTGTCAAATTTTGATGGTCATGCTACAACTGCTAATAATGGTGAAACATCTCACGTGACCTGCTTCTCCGATTCTATGGAGGATCAGAAACCCCACGAAGATGTGGTTGAGAGCTTCAACAATTCCCTTCCACCCTCTTTGTCTTCTTTGAAGCCATCTTTCGACATATCCTCTGTTCAAAACTCATTCTTTTCCACTCAAATGATGCCAAACATTGAGAGTTTGCATTTCCAAGACCCTGTTTGGATGCAGGATCAGTCAATCCTTAGGCTTTTGATTGATAATAACCAGCTAGCAAACATGAAAGCAGAGTTGTCGCAGGAGACGGATATATCTTCGGGTGTAACCAATCATGAACTCGAGCAGAGGTGTTATGAAGATCAAGATTATCAAACCAATTCAGCTGGGCCAGTTGATCTTGATTGTCTTTGGAATTATTCAATTTAAATGATTTAAGATTTAGAAAAGTGAGGAATTTTAGTGAAGAAAGAAAGCATTATTGTTATTAAAGATTACTCCCATCATTATTAGTGTTGTAAATTTTATTGTCAAGAAATAATATGAAATGAAATGAAATGAAATACTCCCCATGTAATATAGTACTGTATGAAATTATTAGTCCTCGTTTTATTTGTTCATTATTTTTCTAAGCCCTTGCGTTTTGATGAATTTTCGTTAATAGAATTTAATAATAACCTCCGTCATTAAATGAAAGTCAAATTCGCTCGCAAAATGTAATTTATATTTGTTTAATTCTCGGTATGATTTGGCATTATTAATCCTCTTATTAATTGTCAAATTCAAATTTCAATATTGTATGCTAACGTTAGGCCAACAACCAAAGTTTTAATGGCTGATAAAATCTTGAAATTACATATAAAAACCAACTCACACGTTACACAAATCTACAAAACCTCATTTTCCTTGAGTTATAAATCTGTCTTGCTCTACGCTGATAAAATTGATTTTTCACTCTTCAATTACCTCATGTTTATTTGTAAAAGTATTAACTTATTGAAATTTTTAAATAATAAGGACTATATAAATCTTCGTCTTTCTTCCCAGATTGAAATACTCAATCATTAGTGATTAAATGGAGATTTCGCTAAGTTCTTTTTCTTGATTTTTCATAGAAGAAGTTTTTATATCAAATTGTAAGTGGAAACTGTCACTACATGTACAACGCATTAGTTACTCATCACTGATAAATTATGTCAAGCACATTACCGTTGAAATTGTAATTACCATATAATTTATTTTTCATCATTTACTCTTAGATATTTTTTCCCATTCATTTACATCTTAAGTAATTTTAATCCATTTGAACTCTAGACATGATGAAATACTTGGTAGGGTTCCTCAATAATATCTTGAAGATGAGATATTTTTATTGTTTTGGGTAATTGCCTTTTACCACCCTGTAGTTTGCTTATTATCGCACTTGGGGGTCTCTGGTTTTAGTGTTTGCACATTAGGGTCAAAGCTTGTATTTTTGTTGCATTTGAGGGTCAAAAGTGGGTTTCTGTAAATATTTGGATGGAAAGTCGTCACGTGTGATCTACATGAATTTTTGTGTAGTTATTCTTATCTTTTAACACTTGGCTATTAAGGATATTTTCACCGATCATCGAGAACATGAGGGGTACATGAATTTCAAAAAAATATATCAATTACGAAAACAACCTCACAAAAATGCAATCAACTCAAAAGAAAATGGTTTTGTAATCTCCAAATTTGTATCATCAAGTGCAAAAAGAGACAAAAAAGAAAAAAAAAAATCCAAGTTTTTGGTCATCTAGATATTGTTTTGTCCAATTATTGTTTCTATCAATAAAGAGCCGTCCCATTTCCTACTTTCTCTTCTTACATTACAAATTTTTTATGTGTTCTTACATAACGTGCCTTTCACATGGCATTTTAAAAGAGGGGGAGAGAAGATTGCTATGCCAAGTATAATATAGACTGCAAGGCAGAGCAGATCTAATGGGTTGAGGCCATTCCTCACCATTGACAATTTTATATATATATATATATATAGTAAGAGATTATTTAGATATAGGCTTTCTGAAATGGCTCGTAGTCGTGGATGTCGGCTAGCCATCATCTTCACATCTTTGTGCTTTAGGGCAATAACACAGCGAATGAACGTACTAACCGAGAAATGTCAAAGGCCGACCGATAAGTATAGTAGTAGCTCCAGACCCCCTCTTTTCGGATTAGATTCAGCCATATTGGACATCCAATCCATCCATATATATTTTTGGTCTCTAATCAGGTAAAGCACTAAGGATAAAAAAGGTGAAGAAAAAGCAGATTATTTTCACGTAGACGAGCAAAGTGTGAGTTGAATCTTGAATATCAGACCCAGCTCAATCTTTTTTTTTTTTTTTTTTCAGCTCAATCTTTTATTAATCTATCATAAAACTCAACTCATTTAAAGTTCAGGAACTATCTAAATTTCATTGAAATTGAACTAGCACAATACTAGCGCATCAACTCACTTTTACCTTGAAGTTAACACCATCACCAATAACTTCTGTCACTTTAAGGAAGAACCTTGAGCTTTTTATCTTCCCAAATTCAGAAGCTCAACTAGTCAATATTGTTAACCATTATTGGAGAGAGAACTTTGTCTGGGTAAAGAAATACCAGTAATTTTCCCAACTTTTGGCATCAAGTTTCATATCATATCTGAAATATATGCAGATGAAGAAAGACCTGCAATATATTTCCCAATTTCGGGAATGAAATTTCGTATCCTTATCTGAAATATATGCATGCGAACCGTCTCCTCTTTCAGTAGTTTAAGTGTGAACACATGCATTAATATCTATTTATTTATTTTCTTTTTATATTCCCTCCGTTTTATGCCAAAAAAAAAAATTACTATTCTATTTTGGGATGTTTCAGTTAAAAAATTCATTTTTAAAAATTATGCCTCCAATCTCCAAAAAGTTTTCAAATTTACCCTCCATATTGATATAAGCACATTGACTTTGCTCAAGTATTTTAATAATTATAACCGACTCGAATGACCCTTATATATCTCTTAGTTATTAGACTTTTCAAACAAGGTCTTTTTGGATAGATCTGAAAGGGGTAACTAAGAAGACAATCTTTCCACTGAAGGATTACATTAGAGCAATTCCAACCATTTGATGCAAAAATTGCACTATCCCACTATAATAGTGCAATTTTTGCACCAAATATTTTTCACCATTTCCAACCATTCCACTTCAAACTTTACATCAAAAAAAATATTCTCCTATTTATTACCTAAAGAAGTTTTTTTTTTTAAAGAAAAAAAAAGAAGAAAAAGTGGATAGAGCAGGGTAATCTTGCGCTAAATTTGGTGCAAAAATTGGGGCATCTTCAAAATGGCACAGAGATAGTGCAGTGGTTAGAGGGCTTTTTTGCACTATAATGGCGGGATAGTGCATGAAAATGGAGCGGTTGGAGTTGCTCTAGATCCACCTAAAAAGTTTACATAGACGCTAAATACCGTCCCTTTTTTACTAAATACTACCCATTTTCTCATGATAAATTCTTAAATATCATCTGCTTATTTTAATAAAACTCTCCTCTATTTTCTCACTTACAATACTATCCCCCCTATTTTTATTCTTTTCTTTATCCCCTTTCTCTTTATACTTTGTCTATGGATGCTAATTACTAATGGCATGATTATTTGGTTTAAAGATGTGACTATTTTACGGTAATTTTTTTATCTTTTTATTTTAGATTGTAGCATATATTATTTTCAATTGTTAGTTACTGGAAAAAAAAAAATTGGTGATTTCTTGAGTGCCGCCAGTAAGGGGTGGTGCTCACTAGTAGTGCCACCGCCGGTGGGCTGCACTCGATCATGATTCTTCCCAGATATATGATTTTATTTTATTTTTTGTTTCATTGAAATTTGTGTTTTAAAAAAATTCTGGTGATTATCATGAGCACCGCCGGTAGGGGGGGTGGCACACTCGCTACCACCACATCCTTCGTTATGGTGAAAACCTAGGTCAAAATCATGAGTGTCACCGTTAGCGGATAACACTCTCTAACACTGCCACCCGTTGGTGATGACAGTGGTAGTGAGTGCCACCCTCCTACCGGCGGCACTTATGATTTTGACAAAAAAAAAAAACTTTTTTCAAAAACTAATCTAAATCATGCAATAATAATAAAGCGAAGGAAAAACTATTTCACAGAAAAACTAATCAAAAATATATCTTTTTTGCAAAAATCTTCTAAAGAGTGTGAATTACAAATGTGAAATTTCTTTTTAAAGACTTGAGGAATTGATGTAAAAAAAAAAAAAAAGGAGTTTTTAGTAAAAAGAGGGCCGTATTTAGTACTACTCAAAATTTATCAACCGTCTCAAACAGAATCGATCGGTCAAAGCCAAAAAAGGAAAAATTTAAAATAAAAAAATAAAGAAAGTATCTAAGCGTATTAGAAGTATTGGTGTTTTTGGTTTTCTTTGTTTTTTTCTCCACACTTTGATGTTCCCCTTGGTCCTTATCCTTAGAGCCAGTTTGGTCGAACATTTTGGCCAAACTGCAGGGATAAAATCCAGCTTATTTGTAAAAAATGTGTTTCAATACTGCAGCAGAAAATACAACGTTTTCAAAACGCAGCTGCGTTTAATTTTAAAACGCTGGAATTCTCAGCTTTTTCCAAAAACGCAGGTTTTAAAACGCTCCTAGGAAAAAAAAACTGCGTATTGAAGTGATATCTCAAACGTATTTATAAGGAAAGACCTGCGTTTTTAAAACACTGCGTTTTGTAAACGCCCTACCAAACGGGCTTTTAGTTAATCTCTCTTTAAATTCTCAACCTCTATGGCTCCATACATTGTATGTATTCCCGTGAGTGAATCCGTCCCTCTTTAAGTAAATCGAAGTTAGAAATATATGCAATAATAGTGCCGAACTGGCAATGTTCAACTGTTGCGTCATGCTCTTTGGCTCTAATTAAATTTAACCAGTCTGACACATGCTATATGTGTGCATGTTTTTATAGTTATTTCATTGGTTTAATATTATTTAATAAAATTCAGAATGATTATTCTCAATTTAAATGAATATTATAAATATTGTTGAACAGGTACTTGGTTGCTTTTGATTTTCCAAGATATTTCAGGCCAAAGACTCATGAATATTTTTCGACATCCATCGAGCGCTAGGATAGAGAACCTCTTCCTAAATTATTAATTTTCTTCAAATATTTTAATGGTGACATCAGCATGTTTAGCGAGTCACCTTTATTTATGTTTGCAGAGCCAAATGTTAATTTTTTTAACGGACTTTTATGATTTATGTTTAATTTTAACGCGACTATAAATACAATAGTCAAATTTCCAGATCTAAAAATACTATGGTCAAGTTAATATTTTTTAAATAATATTTAATTTAATAAATCATATTTAAATTTTAAATTATCAATTGACTTGTAAAGAGTAGTAATGGTACTAGGTGTATCAAATGGGGCGTGGCCCGGGGTGGTTTGGGTTCGACTCAACCCATTTCATATGGATTCGGTGGGATATAATGTGTTCGGTCATAAATGGGTTTAGTCGAACCCACTTCGATCCACTTTAACATAAAAAGAAAGTGGTATATATAAAGTATAGCCTTTTGATTCGACAAAATAATTTATATGACCTTTGACTAAAAATTGATACAAACATCCTAAAATACCCCCAAAGGCCATTAAAACCTAAATCAGTCTCACGGTCTCTCTCTCGAATTCCACGTCTACCCCTCTTCTCCGACCACAGCGCCTCTCCAACCGATCTCCAACCACATCATTACCCTCTTCCTCCGTCTCCGACCACATCGTCTCCTCGATTTTGTCCTCTCACTACTGCTATGAATCTGGTATGTCCTCTCTCTCTCTATGTCTCTACTGCCCTGAAAACCCTATTTTTGTCTCTCTATCTCTCTACTACCATGAAATCCCTTGAATCGTTTAAAAGATCACATTAATCGTTTAAACGACTCCATGAATCGTTTAAACGAACCCATGTTTTGCTTAAACGATCCCATGAATCATTTAAACGACCCCATGAATTGCTTAAACTACTCCGTGAATTGTTAAAACGATTTGTTCGAATGATCCTTGAGTCATTTAGAATACAGTCGTTTAAACTACGCCTTGAATCGTTCAAAAAATAGGATATTTTGGGGTTTTCAAATTAAAAAAGGCCATAAAAAATGTTTTGGAGTAAGTTAGGCCATATAAGAAGTTTGGGTGTAAACGACTAGGCCATATGTGAAGATTTTCCAAAAAGAAATGCTCACAAATTATATATACATATTAGGGGTATAAGCCCAAACCGTCGAATCGAATTGAATCAAATCAAACTGAATCGACCAGTTTGGATCGATTTTGGGTTAGGACGGTTCGGTTTAGGTTTGAAAATTTTATAAACTGAGCGATTTCGTTCGGTTTGTGGTTTTTGGTGCCAAACCGAACCGAACCGAACCACCACCATTTTTTTTTTATTTCTATATATATTATTTAGTAATTAGTAATTGAATTTAATAAGAAAAATATTGTTGTTTGCCTACATTTTGATTGAATTATTGTAATTTTAAAGTTAATTTTTTGACTTTTAATTATTTAGTTTGTGTTAAAAGTATTTTTTTGATATTTAATTTTTTTTAGAATATTTAAATAATTAAACCGTGGAACCGAACCAAACCGATCGGTTCGGTTCGGTTTAAAGTTTGAGGCGGTTCAGTTCGGTTTGAAATATGTACTGGAAACGTTAGGGGGTGGTTCGGTTTGCGGTTTTGGCTCAAACCGAACCATCTTCACCCCTAATACATATATATACATACATGTATATGTCATTTGAGTCACACGCTATTCCTAAATCATCTGAAAAAAAATGTGCATCGCGATGCATAAAATTGTACTAAAAGATACTAATGTTTGTGCATCGCGATGCACAGCCTTTTCTTTTCAACCAAAAGAAGGTAGAAAAATGTACTTTGTGTGCTATGGATTATATTTTCAATAACTTTTGTGATAACAATATAAATTAATAAAATTATAATTATTGCAGTTTCATTTTTTCTGTTTTTTTTTTTTACCATTTACAAATTACCTTTGCGATGCATCAAAGTGTGCATAGTACTTTTTTTATGTTTCGCAATGCATACATTTTTATTCCGATGCACAATATTCTACTGAATTAACAACATAACATTTGCGATGCATAACAATGTGCATAAAAGTGTACTACAAAGTACTGTTTTTGTGCATCACGATGCACAATTTTTATTTTCGATGCACACAACTGTACTGAATGTATTCTCTTATTAAATACAACTTGAATGAATACTTTATAAGCTGCATACGAAAATCTTCCATTCCACCTTTAAACTTTTGAAATAATTATATTTCCTCTGAATTTTGACAACAACATGACAGCAGTTTTCATAAATCATTTAATTTCGATTTTACAGTGAACACGATTATAGCAACTTGAAGAAATTTAAAAAACAAAATCGAATGAACATAAACTTTCGAATATGATATGGTTGAAAATTTTAGTAAAAAATCGCAATGAAAAGAACGACGCAATTAATAAAACGTCATAGGTTATTATGGAAGGCAGTTTTGAAACAATAAATCAATTTATCAATTAAAATTAACTTAAACAGTTGGAAACAAAAATGAAATTGAAAATCTTAGAAAGTAACCGGCCTCAATTATTCCAAAGAAAAACTAAATTTATATTTTTACTATGTTTATGCATCAAAGAATAGGAAGTTAACATTTTTTGATGAAAGTTTTCAAATCATAACTGTCAAAATAAAATCCAAAATTAACCCGATAAAGATCATTTTGCAGTTCTTCAATCTCACGATTACCTTCCTTAAAAGTGGGGTGGGGTGTGAAGTAACAACCTAAGACTGGGACTGGCAGACTAGTAGGCCCACGGCCCCTCCAACATCATCCTTAACGGTCGAAACGTAGTATGTCGGGGCCCTCAACCCCGTAACCCGAAGCTAGTTGACAAAATGTTCAGGTTTTCTCTTCACGTCGGCAGAAGTGGAACCTTCCAAACTTTTGACGTGGGACTAACCGCCAATTTACAGCCACGTCGTCTTCGTTATATGTCACAACCGTGAAGGAGGAGTTTTATGATTCGTTTCACCCTATTTTTTTTAATGAAACATATGATTAATAATATATTGGTTCTTAAACTTAGAACCTGAATTACATAAAATTAGTGAGAATCGAAACATTAATTTTTGTTCTACACTTTTATTAGTCCTGAGTATATTTTTTATTTCTTCTAACCGGCTTCTAACCTTGTACGTGGACATGATTGCGATGATAGTAAATATGTAAATTATTAAACCAAACAAAATATTTAACATAGGAGTATTACGAATAGAAATTAGAAAACTAAAATGTAAAGTTATTAGTATATAATATACGGTTAAACAAAAATTTTAAAATATGATTTTTACAAAAAAATAATAATAAAATTATATATACTATACATTTGTGTAAATAAGATTATACTCCCTCCGTTCGTCCCTTAATTATTGTCTTGTTTGACCGGCGGATTAAGAAAAATTAATTAACTTGATTATTAATATTGGTATAATATTTAATTTTATTTAATGTCCATGTGTATGTGATCCATAATTAAAGTAGGAAAAAAAGTAAGGGTAAAAAGGTAAAAGTGATGTCCTTAAAAGAAAAATTTTCAAACAAGATAATTATTTGGGGACGGACAAAAAAGTAAAGAAAAACAATAATTTAGGGACGGAGGGAGTATAATATATACACAGTATTCTATTTATTTACACAAGTTTAAAAATTGTGATTGACTATATGTAATTTTTCTTTAATACTCTCTATTTGTTCTTTAGTTGTGTCAAATTAATGAGCTTTTTTTCGTTTTTTATATCACAATTAATAATAGTATTATAAAGATTTTTCTTAAAAAACTTTTTTAAAAATGAAGAAAAAAAAATTTTTTTTTTTGAAATGACTTATTTACAAACAGAAAGAGTACATGTATATTGATTAAGTCTGGATCTAATTAGTTCTACATATTTTAAATTCGAAATGAAATAAATTCATCGATCCTTCTAAAACTTAAGAACAATTCCAAACCAAAATAGAAAATAATTCGGTTCGATTTATACTGATTCCAACCGATTCGATTTGTAATTTTCTTCAAAACCCTAGCATGAAGGGCACGTGCCAGATCGGAAGGTAATAGATAAGGAAGTCAAATTTACTAGACAAGTTGAAATCGAAGCGATACAAAGACATAAATATTTGGGCAAATTACACAAATGGTCCCTGTACTTTTTGATTTTTTTAGGATTGGTCCTAACCCCACGCCAACGGTCTCTGAACTAAATTTTTTGACCCAATTGGTCCTTCCGTCTATTGCCGTCTATTTTTTGCCGTTAAATGGAATCACGTGCATTTCACGTGATTTAGCCCAAGGGTAAATTAGTTAATCTAAGTTAAAAAGTACATGGACCGAATGATTAATTTGCCCTCAACTAAACCCACCCCAAAATCATCTTCGTCCCAAACCCATTTTCTTCCCCAACCCCGCCCGCCATCACCACCGCACCACTAAACCCACCATCACCACCACTACCACCGCAGCCCAGAAAATGATAACAAATTAAGGTTTCTCTCTCCCTCCCAATTTCTCCCCCACCCAATAAACTCGCTAAATCATAACCCCCCATTCTCTCTTTAGATCAATCGTATAATTCAAATTAACAAAACAATAACAAAAACACAGAGAATTGGATTTGTTGACAAATGCAGTGTTCGTCTACTCTTTCCATGCCAGTATAGCAGATCCTAGAGAAGCGAAGAAATAGAAGGAATTGAAAGGATCTAAAAACCAGACTTCGGATCTCTTTGATGGCAAGAATCTTTCGGTGTATTGAGTCAAGTGAGAATCACTAAATCGTAAATCGTAGCAATGTTCCCCAATTACAAACCCAGCAACTCAACCCCACCCATCCCCAATCTAAAACACAAACTAAAAACACAAAGCTCACCAAAAAAGAAAATTTCAAAATTCAAAAGAGGCCATTACTTCATCAGCTTCCCTATCCTGGCAGGCGCCCGACGTATCCTGGCTGCTGTGGGCATCGCCGTCGCCGTCGTCAGTACCTTCATCATCATCGTCGGTGGCAGCATGATCGGTGTCAATAAGCAATTCAAGAGCTATTTGGCATTCGCCGAGCACAGCCTCCAAGGTTTTCCTCTTCAATCGCATTCGATCCTTCTTAGAATTCACCCTATCTAATCATCCAACATCCATGCCTTATCAATACATACAATAAAATATCTCTGTCTCTCTCTAATACAGGTAATGATATAAGAACGGGCTATAAGAAAACACTTCTTTCTCTCTCTCCCTCTAAAACCTAGAGGAGAGATTTTTGAGGACCATGAATGAGGAGCTTGGAGTTGGGAAGAGAGAGAGGGGATTCTATGTGTGTGTGTGTGTGTGTGTGTGTGTGTGTGTGATTGGGGGGTTTTGCAAACAAGTAGAAGCCCATTTGGTGACGGCCATAGGAGCCATGGTTGATTGGTGCTGGCAGTTTGCAACACCCAGTTTCTATCAGTTTGTTCAAACGGTGGTGGCAGTCATGGTTGATTGGTGGTGGCAACCATGGTTGAATGTAGAGGATGGGGTTGATATGAGGAAGAAAATGGTGTAAAAAATAGATTTAGTTAATTACAATAATATCCTCATATTTAGTTTTAAAAAACAAATATATAAAGTGTATTTTTGTCTATTCAAAAAAATTGTAAGGACAATTTTACCCTTGGTCATAATCCCGTGCCTGACACTTGCTTACATTTAACGGCAAAAAATTGACGATAATGGACAGAAGGACCAATTGTGTTTTACTAATTTAGTACAGGGACCTAATTTTTGCAAAAATTAGTTTAAGGACCAATTGCAAAAAGTCAAAAAGTACAGGGACCAGTTGTATAATTTGCCCTAAATATTTTGAGAATATTTTTAACCTTTTTGTGTGTGGATATTTTAGGTATAGAATACATTTTCAACCTTGTTTTTAGCAAACGGTTGAACCCGGTCAACCAAACCGAACCGCCAAAAATCGCATAAAGGAACCGGGAACCGGGTTACAGTTCGGTTTCGGTTCCAATTTTTCAAAGTGAACCGCGGTTTGGAAGAACCGCCGGTTCTAAACCGTGAAAATTACAAAATTTAAATTTTTAATTTTGAAATTGCCTTGTTTACTCTATAATTTCAAAATGAAAAATTTACAAAGCTTCAAAAATTCAAAAAATGCTTTGTACAAAGTTTTAAGATGAAATTTTTTAAAAAAATTATAAGAAAATATTAAAAATTAATTAAAAATTACGGTTTGGAACCGAACCGGCTTATGAACCGAACCGGAACCGTGATTTGTCGGATTACGGTTTGTTGTGGTTTTGGAACCGCGGTTGAACCGAACCGACGGTTCAACCGTTTGGGCATGTCTACTTATTTTTAATTCGTGTAATTAGTCAAACCATACGTCTTCTTTTGGTTTTGCTGTAGGCGGTAAGTTGTTCTTCATGTGAGTTGCACATATTTTAATTAATTTATTGTTTGGACCAATTAAAGATAAAATATATTTAAATTAAATTAAGTAATTTGTGAAGAATAAATTGCTAATAAATTAACTCTGAAAACTTAGAACAAAAGTTATTAAGAAATCCCTTAAATGCCCTTGGGGTTTACCTATTTAATTCCATACGAAGGAGGTTAACCGACCTTAACTAAAGCTGTTAGGCTAAAATCTGACGTGGGGTGTAACGAATTTCGTGACTTTGATTGAACACGTTTTTGTTTCTTCTTTCTTATAGTTTCTCTCATTCTTTCTATATTATTTATTATCCTATTTTGGGCATACGGGCTAGGTGATAAATTAAATATAAGGCGTAAAACGGTTGTAATGTGGACAATTAAGTTCAGTTCGTATAACGAGATTGGACAAATTTGCATGACTCTAACGCATGCATCACCACGCCATTTGTTGTTTTCTTCGCAACCAATTACCCCCAATCTTTTTTTTTCTTCTTTTACGAGGTGTATTCATATTACAATGAGGGGTTGTTTGGTAGTTAGACAGGAATAAACATAATTATTAATTTTAGTGTTATTAGCGCTCGCGCTATTAATCACTACTTATATATTAAAGGTAATTTTAGAATTAAAAATGTTAATCATGTGTTTTTTTAGTGAGGGTGCTAATAATACCACACTCTCCCTTGGTATTATTAGTGAGGGGATAAGGACCTTATCCGAATAACTCGTGCTAATAGTTCCGACTGTCTATTGCGTACCAAACATCCGACAATTCGACTTATTAATCCTATCCGGCCTTAATCCTGACTACCAAACGGCTCCTGAGTGTCATACTAACCAATTTGTGGTACTGAATTTTTCACTGTCCCAAAAAAAATTTATATCTGGTGAGAAACAAAAATGAAATAATTAGCAAAATAGATCGTTTCACACGTAAACTCAGTGCTAATTAAGTCACTTAACTAACCCGTTGAATTGCCCAACAACCTCTCTTTCCTATTTACATGTGGTTTTAAGAGTAGGTATATTTTTTAACTAACTCCTTTCGTTTCCTTTTTTTCTTAACAAAATGTGAGAAGGAATTGTTTTTCTTAACAAAATGTTAGAAAGAATTGAAGTTGAGACCTCGCATTTGTGACGCCAACCATTTTCAACTAAAATTTATATGAATTACTTACCCCAATGTTTAAAATAAGGGTCCGTTTGGATACATCATAATTGAATTCTATAAATATTCAAATTATATAGAATTTAAATAGTATTTAATTTGCTTTCAAAATCATAGCAATTTTATGGTTTGGATAATGTGTGGAATTCAATTATAATTCTAGATTATAGTTAAAATAAGATTTTTAAAATATGTCAAATGTCTAGTCTAGCCTAGTGGTAGTAGTGGGTAGTGATTTTAAATAGCAAAGGTTCAAACTTTGCTAACAGTAAAATTTTAGACTTTTTATATTTAAAAAAATAAATAGCATATAGTGGTGGTGGTTAACGGCGGTGGATGTCGGAGTTGGCGGTGGAGGGTGGTGAGTTGTTATTGTGTAAAGTAATAGAAGAAAAAGAGAAGAAAATTTTGAATTCAAATTATTAAGATTTAGTATAAAATTAGTTTTATAGAATTGAGGTATTTATAATTGCAATTCAAAATTTTAATTATGTTCCCAAACGATGGAATTGGTTTTGGAGGCTCCAATTCTAATTCCAAACAATAGAATTGGTGTATCCAAACGAACCCTAAGTGTCGTTTTAGTAATTTGAACATAAATTAAATAATCTTACAAAAAGACGATGTACCCTTATTTAATTCAATTATTATAGACAAGTTGTAGGAGTATTTTCTCTTTACATTTAACAACCCTCTTTAATTTGAGATTAGTAAATAAGGACAGTTTTAATAGAATATTACGCAAATATTTTTGAATCTCTATAGTGACACTTAATTTGAGACAAAAAACTTTGCTAAAACGACACTTTTTTTATAGAGAGTTGAATCTATTGCATGCATTATTTTTGCAGTTTTGGTTTAGAAATGTGTAATGGAAAGTGGAAATTTTGTACCGAAAAAATTGGGAACTTAAAAATAAAAGCATTTTTTCCAAAGTTAAAAATTATATTCTTTTAGTTCTATGTAACTCCGCAATAATATGATAAAAGTAAAATTTGATATACTCTTATCAAAACTCTTTCCTATAAGTTTCCAACTTTCTTTCATTTCTTTCTCTTTTTTCTTTCTTACCTGTAAGAAGTCATATGAACTAATTATGAAGAGAAAAAAAACATAAAATGGTGTCCCAATTTTTTTTTTTTTTTGGGTAATGCTAGTATACTACATCATCTAATGAGTCTGTAATAATGTGTTATCCTAGCATTATTCAGTTTTTTATGGGCTTTTTTTTAGTGAACAAGTTCAAATGGGCTGGTCTACTTCCAATTTACCCAAACTTAGCCCGTTCAACAGTGCATGAATTATGATATTATCCCTATTATGTACTACTCTATCTATTTCATACGAAGATTTCAAGTTTGAAAATTCTAATTATTAAGTAATATAAAGGTATTATTAGAATTGATTATAATTATAAAAATGTTAAAAAAGTTAGTATATTTACACCACATGTGGAGGGTTAAAAACTATGAAGATTGTAGCATAAGTTTTGAAAATAAATTCTTTATATAAAATATTTTAAAATAAAATAATAAATTTTTTGTCTGACAAGAGAGTAACTAGTAATTAGTAAGACCAAGTCTAACGAGAAATATTAAGGCGATGCTTTTTGTTACGTGCGTCGCCTACTACTGTCTACAATAGTTATAAACTTATAATGCAAATTTTGGACCATGGGCCTTTGCTTGAAAAAGCCTACTTTATTTCAAGAAGACTACGCCTTCAAAGTTAACGTTTACGACCCAGCCTGACCTAATTCGTGGCCCAAATTCAAACTACCTCCTTCATAAAGCACAAGCCATGCTAATTGTTACTAGTTTATGTAATTATAATCATATTTTTTTGTAATTTTTCAACTATTTACTTTCTACTTTTCTCTCTAAAATTTACTCTCCACACTCTCATTCCCCACCTTTTTCTCAGTGTTCGAAAAATCGTTCTAGGCGCCAGCCCCCCAAACGCCGCGACTAGGCTCTAGCACTAGGCCCCCCAAATGCCAAGACTAGGCTCTGGCGCCCCCAAACGCCGCGACTAGGGCCAAATCGGACAAAAATTGCCACCATGAAAAATTGCCGCTTAGTCGGCCTAGGCGCCGCCAAACGCCTAGCCGATTTAAGCGATGTCGCACGCGTTTTGTCGAGGAGGGACCCGATGAGGAACCCGTGAAGAAGGGGAGTCAATCAAGGGTAGCGACGACGACGATGCGATGAATGACGTCCTCAATCTTACGGATAGCTAGGGCTTAGATAAGTTCGGCGGAGGAGGGGAGTCAACGTGGATCGAGATCCACACTTGGAAGTAGTCGAAATGGCTGGATTGGTTACGGTGGAAAAGGAGGCGATATGCCAATGAAGAGGTGAAAGAGAGTGAGAGTGAGAGAAATTAAGAGAGAGCGAGAGCGAGAGCGAGATTGTTGTCGCGTCGAAATCCCGTCATCTATCTCATAGTGAAAGAGAGAGAGAGAGAGAGAGAGAGAGAGAGAGAGAGAGAGAGACACACACACACACACACACACACACACACACATGAAAACTTTGTGAATGAGAGAGGCAGTGGTCGCTTTTAGTTTTAAGGTTTTAATTCACTTTTAAAATGACAACCTCCCCTCAAGTTATTAAAGTATTCCCTCCCCCCTCAAGTTATTAAAATATTTCTCTAAGTATTTCCCTCCCCCCTCAAGTTATTAAAGTATTCCCTTCTTCCCTCCACTTTGAAATAATAGAGAATTTGATTTTAATTTTTAATTTTAACTTTTAATCTTGTAATATAATAATTATTTTTAGTTTATTTGATTATATTTAGCTATTTACTATTGTTGCACCAGGTTTGGTATAGACCTAATGTGTAATTATGTCTCGATTTCTAGGCCCCGCCTAGACTCGGACTAGGCCCCTAGGCGCTAGGCCCTGCTCTGGCGCTTAGCGCCCACCTAGCGATTTTTAGAACATTGCTTTTTCTTTTATAAATAAAGTCTTTCTTTTTTAATTACTCACTCCGTTGCAGGCAAAAAGTCCACTCTTTTTTTAAAAAAAAAATTAACACGTGACTAAATCAAATAAAAAACTTATGTACTTTACTTATGTTTTAAAAAATAAAATTTCATTAATTAAAAACTACCTTAAGAATAATATAGTTTACAATTATTATAATTTCGCAAAAATAACTAAATTTATGTAAATTATTGGTCAAATGTCTAATTTTTCTAGCAATCCTATTTTCTTTCCCACCCTCCCCCTTCACATGTCTTAATATTTTTTGCTCTTCTATCATTTATTTTTACTCGTACAATGATTAGGTAGATGATCTTTTTCATCCATCACTAGTTTTTCTCAACTCTCTATCACGTTCAACTTCTGTTCTCTTGTACCACGTGACATTCTTATATACAAAGTTGTGTGTATTAGGACAAAGAACCCTTTTTGAAAGTGAGCTCTTTGTATATAAACAAGTAATTGACTTGATTATTAATGTACATGAACATTAAAAAAAATTACACATTATATCAATATTAATAATCAAGTCAATTATTTTTATTAATGTGTACTTGATTATTAATATTGATATAATGTGTAATTTTTTTTAATGTTCATGTACATGTAACCTATAATTAAAGTATGGAGAAAAAGTAATAATAAATTAATAAAAAGTAATGTTATAAAAAATTTTAATAAGACAATTATTTAGGAATTGACAAAAATAATTAAAAAAATAACTTAGGGACGCCAGTAGTATATAAAAGGGTGGTGTTCTGGTGGTTTTGGGTGTGATGTTTCGGATTTTTGCAGGATTGATGGGTTTGAGGGGAGCGCCGTGTTTTTGGCTTTTGAAAAGTTCATTTTGATAATTGTTTGTTTTCTAAGGTCTACTTATTATTATTATTTTTTTTTTTTTATAAATCACTAAAGTATACTATGATAGTTTCCTTTTTAAAATGCCCACAGCAATATCGTTGCTTCAGATTTGAGGTTCGAATTGATATATAAATGATTTCATGTTTTAATATAATATTTCCTCATGTTTGGGGATCAATTCATGGAGAACACGAATTTGATCACAATTTGATCAAATTCAAATTTTCTGAGTTTATCTCGTTTTTCCTTGTTCTTGGGGTGCTTTGACCACTTTAATCTATGTTTTAAGTTTCAAATTTGTTTAAAATCAATCTCATATTGTTATCCTAACTTAGTACTACATATGTGCATAATTTTTTTACCAAAAAATATAATTTTTGAGCTCCAAATCGAGCTTGGCAGTGTGTTGTCCGAAAACAGAGGGAGATATTCTTGGACTGATTTTGGGACTTTAATCAATGATTTGAGTTTGAATTTTGTATAATATCAATACCATACTGTTATAGGAAGTCAATACTATGTTTGTATGTAAATTTTCCAACCAAAAACAACTATTTTGATCGATTTTGATCTTGCCAAAATTTTCTGGGTTCATGTTCGTATTTTAAATTATAATTATTTAGTAAATAGGCATACGGCTGATGCCACCTCTTTCTCACATGTCATACCTGCTTCCTCTTTATCTCTTATCATTGTAAACCAAACCCAATAACTTCATTAGTTTTGATCACCGGGTTAGCCTTCACCATGACTCCAGGTTAAGAATTATTCAGAGGGATCTTAAACCCAGCAATATTTTACTTGATGCTGAACTAAATCCCAAAATTTTGAATTTCGGCATTGAAAGAATTTTTGGAGGGGATCAAATCCGGTGATCAAAACTAACTTCATTAGTCATGATGAAATTGTAATTACCATATAATTTATTTTTCATCATTTACTCTTAGATATTTTTTCCCATTCATTTACATCTTAAGTAATTTTAATCCATTTGAACTCTAGACATGATGAAATACTTGGTAGGGTTCCTCAAGAATATCTTGAAGATGAGATATTTTTATTGTTTTGGGTAATTGCCTTTTACCAACCTGTGGTTTGCTTATTATCGCACTTGGGGGTCTTTGGTTTTAGTGTTTGCACATTAGGGTCAAAGGTTGCATTTTTGTTACAATTGAGGGTCAAAAGTGGATTTCTCTAAATATTTGGATGGAAAGTCGTCACGTGTGATCTACATGAATTTTTGTGTAGTTATTCTTATCTTTTAACACTTGGCTATTAAGGGTATTTTCACCGATCATCGAGAACATGAAGGGTTCATGAATTTCAAAAAAATATAGAAAACAACCTCACAAAAATGCAATCAACTCAAAAGAAAATGGTTTTGTAATCTCCAAATTTGTATCATCAAGTGCAAAAAGAGACAAAAAAGAAAAAAAAAATCCAAGTTTTTGGTCATCTAGATATTGTTTTGTCCAATTATTGTTTCTATCAATAAAGAGCCGTCCCATTTCCTACTTTCTCTTCTTACATTACAAATTTTTTATGTGTTCTTACATAACGTGCCTTTCACATGGCATTTTAAAAGAGGGGGAGAGAAGATTGCTATGCCAAGTATAATATAGACTGCAAGGCAGAGCAGATCTAATGGGTTGAGGCCATTCCTCACCATTGACAATTTTATATATATATATATATATATATATATATATATATATATATATAGTAAGAGATTATTTAGATATAGGCTTTCTGAAATGGCTCGTAGTCGTGGATGTCGGCTAGCCATCATCTTCACATCTTTGTGCTTTAGGGCAATAACACAGCGAATGAACGTACTAACCAAGAAATGTCAAAGGCCGACCGATAAGTATAGTAGTAGCTCCAGACCCCCTCTTTTCGGATTAGATTCAGCCATATTGGACATCCAATCCATCCATATATATTTTTGGTCTCTAATCGGGTAAAGCACTAAGGATAAAAAAAGTGAAGAAAAAGCAGATTTTTAAGTTTATTAAACAAAAATAATTATAAGTTTAAACTAACTTTAAACTAAATTAGCATATATAAATTTGCATAAATTAAACTAAGCACAAAACATAAATTTAACATAATTTAAACTAAAACAAAACATAAATTTAACATAAACTAACATGATTTGGATCTATTTTTTATATTTGGTATGAATAAAAGGTAGGAATGTTTTTTTTAAACAAAAATCATTATAAGTTTATTAAACAAATATAATTATAAGTTTAAACTAACTTTAAACTAAATTAACATATATAAATTTGCATAAATTAAACTAAGCACAAAACATAAATTTAACATAAATTAAACTAAACATAAATTTAACATAAATTAAACTAAACATAAATTTAACATAAATTAAACTAAACATAAATTTAACATAAAATTTATTCATAAATTAAACTAAACATAAATTTAACTAAACATAAATTTAACATATATAAATTTAACATAAATTAAACTAAACATAAATTTAACATAAATTAAACTAAATTAAACTAAACTACACATATATAAATTTAACATAAATTAAACTAAACATAAATTTAACATAAAATTTAACTTAAAATAAAATAAAATTTAAATTTAACATAATTTAACATAAATTAAACTAAACATAAATTTAACATAAATTAAACTAAACATAAATTTAACATAAATTAAACTAAACATAAATTTAACATATATAAATTTGCATAAATTAAACTAAGCACAAAACATAAATTTAACATGAATTAAACTAAAACAAAACATAAATTTAACATAAACTAACCCGATTTGGATCCATTTTTTAAATTTGGTATGAATAAAAGGTAGGAATGTAGGAAGATTAAGATTATTTCGGATTATTTTTGGTGTGTTTTTGAATGTATGAAATGATTTTTATTCTTTTTCAAGTGAAAGGTGGGTGAAAGGGGGAGGGAATCGGGTTAAATGGGGTGAAAGGGGGGGGGTTACGGTGTCGGGAAGGGGGCCTGGGTTTGGGGAGGGAAAGGGGGCGGTTGGGGGAGGGAAAGGGGGGGCGGGTGTTGGAGGGAGGGAAGGGTGTGTGTGGAGGATGGAGGATGAGGGGGCCTGTGGGCTGGAGGGAGGAAGGGGGCCTGTGTGGGCTGGAGGGAGGGAAGGGGGTGTGTGCTGGAGGGGAGGGAAGGGGCTGGTGTGTGGGCTGGAGGGAGGGAAGGGGGCTGTGTGTGCGCTGGAGGGGAGGGAAGGGGCTGGTGTGTGGGCTGGAGGGAGGGAAGGGGGTGTGTGGAGGATGGAGGATGAGGGGGCCCTGGTGTGGAGGATGGAGGATGGGGGTTTTAAGGGTAAGGATGTAACTTCTAATGGGGGGCTGTGATTTAGTATATTTAGGGGTGTGATTTAGCGTTGCTCTAAATAAAATATTTTTGATCCCATCGACTTTGATCAAACTATTCGTTTGGCCTTACTTCCTTAAAACTTATTCATATGGTTCTACATATTTCATTTCTTGGTTAGATTTCCCGAGACCGTTAATAGTTAGTTTTTCCGTCTATGATTTTGTAATATACCTAAATTACCCTTATTATAAATTAGTGAATGTTGAATGATAGAGAAATTGGCAAAAATACCCTTAGCAATTCCTTTAACCATAATAACTACTAGGGCATTCTAGTAATTGCATAACGAAAAACAAAAAAATAATTAAAAAGAAAAAGAAATTCATAGATTAGTTTTATATTAAATTAATGATTAATTTTTTAATTAATAGTTAAAAAATTCAAAAGTTAAAAAGTGAAATTATAAGTCTTTAATTAAAAAGAAAAAGAAAAAGAATTTTTTTTTCAATCTAACGTTAATAATTTTAGCATAATTAAAAAGAAAAAGAAATTCATAGATTAGTTTTATATTAAATTAATGATTAATTTTTTAATTAATAGTTAAAAAATTCAAAATTTAAAAAGTGAAATTATAAGTCTTTACTTAGGACAAAAATAAATTTTTTTTTCAATCTAACGTTAATAATTTTAGCAAACTTATACTCCGTATTAAAGTTTTAGTGACATTAACAAAAACAAAGTGCATTACAATTTAAATTATTTTAAACTAAATTAAAGAAAGTCATAAGAAAATAAATATAAAAAAATTTCATATCCAAACTCTCTTGCCTCTATCTCTTTCATCAACCAAAACCCCAGTACATGAACAAGAAAAAGAACATGAATTGTCTGCAAAATCCACTCAAACAATAGAGAGTAACATTTTAACGCTTGCACAACGGGAATTATAAAAAGACAGAGTAAATTCTTCTGCAAAATTAAGATCTTGGCTTCTCGTTCTTCTCCTTGAATAGAGCCAACAGAGAAGAGAATGTTGGATTCGCTTATATCGCGCTAATCGCAATGAATTTAAATTTTTATAAAACGTGTATACAATATACGTTAAACATTAGCCCCGATTCACGTAACGATTTAACGATCGCGCATGTTGTGCAAGTAATAAAGAAGAATTTTAGGCTCTTACCGAAAACGCTTCCTTAAAGCTTCCTTTTGATGAAGATGTTGAGGCAATCAATTGCCGGCAAAATCTCCAATTCTTAACTCGTAGAGGTCCACACGTCCCTCCTCTAAAGGTAGTCCACACGAACGAACGGAATCACCGAATTAAAATTTCGCTAGCAATTTTAATCCGTTTTGTTCAATGATATAAAACCAAAAAGCAAGTTTTTGATTTTCTTGCTTGAGAAGAATAAAAAACAAAAGAAATCAAAAGTTTTTCAAGGAAGGGGGCGGCGGCAGTAACCTCTCTTCAAAAGATGACCTTTAGTGTTTTTTCTATATATCCTTTTATATATATAAAAAACTTGTTTTTATTAAAATTCTAATATGTACTACATCTAATGTATACACAATAGTGTTTAGGTTCATTAGCATGAAGATATGGTAATATTATTATTACCATATATTGCCTTATTAAAATAACATTTATTTTAATATTATCAATATAACCCCTCCTTCTTTTTATTTCTTTCAAATTAACAAGATGGGCTTTCCCAACGGGCTTAATTAAATATTAGGTTTAGACTTTTAATAAAATTTCATCAATTAATCTGAATTAATTGACCGAGCCCAAATTTAATTAAATTGATCGAATCAATTCCATCCATCAATTAATCTCTACTAATCAACTGTGTTTCCAACAATTTGGAATAATCCTTGATTGAACAAATGAATCCTTCCATTCTTAGTGTGTGACGCTTTAGGTTCACAACTAATGCTAGTTGTAGGCTTACAACAATTTTGTAACTTATGAATAACAATTAATTCTATTAAATAATCTGATTAGTTAATATACTTGAAATTAACTCTTTAATTTCAAGAACCTACAAATCGTGGGAACACCTAGCAAGTAGCACGAATACCTAGCGAGAGGTGAAATAGCGAGCAAACCTATTTCCATTGTGAGTGCATACATGTACGTCCTTTCAACATCTAATTTCCCGATTAAATCTAGGACATGGATTATAAGTCAAAGTCCAATTGATTTAATAACCGTGATTCCATTTCAAGTACCAGTGATTCAGTTATGAATCAAATTCATCATGCCTTGCCCAATGTCTTTGAATCATGAACTATGAAAAACACAGGAAATTCTCTTATCATCTGATAAGTGTCGAATTCTATGTTGGCTCGATTAACCTCCATGCACACCAGTGCAATATCCAAAATACCCTTTGCGATTGTCAAGCAATCGGTAAGTAAATCAAAGTATTACAGATGTACACAAGGCTACTATCGTACCTCAAGTCCGAGGACTAATCATGTACTATCACAACGTGAAAATTCTTAATTTGACAAATCAAATTTCCATTTAAGAATTTCCAACGGGTCATGTTCAGTGAACTTGTTCTCTAACAAGCACCTGCATATATGCACTTGCGTCACAACGCTGATGTTGATGGAATACAACATCCTCGTCATACGAACATACATCATACGCATAAGTCTCACAAGGCTATTCAATGTCCTTGTCTTGAAAAGCCAACCGACTTAGAACCAATTTTAAGACCAAAGCCTTAGAAGCATTTTCCATGATTACCATCAAATGCGTAACCATGCCTCATAGCTAAAAATGGTCTAAGGACTTTATCAAATATTTATAAACATTTAATATGAAAATATAAGATAAAGAAATGCCTTCATATATAAAAATAAATTCCAATAAAATTATTTTTACACTTAGAATAAACTTCAATCAAATTGAAACTCTGGACATTCTACTCTAACAGAGGACGGCCGGACGGCGACCGGGTACGACGGCGGAGCTTGGAGAAGGACGAAGAGAGGCAGAGAGAGAGAGAGAGAGAGAGCTTTACCTCAACAAGACCCCAATCCTCCCCCTTTCCTTCGCTTTCTCTCTCTATTTATTCCAAATATTTCTCTTCCCTAAAACCCTAAATCATACAAATTCCTAGGGCTTGTCTTCCTCATTGTTCTTCTTCATCTTTACAAAACCCTAGCCCTAATCTAAAACTAATAGATCGTTCTAAACAAAGGTAAGCGCACAGATCTTTTCATTCCATTCAAATTCATTCGAATTGTATTGAGATTTTCCAGTGTTTAAGCTCGTGCGGCCTAGGGTTTTTCCGTAGTAATTATCAATTAAATTCAACATGGACGATCTTGGAAAGGCTATACATATAAGCTTTGGTGAATTTGGAACTATCGATTCACAGGTGAAAGTATTGGTTGAATCCTTCACAACCCACCAACTACCATACCCTCAAAACTCTCTCTCGTCAATTCCAACTCATATCAAATCTCCTCAAATTCTCTCATGTTTCCAACATTCGAGAACCCGAAGACTGTCGCCATTGACGAAGGTACAGTGGTGACGAGAACCCGAATTTGATTTGGGGTTTTTATTTTTTTATTTTTATGTTTTTGACTTCTGCAATTGTGTTTGACCAAACTTAAAGATCTGTTTTCATTTAATGTAGGTAGGGGCACTTTGGGCACTTTAAGTACGAAATAGACTAAACTTCTAACGGTAACGGGGCCAGGGGGAATTTAAACGAAAAATGCAACATGTAGGACTAAATGAATATGTTTTAAAATGGTAAATCCAAACAAAAATACTGGTTAAAGTCGAGGGACAAAAAAAATATTATTTCTAGGGTAAATTACACAAATAGTCCCTGTACTTCTCAACTTTTTTGATATTGGTCCTAACTCCACACTAGCGGTCCCTGAACTCAATTTCTTAACGCATTTTGTCCTTCCGTCCATTGCCGTTTTTTTCGTTAAGTAAAATCACGTGCATTTCACGTGATTTTTCAAGGGTAAGTTAGTAATTTATATGTAAAAGTAGGGGACCTTTGTGTAATTTGCCATAAATTAAACCCACCCAAAAATCAAAATCATTTTCTTCTCCCAACCCACCGTGACTTACCTGTCTCTCTCTATCTCTCCCCCCCTTCGGTTCTCCACCCACAGCCCTTCCCTCTCTTCCCCAAGCAAAACAATACCAATTAATTTCCTTCATCTTATCCTTCAACGACGAACCCTATCACAAAATAACCAATTCAATTGTTCGATTTTTGTAATCGTAAATGAAAGTCGCCGGCGAACCAACCAGACTCCAAACCCTAGCGCAAATACCACCTCAGTACATCTAACCGCTAGAGCTTTGGCCCAACAAACACACCATTCTAGTAACGAATACTCGTATCCCAACAATAGACATCAACAGCAATCGAGATGTAAACTTCGCCATCAGGAACTCGGGGTAGCCTGCCGGGATTGGGGCGCATTTTCGATTCGATTGCTCAACGAAATGAAGACCATGGGCTCCCCCGTCACTCTCTTTCTCTTTCTCTGATACTATTATGTAGTGTGTGTGTGCAAGAAGGGGATAGAAAGAGACAAGGGAGAGAAAACTTTTTTTTACATTGTTTTGCTTTAACAACAAACGGTGACTTGTTTGTTTGAAAAGTATATTACCAATTCATCACTTTTGCCGTCTCTTTCTTGGTTTTGTAGCAAAGCCTGGGGGTAAGATTAAAATTATTTAATAGAGAGAGAGAGAGAGAGAGAGAGAGAGAGAGAGAGAGAGAGAGAGAGATGAGAATTTTAGAATAGGTCTGGGGAAGAAGAAAGTAGAAGGAAAAAAAATTAGGTTTTGGAGTTGGAGGGTTGGTGACGAAATTGGGTAGTTAGCAAGTTAGCTCCCTTTCTCTATCTGTCTCTCTTACATCCAGCAAAACCGTTCCCTCCCTCCATTAGCGTCTTCTCCTGGTGATGGTAGGTGGTGATGACATGGTTGTGGTAGCTATGGTGCAAGAAGGGAGTGGGGTTGGGATATAGAAGAAAGGGTGTGAAAATTACTGTAATATCCTTTTATAAAGTTCAAAAAATAAAATTATTATGGATAATTTTATCTATTCAAAAGAAAATTTTATAAGGACAATTTTACCCCTGCTCAAAATCACATGCGTTGCACATGCTTACACTTAACGGCTAAAAGTTAACAGGAATGGATGGAATGACCAATTGCGTTTTACTTGATTAGTACAGGGATAATTTTTTTGTAAAAATTAGTTTAAGGACAAATTCCAAAAGAGTCGAGAAGTACAGGGACCATTTGTGTAATTTGCCCATTACTTTTTGTTTACAAATGGTCCCTGTACTTTTTAAATAAAAATGATTATATTACCCTTGGAAAAGTAGATGTGTGAGGCACATGTTCAAATTAACGAAAAAAAAAAAAGAGAGGATAAAAATGGATAGAAGGACCGGTCCCAAAAAATGGTTAGTACAAGGACCATTTGAATCACGAAAAGATCAATCGCAAAAAGCTCAAAAAGTATAGGGACCATTTGTGAAGTTTGACCTTATTATTATTACTATTTGGACCTCTTCTTCTTTTCATAGTTCCCACCGTATTAAGAACCAGTCACAAACGGTATAAGATTACCGCTCTCATAATCTAAAGCCTAAGTCAGTACCTTTCCAAATTACTTGAGCTTTAGGACATTTGAAAAATAAATGTTCAATGGAATCTTTCTCATCAAAACTCCAAGGACAAGGACTGAGACCATCTCATCATGCTCTAAGAAATAGATTGGCTTTACTGGGCAGGGCATCATGACATCATCTCCAAATAAGGAATTAATCTTTTGAGAATCATTGATTTTTCAGCACTCTTTCCAAAACTGGGGAGGAAAGAGGTTGTGAGTTTGAATATGGCAGCGGTTAGTAGAAATTTTTTTTCTTGGTAAACTTTACGTACGTTGTAAATTAAGGATATCCTTTGTACACTCTTAATAGTTAATATTGTTCATCAAAAGATAGTGATACTGGAATATGAATAGCTTGTATATATATGATTATAGTTGAAGGTAAAAAATTTCTAATAAGCTTGTCGATCTTTCAGGTTTGAGTAGTTTGATATATTAAGTGTAATAGAGGGTATTACACTCCGATTGGGATGGATAATTTTTGAGAAGGTTAGA
Organism: Platycodon grandiflorus; assembly: GCA_016624345.1. Classification (NCBI taxonomy): domain Eukaryota; kingdom Viridiplantae; phylum Streptophyta; class Magnoliopsida; order Asterales; family Campanulaceae; genus Platycodon; species Platycodon grandiflorus. The sequence continues at coordinate 23,777,296 of CM028361.1, forward strand.
AATTTGAAGGATCCAGTAGTCTATTAATTTCTTCATAGCTGGAATGTGCGTTATTAATCCTACCTAGCTAGCTACTCTCCGTTTTAGGCCGCCATTTTTAAGCACATCCCTACCTCATAGCTAGTATACTTTTCCAACCCCAACGTAACAGTACAGTCGCCCCTTAAGGTTTTGATTCTAGAAAGCTCGAGTATTGATGGTATTTTGCTATTACACCTCGATTAAGAATGGAGTTTTGATGCTGCCAACTTATCCAAGCACATTTTGCTTAAATTGCTTGTTTTAGACACGTAAGATTACTAACTAGGAAATATCTTTGTAAATATCTTTGTAAAGTCGCCCCTTCTCTTTGCCATTGTTAAGCCATAAGAATCTAGCAAGAGTTTTGAAATATCTTTGTAAAGATTACTAACTAGGAAATCTAGCAAGAGTTTTGAAATGTTGTTAAAGATCTCATAGTCTTGATATTAAGGGAGTTGGATAGATATTGTGTGGTCTAATGGCTAGTTTTTGGGTATACGATAAATAACATTTAATTTGTGAAGTTAATCTTTTAGCTTGATATAAGACAGACAGTAACCAATGACTTTTAACACAAATGCTAACAAACATTCTCCAAAACCCAAACAATTAATAATTTATCTGTTGGGATTTTGGATCGCGAACCACGTATAGAATCGGAGCGGAACAATATTACAGATTTAATATTATAAGGCCTAATACAATCCAGTCTAACAGAGATAACCTCACTAAGACGCTCGCGGATTACAAATGGGGGTGGGGGATAACAGAATGACTAATGCTATGGGAAAAATGTCAAAGATCAACAAACTTGACACACCCTTCACCAGACCACCTGCAAAGAACAGAAATCAGTACCAAGTGGTAAAGAAACAGAAGAAAACGTTAAGGACAGAAAACAGAGTCCACCGTTCTTCAAACCCAGCACACAAGTCCAAAGGAGACACCCACGCATTGCCCAAACCCGCCCCCAAGCTCCGGTGGCCCTCACGGAAGAACACCACCGGACAGAACACTCAACGCCCCAATATCCCAGCTGGAACCCGTACCCACAAAGGAAACGACAAATACACCACCAGCTCATCAAAGGGGGTCACCCTTCAAGAACCCACACAAAGCCACCAGTGTATCTCTCACACTCACACACTCACCACTCACAAAGAGAAGAGAAGAGAGAGAGAGAGAACACAAGGCTGTGACGAAAGAGAGAGAGAGACACGGCTGAGATTCCCAAAATCTAAACCTTAGATTTACTCTCAACTCTCTGCTCTCTACTGTGACGCAAGGGAGGGATGAAGGACTGGAAGGACCTGGAAGCTTTAAGCTTCCGGTTTGCGCAAGCCAAAGGGTGGGTCGCCAAGGAGAAGTGGGCTTGGGTTTAGGCTTAAGGATTGGACATAAAAGGGCTGCCACAGATATTGCTTGGGCCAGGCCACCAATTACAACAATCTCCACCTTGGAACAAGTGCTGGTTCAAAACAACTTAAGGACTCGAAAGACAATTTACTAGAGGGTTCATCATCGCCTATCCCACACTTGTTCCAACACAAAGCTAGACCAAGCAAAAGGGAAGCATACACAAAGTACGCACGGGAAATAACCGCCTAACATGCTCCACCACACAAAGTAGGAACATGGGAGACACCACAACACACACAAAGCGCAAAGTGGATTTACGGGGTAACGCACGGAACACAAAGATCAATTACCGGGATCAAATTTCAGAATTTTAAAACAGATTTGAAATTTCGTTACCGTAAAACATTTTAACTCCCAATGAAATTGGACAATTAAAACACATTGAGCCCTAATCCCCTCACAAAGAGTAAACCCCCTTATAAGCAATCTAGCTTTAAATCTATCGCAACCAGCCACATTTAGAGTCACTAAAATCCAAGAATGGTTCACATGCAAAGAATTAATATTACCAATTAAGACTTTTAACCAATCACTAGGATTTTCAGATTTTAAAGCTCCTTTGTAAATCATGGGTTTATGGAAATTGTTAAGCACACAAAACACATACGAGGAAATGTGAAAATTAATATCAACACTAGATGGTTTAGCCACAACAAGTTGACACTCACCTAAATTTTCAGTTTTAGGAATTTCACTCACATTTTTATCCTCTCCGTATTGTTCATTTTTTCCATTAACAATTTCAGGATTAGTAAGCACAAATTCATCAGGATTTTCCTCCATTTCAGTTTGCACACTTGTACCCACATCAAGAGAACTCATCACATATGGGTGCTCTACCGCAATAGGAGCCACGGGAAGGGGAACATCAATAGCAAGTATAAGTTGAACAGGAAGCAAACAAGGAAATTCAGTTTCGTCAAACACAACATCCCTACAAATGATAACGTACTTTAAAATCATTTTCTTCTTTTAACCACAATCTATACTCTCCCACCCTCTTCGCATACCCTAAGAAGATGCACCTAACCGATCTAGGTTCAAGTTTGTTGTTCTCTTGATGAACATAAGCGGCACAACAAAAAACACGCAAATTTGAAAAATCTAAATCACAACCAGAAAATACAGCCTCAGGACATTTTCCATTAAGCGGGATAGAAGGGGACCTATTCATCACATAAGCGGCGGTAACAACCGCCTGTCCCCAAAACCCTTTGGGAAGACCCGACGATACAAGCATCACCCTCACACGTTCTAAAAGAGTTCGACTCATGCGCTCAGCAAGATTGCTAGGGAAAGATTTTTCGTGATCAATCCCACTCTCACTACAAAATCTCTCAAACTCTTGATTACAGAACTCTACCCCATTATCAGTCCTAAGCGTCTTGATTTTCTTACCGGTTTGATTTTCAACCAAAACTTTCCAAGTTTTAAATTTTTCAAAAGCGTCCCATTTTTCTTTCATAAGGAAAACCCAGACTTTCTGTGAAAAGTCATCAACGATAGATAGAAAATATCTATTACCACCTTGAGTAGGACCACACGAGGGTCCCCACACATTCGCATGTATCAATTCAATAAAATTTTTGCTAGAGTATTTTTCAAGAAGGAGAGGGGGAAAACTAACCCTATGTTGTTTGTAATTAACACAAGTATCACATAATGGCACACGAGAAATCATATCATCACCAAAAACTCTATTTTTGCATAAAATATTGGAATGAGCAAAAGGACGACTCATCGAATCTCACTGCCGCCGCCTTTCTCTCTTTTAACACTAACTCTACCTCCTCTCCACCTCCCTCAACCACCCTGGCGAAGACAAAAAAAACAGAGGATTTTGCTTAAATGGGTGTTGAAGAAATTTGAAAAAAAAAAAAAATCGCAGGCAAGGGGTAGCGCTGCTGCTGGATTTGATTTGGGAAATGAAAAGGCAAAAGTTTGTTCAGTTTCATGATCTGGGTTGTGCTTGGTTTTGTTGTTGATGAAGTTTTTTCATGCCCGGCCTTCAATGACTGTTTGATGGAGGTGTAATTTGTTGTGTGTATGTGTGTGTGTGAGAGAGAGAGAGAGAGGGAGGGGGGGAGAGTCCCCAAAAGCACGTGGAGTTGACTTAAAAATAAATAAATTATACTCCCTTCGTCCCTAAATTATTGTCTGGGTTGACCCGACACACGGATTAAGAAAACTCAATTGACTTGATTATTAATATTGAAATAGTATTGAAATAGTGTGTTGTTTCTTTTAATGCCCATGTGTATGTGGCCCATAATTAAAGTAGGAAGAAAAAGTAAGGGTAAAATAGTAAAAGTGATGTTCTAAAAAAGAAAGTTTCAAAAAAGATAATTATTTAGGGACGGATAAAAAAGAAAAGGAAGACAATAATTTAGGGACGGAGGAAATAACTATTTTACCTTTTTAAAAATACTTATGAGGGGCACGTGGGTGAACAAGTACAAAAAAAATTGTAAAAAGTACGGGACGAATCGTGGAGTTTCCCACAAAAGAAAGAAAGATTAAATGAAATCAATCAAAATGACTGAGGCCGGCCCGGATTGCACAAGTGAACTTGATTGGTTGTTAAAGTGTAAGCATTCATGCATGGGAACGTGCTAGGCTGGATAAAGAGAAAACCAGTATCTATCAATTCATAATATATATTGTTGCACTAACCGCCTTCAATTCTCTATTTATTACCCCCAATAATCTTCTTTTTTTTCTTTTTTTAAGGAATGGACTACTACAATTAAAAGACAAAAGTTTAAGCCACCCATTCCGAAAACTACTTTTTAGACAAAACAAAATTAGTATTATTTAATTTTAGGATATTTTACTTAATTTTTAAAAATTATATTTATAATTTTCATAACTTTTTATTTTTACTCTTCATTTGGGCTGTAAGTAACTAAGTATATTCGTTGTATTTTTGTAATTATGACCAACTCCAATGACACTAATATATCACTTAATTAATAAACTTTTTAAATATGAACTCTTTGAGTGGAACGTAATGAGTATTTAATTTCTGATTTTCGTTTAATTTGACTAATGCATTATTAAAATGATTACTAAGTATTAGAGCTGTCAAAATAGTTTTAGCCGTTGGTACCCGACCGCCACACAAAATAGGCGGGTCGGGTTGGTAAAATATGTGACCATTTATAAACGGGTCAAACAGCCGAGCTGCGCGTGTTGCGGGCCAAGGCGGTCCGGTCGGGTTAGGCGGGTTGGCCCGCCAATCTAAGGAGCAAGGGTAAAAATGAAAATTAAAAAATTAAAAAAATCCTAGGCACGATTCACATCCTGTGAGCATAAGAAGTCAATTCTTTTTTTTCCTTAATACTAATCCCTTGAAAATTTAAAAGCAGCTCCCATTTTTATTTTGAAAGACTTTCATTAATTTAATGTTCTCTCTCGTGTATTGTATTAATTTAAAGTTTTATTTAGGAAGACTTTCGTTAATTTTGGGCTTTTTATATAATATTTATATCAAAATGACAAAATTTTAGCTTAATAATAATTATATTAAATTTTAAATTAATGTATTTTTTTATGGAGCTGTTTAACCCACAACCCGCGACGATATGGGTTGAGTTGACACATTTGCCCGTCCCTTTAACGCAGCCCGCAAACCAAATAGCGGGTTTATTAAGCCCATGAGCCCGCACCGCCCCCTCTTTGACAGCTCTACTAAGTATTCAATTTTTTCATTTTCAATGCATTTTTAGTTTAATGAATATGCCAATACTTAGAGAAGGATATTATGTGCGGATTTATACTATTATTATCTTCCCCCCTTTTTTTTAGCTTTCTCTCTTTTCAAACGTCTCTCTCACTTTCATTTATTTATTTTTCCTCAATTTAAAAAAAATAAAACAATGATAGTTAAATGATAAATTGCAATCCGGTCACCATATTCTCGGTTATTTGCATAGTGGCCACTGTACTTAAGTAGCAAGCTCAAATCACCCCAATTTAGAACGGTTGTTAGCCTTCACCCATAATTGGGCATAAAATATCCATTTTATTTTAGTAAGACGATCACATTTCACTACTCCATTCGTTCCGGATAATTGTTCCTATTTTTTATTTTGAGATGTCCCAACTAATGTTCTTAAGGACTTTTGATCTACGTACCTATTTTCTAACATTATTCCTAATATACCCTTAAAGCTTCATTTAATATAACACATTCCAAAGAAACCCAATTATTTGAAATAGTTGAACTCAATTAATGCTCATGGATATTATCATCAGAACACATTTTACAGCACGATATTAATTATTTTGTTAATTCTTGTACTTTATCTATTATAAATATTTATCTAGGACGGAGGGAATAAGATATTTAGTCGGACAATCAAATTTTATTTTTAGTTGGACCTCAAAAAAGTTAGTTAGTCGGACAACCACATTTTACTAGGGTAATGTGGTGTAAGATACCTGCCGCATACCAATAATCTATTTATTTATAATTTAGATTATAGTATCATATGAAAAGAAAAAGATAGAACGTCACACTAAATTACTCCATAGCAGAGGACATTTTTCATGGAATAAGTTAATCAAGGGAGTAAATAATCGTGATCGTCACGTCTCTCCTTCCTCCCCTTCCTTCACGTGGGGTGCATGTGGACTAAAATGTTAAGGAAGAGTATATACTATATAATATAGTATGGAATTATTACCCACATTGAAGACAGTTAATAAAGACCATGTACCAAAAAAAAAAAAAAAGGCTGGAGATGGGCCTTCTTTGTCACTATCAAAAGTGAATTTAATAGGATGATGGATGGTGACAGTAATCCCCTTATGTGTCCACTTTAGTCTTCAAAAATATTGAGTCCAATAGAACTATCATATTTTTTTCTTTTTAAAATTTCTTTGGTTTTAAGGGAGCGTGAAAAAGAATTCAATCTGAAATCTTATATTTTATAAAATCTCAACTCTATCGCTTAACCACTTATTAAAAATAATATAACTATCATATCATTATTATTGATGGAGAATTATAAATTTAATAAAATTTATTATATTAGCAATTTTGTAATATGAATATGATGTGAAAACGTTGCATCGAGCATGGGTTGCTCATAAGCAAGTAAGCAAGATTACTTATGAATAAGGTTGTTGATACATCAGTAAAATGTTGATTTACGGTATTGTGGTTGGTTAATAGTACAACCTCAAGTGATATCACCGCTACACTCAATATTTACATGGCTTTGTATATTAACGGGTCCTCTGACTTTTCAATCACCCCTTGTTCCTTCTTTGCTCACCAGTCACCGCAAAGAAATACTACTACTGTCTCGTTTATATTATTTACTAGACAAAAGTTTGTTATTTTAAAATTCCTAATAAATGCTTCAAATATTACTATCTAATACTATTAGTTCCCTTATATAATGGTATTTAAAATAAAAAAAAAGGCAAGAAAATCAAGTAGTTTCAAAATAGGTGTTATTTTAGAGTCACACAAAGATATTAAGAAACTATATATGTTGACAAATATATCCAAATTAAAAACGCTTATTTTTATGCAAGGAGTTGTTGCAAAAATAAATTAAGAGAAGATAAAATATTTTCTGATAAGATTATTAATTTTTGGAATTGGAAAAAGAGAAAGGTAAATTAAGAAAATTATGCATTAAAAATCGGTTTTGAAATTTTTTTTTTTTGTTAAAATAACACTTATTTTGAAATAGAGAGAATAATAAACATGCATTGAAATTATTTTTTCTTTTTGGTTTCAATGACCAAAAAGTTTGAAAAAGCTAAACAAGAAAGGAAGATGCTATTTTCACTACAATTTTTGTTAATCAACTACATTATTAATTATTACATTAAACAAATACATGTTTAGACAAAATTATCCTTAATTACTTGCTCATATTAAGTTGACTAACAAAGTTACTTTTCTAATTACCTTTCAATATTATTTTCTAATTCAAAACATATTAAATGATCTTTGATTAGAGCACATGAACGACATTATTATTATTTTTATTTATCTTAAATTTTTAATTAATTAAGCTCACGACCAGGGTCATGTTGCATTTTAGAAAAACTAATATCGTAAAGGTATTTTTTATCAACCGAAATTTGTAAAAACATGTGATATTTGGTTATTGAAATAAAAAAATCATATTTAGATTTAAAAGATTAATTGTAAAAAATTAATTCTATTAGTATCGTAAAGTTATAATACCTTTTGCCTACCTATAACAATTGATTCTAAATTTTAAAATTTTTGAATTGATTGAAATACCGAACATATTGCTATTATTGAATTTATTTTTTCAAATATTTTTAAAATTAAACTAAAGTTTTTTATTTTAGTAATAAAATATCACATATTTTCTAAAATTTTGATCAATAAATGTTTAAAAAAAATTTATAATGAAACATGAAACGAGTTATAAGCATAATTGAGAAATTATATTTATTAAAAATAAATATAATTAAAAAAAGCAAAACTACCTCCTTTGTTGATATGTTAAGAATTAAAAGGTAATTTAAAAATAAAAAACTTATTAATCCACTTCAAATGACAAGTAATTAATTAAGAGATAGTTTTGTCCAAATATATATTTTTTTAATATAATAATTAATAATATAGTGAATTAACAAAAATTGCAATGGAAATAGACTATTCCAAAAGAAAAAAAAAAAAAAAAAAGGTCAATAAAGATGAGATGGATATGTAAAATTATCCTGACGCACTTCCCCATTTGTAAATCCTTGGGCCCATCTTGCTTACTTTGTGGGCCTTCCTTTTAGTGCTTGGCTCTTTACAACTCCAATTTATACTCCCGAACCTGCATTGAAAAAACAAGATTATCCGAAAAAATTAATACTCCCTCCGTTTCAGGTAAAGAGTCCAATATACTATTTTGGAATGTTTCACTTAAAGAGTTCACTTTTAAAAAATCATGCTTACATTTTCATAATCTTTCATCTTTATCCTCCATTTGTGTTGTAATCATTTTGGTTGTATTTAAGTATTTTTGTAATTATGACCAACTCTAATGACATTAATATATCCCTTAATAAGTAGACTTTTCAAACGTGACTCTTTGGGTGGAACGGAGGGAGTATTATTTTCTAATGAAGCAACTAGATTAATGTTATTTTCTTAAAACTCTGATGTCTAATATCGAATGGTAATACTATAACGTGAACACTAAGAATATTCTTATCCTTCATAAAATAGTCCTATTTTAATTTATTTAGTCAACTTGATTAAATATTGACAAAAAATTTATAAAAATTTACTTATCTTTACGTTAGTTTAGAAATGATCATTAATACTAGTATTCTTCCTAGTGTATCAATAACTTAAATATGACATATTAAGCCTATGTTAATTATTGATTTAGGATTGCCTTAAGTTTATTTTCCAATAAGAAAATGAAATTTATTTTTTTGGGATGGAAGAAGTATTAAAAATGACTTAAAAGGTAAGTTCGTAGATTTCTTTTTGGGTTAGAGACAGTATTAGCTTCTTTTTGTCGAGTATTATTGGATCTTCAATGCCAAAAGCTAAATCAAAGTGTGAGGATTTATCTTCCAAGTATTAACGGAGCACCCAACCCCTACAACAAATTAACTATTTGAGATCAACGATCACCCCCTCCCCAGACACATCAAGCCCTAGGTTGGGACATCTCCCCATCACACATCGGGTCCTAGGTTGGGAGAGGGGAGCAACAACCCATATCTCCCGAAACACAGGGTAGAGATGTTGTAACCTGGCTCTCATATCAGTGTTGGGTGTTATTGGACCTTCTTAACCCCAAACATTGGTAATGCTTTTCATTACACTTATTAACCAAGCAACCAACCCCTTCTACAACTGATATGAGACCTAAATTCTTAATAACAGGATATATGTTTACGATATTCCCACGCTTACTTCGACTATCAAGCTACGGTCCTATAGTAAGTTCTTTCATCTTTCCTTGATGTGGAAAGTGGTACATTTTTCTTTATGAAAAGAAAGGAAGAAAACTTTGTTCTTAAGCTTGCATTGGAAATTAATCCTGCTAAAGTAGTTGAACTTAGCAGTTTATTTGTTTTGAAAATACTACGTATTTATTATTCAAGTTACCGTTCAAATTTGTGGATATTACTAGGTACGTAGTAATATGCGAATTACTACTAGAATGACTCGTAGTAATTTGTGGGAGACGATAGATGATGATCCTTATATTCTTTACTGTATGGATTGCGACTTTGGGACAGGATACTGCCTTGATGTGGTTCAGGATTGTTATCTGGCCAAGAGCGTATGGAGCAGGCCAAATAATCCTGGGCAGTTTACTGTACATGACAAATTTTCTCGATATATACATATATATATATAGAACTTAAGATGTAGGTTGAGTGTAACCTCCGAAACGTCAAGCCGTGGGGTACTTAGGGACAACATTATGTGGAATATGTTGTCTCCAGAGTTACCGCTTGGTTTGAGCGGCTGTTATCGTTTTTGATCGTAAAAGAATCAATCGTTGGAGTATGTATGTTAGTACTTGGAAGAGATGGGAGGTGCTTGTGGGTAAAAGTGAGGTCTTTATTCAGTGATAGTTGACCTTGAGTTGATGAGTCCATGCATGGGTTAAACTAAATACAGATGGCTGCGCGAAAGGCAAGCCATGGCCTGCCTAGCTAATTCCCATTTGGCGCGGGTCTTGAATAGCAGGACTCTCCAGCAACTTTGGAGTATGTGTTAGGGTAGCTGGAGAGTTATGGGCTGTTTTGCAAGTTGGCTTGGAACAAAGGCTGCATAAATGTTCTTTAAGATAGGAGTGCATTACTCATAAAAATCATATTCTGCGTGAAGTCAATCGATCCGTAGATTATAAGGCGAACAAGTCTGCGGAGTTGGCTTTTGATATTACGACTATATACTCCATAGTTATTGATCCTTAGTGGGTAAACTTGAAGATTTTTAAGTACGTACACATAAAATCAAATTAGTTTTAAAAAATTGTACTCCCTCCATCCTAAAAAAAAATTGACTTGATTATTAATATTGATATAATATGTAATTTTTCTTAAAGCCTATGTGCATGTGACATATATTAATAGTTAAAGTAGGAATAAAAAGTAAAAATAAAATAATAAAAGGTAATTTTATAAACAAAAAACTTTTAAATAAGACAATTATTTTTTGACGGAAAAAAAAAAATGCAGAACAATAATTTTGGGACAAAGGGAGTGTAAAGTTAACCTAAAAAATTTTTTTTTATTTTGAGACAAAAGTCAGAAAACTAGTAAAAGGAAGGATGTAATACAAAGAAGTGTGTGCATTAAACACAACGGAGGAAATGGCCCCACATATAATTAACACATGCATTTCATAATGGATCACTTTGACTATATAATGTTATCAACGTTTTGAAGAGTTATTTATTACAGTTTTCATAATAGGACCCAAATACAGGCCAGCATCGATCATAAGAGAGAAAAGCAAAATCTTAAAAAAACAAAAAAAAATAATAATAATAATAACGATTGAACCAAACTTGTTCACGTAGGCTCTGATCATCAATTAATATGGAGAGGTGCATTCAGTGAGATATTTAATGGGAAAATTTAATAGACAGTAGACCCCAAGATTTCTTGTCAGCATTAAGGATGGATCTTGGTTACCAACCCTTAAAAGTGTTAGAACCATATTATTAGTATCCTCTACTTCACTTTCCCAGCTCTCTTCTACAGTGAAGTACTTATGGTCTGTTTTCTAAAATTAAAAATTAAATTTTAAAAATTGATCCATAAAAAAGTAGAGCATAAAACATTAATACATTCTTTTTGACTTAAAATTTTGGTTATTTTTAAAAGATACTTAATTTATTAAATAATATAATATTTTATTATCAAACAATTTTATTTTTAATATTACTTAAAATTTTCGTAATTAAACTCTTAATTGAGTTAACAAATTAAGAGACCCTTACTCGATTCCTTTTTCGTTTTTTCTTCTGTTCCTTTGCAACTAGTAGCCAGCTAGGTTAATTACTCAGTATTTTTCATTTTTATTCCAAATTGTTTTTAAGAAGGCGAGACTTAAAACTATTATGTGAATCATGCGTGATAACAGTCAGAAAGACATGTCGTTATTGGAATAAAGAAGAAGAATCCACGGTAAAAAAGGCGTCTTCTGCAGTAATTATAACAACAAATATGAGGAAGTAAAGGTGTTAGCTAGGGCGCGCAACAAGAGTTCGCAAACTTAGTTCAGCTCGATATTAAGCAAACAAGTTAATCACAAGCTCGGCTTTTTGGCTCCTTTTGTTAAACGAGCTGCACTTGACCCAATCTAAGTTCAACTTAGTAAAGCTTAGTTTGGCGCGTTAATAAATTCTTATGAATAAAATTATTAAATATATATACAAAATATAAGCAACTTTTGTTGGAGCTTATGAAATATTTACTTTTTTTTTTATTTATCATATTAAAATATATTTTATTTTATTTTTAGGCCAAGAAATGTTAATTCTTTCAAGATTTTGTAATATTTATAATAATTTTAAAATTAAACGAGCTAAGCTTGTTAGCTCGAGCAATAACTCAACACGTTTTAAGCTCCGATCGAGCTCGTTTATTTTGCTAATGAGCCAAATTTAAAAATTAAAAAAAAATTGAATCTACCCTATTTGTTTCAAAATAAGTGTCCCGTATTAACTTTACACGTTTTTTTTTTAAAAAAAAAACCGTGGTTGACTCCATAACCTTTCTTATAATACCCCCAAAGTATTTTTAATAGTGTTAAATTCGAGGGTTCCTGTTTTCTTTTTATCTCACGGTTAATAAGGATAATATAGACAATTTGTTCAAAGAAAAAAACTATAATTAGAAAATAGACACTTATTTTAGAATACTCCAAATAGAGGACAATGATTATAAGCGGAGGGAGAATTTATTGAAAGAAGTTGAACCCAAACTTGTCAAAGCTCAACTCGACTCGACTCTTTTACTGCCATAGTGTTGGCTATATTAGCTAAAGTTGAATAGGTGAAAACTTACTCCCCTTAGTTTTAACTATTTTTTCGCTAGTCGAAATTAGGTTCCTCACAAATTTATTTAAGTATACTGCATGGGCTCTCTACAAAGACCTTGTGCACAAAGGTCCATTACTCCACCTACGTTGGGATATTTGTTCCAATTTCTAACACAAACTATTATTACTTGTAATTTACTTCATTTCCTTTAGACTTTACTATATACTCCGTACTTTTGAATTTCTCAGTAATTACGAAGTGTTTTAAAACACTAAACTTTCTCCTTCGGCATTTAGATCAGGAATTGGGTAAATAACACCCATGTTTCACTAATATCTTTTTGGCTACGACGGGTCCTAATATAATCATTTGGATTTTTTTTTTTTGTTGAATGGGGAGGTGCTGGTGGCGACGGCGAGGCAAAACTATATATTGATCAATATAGAAGTGAACTACAGTGTATGTAACAACTTACTCCCCTCAGTTTCCTAAAAAAAATAATGGAGTAATAATAATTACAACCCCCAAGTTTTATTGATTGCACTGCCAGATCCCTTTAAGATACCCCATTGCTAATTAGCCCTAAATGATATATATATATATATATATATATATATATATATTTGATTATCTCAATTTATAAAGTAAAATTGCACTTATTAGCACTAATTTCATTTCAATTAAAACACTAATGGGGTTGACCAGAGTAAAAGAGGCTTTGGTCGCTAAACTAAAGGTCTTAGTTTGAGCTTCTAGACCCTAACAATACGTCGGGATTAGTATTGGACCTTCAGTTTTAAGAATTTTGAAAGTCCAAGAAAAAAAAGAGATTTCAACTAAAACTGAAACTTTAACAATTATAAATAAATTGATAAGTAACAGATAAAACACCTTTTTCTTCATTTGAAATTTCATTCCAGTTTCAACTAGCTAGTAGTTTTTTTTTTTTGTTGAATTTTCAGCATTATTAAAAAGTCGAAAGCTTAAATCTTCTCAGTTGATGAAAAATGAATTGGCCGCCATGACTTTTAAGCTTTTTGATTTGTCGTCTCATGACCCTACGTAGTACAGTAGTTAAATACGAAGGGTACTAATCAAAATTGACCATACAATGCAGTCAAATGAGTGGTGTAGATGTCATTCCAGCTAAATCTAATAGACAAGGTCTTTATTTTGTGGTTTAATTTTATACTTCCGGCGTATAATAAGTTAGTATAGGATGATATAAAACCACTATTAAATATATACATTTATTTTGTTTAGGTTATGAAATTTTAACCATTTAAAATATTAAGAATGCTACCAATAGCAACTTTTTAGAATTTTTGAAGTATAAGAAAATATTTATAAATTTTAGTCCAAGTTTTATCAAACTAATTATAAAAAATAAAAAAAAGTATGACTGTTTTTTTAAAACGAAATGAGTATTTAAGATTAGATTAGTAACATTATGGAGTAACAAAATTTTGATAACATTGCTATCCAGTACATTCGCATTTTTTTTGCCTTGCCTTATTTTGTTATAGCAATTTGCTACTATAGTTGTGTTAGAGCAAGTGTTGTCGTTGTATAAGTCTTTTTGAAAATATAAGAAATTTCGGTGTTTGTATAAGTCACTGTAAACCACACATTTAACAATATTTGTCATTGAATATTATTTATTGTACGGGATGAGTTATGAGTTCCACCTGTTTTATTTTTGATTCCCTCAAATAATAAAGATAAAAACTTAGAAAAGACTGTTATGAATATTTTCTGTAAGACGAATCTCCCTGATGTAATCCCTGTGTTGATAGTGAATGGAGAATAATCTGTCTTACGAATTGGGATCCGTAAGACGGTCTCACAGAAAACCTAATCAATCAATAATAATAGGTTGCGCAATTGAGTACAAACTTCAAACCCTAATCATTTTTCCTTTCAAATATACTCAAACTTTTGATCAATCACATGATGCAGGTTACATAACACCTTCATCGTGTAAAGTCTAATTTTAGTTCATTCTCTATGTTTAATTACTCCCCAGGTGAATAGGCTCAATCAAGTAGGAATAGTAGTAATTAACAAGTTGATGGTTATTCAATCAAGTTATTGTCTTTTCATAAAAATAAAACAATTAAGACAAAAACTTAGATAAGACTATTTTACCATAAAACGATCTCACATAACTAATGTACTGTTAATGTAGTGAATTAGTCAAAGTGTTTCGTCTTACCATAAGATGATCTCACAGAACACCTACTCAATATCTAAAAGATACCTCTTCGATTGGGACGGAGGGAGGGAGTGTAATCTTTGTTTTCTATTAGATTTACACAATTATATAATTAGCAAAAGGGGGACCCGTGCTATGACTAAAGGGTAGTTTAGTCAATATGGGAGTGTTACATATAGGACCCTTAGAAGAATCATCGCAATCTTTTATTCCATCTATGTCGCTGACCTTTCTTCGCTGCCCATCTCTTTCCTTCATTTACTCTTCTCTTCTCTCTCTCAGTTACTGATCCTGCATAGTGTGTATATAAAGAGCAAAGCAACAGCTAGGGAAGCTGATTGTTGTGTATACAGTTATAAGGGAGGTGCGTAGGGTGGGACTAGAGGAGAAAAGGAAAAATTAAGAAAAAGTAGTAATTAATGGGAAGATCACCATGCTGTGATAAGGTGGGATTGAAGAAAGGGCCATGGACTCCTGAAGAAGATCAAAAGCTCTTAGCTTACATCGATGAGCACGGCCACGGCAGCTGGCGCGCTCTCCCCTCCAAAGCCGGTGATTATTATTCTCCATTATTGATCTCTACTATATATACTCCGTCCATCATAATTCGTTACTTAATTATACCTTCTTAATTAATAAAAATGAAACTACTGCAGGGCTACAAAGATGTGGGAAAAGTTGCAGGCTGAGATGGACTAATTATCTTAGACCTGATATTAAGAGGGGCAAGTTCAGTCAGCACGAAGAACAAACCATCATTCAGCTTCATGCTCTGTTGGGCAACCGGTATACTTACTCCCACTTCTACACACACACACACACTTTTTTCACAGTCTGCATTTCATGGCTTCTATTTTACGTTTAGAACAAACTTGAATTATAAGATTAATTAATTAGATAATTTGAAGGATTTGAACCCGGCCATTTGAGAGCCTAGCTTTTAAGTCATGAGGATTAGTTATTTGTTCTTCTTGTTCATTTATCTATCTATCTTTAGTAGTAAAGTCCACTCTTGAACTCTGTGGAGAAAGTAGATTAAGTTGAAGTATGCACAAATTGATTTGAACAAATTTTCTTATCGGCCACACACCAAAAAAATAATTTTAGCATTCTACTGTTTCGATTAAAACAGTTCATTAGAGAGCAACAAACTTCGGTAAACATAAAAAATAAAATAAATAAATAAAGAAGGCAGTACATAGAGTGATTTTATCAAAATATGGAATGCTAACAACACATGCCATGCATTATTGCTTTGTTTCTATTGCTTGTCTCGTCCTTTTTCAAAAGAGTCTTACTTGGTTCTCTTTTCCACTTTTGGTTCATTGTAAAAGGCCAAGTTTTGTACTTGGGATCAAGGGAAAAAGGGTAACTACATTTTATGCAAATGATGCCATTTGAACCATGCTCATTAGTGAGGCCGTCATCCAAAGGTTACAACATTTTGACATGCATTTTCAAGGGATTTAAAAAACATTCAAGTGACTTTGAACTAATTATGTACTTAAATATAGTCACTTAATGAGTTTATATCCGTATCTGTGTGTACGTAATAATATGTCTGCAAATATGAACTTAAGTCGGTATTTTAGAACTAACTTAAAAATTTGAAACACAAGCCGTTGGGATCTTCTTCCATGCTTTTCTCAAGTCTCTCATAAAATTTGAGGTTTCTTTTTCCTTGAGAACATTCACATTGGCATTTTGTCTGTGAATATCAATAAAGTGCGTGTAGATCAAAACTAGAAAAAATTGTTCGTCGTGTATTTGTTAGTTCCTAGGATCAATTTTTGTTTTCTTATGTGTTATCATTAAATCAATAACTAAGCCAATTTTAGTATGTCTTATGGTTAATTGTCTTCTCCTCAGATGGTCGGCTATAGCGACTCACTTGCCGAAAAGAACAGACAACGAAATAAAAAATTACTGGAATACCCATCTCAAGAAAAGGTTGGCCAAAATGGGAATTGACCCAGTGAGCCACAAGCCGAAGAATGATACCCTCTTGTCAAGTGACGGCCAGTCCAAAAGCACAGCTAATTTGAGCCACATGGCTCAATGGGAGAGTGCTCGACTCGAAGCTGAAGCCAGACTGGTAAAGCAATCCAAGCAACGTTCAAGCTCACTCCAAACCCTGCTTGGCTCGGCTGAGCTTTCCCAACTCGTTAAGCCAGTGGTGCCCCTGGTTGTGCCGCCCCCGCGGTGCCTTGACATCCTCAAAGCGTGGACTGGAGGTTGGGGAGGGAGTGGATTTGGAGAGCAGGAATCGCCGTCGTCGACGCTTTCCACCACAGGAATTGGAGAAAGCTCCACCAATTTTATCGAATTTGTTGGAAATTCATCTGGGTCTTGCGAGGATGGAATGGTGGGTGATGAAGTGGGAGAGGAATGGAAAAGCTTCGGCAGCACTACAACCAGGTTGCCGGAATATAAAGATGGAAGGGTGGTAATTCCATTCCGTTCAACTCATCAGGAATGGGAATGTCATCAATGGAAAATGGATGGACCACAGCAGAGTCAATTACTAGTGATAATAGTAACGAGCACGTGGCAAGTGAAAACTTCTTGGAGAGTTTTACGGACCTTTTGTTGAATAATAATATCACAAGTACCGGCGGTGATCGGAGTGGGGGATTGGCAGAGGGCGGTGGTGATTCGGATATTGGTGGTGGTCGTGGCTGCGGAAATAGTTGTTATTATGATGATAATTACAAGAATTACTGGAATAGTATTCTTAATTTGGTGAATTCTCCCCCGCCAGATTCTCCACATATCTTCTAAGGGCTTGTCCGCTAGTAGTTTCTCAACTCAGCAGTGGCGGGGTGACTCAGTGCGTCATTACAATGCTTGCAATGTGTGATTAATTAATGATAATGAACACTATCTAGTACTTATTTCTCTCCTTTTTTTTTTTGGCACTGTGTGTCAAACTCTGTAAGAATCTCATTCTTCTGCTTCAATGTGAAGAAACTCTACTTGCCCACCTTTTCTTTTTTACTTCTTTCCTCTCCTACTATTTGCCCATATCTATTAAGTGTCCAACTACTTTTAAGCTGTTAGAGAGGGGTTCAACAATGTATATTAACACTCTCCCGTCCATACATGAAGACAACAAGGGTCACACGTGGAGCCACAGACCTTGCCAAGAGTAGAACTTTGATACCATGTTAAGTAACCAACTTCTTTAAAGTTTATTGAGGCTCAACGTATATGAACAATGTCACACTTTTTTCCTTGTAAATATCAAATGATATTACGAGTTCAAACTTGTTTTATTGTTACTTTATTTTTACAAATTTATATATATATATATATATATATATATATATATATAAAAGTTCTTGTAATTTCTAGTCAGGGATCTAAATTGTGGTTGCCTAATTTTAATTGTGCAGAGATTACCTCACCCTTTAATTAATTTGAATGAGTGGAGGATTTGGTAGTTACTTTCAACAAGCGAGTGATTTCTTTTATTTTATATAATCAAATAAAAGTTACATTACAGATACTAAATCGTACTGAGTTTGATTTCGGAGAAGGTTATTATCATCAAACTGTACTAGCTAGTATCAAAAAACTAACGAAAATACATGAGATGATTCATAAATTATAAACCGTACAACTTGATGATCACACACAGAATGCAATCAATTAAATCAGCTTTTTGCCAATTAAAATTCAAAATTAAATGTAAACAAAACAATAGTTGTAAATGTGTGTAATTGATTCAAATAAATTGCAGGCCAGAAATTTTTTATCTATTAAAATCTTATGGTCATGATTTAATTTCAGAGTCTACATATCAAAAGGTATTTATACTGTTACGTAACCACGCCCTCAAATATTTCAACTCAACCCATATTGCCTTTATTTTACATAATTATCTCCCTAATTACTGGACTCTCAACAACAATATTAAAAACCGTTTTTTGATATGGTTTCATGCTAACACGTGTCATAAGTACGGATCTAAATGACTAGTATGCGATGAAATAAATGAAGAAAGTCTTTTATTGCTGTTGGTTTTATGTCATAATCTTGCTCGGAAGAAAAATCCAGATTTGCATGTTTTCGTGCATCCCTGTCAATTCTGAAATTAAAAGCCTTGCAGATCCAACATATCCTTGTCTACAGGGAACTCATGGATTACAGTATATTCATACGTGCTAAACGCAGTCCCCCTTAATGCGCTAAACGCAGTTCTCGGTGAAATTACTAACTTGTCATTTTCTCTATTTTATTTTTTAAATTTTTAAAAACTAAACTTTAAATTACAGTTTTCCTCCTAATTTTAGAAAATTTAAAACCGCCCCCTGGACTTTTTTAAACTTACAGCCGCCCCCCCTATTTAACTTGAGAAAATTACTAAATTGCCCTTGATTTTTTCTGAGAAATTACTAAATTACCCTTAATTTTTTCTATATATAGAAAGGACTTCTAACCTAACAAACTCACAATTTTCAGTTTATCTCTCTAAACTCAACATATTCTCTCTCTCTAGAAAGTTCTTCAGCTCTCTCTTTAGTTTTCTGCATTAAATGTATGTTTTTCGTATACTTTGTATTAAATAAATTTTTTATTTAGTTATTTGTTTTGAATATATATGTTTGTCGCATATTTTTGTGTTAAATATGAATTTTGTGTTGTTATTGTTGTGTTATAATGTACCATTTAGACAAAAAAATCGGGGTATATGCTGGATCATGCGCATGTACAGGATGACATGCGCATGGTACAAGCGCATGTTGCACGATTTATTCGAATTTAATTAAAAAAATTTAAAATTTTACCACATGCGCCTATACCCGGCGCATGGAGACTTGTATACGCGCATGGTATGGGCGCATGTACAGCCTCCATGCGCCCGGTACAAAGCATGTTGCAAATTTTAAATTTTTAAAAATTTTGCACTTTAACCCTTGTATTTGTCCTTTTTAAAAATTGTTTCATTTCACCCCCGAGTTTGTTAGTTTCGTTAAATTGAATGAAATTTTGCATTTTGCCCCTTGAGATTGTTAGTTTCGTTAAATTGAATGAAAATATGCAATTTTGCCCCCGAGTTTGTTAATTAAGTTAAAATTTTGAGGTATATGAAAATGTTACACTTTTAATAAATTATATGGTTAAATAATTATTAATATCTTAATATTAAATTTTTATGTGATTTATTAAATGTTACACTTTATTCCTAATTATTGCATTATGCTTAAATAATTATTAATAATATCTTAATTATTATTAAATGTTACACTTTATTCCCAATTGCATTATGCTTAATATATTATTATGAGAATATTATATATATATATATATATATATATATATTTAAAATCAATTTTTTTGTTCATGTAGATGTCTGATGATCGTGGAAAGAGGGTTATGGAGCATAGCTTGGATTACGAAGGGCGGGCCAAGGATCGACGTGTATTTGCGTCTGCACGAGCGAGAGAGGAACGCCGGAGACAGAGACAGCGACAGGCTTTGATGGATGAGGAGCCGGTCCCGCCTGTCGTACTTACCCCGACCCATGTTCAGTGGCACGGCTATCAGCCTACTCCGGTTCCGTTTGGGGTAGGTTTTGATGCAACCTCCTCAGTTGGAGATTCGCCTCGGGCCGAACATCACTCGCATTCTCCCGCAACGACCAATGAGGAAGATCGTCGTAACGAAGAATTTATTTGGCAGTTGGACGACAATATTGAGCCGGATATTGACTTACTTGAACCAGTTCCTCGTGGTCGTCGTCGTCGCCCTAACCCTAGTAGAGCCGGCACTAGTAGTGGAATGAGCGGCAGGACGATTGGAGGTTGAGGAGCCACAAGACGGAGGCCCCAAATCATCGACTTATTGCCTGGTTTTCTTGGGCATATCTCATGTGCTCTATGGACCCGACATATGGTAATCTTTACTATATCTAATTTTTACTTAATTCGAGTTATATTTGTTATTACATAGAAATTATATTTTTATTGATGCTAATGTGTATTTACGTTCTTTTTTTTTTATGTTTAACAGAATAGACCTCCTTTACTGGGACTCCACGGTGGCGATCGGATGTATAAGTGGAGTCTAAACAATTTTAGGGCCACAGAAAAGTTTGAAGCAACGGGCTTGGCGCATTTGCAGAAATGCATGTTTCCAAACATGAACATGCCTTTGATTTCTGTTTTCGTGAAAAGATGGTATTCAGAGACCAACAGTTTTCATCTTCCATTTGGGGAGATGACGATCACTCTCCACGATGTCTGATATCTTTTACAGATACCTGTAGCTGGGTTCCTTGTTATGGGAGATAACAGCTTATCTGAGTTGAGGCCGATGATAGGGGGTCTATTAGGCTGGACGGCTGACCAAGTGAATGCTGAATTCAAGACTCATTTGATCAAGCTTAACACCATCCAAAGAGAGTGTGGTATGAGCGGGCCAATGGTCGGTCCAGAACGAAAAGCGACTGCATATTTGTTGTGGACGTTGGGTGCGTCACTCTTCGTCGACAAATCAAAAACTTCACCACCTCATAACTTCGCCGTTCTTGGACCCATTGGAGGAGGTGCCCAACTATGTTGGGGCACTGCGTTAGCATATCTATACCGTCACTCGATAGCATCTCGTCGAGATACAACGCAGATGGCCGGATGTCTCGACTGTTGGAAGTAAGTTTTACTTGTTGGTTTAATTTATTAATTTGGAATCATTTGTATTTATTTTAATTTATTAAATTGTTTGCGATTAGGGTTGGATATATGAGTACTTCCCAGAGTTCAATCCTAGGCATGTAGAAAACTGGACAACGGCAAGTCCCTACGTAGCTCGTTGGCGCACGGCTACGTCGAGAAACAGGGAGCCCATCGGTACTTTGGATATGTACGAGACGACTTGATCAAGATATCTCGAGGAGGTAAGATAAAATACCCCTATAAATTTAAATTATTGAGTTTCTTATTTATTTATTATGTTAATATATAGTTTTTTTTATTAAGATGTTAATTTATTTTATTCAAATTATATGTTATTAATACAGGTTGTATGGCTTCCGTATCACCATGACCCGACAACGACCATCCCGATTAGTCTGTTTTGCGGTATCATCCACTATAGGACTATTACGGAGGCATACATGCCCGAGCGGTGTTTACGACAATTCGGGTATGTTCAGACAATCCCGGCTGCTCCTCAAGTCCCTACTAAGGTATATTTTGGTTTGAACCCAAAGTTATATGTGGTGGAGCACGATCCAAACAGGAGAAATTGGGATATGTGGCAAGCCCACTGCATTTCGCCCGAACATTTTGGGTCATTTAGGTGTATTAATCCTAGTGATACGATGCCCAGGTATATGAGGTGGTTTAGGGCCCGATCTCATCCTCGGGTTGTCAGACCTGATTCTAGCGATGTCGTTGATGAAGGACCTCCGTCACCTAGTCGGTTACCTCTAGCAGCTATGAGTATTAAAATCTTCAAGATATTCATGGCGTATTTATTATTTATTGTTACGAATATTTGTTTTGACTATTCTTGTCTAATTTTGTATTGCAGCGAATGCAATATTTAGGTAACCAGGCTCAACAGTACTTGATGCCTCGCGTACGGGGTGACGAGAATTACGATGAGGAAGAGTTCGATAGAGCTATCATAGATATATGCCACCACCTGCGTGATTGGATGTAGTTATATTTAAAATATTAGGATTGATGTAATATTTTAGTTTAAGGACTTCCTTTTTTGTATCTAATGAAGTTTATTTAAGAAAAAAACTACTTAAAAAAATATGACTTTAAGAAGATTGCATTAACAAACAAACAAAATATCATACAGTTTGACTCAACTCAAACCAATAGAGATCTTTTTGAGGAATCCATAGATGTTCCCACCACTGGATGTCTGGATCACAAATCCTTTGCCACTGTGGCCACCCGGGTGGCATCGGCGCGCAGGGCCTCAAATCAATTTTAATAAAATGTTCTGCACCATGAACCAGCGCAAGGGTAATAAATTCAGTTGGCGCTGTTTGTCCACCAAGACGTGGCTGTAGAGGCAAGAAATGCTGGCACCCTGCCTGTCTTGAAAAGCACTGTAAGATTCGCTGATACCGCGTTGCAACCACTAGTCCTAGATCGGTCAAACACAACCAATGTCGCTGTGGAGCCGTAGCCTCGTGATAGTCACATATGCGAACAGCTCTCATAAGAGTTTCTTTTGTCAAAGCTCTCCAATAAAGTTCCCAATTTTCGAACATCTCCTGAACTAGCTCGCGTCTCACCAAGTCCCACATTTCATCGTCGCCATACACACAAAGGGCAATACATCTAAAACCACAATGCCCATCTCCCTTTACGTTAGTATGTCCGATTATATACTTCAAAATCCAATGTGGAACGTCGGTTGGGTATGGAAAATTAGTGATAAACGTATTTGCATCAGTACTCATAGATCGACGAGCTTGTCCTTCACTAGGTTCTGGAAAGGAAGTTGACATGGGATCTGGTCGCTGACTACCTGAGTATTTCTTATCGACATATTCCCAATCGGATGGGTCCCTCTTCGTTGACTTCCTGTTGGGAGGGCGCCTTTGTGTTTCTTATCCGTATCATGTTCCCCAACTCGACGCGTGTCTACGAATGACATTCCCTATCCTGGTAGCACGACCTTGTCAATATCGATTGTGGACCGATATCGACAATGATCTCCGAGCAAATCATCACCACCGCGTCTCGTCGTGGATAATTCCTCGCCGCCTCCATATCTAAAGTCCTCCGAAAATATTGATATCGTGGGATCAAACGGGATTAGGTTGCATTGCGCCTCAATCATCTCATGAAGACATGGTAAGTGGGACGATCGCAATGCATCGATCGATGTCATACCCTTCGAGTTTGTTAGCCTCCTTTAGTGTCTCTAGCTTAATCCACTCCTCGTCCATCAACTCGAAAGCCTTATGAGATACACCGCATGAAAGTTGTCGAAACACGAAGCTTTTTCGTTAAAGTATGGACAATCGTGCGCGATTGCTCGAATTGAGCCTTTATCTCGTTCAGCTGTAACTCAATATTGTTGTGTAGCTTCGGGAATATTGTGTCGAAACCCCGGGCCGAGCCTAACCATCTCTTTAGTGCGAATGAGTACTCTCGACCCTAGATGACAAAATATTGGACACATTTATTAATATGAGATGATAAAAATGTATAATATAGTTTAACTTCTAATAAAGAAAAATTCATTTCAGTTTATATAAATTAAATATAATACCTTTTTGTCGTAGTATTCCCAAAATATAAAATATCTTTGGTCCACGCACAACAGAATTTCTTCTTGTATGGTACCAACCATTCTCTCATCACGTAATTCACTAACCCATACTTGTTAGCCCATACTCCTACCAACGCAGCCAGATGTGCTTCAAATTTCTCCTCTGTTCTTGCATCAACAATTTTATGCCACCTAGACATAAATACTGGAGAAAAGTCTTTAGTCTTCGTGCGCTGAACCACATGCTTCTCCACATTCTTCGAAATATGTCTTTTACACAACATATGTTGGGCATCGGGAAAGAAATGCTGAATTGCTTTCATTAAAGCCAACTCTCTGTCAGTGAGAAAAAGCTTTGGATAAATCTCCAAAAGTGCAAACAACTGATGCAGCGTACCCAAAACCCACATGAAAGAATCAGTGGTCTCGTCATGAATGAAGGCGAAAGCAATGTGGAAATTTTTATCGGTAGATGACACCCCTATAATCTCCAACAACGGCAAGTTGTACTTATTTGTTTTGTACGTTGAGTCCAAAATGATAACGTAAGGAAACTTTTGTAACAAAATCACTGATGTTGGGTGCATTAACATGACATGTTTCAGAGTAACATCATCATCTTGAAATTCTTCCCAATGGTGGTAGCCATTGTCATACATCAGTTTGAAGAAATGTTGCATTGGTGTTGCTTCACCCATGCCATCCCTTTTTATTTTCTGTACCAAATTCTGCATTTGATGTAGCGAGCTAACATTATCGGGATCTGTATTATGCAGATGATTGAGAATTTTCTTCGGCCTCATATTGTCTTGTGTAAGTTGTTTAACGACTCCATAATCGTCTTTCAGTGACGTTCTCGATCTGTGCCACTGTCCATACTTAGTAAGTGGGTGGTTGTGTCGACGATTCTCGCCAACGTGCACTTTCCAAAGATTACCACCAAGTTGCTGAACTGCAGTAACCTCAAATGGACATCCTATTTTCTTCGAACCACGTTTTTTTCTTTGACTTATATCAAGATCTCCAGCTACTCGGGAGTTCCACTTCTTTCGCAACCAAAACAAACAATTTTCTTTTCATTTCTACTTCTATGCCGCTTAATTATCATATGCATGTTATTTAGATGCCCGTAAAAGAATCCATTCCCCACCAAAGACTAAACTCGAAATATTGTTTCGTAACAAAGCACCCGCTAACATCCGGATAAATTGTTTCATCTATAGGGAACAATCCTGTAATTATTTAACCGTGTGTAAGCAAAATTTAATATTAATATTAATTCAATTAATCGGCCCAAACAAATAACATAGGCCACAAATAATTATTGTTTAAGCAATTATAATCAACATTTAATAGTAATTAACAAAATGTAAATAATACAACTAATAATATTAATTCATTTAATAGACCCAAAACTAATAATTATGTAACATAAAAGTTAACAAAGTTAAATTAAGAGGGAAAATTATAAATTTCTATTTACTTAAACATTTAACGAAACTAACTTACTCATGGGGTAAAGTCAATATTTAAATATTAATAAAGTGTAACATTTGAGGCTAAATAATTATTTAAGCATAATGCACAATGCAATAGAAAAAAACAAAGTGTAACATTTAATAAATCACATAAAAAAAATTAAGCTAAATTACTTAATAATGCAATGAGTAAAAGTGTAACATTTATTAATAAATCAAATAAAAATTAAATATTAAGATATTAATAATTATTTAATCATAATGTTATTGAAAGTGTAACATTTTCATAAACCTCAAAATTGTGTAACATTTTCATAAACCTCAAAATTTTAACTTAATTAACAAACTCAGGGGGTAAATTGCATATTTTCATTCAATTGAACAAAATTAACAATCTCAAGGGGTAAAATGCAAATATTCATACAATTTAACGAAACTAACAAACTCAGGGGGTGAACTGAAATAGTTTCAAAAATAGACAAATACAAGGGTTAAAGTGCAAAAAAAAAAAAAATCTGTGCTACATGCGCCTATACTAGGCGCATAGAATCTTGTACATGCGTCTATATTATGCGCATGTACAAGATTTTATGCGCTTGGTACAGGCGCATGTAGTTTTTTTTTTTTTAAATAAAAATTCTAAAAACGTGCAACATGCGCTTATACCATGCGCATGGCATCTTGTACATGCGCATGGTCCCGCGCATGTGGCCTTTTTTGTCTATTTAACACAAATAACTAATCCAAAAAATATACAATTTCGAATCAAATAACTCAAAGCACTCAATTTAATTAACACAAAGTAAAAACATACATATTAACTGAATAATTTAAACAAAATTACCTCTCGAATTGTCCGAATGGATCCCCCTTCCGAGTTAGCCGAATTATTAGACATTTGGACAAAAAATTAAAGTGTTGAGAGAGAGAGAGAGAGAGAGAGAGAGAGAGAGAGAGTAATCTAGATTGTAGATGAAAAAAATTTCATCCATTCCTTTTAAAAAAATTTAAGGGGTCTAAATGTTAAATTTAAGGGGCTATTTTAAAATTTTAGGAGCCTAAGTTATAGGGGGCAAGTAAGGCTAAAAAGCTCTGGGGGCGGTTTTAAATTTTCTAAAATTAGGGGGGAAACTATAATTTAAAGTTTAGTTTTTAAAAATTAAAAAAATAAAATAGAGAAAAGGGCAAATTAGTAATTTTGCCCGGGGGGCTACGTTTAGCGCATTAGAGGGGGCTGCGTTTAGCGCCACTCTATTATTCAACGAGTTATTATTATTTTCAAAATTTAGAATTTATGTTTTAAAGATCATACAATGGAATACGAAATTATAATTAACTACATTTAATCACTAGTTTAATGATTATTGATTAGCAATATTTAGAAAATGCTTTACCAAATCTATTACTCCCTCCGTTCCAGGCAAATAGTTTATTATACTATTTTGAGATGTTCCACTCAGTCCACTTTAAAAAATTATGTATATAATTTTCATAAAACTTTCAATTTTATCCTCTACATGTAGTACAAACATATTAACTATGTTAAATTTTTTTATGTAATTATAACCAACTTCAAGACTATTTATATATTTTTTAATTATTAAAATTTTCAAACATAGACTCTTTGGGTGGAACGGAGAGAGTAACTATTACAAAAACAAAATCGACGCTATATTTTTCATGCATAATTCTCTTATATGTACCCTTCTAATACACATTACAAATTCTTCAATAAAAAACTTGAAATGTATCTATCAAAATAACATGCATAGTAATATGTAGCCAGTTTCAACAATTACCGGTCTCTCATTATTTAACTACCCTTCTTTTAAGAGTATATATATATATATATATATATATATATATATATATATATATATATATATATATATATATATATATATATATACCCTTCCTCGCATTTAGAGGTGGCCATTTTGTGCTATGCCCATTTGGCCGATCATACGGCTTGCATTTTAATGGGTAAAGGTATCAATAAATTTTTTATAAAATTGTTGGTAGGTTTATTTTTAAAATTTTTTTTCTCTTCTGTTTATTCTTTTTTTTTAACCGCTAAAATGTACTTCGAGAATTTTCTTTATAAAATGCCCTCAACAATATCGTTGCTTCAGATTTGAGGTTCGAATTGATGTATAAATGATTTCATGTTGTTAATATAATCTTTCATCATGTTTGGGTATCAATTTACATGCATAGAACACGAATTTGATCACAATTTGATCAAATTTAATTTTTTTGAGTTCATCCCATTTTTCTTTGTTCTTGGGCTGTTTTGGTCACTTTAATCTATGTTTTAAGCTTCGAATTTGTTTAAAATCAATCTCATATTCTTATCCTAACTTAATACTACATTTGTGCACAATTTTTCTATCAAAAAATACTATTTTCGAGATCCAAATCGAGCTTGACAGTGTGCTGTCCGAAAACAGAGGGAGATGTTCTTGGACTGATTTTGGGACTTTAATCAATGATTTGAGTTTAAATTTTGTATAATATCAATATCATACTATTATAAGAAGTCAATACCATGTTTGTATGTAAATTTTTCAACAAAAAATAACAATTTTGATCGATTTTGATATTATATTAAATTGGGCATCGAGATGCCCTAAATTGGGCATCGGGATGCCCTTAATTCGTCAATCGCAGTATGTTGGGCAACGCAACGGGGATCGACCTGCCCGGTTAAGTCGTAGGGGTCGAGGGGTCAAGTTCCTTCCAGCTGTTGAAATTCAAACGGTGCCTTGGTTGCTCATCGCGATGCTGGTTGCTCATTGCGATGCCTTTTTTGCTCATCGCGATGCCCTGGCAGCTCATCGCGATGCCTTGGTTACTCATCGCGATGCCTTTGTTGCTCATCGCGATGTCTTGGTTGCAATGATTAACCCACGCGATGCCTTGGATTACTCATCGCGATGTCTTGGGTTACTGATGCGCGCGTGTTTTTCTTTCATTAATGGCATAATTGTCTTTTCGTCCCAAAATTACTTTTTTCCGATTTTAAAAAAAGATGAGTGAATTAGAGCGATTACAAATATTTAAAAAGAAACCGGCCTGTAATTCACCCTAAATTTTAATGAGCATAAATGGACGGTGCACATAAAAGCCCAATTTCATTCATGGTCGTAATGGGGACCTTTGATCGAGCATGAAAAGCTTTAAAAAGTTCATAAAAAAGTTAATAAAAAATAAAATAAAATAATAATAATAATAATAATAATAATAATAATAATAATAATAATAAATTATACTATATTCATAGATCATCTAAAAATAAATTTATAACACATTGAATCATTTTGATCAAGTGAATGAGCGAGAAATTATGCCCAAAAAATCGTCAAGGTAATGAGTAAAATGACACATGTTGACAATTATGCCTTTTTTACTCGTTACCCTGATGATTTTTTTCGTATAATTTCTCGCTCGTTCACCCGATCGATGTGATTCAAAGTGATATAAATTTTATTTTAGATAATCTACGTATAAAGTATAATTTCAGAGACTCATATATATATATATATATATATATATATATACATATATATATATATGTAATTATTTTTTTATTTAAAAATTTAATATTAATAGGTAAATGGGCCCATTTATGTTAGTGTCATCAAAAGGGCATTCACTCGCCCCATTATTTGAGCCTGTTGCACACACCCGCATAATCTCCCTGTTTGTCACCTCTACTCACATTACATTTTAATAGAAAACTTTAAAGACATTTCAGTAAAACAAAACTTGCACGCACAAGTTTATTTTTTGAAAGACATTTTAGTTTAGAGTAACGCTATTCGCACCCTCAAACCATCTATATATGCCAATTATTTTAATTACAAAAATATCTTCGATTGAAAAGGCAATGTTGACCAATTACCCTCGAAATACACAAACCCTCTCTCTTTTTCCTCCCTTTTTCTTCGTCCAACCTGCCGATATCTCCCTCTGTCACCTCTATTTTCACTTTTTTTTTTCTTCTTTCATTCTTCCATTCCCCTCTTTTCTTTCCTTTCCCTCTGTCTTTCTTTCTTCCCATCCTTCCATCACTACCTTCTCAAATCCACCCTCATCCTTAATTAATGATTTGCCAAAAAAATTTGCCAGAAAATTATCGAGGTGTTCGGTCATGGTTGACTGAACAGTCGAGTGATGTTCGGCTAGCCCTAACTGAACATTAATAGTGATGTTCGGCAATAGTGATGTTCGGTTAGGGTTGACCAAACAACACTCAGTTCTTCGGTCAACAATGGCCGAACACCTCTAGTGATATTTTTCTGGCGATTTTGAGAAAGGAGTAATAGGACGTGGGAAGGGAAGGGAAGAATTAAAAAGATGAGGGAAGGTGGGAGGGGAAGAAGAAGAAGTTAAAAGAGGGAAAAGAGAGGAGGTGGGTTGTGGGAAGGGAAGTTTGTTAAGAAAAAAATAGATATAGAGAAGGCAGGCTAGACATGCCCATACGGTTTAAACCGGCTGCTTCGGTTCAGAACCGCCAGTTCACAAAAAGCTCAAATGTTGAACCTTAACCGCACTGGAACGTATGGTTGAAGGTTGTTAGTTCTTCCCATAATTTACTTAAAAACATTCTATCTTTTGGAATCCATCAGCCAAGCTTTATATTTGTTGTTGGCTGATCAAATGACCAGTCATTCCTAACTGGCTAATGACTGATGTACTCGTACATCAGTTATAGATTCTAAGTGACCAGCCATTCTTGTTTATCAAAGATTAACTAATCACATGTCCAGCCATTCCGTGTTGGTTGTTGACTGATATCAGTCAAGCTTATTCAGCAAATGTCAAGTGACTAATTAAGACTTAAATATTTGTCAAATCAATCATTTATTATTTGGCACAAAGACAGTAGATTCTTATCATATCCTTATCTTATCTCTTGTAAGCTTACTGATCTTTGGAATAGAAGCTTCCTTGATAAGCTTCTGTAGTTATTTTGAACTTGTGTGAGTACTTAGCGTGTCTTGTTTTTCAAACATGCTTTTTGCTTTATATTTAATGAGTACTTTGATACACTTTCCATTCATAGCCTTTTTTCTTCATTTCAGAATGAAATGACAGGTACTACCTACCTCTTCTGTGATAACACAAGGCTCGAGGAATAGTTGTTCACCGTCTTTTGACTTGCACGCCATCAAAACATTTAATGCAAAGTCAAATATAATTCAATGAGTCCAACGGCAACTTTTCTATCCCTGCATATTTAAAGCTAGAGATACATTGAAGAACGGTGACCTTAACAGCTACAAAGTCTCTCAGAAATTCTATAGCATTCAATACTCTCAAGATTTTTGAAACTTCATTGAAGAGAAAAATACTTAGATTATTTATTGCTATTTCTCATTCTTTGTATTTACTCTTTAGTTCAATCATAGTCAAAAATCTCTCCAACTAACTTAGTTATTGAGAGATCATTGATTGTAACTCATGAGATTGTTTTGTTCCTTGTAACAAACAATCTCAATAAATTTCACATGTCCTTGTTGTACACTGATCCATTAGTGATCATTTAGATTATTAGTGCACTTTAAAATCCAAGTCTGACCAACTTAGTAGTGTTTGTAGCAGTTTTCATACTGTGAACTACTTTACATCTTGTGTCCATTACTTCTTGCTTCATTTGACCAAACTGACCAAAGCTTTAAGCAGCACATTACTTCAAGCTTCATTCAGTCTTTTGCTTCATTGCTTCAGTTAGCTATCAAACTATTTATTAGCCAAACTCTTGACTGAATATTTTCATTGTTGAATTGATTGTTCTTATTAAAATCGTTATTCTGTTGCCAAAGTTTTAAAACTTATCAAAAAAAATTTATAAGGCTATTCACCCTCCCCCCCTCTAACCTTAGTAGTTGCCTCAAAGTGGACCTACAAAGGTTACGATTTTGAACCGTAAGCCACCGTGAACCGGTTCACGGTTCAAAACCGTAATTTTTAATATTTTTTCCTTTTTTTGTTTTTTTAAAAATATCATCTTTAAATTTTAAACCTTTGTAAACTTTATACAAACTATTTTTTGATATTTTTAATATTTTAAGTTAAATTTTATATTTGTAAATAACTAAAAGTATTTTTTTTTTAAAAAAACAGGGACGGTACCCTAGCCAATTTTATTAATCATAATAAAAAATTTCAAGGAGGGGGACAACCAATGAACTTTGTCAAAGGAACCTTACCTCTAATTTACAATTTATTCAATAAATAAAAAATCTAATCTATAAATAAAAAGTTCTAATCTAAAAATAACAATTAACTTACCTCATGGAGCGGCGTAGTTCAATTGCTTCAGGTCGATGTATCCTCATCAATGCAATCCTCCTCCTCAGAACTACTTATTTTATCTTGTGTTCGTTCTTGAGCCTTAATCCAATCAACGATACAATAGGATAATTTTGAGTTATTCATGCCCACCACTTTAAAATGTCAAATTATCTTTGGGTCCAAAAGTAGTTGTTACATATATATCAAGTTCATTAGTATTGGAATCGTCTTGTGCACGTTTTTAAATTCTTAAATATACATAAATATCTACCCAATTAAATGGGTCATCACTAGACATGCCCAAACGAACGGTTCCAAACCACCGGTTCCAAAAACCGCCAGACAACAAACCGTAACCGAACCGACAAATTACTTGTTGTTCGAAGTTAAGCTTCGGTTCTTTCAAACCGTAATTTTTAATTATTTTTTTAATATTTTTTTATAATTTTTTTTAAAAAAGATTTCATCTTAAAAATTTGTACAAAGCATTTTAAAATTTTTTGAAGCTTTGTAAACTTTTCATTTTTGAAATTATAGAGTAAACAAGGCAATTTCAAAATTAAAAATTTAAATTTTGGCAATTTTTCACGGTTTGGAAGTTCCGGTTCCGGTTCCAAACGGCGGTTCATGGTTTTGAGAAATTGAAAACCGAAAACCGTATTCGGTTATTCCGGTTCCTCACGGTTTATGCAATTTTTTAGACGGTTCGGTTCCGGTTCAAACCGCCGGTTCCGAACCGTTTGGGCATGTCTAGTCATCACTCATTTAACTAGTATCATTAGCACCTACATTATCATTATTTGTACCATAAATTGCGTTATATTCTCTAAAAATATCATATAAACTATTTTTAGCTTCATTTACAACGTCACTTGCTTTTAGGATAGGTTTCTGTTATTTAAGTCAATATTTTTTTGTAAATCATCTTGTACCATAAATTGACTTAAGTCAATATTAAGTCAATTTGCACCATAAATTGCGTTATATTCTCTAATAATACGTAACTATGTCTTCTAAATCATCTTGTATTATCCTATGATCTAATAGTTTAGCTACTAAATTTTTATAATGAAGAGATGAAGTGGGTATTTATAGGTTGAGAAACAATGAAAAAACAAAAAAAAAAAATTTAATATTTTTTTTTAGTCCAAAACGGTCACTTGACCGTTGCATTAATGGCTAGAAGCAGCCACCGTCCAATCTTCATCATTAACGGTCAAGATCATTTTTCCATTTTTTTTTAATTCTGACCGTTTGAACCGGCGGTTCAGACGGTTCACGGTTCGAAATCGGCAATTCAAAGGTTCAGGTTCACTGTGAACCGGAACCGAACCGTTGTACAGTAGGTTCAGGTTCAAGGAAGGTTTAGAATCAACGGTTGTTGTATGGCACGGTTCACGGTTTGAACTGTTTTGTTTGGGCATATCTAAGGCAGGCTGTGGGAGGGGAAGTTTTATTCCTGAAAAAAAAAAAAAAAAAGATAAAAAGGAGGCGGGCAGGGAGGAGGAGATGTGGATGTATTGAGAAAGAGTTCCAACCTAGGTACAATTTGAGAATGGTAAAACAGGAAAATCATGGGAGGTGTATTTAGTATTTAGTGTGGTTGAAAATTTAGAGCGGTGGTATACTTTGAAAATGAGTGTATTTAGAGGGTTGGGTGTTAATAACCCCACTCTTTAGTATATAGCATATAACATTCATTAATATAACTCTTTGTTTTCAATGGAATTTTATAGTCAATTGGTTTGTGAGTGTTGTTTGTCTAATTTTGAGAAAAAAAATAATATTATAGTAACATTTGCTAATTGATTAGCTAATTGGAAAGTTAACTAAAAGGTTCAAAACTACAACTCTACGCTAATAATATTATAGAATATAGTTGTGGTTTTTTTTTTCCTTCTACCATTGTCATTTGATAGAAATAGACTTAGTAAGAGGTTATTAAATTTCTTACAATGCAAATATATATATATATATATATATATATATTGCAAATATTATTATAAGTAATTTCAACTGTATTCATATGTCAATTTCAATATTTATACTATTTTAGTTTAGTTCAAAGTATTTCAATTAAAATATTCTCAATAATTTATGATGGGTTTAGAAAATCCTCTTACTCTAAACAAATTTTGCAATATATATATATATATATATATATATATATATATATATATATATTAAAACTATGCATCGCACATGTACTAACCTAGTAATCAATAAAAGACAATCCAAACACTAGAATCGCAACCCAAGTTTACGGTTATTATTCAAAACGTATGTAGAGTATATATTTCCTCCGTTTCGATCAAAGAGTCGCTTTTATTTTTAAAAGTCAACATGTAACTAAATCAAATCAAAATGTAACATAGTTTATTTATTTTTTGAAAATAAAATCTCATTCACTAAAAACTACATTAAGAATACTATGGATTACAAATTTTATGACTTTGTAAAAACAAATAAATTTATGTAAATCATCAGTCAAACTTTAATTACATTGAATGATGATTATTAAAAAAAAGAATTTGTAGATAATTTCTGTAAATTTGTGTTGTAAATGTAATATTGCTCTAATCAAAATAGGAAACTTAAACTATAGATTATCCTAATTAATGACATAAATGGCATTTTAATTCTTGGCAAAAGCTTTAGGAAAAAATGCTAAAAAAGTCACTCAACTATCGGAGTTTTTTAGGTTTAATCATTAAAATATATTTTGTCTTAAATCAAATTCTCAACTATTTTATTATTTCATCGAGGCCGGCCATGAACTTTTGAGGGCCATAGCAAAAAAAAAAAAAAGGAGCCCTTACAGAAATATAAAAATAAAAATTTTACACAAATAATATTTCACTTTACGTGATTCAATATATTGAAAAAGTGCAACACTTCTAAACATACAAGAAAAAAAAAAGTATCAAATAACTATTAAAAAAAATTAGATCTTCTAGTATTTTGAGAAGTAAAATCGTCAATAAGGTCATCAAAATTAAGCTTTTCCAACAGCTCATTTTCAATGCATAAAATTGCTCATCTATTTAAACTTTCTTGGGACATAGTTGAACGCAAGTATGATTTTATCAATTTTAGTTTTGAAAAACTTCGTTCAGCTGATATAATTAACAAAATTTTATATGCAACAGAAACATTAGAAAAACAATCTAAAGTTTTGACAAATTCAAGAATTTCAATGGCTAACTTTGTTTCTTTTGGTAAACACATTTGCAGTACTTGCAATTCAGAAAATAGATTATCAGCATCGATGTCAAATTTGTCATTATGTTTTAGCGCAACTTGAAGATTACCGCAACATTCACGCAATCTATTATCATCCAATGAAGTCAACTTCTTCGGGTTAAACAGAAAACCAAAAATGTTTTCAAAACCAATCTATTGTTTAAATCTACTCTTTAAAGATGAAATAGCAATATCCACTACAACAAAAAAATAATTAATCCTAAAAAACTCCTCGCCAGATTGCAAAATCTCTTCGTGACAATTTTCATCAAATTGTTTTTGCTATGAGTTTTACGTTTTTTAGAAAAAATAGGATCAATTTCAATTTTCGATGCAAGTTCTTTGGCTAATATTATGGCCGATTGAAAACTTTCCTCCCTATATCTTTCAAAATAAGAAATCAGACCTTTCAAAATACTTATTACAGCATCAAGTTGCATATCTTCAGATTGTAATTTTTTACTAATCAAATTTATTTTTTTCAAAATATTACGCTATATAGTCATGCCCAACAAAAATTCAAAACTTTCAAGTTCATGAGTTGCTAAAGACTCGGCGTCACTTCTAGTTTTGGCATCTTCACTGACTCTCGATAATTGAAATAAAGCATCTCTTATCTTATTAGACTGAATTATTATGACTGTAATACTATTAACATGGCTTTTCCACCTTGTTGTTAACAATGTCTTTAAAGTTAATTGATGAATATGATCTTGTAAAAAAATTCATCTTTTTGTAAAACTAGCAAATAAAGTATACATGCGTTGCACAACTCCAAAAAATGAGACAGCTTTAACACAAGAATTTGTCATATCACATATTGTTAAATTAAGAAAATGACAAGCACATGGCATATAAAATGCTCTTGGATTGATTTTAAGAAATCTTTTTTGTACACCTTGATGTTTTCCTTTCATATTGGAACCATCTTGTCCCTTCACATTATCAATATCAAGTTTAAGTGATTTTAAAACAAATTGTATTGAAAAGCCCTAATCCAGATGTATCATCCACTTTTAAAAATTCTATGAAATATTCCTCTATTTTTATTGGACAACCTAACATATCAACACATCGAATTATTAAAGTCATTTGCTCATTGTGGCTTACATCCGAAGTACAATCAAGTATCACCGAAAAATATTTTGCCTCTTTTATTTTTTCAATTATATCACTTCTTACTTTAGAGCCTAATATTGAAATCAACTCATTTTGAATCTTATGACTAAGGTAATGATAATGAATTTTCTTATTCTGAATACGTCTAAAATGCTCTTGCATTACCAAATCAAATTTTGCAATTAATTCAAGTAATCCCAAAAAATTACCATTATTATCTTGGTAAATCTTTTCATTATCTCCACAAAAAGCCAAATTACACTTAGCTAGACATTTCACAACAAAAATAATTCTTACTAAAACTAGTTTCCAATGTTCTTTATCTTTCTTAATTTGCACTTGTAAGTCTTTATCAATTGTTTCATTCTTTTTCAATCTAATTTCCAAATCAATCCAAGTTCTCATATTGTTGATATGCTCAATACTATTCTCATGTTTTTAGTCTCTCACTTAAACATTTTTAGTCATTAAGACCTTCATTTGCTAGCAAAGTACTATTTTGCACGATTTAAACAATTTGCAACAAAAACGGTATATTTTATTTGCATCTCTTGAGTACACTAGCCATTTCCTATCATGATTCTCTCTATTTGGTAATTTTCTTGTATAATGAGAATATGAAAAATGTCTAGAAAGTCACTCTATAGGAAATTTCAGATTACTCTCTCTTATAGGACCTTTCTCTATCAAAAATCTCTTGTTTTATTATCAATGTTATCGCAAGTTCTTGGATCATATATATTCAAAGTATAACCAGCATGGTTAGATTCATTTTCATTCTCAATTATATTAGCAACTTCTTCATTCAATTCATTGTTATCATCTTCTCTTATTTCTTCCTGCTCATTTATTATAAGTTCATTTAGTTCTTCTTGATTACTCAATTGTTATAATCCTTCAGTTGAATCTTCGACTATCGAACTAGTTTTAAAAAATTTATCTAGAGCTCCTCTATGAGTTTTAATCACCTCAATTCTGTTTCTTTTATTTCTTTTTTGACTTCCGGATGGATATTTTCTCGGTAACATATTTGCACTACAATTTCAAATTTAAAAATAAAAACACACAAACAACTAATGATTAATGAAGCTAAACATCAAACAAATATAAGTAATGAATATGATATATATATTGAAAGACAACTAATGAAGCTAAGAATCAAACAAATATAAGCTATGAAAATGATTGTGAAAGAGCAATAAAACCTGAATTTTGCTTGAAATATTGATATAATCTGCCCAGTTAACAATATTTCAAATCTTTCAAATTTGCAAGGAAAAAAATTACGTTAAAATTCATGACTTAATTTACAAAATTAAAATAGATTACAACAAGTTTCAGAGAATTATAAATTACAACTAATCACAACAATGTCATCAAAATAACAATGATTAAAGAAAATAATGAAAACAAAATTGTAATTGAGAATTGCTAAAGAATGAAAACACAATTGTATAAAAAAAATGAAAACCCAATTGTAATTTTATGAAAAATAGTAAAACACAACCTACCTCCAAATTAGGATTATGGTCAATGAATTGTAAAATTGTCCCTCTCCACCTAGGCACTCGACAATCCCCCCTGGCCCTATCACGTTGACTTGTAATCAAAAGATTTAAAACTGCTAGAACAGTAGCACTCAATGACTCAATTGAAGTCGAATTCGTTTTCTTCAATTTGGGAATTTTTCAATTTTGTGATAAATTTAAGAGAGAGACTGAGAGAATCAGAAAGCGAAGTGATTTTCTTCGTTGAAGGGCAGATTGAAGGGTTTTCAGATTTGTGGAGTCTGGAGACTAGAGATTGTTGGAGAACAGGAGAAGGAAGAATGAATCAAAAACCCTAGAATTAGAACATTGAAGTCTCTCTGTCAATCTCAATGCTTGAGCATTGAAGGGAATTGGCCACGTCTTCGGCATAATTGCAGTTGCAGAAATCAAGTAATCAACACCGGAATCCTCGATTTCCTCCACGTCTCCCGTCTGTCCGTCTCTCAGGTAAGATTTTCTAATTTTTCTTTTATAAAATAATATATATATATATATATATATATATACATTTAATATAGTATATATATATAATTGGGGCCCTGAAAATTGGGGGCCCATGGTGATTGCCCACCACGACATGCGTTAAGGCTGGCCTTGGTTTCATCCACCATCACTTTAACGTTAAACAAACATTTTTGTTACTTAAGTAGGCATGTGCTCAACATGTGGCACTTTTTTTAAGAGTAAAATAGATAATTTTATACTGATATGAAAATAAAAAAGAAAAATTAAATTTTTTGTAATATTATAAACTCAAAGGGAGTCAAATGAACAAACACAGTAACACACTTGCACATTCCGGTCCTCCACTTTCTTACGTAAAAATAAGAAAAATTGAATTTTTTTGCAACATACAATGACGACATCGATTCCTCCGAACCACCAAGAGCGCCGACAATGCCACCACCGATCCACCACATCTCTTCCCCACCACCGCCATCGTAGCCGCCGATCGAAATCGAACCGCCCAAATGCAATAAATGACGAGCCCATAGCTTCCAAAGACCTATCCGACCTCGACGCCAAATTAAGTCTAAATTTCATGGATTAATTTGTAATACTATAAGAATTTGGGCCAATTAAGCTTTCTTCAAATTAATGTTGATCACACCAAAAGTATTCAGTGACCATGTCGACTCACGTGTGTAACTATTTGGCGCGGGATTCCCGGCTCTCAAAGGCAAGCGTATCGGAACTTGGCTACCGAATGATACTGTGATATCAAATAAAACACTATTAGGGGATCCGGACGTGGTCGCTAAAGCTCTTTGGTGAGAAAGTGAGTATAGTAGATGGGTAAGTGTTAACTTTCCGGTTCTCTTTCACAGGTGAACTCTAAAGTGTTAATTGAAGTAAATGCACCACCGATTTTTAGAGAAGAAGTGGTTGTTAAAGAGTATTAAATGCAACTTAATTAAAGAGATAAATGAAGGCAATCACCTTATGTTTATACGAAGGAATGTTAGTTGGATGCAAGTGGGGTTGCCACGTGTGCGAATCCTGAAGTGAGGGTTATTACACATGTAAGAGCTAAGGAGAAGTGTGAGCATTTAAGGAGTAAACATTAGACTTGACCATGTTCCCGAGGATGGTGACCTCCGAGCTTGGGCTTATCAGTTTGCGACAATTCAGCGCGGACTGGAGCAAGTGATGATGAAAGGAGAGCTAGTACGAGCTCTTGTGCTTAAGTCTTAAGACGAAGCTCGGGTTGCTGGAAATGCGTTGTCGGGTTCCATATCAACTGCTCTTCGTTTAAGGGTGTCACACCATGTGGTTCATGTTACGTCTGGAATCTTCAGTAACCCCCAATTTTTCATGATCGAGGATTTATCCTCGAGATGAGAAGTAAAGTGCATTCGTGGCACGGTCTCTTGTCTCGAGGTTAGATCTTTGGTGGTGTAGTTCGGAGGTTGACGAGGTAAGCCGAACGTTGTCTTGGGAAAGTAAGGTCTCTGGGAAGAAATGTCACATCATTGGCACGGATATCCAAGACGGCTCATTTAATGCACATCTTTTCGATTTTTGAACAATAACCGTCACTTTTAGGTCAAATTGGCGTCGTTTGGCCACCACCTAATAAAAACACGCGGGTTACCCGGATGGATCCGGGTTCATCCGTGGGTCTGAGCTTAAAACAACGTTGGTTTGAAAGTAAGAATGAATTTTTCACTGTGTTTTCACTTTTGCGTAAAACCTTAATAGTTCTTTGTCTTCTTCGGCAAGCTTGGCGATTTTCGACGAGTTTCCCTTTCCGTACAACTTCACTTTTAGGCTTTCTCCACCAATTTTATCACTTTCTGATCCGTAGGCTAGTATTGCATTGAGCTCCTTTCCTTTTTTAGTAACTTTGTAGGGTGTTTCAGCCCTTTTTTTTTTTTTTTGGGTTTTAGGCCTCTCGTCTTCGTCTCCAGTGACCGCCATTGATTCCGGTACTGACTATGGTGTCACGTGCTTTAAAAGTCTCACCAGTGGTTGACGTCAGCCACGATCTCTTCTTTTCCTTGAACCCGACAATGAGCTATTGCAATCAGGTATTCCCTTCGTTTAAATTTTAACACTTAGAAAATTTTTCCAATTCATAAAATGTTTGTGGGAAGGAGGGTGAGTTCTTTGTCCAACGTAGTCAACCTGGTCTCGGGCTCTTCGTCCTCTTCGGGGTACTCCCCGAGTATTAATGAAGGGTCTTCTCCTGTGATGCCCGAGGTTTCCGAGGTGAAGGAAGAGGTTACCTCGGTAGTCCCCGAGGTAGTTGAGATCGATTGCCCTTCTAGGATAATGTTTACTAGGTCGCCCATGGGTAAACACATATATAGGTTAGCTGAGGACCACTGAAAGGCCATTGTGCCTAGTAAAGCTTGCGTTATTCTGTCGCGATGGGGTGCTTACTTCGAGGACCATCTAGTTCTCAAGGATGGGCCTCACTGGGTTCCCCCTCTACCTTTTTCAACCCCTATAGATGTGTGTGAGCATAGGTATCAGGTCATCGCCGCCTTGACTACTCAATTTTTTCTTATGAACCCCATTTTATAGATTGTTCACTCCGATTACTAGCGTCAAACTCGAGAGCTCGTAGCCGCTGAAAAGCTCAAAGCTCGGCAGGAGAGCTCTAAGCCTCGCGTACCCAAAATTTCTATCTTTTCTCAGCCTTTACCTCAAGAAAGAATGAGTTGTAAAATGTCTACTTCAGGGAGGGCTTAGTATTTGGGAGATTCTTCAACAGCCCGGGATCCAAAGAAAGGCAAGGCCAAGGCCGTGCCCCATGAAAAGTCGGCTAAGGTCTCTGACAAAGCTCAAAAATGGTGGAACAAGCTGACTGCGAGAGATGAGGAGCAATGGGAAGAGAGGCATCAAACCGCGAAATTCTGGGGTTTCATGCCCGATGTTTCTAGAGACTGGACCCAGTTGAAAACCCTATGAGGAAGAGTAGGATTTTACTTGAGTTTCTTTACGCTCGTGGGTCTTCGTCTACCGTTGGACCCCTACATCTATAAGCTTATGAAGGAGGCTTCTGCCATGCCCCTTGATCATTCGTTAGGGCTGGTTTGCACCCTAGTGAGCTTCGTGACTTATTGCCGGATCCTCGGCTGCAAGCCCAATACCATGCTATTCCAATACTACTTCTAAGTCTCGAACTCCAATAATTGCCTTTAATGAAAAGCTCACAACGGAGGTGTGAAACTTTTTACCCTTTTTCAGACGAAAACTGATGGCTGGGATGACAAGATCATCGTCGTCGAGTGCTGCAAGGGGTGGAATTTTAGAATTCCTTCGAAGGAACCTTCTAGCCTTCCTCGTCAAAAGAAGCTAAACGAGTACGACGAGACCACCAAGGAGGTCCTTAAGACGCCTCTTCGGGCAAAAGGGGAATTGGCATTTCAGTATGATTGAAGGGCCATAGTTTCAAATGAGCAGCTGTTGTCCCGAGCTGGGCTTTCCCCAAATAAGTTTGACGGGGTTGTCTCGAGGTACTCTATGCCCGCAGTGAAAAGTTTTTCGAGCTGGTTCATGCATAAGGATCATCAATATGGCATTAAATGCAAAAGTTACAGGAAGAATGATGAAACCAGATGTTTGTCCACACCCGCTGCTCAGGATTTCTTTTTACTATTTTCATTCCTCTTATTTGTCTTAGCTCAGTCACTTATTGATTCATTGTTGCTTTTGTAGATATGGTGAGTGTTGGACGGTCTTTTAGGGCCAAGAGGATAGAGGGCACTACTGGAAGGAAGGAGACTTTGAAGGTTGTATACAACGTCGCTCGGGGTGATGAGGTTGTCCTTCTTCCTACTCAACCCATTGAACCTGAGATGGTCGGGGATGTCGTGCCGACCTCCGTTCCTTCTCCCGTTCAAAAAAAACATCGGCCTCTGAGCCGTCCGATCTCTCCAAGAAACGAAAGCCCTCAAAGGACTTGGAGTTGCCTGCGCGCAAGTGATAAGTGACTATTATATAGTCATTTATCCTAAGTTTTTATATACTTTTACTCAGTTAAATTACCATTTTCATCTCATTTTAAGTACATTTTAGTTCCTTTTTTTATTTATTAGATTTTACGCTTTTTGGTATATTTCATACATTTTTAGACAGGTTTTGGAGTCTTTTTATGATCAAAGAATGCTTAGACACCTTTTGATGCAAAGGCATGGAAGAGCAACAAACAAATCAAACTCACAAACCAAAAATCAGATGGAGCGGCCGTGCAGCCAAAAGTGAGCGGCCGTGCACAAGGCCATTTTCAGGCCATTTTTGGTCTCAGAGCATGGAGCGGCCGTGCAGCTTAGAGTGGAGCGACCGTGCAAGATGTCCAAAATAAAATTCAAAATTGGCGCCAATTTAGCACGGCCGTGCAACTCCCTTGACTCGGCGGGTCGCGTCGCGTGCAGATTTGAAAGGCACCTTTGGAGGCACCTTCTTGAAGAGTTTCCTCCCCATTATAAAAAGACCCATTGTACCTTTAGATCATCCGAAAATAGTCAAAAACACATCCAAAAGGATCATATTATACTTAGAATGTATAGCAAAATACTCTAGAAATTTATACACAATGTTCAAGGTGTATCAATGATTCGTGACAAGTCTTGTATACTCTTGAAGATGGTGAATGCAATACAAGGGTTATTTTCCAGCCATTGTCTCTCTTTTTATGAATAAGTATCTCTTTCCTTATCTCTATTTCTTACTTACTTCTTTCATTATTTCAATGGTTTGAGTAATCCTCCATTTCTCGGAGTTGGAAACTCAATTATTTATATTCATGCTTCTCTTACTTGTCATTTCAATTCTCTTCTTAGTAATCTTAACTACTTGCAATTAGGGAGACGTTCTTAATTGTAGGGCCTCGTTAATCGAGAGAAGGACCTAGCGGAGAATCTCGATTAGCGGAACTCTAAGAATTGAACTAGGTCAATAAATCACGGAAAGTGATTTAAAGACCTAGGGATGATCCTTTAGTGGAAAATACGTGAGATTGATTAACTTATTGGATTTTGATTTATACGGTACCCTCGAAAGGTGAATCGGATTTCCGCGTGACGAACGGGATTACACTAAGCCGGACCCTCGAGAAAAGGCCGGTAAGTTTTAAAATACGTGTGCTAGTTAGCACAACTTAGCGTATCATCCTTGAACTTGGCACTTTTATCTTAAAACAATTCCTTTATATTATTCTTAAATTGCCGCAAATATGAAGACGTTTATATTTGTGGAATCCTAGTCAATTGAGAGAAGGACCTAGCGGAGAATCTCGATTGACGGAACCATATAAAGCTGGGTTCCATTGATCACGAAAGTAGTTCAACGGCCTAGGGATGTTCCTTTAATGGAAAGTATGTCGACTTTCGTTCTTAATGGATTCTTACTAATTATGGCCAGCTAGAGATAAGCCGGAATGCCCGTTTGTGACAGGGCGGGAATACCATAAACGGAAATCTCAAACAGTTAGGACATAATTAGTGAAGAATACAAACGCTACTGTCTTAACCCGAAGTAGTGTAGGCCTAGC
Source organism: Platycodon grandiflorus (assembly GCA_016624345.1). NCBI lineage: Eukaryota > Viridiplantae > Streptophyta > Magnoliopsida > Asterales > Campanulaceae > Platycodon > Platycodon grandiflorus. Next base: position 23,820,897 of record CM028361.1, read on the forward strand.
ATACCATCCTTGTTATTTGTATAAAAGCCTTTATCTAAAGCATATTTATTTGTTTTCAATCCCAAGAATACTATCATTATATGTTAGAATAATTTCTATATCTTCCTAGTATTTTCTCTTACAAATTCTTATCTCCCCCAATCATTTTATCTGTATATTTATATAAAGACAAATATCATCCCAAAGTAAACCCTGTCTCTGTGGGATCGACTCGTACTTGCACCCGCTATATTACAATAGCCCGTGCGCTTGTGGATATTAAATAAACCGTTAGGTTAAAAGGCCAACAAGTTTTTGGCGCTGTTGCCGGGGACAACGGTTTACTTTTTTGATATTTGTCTTTATCATTTATTTTTATATTTTATATATTATTATTGTATTATTTTCTAACTCTGTTTTGTAGGAATATAAAAAAATATATATATATAATGACAGATGTTAGAGCGGCCGTGCATTCGGGAGCGGATGAACTAAATTGAATCAACCAAGTGGAGCGGCCGCACGTTGGTTCGACCGTGCATTTCTTCATGAATGGATGCGTTGTTTCAATTCAAAAAAAAATGGTGAACATTGGTTTAGCACGGCCGGCAGACATAGAGCGGCCGTGCGGTTCATATCGAGTCGAATGAGTTAACTCGAAGGGGAGCGGCCGTGCAAATCCCTTGACACGGCCGTGCTGCGCCTGGGAAGTTGCGTCGTTCCAGTCAAAAGACGCGTCTCTCTCCGTCTCCTCCCTCATTCACTTCATCACTCTCTCTATACCTCCGCCCCATACACCTTAAATACCCACTCCTCTACCATTTTAACCCACAAATTCAACTTCAATCCTCCAACAAACTCAAATCCTTCAGCAACTCAACCACTTCAATCAATTTCAAGAGAATATTGAAGGGCGGGTACAACATGTTCAAGGAAAGGTTGATTACATCTACGATTATGGAGTAAGGCATTGGGAAAATTTCTTTCCACCACCACCACCATTTTAGTAAGTTTCTCTTTACTCCCCCAAGATTGACGTTGTTCCTTGAAACATTGAGGACAATGTTCATTTCAAGTGTGGGGGGGTATATCTATCTTTATTTTACTTGCTTTCTTAGTTTAGATTCACTTGCTTTCTAGTATAATTTTTTTCTTTTTAACTCAGTTGCATTTTCATTTTATGCATGTATAGTATATAAAAAAAAAAAAAAATCCCTATGATGATCCATATCATTATTTCTTATGCTTGCTATTTGCCCAAGAATAATGCCTTTGTCTTTCCTCTCATACTTTCTATAAACTTAGAAATTAATAAAAAGAAAAATATAGGGATATTTTTAGAAAATAAATTAAAAGCCTCATAAGTTAATATAGCAAAATATAGGGTTTTATCAAAGAAAAAGCATTTGATTAGAAGGAATCTTTATTAATCTTTTTATACACTTGGTTATTCTTATGAAAAATTCTTGAAAATATTTCTTTAAAATTGTACATGTTAAAATTTAATATTTATTCCCTTATTAGAAGTATCTATTTTGTTCTGCACCCTTGAATGTCACCCCTTCATCAAAATCCCATCTTTCCATTTCCACTAAATCGAATCAAGGTTTAGCATTTTATCTTATTGCTAAAAGAGTGACTTAGTCACCAAATCTTAAAAGCAAAAAGAAACTTATTACTTCCTAAGTAACTCGGGGCACGGCGTTCGCTGCGACGATGCTTCCTTGCCAAACGGGAGTAATATCCAAAGTATTCTTGATCTAAGTATTAGGAACATGGGGTTCGCAGCCACAATGTCTCCTACTTGAAAGGATAAAAAATAACTAAGGTCTTTTGCAAAAAAATATAACACGTACAAAAATAAGATAAAATTGTTAATACCTTGATGAGATTTTTCCACTATCATCATCCATTTTTCGCCCTTGTGATTCAAAAATGCAATACAATTCTATGGAAACTTCTAGTTTGTGAATAAGTGTTTATACTTCCCTTTGTACATTTTAAAGTAATAATTTCATTTTCTCAAAAATCACTCTAAAAAGTGAAGGCTTCTCTTTTACCAAGTGATTGATCTAAGATTTATCCTTCTAGCATGCTTTACTTGATCAAATTCTATATATGCTATATTAGGTTATTGTCTTAAAAATTATTTCTTTAAAATATCCCCTAAATGCTTCTTTCTAATAAATTCTAAAGGTATACAAAATATGATTAGAAAGATAAAGGCAATATCCAAAAGGCAATTAGGGCTTGCTACTATATTTCTGAGGGATCATTCTTGTTTTTCTTTTCTTTTCTCCCTCTTTTTATCCTAAACTTGCTTGGGGACAAGCAAGAGCTTAAGTGTGGGGGAGTTTGATAAGTGACTATTATATAGTCATTTATCCTAAGTTTTTATATACTTTTACTCAGTTAAACTACCATTTTCATCTCATTTTAAGTACATTTTAGTTCCTTTTTTTATTTATTAGATTTTACGCTTTTTGGTATATTTCATACATTTTTAGACAGGTTTTGGAGTCTTTTTATGATCAAAGAATGGTTAGACACCGATGCAAAGGCATGGAAGAGCAACAAACAAATCAAACTCACAAACCAAAAATCAGATGGAGCGGCCGTGCAGCCAAAAGTGAGCGGCCGTGCACAAGGCCATTTTCAGGCCATTTTTGGTCTCAGAGCATGGAGCGGCCGTGCAGCTTAGAGTGGAGCGGCCGTGCAAGATGTCCAAAATAAAATTCAAAATTGGCGCCAATTTAGCACGGCCGTGCAACTCCCTTGACTCGGCCGTGCAGGTCGCGTCTGCAGATTTGAAAGGCACCTTTTGGAGGCACCTTCTTGAAGAGTTTCCTCCCCATTATAAAAAGACTCATTGTAGCCAGTGTAGATCATCCGAAAATAGTCAAAAAAACACATCCAGAAAGGATCATATTATACTTAGAATGTATAGCAAAATACTCTAGAAATTTATACACAATGTTCAAGGTGTATCAATGATTCGTGACAAGTCTTGTATACTCTTGAAGATGGTGAATGCAATACAAGGGTTATTTTCCAGCCATTGTCTCTCTTTTTTATGAATAAGTATCTCTTTCCTTATCTCTATTTCTTACTTACTTCTTTCATTATTTCAATGGTTTGAGTAATCCTCCATTTCTCGGAGTTGGAAACTCAATTATTTATATTCATGCTTCTCTTACTTGTCATTTCAATTCTCTTCTTAGTAATCTTAACTACTTGCAATTAGGGAGACGTTCTTAATTGTAGGACCTCAGTTAATCGAGAGAAGGACCTAGCGGAGAATCTCGATTAGCGGAACTCTAAGAATTGAACTAGGTCAATAAATCACGAAAAGTGATTTAAAGACCTAGGGATGATCCTTTAGTGGAAAATACGTGAGATTGATTAACTTATTGGATTTTGATTTATACGGTACCCTCGAAAGGTGAATCGGATTTCCGCGTGACGAACGGGATTACACTAAGCCGGACCCTCGAGAAAGGCCGGTAAGTTTTAAAATACGTGTGCTAGTTAGCACAACTTAGCGTATCATCCTTGAACTTGGCACTTTTATCTTAAAACAATTCCTTTATATTATTCTTAAATTGCACACCAAATATGAAGACGTTTATATTTGTGGAATCCTAGTCAATTGAGAGAAGGACCTAGCGGAGAATCTCGATTGATGGAACCATATAAAGCCGGGTTCCATTGATCACGAAAGTAGTTCAACGGCCTAGGGATGTTCCTTTAATGGAAAGTATGTCAACTTTCGTTCTTAATGGATTCTTACTAATTATGGTCAGCTAGAGATAAGCCGGAATGCCCGTTTGTGACAGGGCGGGAATACCATAAACGGAAATCTCAAACAGTTAGGACATAATTAGTGAAGAATACAAACGCTACTGTCTTAACTCGAAGTAGTGTAGGCCTAGCATACCATCCTTGTTATTTTGATAAAAGCCTTTATCTAAAGCATATTTATTTGTTTTCAATCCCAAGAATACTATCATTATATGTTAGAATAATTTCTATATCTTCCTAGTATTTTCTCTTACAAATTCTTATCTCCCCCAATTATTTTATCTATATATTTATATAAAGACAAATATCATCCCAAAGTAAACCCTGTCTCTGTGGGATCGACTCGTACTTGCACCCGCTATATTACAATAGCCCGTGCGCTTGCGGATATTAAATAAACCGTTAGGTTAAAAGTCCAACAGCAAGTCTTCCAAGGCCTAGGCTGCGGCTAGATCTTTCGGGCTCCAAGTTGCGGAGGATATGCGAGCTGAGCCAGAACCCTTTGACGTCAAAAAGTTTTGTGTAGAATAATCGCGGCTATGCCCATTCTCCTCTTATGGAGGCCCTCTTACCAAAAGCTCCACGCCACGTTACGGGCTCAATGGGCGGGGCAGGCTTGGTCAAGGTACGTTCTCCTTTTAGAGTTAAATTCATGACTTACCATCTTTCATTCTTCTTATGTTGGTTTTCTTGCGTGTAGATTGCTTATTACCTCTAATACATGATCTCTAGGTTGGAGGAGGCTAACAAGGCTATGAGCCAACCTTGTTGACCAAGTAAAAAAGGCGGCTCTAAGCTAACTACGACTGGGGACCAAGTGGAGGCTAAGTCTAATAACTCGCCAAGGTGAGATCCACTCTTTCCAGTCGTGACTTCGCTCTAGAAACGGAGAAAGAGTTGGATCATGTGAAGGTGTCCTCCAAGATGCTAAGCATGACTCTAAGATCCAAAGCTCGAGGGTGGCTTACCAAGTTGTCCTCGGAGTGTGAGG